>OX421506.1:17869339-18501214 GCA_949126835.1 Anisus vortex | reverse complement strand
AACGGTTTTAAAGTGTTTGTATCTAGTCTTTCCTTAGGTCAGAAAAATTCTCAGAATCGTTCTGTAAATATAGGAATACAATTTTGGTCACTATTACTTGTTTTTAACAATTATATGACTCACTTGGACATAATGACTCACTTCGGTGTTTTGACAAGTGAATTGTTTTGACTTGTCAAGGACTTTCCTATTTAATTTGTGTCAGAGTTTTAGTTTTGTTTTGGCTATGAACGGCTGTAATTCTCAGAATCTGTAGGCCTCTGTTTATTCTGAAACCCATCTAGATTTCACTGTGACTTTTCTCTAAAAAACTGTTGTATTCTTATTTATAATATACTAGCAGATATGTGCCCGTCAATATGACGGAGTAACGAATGCTTGCAATGCGTTTTGTTAAAAGAGAAAATTACAAAGAATGTTACAAAAAAGCTGTAATGAGAACGTATCTTTCGGTATTTAGTTTTTGTTATTTTCTTTCTAAATTAGCTGTTTCTTCTTTATAATATATTTATCTTTGGGAAGGGGGGGGGGGGGAATAGGAAGATATGAATAAAGTATTGAAGTTTTTTTTTCCTTCTCCGTAAATTGATCATGCAATTTACTATTAAATTTACTTTAAGACATTGATCCCAAAACATAAACCTTCAATTTATTGCAATAAACTTTTCCTAAGCCTAAACCTTTGATTTATTGCAATAAACTATTCTTAAACCTTAAAATCTTTGCAACAAATTATTCCTAAGAGTAAACCTAAAGATTCAATTTATTGCAAACAAAAAAAGATCGATCCCTTAAACCTAAACCTTAAATAAATTGGCAAAGAACACGTGACAGAACGCACTTTTAATTTATATTCTGTGTAGATTTTTCTTGTGCTCTGGCAAGAGTCAGGAATTGTTAATTAGACGTTATCTGCGTATTTAGGTCAATGTTTAAGCGCCCCCCCCCCCCCTCTCCCTGATGCTTGTGGTTATCGTCTGACAGGGGGAGAGAAGAAAAAAAAATGCTGATTGAGCCTTTCAATTGCCGCATTAGGCGCTGAACTCCCCCTTATCTTTTCATTACTTTCTGTAGACACGGTTACGCCCCTTTGTAATTTTTAAATGTATTAATGCCCTTGACGAATCGGATCTCTAGAAACGAGACTCTACCCTAGACTCTAGACGTCTGTTTTTTTTTTTCAATTAAATCTGAGCCGATATCTGGGGTGAAAAGTTTTCACGCAAAATTCGATTTTGTCAAGCATGAATTCTATGTTTGATTGAATTGTTGCTTTGAGCTAATACTAAAATTAAAAGGCCAGATAAAAGAGCGGATTTGAGTATCTGGTTTATTGGTATTCTGGGCAAAGTAATAAATCAATCAATAGATTATAGTTGAACATAGTTCTACAACAAATATAATCTAAAACTTTTTCTTGTATTATAAATTGTGTGATAGTGTGCTTGCATGTCTATTTGTATAAGTATATTTCTGTGCTTGGGTACAAATAGTTCTTTTATATTGTTTAAAATTATATATATATATATGAAGACTTCACTGAAAGAACGCACGTAGTCACAGATTTTCACTTTTGAGAAAATTGAATTTTAATCTTTGAAGACTTAGGCCTACCAAAGAAATACTTATACTTATAAAAAAAATATAAATTTTTTTATATTTACTAAAAGGCCATTTATTTGTGAATAAGAATATAGTGGTCGGTGGAATTTAAAACCCTAACAGCATACACTGTTGGCCCAACATTATTTTGCCAAGAATTAAAATATTACCAAGAATGATGAACCAACATTAGGGAAATATAATATATATATATATATTTAAATGTGTTTTTTTTTGTTTAGTTTGTTGGGTTTCATAACACCTGCTAGACAGACAACGTTGATTAGCGTTTTAATATCTGAAAGTTAGCTTGTTTTAAAAATAACAACATGAAAGTAATGCTTAACTTCATTCGAGTAGATTTCAAGTGTCGAATATCTTCTACCTTTTTAAGGCGTGGGCAAAATAAAATAGAAACACATATCCCTCCCCCTTTTCACACAAACACACATACACACACATACACACACAAATAAAAACACGTTCATGCACCTCACGTAATTTAGAATGAAAAAAAAAAATTTAAAATTATTTTTTGTTTTGTTTTGTTTTATGGAGCTGACCTTCTCAGTGACCCACTTCGTCATACGCCCATGATGCAAACCAACCAATGAGAACGCCCGTTATAGAAACCGTCATCGTTAGATATTAGAAGCATGTGTTTTAACTCAACATGCATACAAAGTAAAGAGAGGGCTTGTCGGCGAAATTGAAACTGGAAAATTATCAAGCCAAAAGATAAACATATTGCAGCAAACGCCTTTTCTCTCGTCATATGTGTGTATTTATCTTTGTTTGGTCATATTTGTGTACTCATCTTTGTCTTTGACCTTATTTGTAAAGTTATCATTTCGGCACAAAAGTATACTCTTGCACTTGATGCCCAAAACCAACGAAAAAAAATGCCCATGGAAAAACAAATAAGCGTAGGCGCCGGCGATGCCAAGGGGTTTTATTCTGCCTTTAAAAGCCCAACATAGACCGTCGGGCAAGTCTCAGTAACCATGTTTCTGGGATTTATTGGTATATTTTTTAATATCTAGAACCGATGACTATTTCGACGTCAGTGTTAAGTGTTTTAGTAGGCTTATTCCACCCACAAGGCATCTTCCACCCACGAGCAACTATGACTCTGTCAGTGGATTGGTCTTCATCGAAACAGATGGACAAAGCATCATCAGTCGGCATATTCTAGTTGAAGCAAATAATTTGTAGAATCAGGTCTAGAAATATATACCTATACAGAGGGGAAGGGGCGCTGATGAGAAAGGAGGGAGGGCTAAGCCCCTACTAAAATTTTATAAAAAAGGATTTTTTTAAATCTTTTTTTTTTTTAAATATGAAGTATATTTGTGAAAACATGATCAATGTTTGTCACGCAAAGTTTAGCCCACCCTGTCAAAAAAATGTCTGGCTTCACCACTGATTATACAGTATATATGTTCATGTAAAAGTTAATTATATACAGTAATTTAATTGAACATATAAGCTTATAATTTTTTTTACAAACTATTTATTTTTAGCACAAGTAAGTGGGAGTAATTGGGGAATACCAAGATAAATACAGAAAGCCATTTTTGTTGTTGTTAGTTGTTACAAATGTTACGACCTATAAAAACTAAAACTGTATGGGAGGCCAGAAATCGTCAGAGGATTAAATCTAAAATAACATGACACTCAAGTTGTTAAAAATACACTTAAAAGAAGAGAAAAAAAAAACAGCGCCATAGTATTTGGCAGTGAGTCATGGATATCACTTGAAGCTAACTAACAATACAATGTTTGTTTTTTTTTATCTTAAATCCAAAGTTCCTTGAAAACTAAATAGAATCTAATTGTTTTGTCTATAATGATTTCATAGTAGTATAAATAAATCAAGAATTAAAATTAGACCACCCATGTTTGGGAAAACCTTGGTTTACCTAACATCGTATCTTTTTAAATTTTGAAACGTATTTGAATACCAACACACACACACACACACACACACACACACACACACACACACACACACACACACACATATATATATATAACAACCTGTTGCAATGCTCAGATAAACAAAAAGACAAAAACACTTTCCTTATCCCTTATGATTGAACAAATGCATATAAGTGCTCTTTCTTCTCGAGTGGCATTCAGGCATGGAATGGGTTGGCTAAATAAACCAGGAAAACAAGTAATTTAACATCATTGAAAACTTTAATACAGATGCAAGACTCGGACCACAGATGAGCGTAGGACGCAATAATCCTCTTTATAGAAGGAGCGTCTGTAATATATAAGATACGATATATATATATCTATATATAATGGTAAAAAAAATAGCCTTGTTACTGTGACTGTCTAAATAATTTACGTATATTCGATGCCCGTGCTCAGCAGGTTCTATTTTTAAACCATGACCCAGTTAGAGATAGCGAAGGGTGTACAACTCCCTTCAGCTTAGCCTGCATGCATGAGTTTTAAAGAGTTACTCACCCCTAAAACGTAAAGATATTTTTCTTTTCTTTTTTTCGTCTTTCTATTTTGTGTGTATGTGTTAAATTACCCGCTCTAAGGAAAAGAAAGACACACCGTAGAGTTAGGAGCACTTTACAGGGAGGGGCGATTGGGGAACTGAACAAACATCCTCACCACAAAAATCTTAAAAGAAAAAAAATCATAACAGGAAATATATTTTTAAACTTTTCGACTCACGAGTTTCCGAGTTAATTGTGAAATTATCAAGTTGGTTTCTTTAATTTGATGTGTATATAAATTATTGTTGTGTATCGTTGTGTAATAATTAAAGTATTGGTTCATTAATATTTTTATTCGACAAAGCTTCATAATTTGGACAAGTTTCTCGTGGATATATTATATTATTATCTTGTGTTGTTGCTAGGATAGACCTAAAATAATTCATAGGCCTAGATCTAGTTCAGATAGTGCCCGGATGAGAATTCATTTCAATGTGTTTATAATTGTTGTGTTTTTTTAAATAAAAGTGACAATTTAGTTTTTCAAGTTTTAGTTACAGTTTGTTTGTTGTTGATTTTTTACAGAAATCTATAGACTATAGATCTAGTCTAGTAGACCTACTAGCTAAACTTTTTAAGTACTCTCGTCGTATTCGAAACAAGAGTTACTGCCTCTGAATTTAGGAGTCACGTCTCCCGACCTATATTTTTGGTTCTTGCTTTCGCTTGCTAGCTTTCATATGAAATGGTAAACTTACACGGTTACACTGTGGCCGCGCGGCAGCGCGTTTGGCTGGCGAACCGAAGGTTCCTGGGTTTCGAAATCCTGGTGAAGGCTAGGATTTGTTCTTGGGTCTGGAGTTGATGTAAAGTAATGGCGGCGGGGCTTTGTATAAAACTTTTATAAAGATACCGAAACTTAAATTAAGTTTGGGAGAAGCTAAAATTGTCATGTATTGCCATCTTTGACAAACTATTGTATACCATACTAAACAATAACTTTACGTTTTTGGCTTCTACACTAATTGCTTACTAAAATCAAAGACTATAATAAGATGGACCGCTTGCTTTACTATTTCTGCTATTTGATGACTCGAATGACTTCTTTTTGGAATTACCGATTCCCTTTTGCTCTGTACACTTTCGTTTTATTTAATCGCTATGATTGTTTCAATGGAAAATTAAAATTAAAATCGAAAGTTGTATACAGCGGAAACATGTAAGCAAACGTAAGAGCGTAGAAGTCATTGAAGACAGCGTTATTGGATGCGCACGGAAATATAACAAAATAGAGCAACCATCTTATTATAGTCTTTGCTAAAATAAACTTCCACACTTCCACTGTATATAAACCTACTGCCCTGCAATATCGTCACTAACGTCTTAAATTATCCATTCAGAACAGCGAAGGCATTTTAACTTGAATATAATCATGCTTTTCATTGGCCAACGTAAATACAATTGTAAACAAAGTAGGTCAAGGCGTTATATCGAAGTATAGTCTTAATTTTGATTATACTTATGTCCGACGATTAATTTATTTCACACGTGTATCGTTTTAATATTTAGCATGTACAGTTTCAACGGTGTTTATAAAATTCTTCCATACAGCGAACACAAGTTTCGTCAATATGAAAATACTATGTTGGTGAATCTAAAAGGCTTGTAGTATAGATAGATATTGAAACCAAAAGTTAATTTTCTTTGATTAGTATTTAAACATCAAACAATTTCACCTGCTGTCTCCTGTTTTAACCTACCGTTGGATACTCACAAGGAATCGTTTAGGAACAAAAAAATACAAGAAGAAATATATCTAGTTGCATTTTGGAATAGAACGAAAGTAGCAGGATGTGGTGGATGTGGATATAGATGTGGAAATGTGGAGATAGATGTGTAGGTAGATGTCTATGTCTTCCACTACTTACCAAAGTGTAGGACCATGAAAGATATCTCCAAATTGTGTTCAGGTTGCCTTTTTGATCCACCTTCTCCAGAGAATGGAGAGTTAAACGTACATGTAAGTTTAACTTATAGAATATTTGTATACACTTATCTTATGTCTTACAGACGCTCCTTCCATACAGAAGGATTATCGCGTCTTACGCATGTCCGTAGTTTGAGTCTATTCTTATTTAATCTAGATGTAGCATACGGGTTGATATACCAGCGCTGTGCTGCTTGGAATTTCATGAACATTTTTATGTGAATGTACTTGCAATTAATTAGTTCCTACCTGTGTATGATGGAGGCGTAGCCATTAGAACTGAAATGAATGCATGCCAAGTCTAACGAATGCCATCGGATATACTTCGATGTTGAATGATACTTTTTTAAAGTAGCCTTAAATGGCCCTGAATTTCGTGTAGTAGTCGTACTTAATATATTACAGACGCTCTTTCTAAACAGAATATTATTGCGTCCTACGCATATCCGTTGTTTGAGTCTAGTCTTGCATTTTTATTAGTGTTTTAAATGATGTTAAGTTACTGGTTTTCCTGGTATGGTCGGACAACCGATTCCAAGCCCGAATGCCACTCGGGAACATAGAGTACTTATATGCAGGGATAAGAAAAGTGTTTTCCCCCCTTATGTTTATTAGAGCATTGTAACAGATTGTTGTATGTTTGTGTGTGTCTTACTGTGCATAGACTTTTGTTTTCATTCAGTGAAATAGAGAGTTTAACATGTACAATATATATGTGTGCATGTGCGCGTATGTCTTGTCGTGTACAGACCCATGTTTTCATGTAGGCTAAACTTATTCTATATTATGATGTGTTCAATGTGTTCTGATTCATAAGTTCGTTTGACCGACGTGATATAGATCATACATCTTACTGAAAGTGCAACCTCGATTTGAATAATTCCGGAAATATGGCTGTTTTCATATAAAACCAACTGTCGGCGAAAGGTTATAAATAGATTTTTTTTTAAATGAATTATAAAGCCGTAAATGTGTAAATAGAACTTATAAAAATGAATTATAAAGCCGTAAATGTGTAAATAGAACTTATAAAAATAAAAAAACAAAAACAATTTCCAACACTACGAACATGTATTATACTGATTGTCCTATATAGAAAAATGTCAAAGTATATTTGCAACTGTGAGATTTATAGATGAAATCTAACTTACAAAGATACTCATAGAGACATAGATGAAGATATGTAATAATGAGGTATATAGACGTAGCGACCATTACGTGTATACATAGACATAGATATGTGTCTAGTCTATAACACAATGGGTCACCATAGATTTCATTCACGTAATATGTCTGTAATTGTGGAATATATGGGTGTAATGTAGATTACATGTGTAGGCCTATCTACCCATAGATGTATGTCTGTAATTGTGGAATATATGGGTGTAATGTAGATTACATGTGTAGGCCTATCTACCCATAGATGTATGTCTGTAATTGTGGAATATATGGGTGTAATGTAGATTACATGTGTAGGCCTATCTACCCATAGATGTATGTCTGTAATTGTGGAATATATGGGTGTAATGTAGATTACATTTGTAGACCTATCTACCTATTGATGTATGTCTGTAATTGTGGAATATATGGGTGTAATGTAGATTACATTTGTAGGCCTATCTACCCATTGATGTATGTCTGTAATTGTGGAATATATGGGTGTAATGTAGATTACATTTGTAGGCCTATCTACCCAGTGATGTATGTCTGTAATTGTGGAATATATGGGTGTAATGTAGATTACATTTGTAGGCCTATCTACCTATTGATGTATGTCTGTAATTGTGGAATATATGGGTGTAATGTAGATTACATGTGTAGGCCTATCTACCCATTGATGTATGTCTGTAATTGTGGAATATATGGGTGTAATGTAGATTACATTTGTAGGCCTATCTACCTATTGACGTATGTCTGTAATTGTGGAATATATGGGTGTAATGTAGATTACATTTGTAGGCCTATCTACCCATTGATGTATGTCTGTAATTGTGGAATATATGGGTGTAATGTAGATTACATTTGTAGGCCTATCTACCCATTGATGTATGTCTGTAATAGCTGAATATATGGGTGTAATGTAGATTACATGTATAACTACCCATTGATGAACGTCTGACAGTTTGTTTGCCAATTTGCCGTGTACAGGTAGTTATGTGCACAACGGGCGCAATCTGCTCTATGTCGGCCTCGTGCAGACATTTAAAAGCATCCTCTCACCTTACTGCTCCGTGTGTATGTGTATATCTGTAGGCCTATGTGTATTATGTTCGTATGTGTAAGTGTGAGTGTATGTGTATGTAGGTGAGAGAAGGGGGGCTGGAGGGGTTCACCTCCTCCCTGTGCACAGGAATGTGTTGTGGGGGAGTTGTGGGGGTCACGTGTCAGGCTATTTATAATCAGACCTGATTTCAATTATCGTGCAGGATTCCGCATTGGTCACTTGCCAGCATCCGTTGTTAACCCTTACAGTCCCGGGCGCGTATATAGCGGAACTGAAGGCAGCATAGATAGAAGTAGGTCGGTACGGGAAGGGATAATATTAAATGAGGATTCCTTGCGTCCAATACTTACCGGTTTTATATGGGGCTTTCTAAAGGCTTTCTTGGGGCTTTCTTGAGGCTTTCTTTCTGAGTAATTAACTAGAATTTCAAACATCTATATTCTCACTTTTTTTTTTTTTTTACAGTATTTGTCTTCGTATTGGAATCAATTCACCATATCGATCAGAAATTATCATTTTAACGGTACCAATCTGCCTAATGATCCTGTCGTCCAAGTATGGTCGCACTTTCCGCAAACAAAAGCGTATTCACAATCACAATGGGTATATTTACGCATATTGATCTATTTAAACAAAAAAACAAAAAAACTTATAAAAGCAAAAGTTTTTCGTTTAAATCATGTAGGCTATATAGATTTTTGTTTGCATTTTCGTTTTTCGATCCAAAATAGGCTACCCCAAAATTATTTTCTTCATTATTTCCCATTGAAAAAAAAAACAAACTTATTTCTTGTTTTTATCTACAAAAAAAACAAAAACAACAGAACAATTGATTTTTTTTGGCATGGACAACGAGACTATGTGCCATGATTTCAACTTTTCGACGATTTTCACTGCCGCAAGTCGCGTTAATCTTCCGGCAAAGTTCGGTTGTTTGTTTACCCTTGAAACTGCGACTCAGTTAAAGACTTTATTCGTTCTTGAAAATCGCGAAAATAAATTCGGTTGTCATAGTGCAACTTGCTTTAAGAAGACAATTTAATTAATATATTTACGCCATTTCCTATTCACCTTGCCGAAAGAACAATACGACTACAGCGCCCACTGTGGCAACCAATCAAAACTTAGATAACTTCTATATATTTCAAATGCTCTTTGACAAATCCCACGACGGTGCTGTAAAACTGAAGCAATTCGTCGTGAAATAGGTTTCATTTTTTTTCAACAACCCTGTTCAAAAGATTGTGTTTTAATTATTACAAAATCTTAATTGGAGGGAGACAGTAGTTTGTCTCAACAGAGAAAGCCTTTGCCCCTACACAAGCTTTGCTTATGTTTAGATTCATTTGCTGCACAAATTATGGTTAGATATGCAAAATCATGGTAAACCTTGCTAAATTATGCTAGATCGATAACTGCCGATAAGAAAGAACGTCGTGCTAGATTTGTTATAAAAAATCAGGATCTGGTATTTAAATATGCCGAAAATTGACAAACCGACATCACTGACGCTGACGGGTCCAATAAACGAAATCGCCATGAGGCAACTTTTAATGAAAAAAAAAACACGTGTTAAAGTAGTCCCGTCGCACAAAATTATTGATCCATGTGGAACAGTTTCTGTGGCCACGGCATACTAAAGGATTGTGTGGGCAGTGCAATACCCAGCCGCTTTACCTTAACCCTCAAGTTAAATCAGGTACGGATTAGAGCTGGGTAGACTCGGGGATACCCTCCAGACCCGGGTTAAAATCCTAGCCTTCACTAGAAGGATTCGAACCCAGGACCTTCAGTGTGCCAACCCTACGCGCTTTGATAAGTTACCAAGTTATATAGATCCAATTAACATTCAACATTCCAATTACAATAACAAAATTGAAAGAAAATGTATCACTCACCTCTTCCTGCTTGAACTCTATGGAAAACCATATACTGTATTTAATACTACTTCTTTTATCGCTTATTACTGTTGTATACTCTATCTTACTATTTGCATTTTAGGCTTAACATTTTTTTGTGTAATTAAATTTAATTGTGTAAGCCTCAAACTGTTTTCTCTTATACTTTACGTTCGTTAAATACTTGTGTATATTTAATATTTGTATATGATGTTTACATTTTACATTTTTATAATTATTCCTACAATTCATGTTATTTTTTACATATTACACTCTACTAAACATCATTACTTATCGAAAGAGTAGTTGTTATTTTCTTATTAACACTTTATGATAATTTTATACTTCAAGTACACTTTATATATTGTGGCTAAAATTAGATTTTGACCATGAATTGTCTTTCTTTATTCTCACAGGTAATGACGTCATGTGTCCCTCAAGTAACGAACGACTTGGTGAGTAGCCTATGTTATACACTTTATGCACATGTATACTCTCTGTGTTGGTGTAGTCACGTGTGTTGTTGTAGTCACGTGTGTTGTTGTAATCACGTGTATTGTGATCACGTGCGCTGTTGTCACGTTGGGTATATTGGCTTGTGACATTCTTGATACGGAACACAACACAACGTGTATATATATCTATGGTAATATATTCAAGAAATACATTAGTGTTTTGGTATTATCAAGTGTGTGAATACTGGTATTTTCGTGTTTTTTTTTTTAGAAATGGAAGCCTTTTTGTTTTGTTATACATAATTGTTCTGTGATAGGGAATGTTAAGCCATACACAATAGTATACAAACACACACAAACACAGACAAGCATGCACAATCATTCACAATCGTACACAATCTTACACGATCGTACACGATCATAAACAGTCATACACAATCACAAACAAGCATGCACAATCATGCACAATCGTACACAATCATACACAGTCTTACACAATCATACACATTCATACGCAAAGTAGCGTAACTAGAGGGGAGGGGGTCGCACCGGACGCCAAAGTATGGATAGGCCATAAACATTCTTAATAATGCACCAATTTCGAACCGCTCCCTGAGTGCACAGGGCGACATTTACCCTAGTTACACCACTGCTAATACACCGTGTCTGTTGTGGCTATGCATGTGTGTCAATAGAAAAATACAGACACATCCAGACAGACAATGGAACACATACTATAGACTCTGTCCTTAAACAAGTCGATCCGTTCTTTTCTATTATCTTTTGTTTACTGGATTAAACAAACAGGCTCTTTGATGCCAGACCCCGTGGCAACTCTTAGATTAGGTCAGAGTTCACCGTGTTTGTTCTTCTTTCAGCCCTTTCTGCATCTTTCTCCACTAAGGGTCAAGTGTAATCTCAAACAGAAATTGATGGGAAGAAGTGGGGGGGGGGGGGGAGGGCGTCCACGCCCTCTTTGGGGTGTAACCTTGGTATCAATGGTATACAAGTGAATAAACCAAAGGTAGACTATACTTTAAAACTGCATTGATTAGGCGTGAGTGCTAATGGTGTCGTTAAGTACTTTGCACCCCTAGTGTAAATGTCATAATCATCTATCGCAGACCATGTATGTCTATTTAGTCGGTTAAGAAAAGCTCACCAGGTTTATTGTTGCACAGCTATTAGCAAGGGATTGTGTGTCCAGAACAAAATTCACTCTCCGTTACTTCCCCATGACTTAGTTACCCCCTGGGTAAATCCATTTGTACTTATGAGTCTGTGTGTGCTTGTCTCTGTGTGTGAGGGGGTGGGAGGGTGATTCATGGCGTTCAATTACCTAGATTCGAACACCGATCTTTGACATTGTTACCCAACACTCTGGCAGTCACTCTGACACTAATTCTCTGAAACTCTTTCAATGAAGCTCTCTTCTGGACTTTAAAACATATGATCGTCATTTCGTGGTGCCCGTAAGCGTATATTTAAAACATCTATTCCTAAAAAAAAAAAATCATTGCGCTACAAATGTTGTTAGTTTACATTGATAACACACATTGAACAAGTTATATTCATTCTACAAAGGAATTATCCTCAATTCATTATTACGTTTTGAACATCTTTAGTCCATTAACCCTCGGTCATTAGATGTAATCAATTGGCATACAATGATGTTAGTTAACCTATTCAGGACTGTAAAAAAATACAATTTGAAACTCTAAAATCTAAATTATCAATAAAATAGATAATTTTTTTTTATTGAAGTATTGTCCAATAATGGTTATACATATCCCTTGAGAACATGTTATGATGCATATTGTGGTATTCGCATATCACATATTATGATAACATTGAACTCATTCGAGGGAGTTTAAAGTCAAATTCATATTATAAACTTCTAAACCAAAATTCTCAGCAAAACCGTGAAGTTTAGAGTAGTAAATTATTACTCTATAAAGTCTCTATATCGACTGAAAATGTGATCCTCGACTCGCCCCCTCCACCTAATTTTTTTACTTTTAAGACTATCTTTGTTCCTCTCTGAATACCCAGAAATGTATTTGTGTGCATGAAATTTTGTTTCATACATAGATAAACCCAGACAACAATAAGGGAATTGTATTTTGTCTTCCATGGAACAGAGCCCGGCATTGTTTCTAGTAGAAAGTATTTTTAAAACAACAACAACAGATGTGGAGAGTTAGAGTAAATCAAGGCTTTGCACATCGTATATAGTGTTCAATATGTAGGCTACATGAGCTACATGTATCAGTGACAAAAATCCAGGGTGACCTGACAACCACGGGACATTAAACTGAACAGCCCCTAAGTTGTATGGGGAAGAGGGGGAGGGAGGGGTCGTGTTCACGGTATGTTTGCAAAATGATTCTTATGTGTAGATTTTAAAAAAATAAAATGTTAACCCGCCCCCCCCCTCCCCCGAGTTCCCCTTTCCCTCCCCCCGCCTTTCTGAGACTGATTTTTTTTTTGTTGTCTCTTTTATCGACAGACTTGTTTTTTAAGTGTCTTTTGTGAGACTCAGCATGGTCAAACAAACTGTGTCCGGCCACCCTCTCCTCCACCCCCTCTTCCACCCCCTCCGCCACGTATAGGCGTGCCCACGCCTTTAGAATTCCAAGCTACACCCAAGCTACATCCTAGCTATATCCAAGCTTTGTCTAAGTTATAGTTTAAAAGTCTTTCTGAAGTCGGTAACCACAGAAGAAAAAACAAAACAAATATAAAAACAATAACGAAACATATAAACAGAAGACAAAGACACAATTTTATATATAATTATTGATTTTACTGGCATGGCGGACAGGATGGTCCAACTTTAGACCTCGAATCGACGACCGGATACCGGAAGCAACGTTCAAAGTCTCGCAAAAACTATTTCCGATTGGGTAATTCCAATTGATTCTTAAACTTATTATCACGAAATTTCTAAGTAAGCTTATGGATCCGTTAACAATTGTTCTGGGGTATAGAAAAAGTCCCTATGAGTAGAAATGATTCGACAAAATTATTGGGGAAGATTTTGTGCAATTAAAACAAACAAAACACGCACCAAAAAAAAAATCAGGAAATAACTGTTGCAATATATTGAACTAAGGGCCATTTGAAAAGATGCTCCGTTGACATTTTTTTTTACAGAGAATTACCACGGTTGATCAGTAATTACTCATGTTATCTGAGACATTGCGCTTTACTAATGTATTCAAAAATTATATCTGCATGAGCGTCCACATACAATTGTTGTCTATCGCAGACGTACTACGTCTGGACTTTTATCGTCTATTCTTATATATATTGTCTAGCTACAAAGAGCTCAAATCTACATTGGTTGTGTAGCGACAAGGAGCTCAAATCTACATTGGTTGTCTAGCGATAAGGAGCTCAAATCTACATTGGTTGTCTAGCGACAAGGAGCTCAAATCTACATTGGTTGTCTAGCGACAAGGAGCTCAAATCTACATTGGTTGTGTAGCGACAAGGAGCTCAAATCTACATTGGTTGTGTAGCGATAAGGAGCTCAAATGTACATTGCAAGAGATTTAGGTTCAAATCTAGGTAAACTTTGGTTTTAATATTCTATGAATTTACAGTGTCGGTTAAATAAAGTATACCTCCAGATCTATTTGAAAGTAACATTCGCACGTTTCTGTAATCTCGGCATACTAGTGGATTGTGTGGCCAGCCATCTCCTTTTAAAGTCAGATATCCACTGAGCTGGTTAGACTCAGGGACACCCTCCAGACCCAGGAACTCTTTTTAGTCCTTCACCAGGATTCGAACCCGGGACTTTTTTTCTGTGCCCATGAGTCTATCCAACCTGACAAGTAGTCGTAGAAAACGTAAAGGTGGCTTGGCAGTGTGCTGACCACACTATCCCTTTTCTTAAGCCATGGCTTCATCATACCTTTTGACCGTAATGTCCAAGTGTACTGGTACATAGCTAGAACTAGTTTCCCGTTAAACATCGTCTGCAACAACAACAAATAAAAAGAAACTCATTCCCGCCATAAAGGAATATCAGCATACTTCGTGAACCTTATAGACGGTGTGGGTGGGGCGGAGGGGGTAAAATTGGGTAGGAGTGGCGCTTCTGATAGAGTAGCCACGGGTAGCCGAAAATTAGCTACCGGCACCCTGGTGGGCGTCTCCTTTTTTTTTCTCTTCCGGTATCTTCCAAACTGTATGTAAATGTCTGATAAAACCTCAGAATTTACGACTATGTTGCCATGGAAACCCTTTTATTTGATAAGAACTCCCATGGAACTTTAGGCTACATTATTTTTTCTTCATTAGTTTTATTTAATGGAACCTTTCTCCCTTTCTTTCTCTCTAATTTCTCTGCTTCTCTCTATTATTTTCTATTTCATCTCTCTCTCTCTCCTTTATCGCTCTTTTCCTCTGCATTTTTTTAAACACATTTCCTTTCATATGTTAAAATAAAATAAAAATCAACGTTAATCAAATTGCATACTGCATCACTGACCTAAAAACTAATACCAAACAGTTATACGATAATTGGATTGAAAAAAAACACATTGTATAAACCTGGGTTCGGCAACCTTTTGATAACAGTGTGTCAAAGTAGGATTTCTAATTCATTCAATGTGCCAACATCCAAAAAAAGCCATCCATGCTCTGGCAATCAATTTTGTTGTAGAAAAGGCTTGAAATTGTTAGTTTTTGTACGTAGCCTACTCTTCTGAATGCAGGTAAACAAATTGATCCGCGTGCCAAGTCTGGCGCCACGTTCCGTATGTTGCCGACCTCCAGCTTCCAAAATAGCATTAGACGTTTTTACATTTTTTATTTTGTATACAATACATATAATTTGGGTTACACCTGCTGAAAATAACACACACACAACTATCGTAATACCAATTCGGAATGAAGTAACGTGATCCAATACGCTTATATTTTTTTTAATGCAATACATCAGGATAGGACGCATCACACCTCGCTGCCATATCGTCCTGTTTAGCAAAAAAAAAAATGACCACCGGAAAGTCACACCCTTCTACTTTGACATTTACAGTTCTGACCAATGACAAAATCACCCTGACACACACACACCTCTGTTCTCTCCGCCCCTCCAAATGATCATATGGTTGTAATCGCTCACTGTTTAGTCCTCTACCCCCCTGCCCCTCTTCCTCCCTCCCTCCCTCTCTCCCTCTCTCCCTCCAGATCCGTACGTATCCTCCCTAAATGAGGGGCAATCGATTACAACAGCGATGAGTTCTGGACAGCAACATTTATAGTTAGTACAATTAATTGTGTGTGTTGTGGTGTGTCTAACTCAACTGGACTGACGCGTGCACGCGCACAGCTGATATGTACTGATTTATGCTTATATCTAATGTGTTGAGTATAGGTTGTAGGCTCATACGGATGATACGGTATGCAATCTTTGTGCTGATGTAGGTTTTAATGAGGTTTATGTTTGTGCCAATGTAGCTTCATATGGGATGGTTTTTTTTTGCCGATATAATATGTTTTGATAGGATGTTATCTTTGTCCCGATCAGGGTTTGACTTAAATTTTATCTTTGTGTCGATGAAAGTTATAATTGGCTTATCCATGTGCCAATGCGGGTTTTAATGGGCTGTGATCTTTGTGTGTGTGTGTGTAAGTTTTTTTAAAGTAAGTTGCACGTTTATTTCGTTACTTGTGTGTGTCTACAAATAATTTTATACATTTTATCTTTGTGCCGATTTAAATGGGTTGTTTTATTATCTTTTATGGTGTAACATTTGGTTTAATGGAGTGTTATTGGTTTATCTTCGTGCTCAAATATGCTTGTAATGTGTGATAATATATGTGTATCTCATTGATTGAACCATCCTTGTCTCGGCACTGAGGCATGTTTGATATTCTACAATACACTCTGGTGAGCATACCTCGGGGAGCATGCCTTGGGCAGGAGATCACCAACAGCTTCGTATCAGCAACACAACGCTTTCCAGCTAGACCACCGCTTCATCATAGAGTTGAGTAATCCCGTATGGCCAAGTTATTATATAGGTCGAAGCAGGGTTCACCAATTTATGTGGCCATGGCCGACTAGAGGACTGTGTGGCCCACACAATGCCAATCCGGTTTTAATTTACCCCAACGTAAGTTAGGTAGCCATCATAGTATGCTAGACTGAGGGGCACCCTCTAGACCCGGGAACAATTTCTAGCCTTCACCAGGATTAGAAACAAGTACCATATTATGTAAGCTAGCTGAAAGCACAGTTGCTAGGTCATCGTGTCCCTTACTACTTCATCATTCAAACAGTTTATTTATAGATGTTTTTCGTCCTTTCATTGTGTCGTCTTTAATACAGATCTTGCGTAACTTGATGGTGGCGCAGGGGAGGGGGGGGGGGCGACATCCCCAGCACCAAAGATTGGATAGGCTCTGAAACTGACACTTTCTTAATCACAACGTACTGTAAGCTTACTAACAATTTAAATAGGCGCCTCCAGACTTACGGCACTGCATCTTCATACGTTGGTTCGTCTGTTAGTTCAAAACAATTCTTTCAAATAAAGATTTCCAACGACTAAGAGAGACGATCAATATTTACAACTTCTTTGCATATATAGCCAAAGGATACGTTTATGATGTAAAGATTGGCTATATTCATAAACTCGATGTAAATATCTGTAAAGCATATTCTTGGTGCAACTAGGAGAAAACTCAAGTAAGAGAATCCCTCACGGGGAAATAATCATGACCTACTATAATAAATGTAGGTCAGCTCTGATATTACATAACACGGCCTACTTTATATTAAGTAGGTCAGGCGCTTTCTTTTACATTTGTTTTTTTCAGTATAAAAGTTTCGTTTTAAATACTAAGGCACTAAGTGCTTTTATTATGAAAAATATAAGTATAAAACTACAGGCCATTCAAACCTTTATGCTTAGATTGCAATGTAACATGTTAATCCGGCTTTTAAACCTGAACAATAAAAAAGAAAGCTACGCAAAATCAGTATAACGTAACATGATACTAATACATTGTCCTTGTGTCTGTGGAGATAGTTGAGCGCACCGAGTAGCCTACAGTTAACTGCAAACGTTTTCGGAGCTGGTATCCTGACGACAAACACACTGAATCGTTTTTTTTTTTCTGTTTTTTTTTTTTTGTGTTAGAAAGTTTCTTCCCAATCAAACATTTGAACTTCGACCCCCTTCCCTCTCCCACCACATGCTAAATGTTGACACCTACCGGGGTGGGTTGTGTGGGGTGAACAGATCGCCCTACTACGTGAATGTCAGTATAGTAAGGGACCTACGGTATCTGCCCCCACAGCGGTTCTGTAAATGGTGGAGTAGTGCTGTGTACAATTTTAGAATTTGGAACTGTTCTTGATGTTCAGTTGTCATAACTACAATGACTTTTGAATTTTGGTGGTTTAGATTTCCAAAAAACTCTCTTTTCCAATTAAATCGATGTTTTCTAATAATGATTAAACATACACGAAAACTACTAGACTATCATCAGAACAATTGGATTTTCTATGTCAACTTCTTCTGCCGAAAGGTCAAGATAATTTAAATCCTAAATAAAAAGTATAGACCTACATTGTTAAAGTAAGTTGTAAAATATTTTTCGTACTTTAAACATATATTTTTTCTACAAAATAAATTTCACAGACCACGAAAAATGGCATCGTGGGGCAGATGGTATCTTTCCATCCGACAATTTGCTAAACCCATGTTATTTACTGGTGAACGCTGCTTCATCGGACCTATGGATCAACTCGGTCCGACGGGTACTTTACTATGTTATTTACTGGTGAACGCTGCTTCATCGGACCTATGGATCAACTCGGTCCGACGGGTACTTTACTATGTTATTTACTGGTGAACGCTGCTTCATCGGACCTATGGATCAACTCGGTCCGACGGGTACTTTACTATGTTATTTACTGGTGAACGCTGCTTCATCGGACCTATGGATCAACTCGGTCCGACGGGTACTTTACTATGTTATTTACTGGTGAACTCGGTCCGACGGGTACTTTACTGTGTTATTTACTGGTGAACTCGGTCCGACGGGTACTTTACTATGTTATTTACTGGTGAACTCGGTCCGACGGGTACTTTACTGTGTTATTTACTGGTGAACTCGGTCCGACGGGTACTTTACTGTGTTATTTACTGGTGAACTCGGTCCGACGGGTACTTTACTGTGTTATTTACTGGTGAACTCGGTCCGACGGGTACTTTACTGTGTTATTTACTGGTGAACTCGGTCCGACGGGTACTTTACTATGTTATTTACTGGTGAACTCGGTCCGACGGGTACTTTACTGTGTTATTTACTGGTGAACTCGGTCCGACGGGTACTTTACTATGTTATTTACTGGTGAACTCGGTCCGACGGGTACTTTACTATGTTATTTACTGGTGAACTCGGTCCGACGGGTACTTTACTGTGTTATTTACTGGTGAACTCGGTCCGACGGGTACTTTACTATGTTATTTACTGGTGAACTCGGTCCGACGGGTACTTTACTATGTTATTTACTGGTGAACTCGGTCCGACGGGTACTTTACTGTGTTATTAACTGGTGAACTCGGTCCGACGGGTACTTTACTATGTTATTTACTGGTGAACTCGGTCCGACGGGTACTTTACTGTGTTATTTACTGGTGAACTCGGTCCGACGGGTACTTTACTATGTTATTTACTGGTGAACTCGGTCCGACGGGTACTTTACTATGTTATTTACTGGTGAACTCGGTCCGACGGGTACTTTACTGTGTTATTTACTGGTGAACTCGGTCCGACGGGTACTTTACTATGTTATTTACTGGTGAACTCGGTCCGACGGGTACTTTACTATGTTATTTACTGGTGAACTCGGTCCGACGGGTACTTTACTGTGTTATTTACTGGTGAACTCGGTCCGACGGGTACTTTACTGTGTTATTTACTGTTAGAAGAAACAAGCAGGGCTCTGTGAATTAAAAACAGAAAACTAAAGATTGACTTAGATGTATTAAAGAAGTAAACAACAGAATTCTCAAAGAGGTGGAACTTATCCTTGAGATTTTTCTCTCTGAGCCATTCTTTCAAGTCTTAAAGTCTATCTTTGTATTTTTTGTAATTTCCAATGGGTTCAGATTTATTTCACAAGATTAATTGTTCTTTGCTTTAGATTTGTGTTTTTGGGTAAGGCTTTGGTGGGGTGGAGGCCTTTCCACCCCTTTTGCCTCCGCCCCCCTACCCCCCCCCCCCCTTCACCCAGCTTCGACCTAGTGAACCGATGTATAAAAAAAAAAACCCGTAGTTAGAACGGAGGGAGGAGGGGGGTATGTTGCCAAAGGGTAGTAGGGGCGGTTTTAAAATAATTTTAAAAAAAGAAGAAGGCGGTTAGAAAGGTATGTCCCTCGTCATTCATGTCAAACAATGTGTACATGTGTGAATGTGTACTGGCTCTGTGTGTGTACACGAAGAGAGAAGGCAAAGAAAAAGAAAGAAAGAAAAAACCCAGTTCAGTCATTGTCTACAGCAGAGATAAGCCTAGGCTGGGGGGCACACAGAGATGGGGTTTTATTTTTTGCCGTTCTGTTATGTCTATAATTATATTAGAAATAATATAAGCGAGCGTGGAACACAGATAACACACGCCAGGACACGGCAAAACTAAACGTCGTATCGTGGATTTACATCTTTCCCGTTGTGTTTTTAAATGTTCTCTTGTGTGTGTCTGCAACATTCATTCATTGTGGGGTTGTTGTTTTTAGCCGACACACTGTTTCTTATTTTTTTGTCGAGGAAACCTAAATTGTATAGAGTGCTCTGTATGAAGTGTATGTGTGTAATTCATTCAAGGTAAAAACGAAAAGTTACTTTTTGTATCATTGGATAATAGCAGTAAAAACACAAATTATGGTCTGCGAAACATTGCCTAATGATGGCGTATCTGGACTTGTATATATAATTCATTTCATTGTTGAAGGTAAGTGTTTTATTATTTATTACTTATTAGACCTACTTCTTTTTTTTATTTTACTATGACCATGCTTCGTCTAATTATTTTTTCTATATATAGATCTATATATTCTATATTTTTCTAGACTATAGACTTTTTAAAAATTGTAGCTTAATGTTTATGTTACCAGATAAGATTAATTGCATGTGTTTTATAATGGTCAAGTGAATGCGTGTGCCCTTCATTAACACTCGTGAGTCTCGTGTTTTCGATCCACTGCTGAGCCTTTAACAGACCATTTTCTTTGGTATCAAATGGGTTAAAAGAGGTGTTAGTGCAACTGCCCACGTATAGATCTAACAGCTTTACGTGCATTCTATCTTATTTCATACATTACGGAAGATTATAAAGATTATTACAGATTATAAAGAAGATTATTACAGATTATAAAGAAGATTATAAAGAAGATTATTACGTCCTACGCTTATCCGTAGTCTGAATCTATTCTTGCATTTTGATTAATGTTTTAAATTTAAATGATTAAACTTACTAGTTTTCCTGGTTTGTTCAGGTAACCCATTCCATACCCGATAGGCCTACCACTCGGGAAGAAAAAGTAGGCCTTTTTGTACTTATATCCATTAGGCCTATATGTATGTGTTCTTGCATAAGGGATAAGAAAAGTGTTTTTGTAATTATGTTTATTTTTCTAAATACTAGGCCTACAATTCTACAATAAAAAATAATAAAATAAAACATCAACGCAAAACACATATTTCTTTTATTTAACTAAAAAATGCGCAAAATTAAATTTCATGGTTGTCAAGGTAACCTGACCTCAGCTTTTCGTCTGTACACATGTAAATGTATATGAATGTTATCTCGTGGTTTTTGTTTTCCGTGTGATCCGAAAAAAGGGACAGTGTTAACCCTTCCCGTACCGACCCACTTCTATCTATGCTGCCTTCAGTTCCGCTATATACGCGCCCGGGACTGTAAGGGTTAAAAACCTCGCCTTGTCCTCGGTCAACTTTGCACGACCATTATTCCCTGGAGAGTAAACTCTTGGGCTTGGGGTTTTCTTTCTGACTGCGTAAGTTTGACAACATTTTTACTTTCCTTGCACTATACGCCAGTATCGATACGAGCATGGACAAGTCTTAAGTGTTATGCATGCACGCCAATGCACGGGTGAACCTAAAAGATTATCGTGTAGCAACATTTCCGGTCCTATTCGTTCATTTACTAACAAAACAGATCTGTGTGTTGCGTTCATGTTTTACTACAAGTTAGAAAAGATGTAGTGGATTATTTTTTTTATATTTCCAAACGACGTTGCCGAAAGAAAACGATGGATTGTGAACGTCAGACGCGAAGACTCACCTATTTTTTTTAAAAATCCCAAACGTATTGCTTGATGCAAAAGAATTTTCGTTTTGTGTCTTTATGTAGATCTATCTAGATTTATAGGTGACGTTTTTTTTTCATAGCCAATAAACGCTACTCTTGACTACTTTTTTTTTATAAACAAAGCTAAATTTAACTTAACGTTGACTATTAATTATCGTATACTCACTTTTGATGTTAGAAACGGATTCCTCTAAACTCATAACTAATATTGTAGCTTTAGTATAATTATATTTCTAAAAGGCCAGAACTGGATGATGAGATTGAAATAAACACCAGCAAAAAAAGCGAAAAGATCATTTAATTGACGGAAATAAACCGGAAGTTCGTGAATACGATTAACCCTGACCTATTGAAACGGTTACTCCTCATTTAAGACATGTCCATTAAGCTTTCAAACCCATTTTTGCAAGGGCTTTTAATTTTCATTGCATAAAATAGAAAAAAAATTATAACAAAAATTTAAGACGATATTGTAATTCTTCCAAAATTTTCAAAATAAATATTTGTAGTGTATTAGGTGGTCTCGTTTTGAAGGCCAAAAAAGACTGGAGGTGTATTGTATTGTGTGTTTTTTTTCACCTGGGCATCCCTGTGTCTACACAGCTCAGATAAATGGATACCAGACACTGGTTTCGGAAATGAAATACGTCCGTGCGTTGTACTAGCCACATAATCCTTTACGGATACAAGGGGGGAATGGAACCGGTGAGATTTATTTCCCCACAAAGTTAACCAGCTTAAATTATGTTTGAAGTTTGTAAAGAAAAAAAAGAATTCCTATTTTACAAAAAGTGTTTTCCAATCCTCGTGCCATAATCTGTCGATTTGTTTCTATTGTATCAAGTATAAAAAAAAACTCACTTTAATAAACAATTCCAATAAATTGAAATGCATTTCGATAAAGCTCTCTTTTTTTTTTCGATAGCGGCATTACTTTATTAGTAAACAAGGTGGGTTAAATTTTAACCTTTGAAATGTGAATGTGACAAGAAATGCACAAAACTTCCCTCGCGCATGAATACGACCAATTTATATGCAGTGTAGTAATATAAACCATAAAAAGTTCTACCGGAACCATAGAGGAAAGAGTTTCCTGTACGATCATAAGGTTGTCTGGGAAGAACTGATGACAAAATAAAAATGGCCTTCATTAAAATAGTTTACCATTATGTAAAACTCATATTGCTTCAATGTTAAATGTATTTTACAAGTGGAAAAAAACTAAGACTTTGTACAGAATCTGTTCCGTTGATTTATCAGATGCCAGGAATTCCAGATCAAAGCCTTTGGTGAAATATTGGATAGGCTTCCGCGGAATTCTCCAAAGGAATTGTACCCATGCCCTTTCTAACATTTCATTTAACGTTTTTAGAACGGGTGGTTAGAATCATCGGTATACGGTAACCATTGCTAAACCCGAACTCATTACCCATATGGCATCGCCGATGATAAGAGACAATCTGATTAGTCAAAATTAGACTAAGTTGTGTGTGGGGGTCGTGGGTGCTTAATGCCATCCGGCATGGAAGTGTTTGTCACGGTTATGTGTTGTTACATTGACAAGATACATTAGCTTGTTGGCATGAATCACCAAACAGGTAGGTGCTTTACTCTAGTTTAGTTTACCTGGATACACAACAACAACAACAAACAACATAGTGCTCGTGTCAATCCCATTGTTTTTGCATTAACTGTACGGCTTGCTGAATAGTTCATTGGCATTTTACTTAACTTTGAATCGGAGCTCTGTAAACTTGTTTGTCCTAATGTATTCAATAAAACTATATTTTAATCATAGACCAATGCCCAAGTTACCATTGCCTTTCCTGCACTTAAGTTGCAATCCTGGAATAACTTAGCTCTTTTTTAAATTTTCGTTAAATGCCCGAATAATTTATTTCAGAGTAGATTCGTTTCCCGAGGTTTTGTCACCTGTTCGCGGCCACACAATCTCTCTCGTATGCTGTGACCAAAGAAGCAGTAGCATTTAAAAAACTCTCTACTTCTTAAACGTAATGACAGTGTCACAAGAACTGCCAACACCAAAACATACGAGTTTAATTTAGTTGTTATGTCACAAGTCACAACACATCTAAAGTGCAGAAGGTGACCCCCCCCCCCAAAAAAAAACAACAAAAAACAACAACAACAACACAACAAAATAACAAACGTCGTAAAAAAATAATTAACTTTCTTTTTTCTCTGACCTTGACTTGAGAAGTCGTAAACCACTGGCCAGGTGAAACCTGTTGTTGTTTCAACCAATGATACGCTTACCTGGCAGGATAATCAAGGTATCGTTCTAGGATTCTAGGCGATATAATATATTACTCTGGGCAGTTTAGTCACCTGATCAAACACCCTGGCCACCCCAATGCTGGCAACCCATTTATTGACAATGTGTGCATAATTTGCGAGTTCAATAACAAAATGGTTGATAAACTGTCGGTGACTGACCTACACGACTAGACTAAACTCCATAGCGATTTTTGTAGCGGGTAATTTAAGTTAAGCCTACAATAGAAATGTTCACGTGTTCTCTGCATCAGAAGAAAATAGTCCACTTAGGCAAGATGGTAAAAAGTGTGGTGCACTTCCGGAAATAGATGAAGATCTCTCTCCCACACCTTCTCTCTCTCTCCCACACCCACACCTTCTCTCTCTCCCACACCCACACCTTCTCTGTCTCTCTCCCACGCCCACACCTTCTCTGTCTCTGTCTCTCTTTTCTGAAACACAATATCTCTAATAATTATTCCGTCAGACCGCACTGACCTGTGTTCGATGATTAATTTGACCTCCCATGATTAAGGTTGATTGATATTTTCTTTACTACGACCCACGTCGGCTGTTTTTTTTTTCCTTACCAAGTGTAAAAACGTCTAACGATTGGGGAAATGACGTCACGTAGTAGGAGGGGGGATAAGACGTCACGTCTACCGCCACGCGGTCTCAGGCGCGCATTTATTTTGCCAGAGAATTTGCGGAAATACCCGATTGTAATTTTTTTTTTTAATCGCCGTTCCTCCATGGTGTGTCTCATAATGAATAGTGTGCCGAATTTTTTCCCCTGTATCACTGATTACTACTGGAGAGATTCAGTCAGGACGTTACTATGCTATGACCATTTTTTTAAATATAATATTAGTGTATGCCAATGAAATTTTCAGATCCATTTTACTCTATGTAGATGTAATCTAACTGTTTTAAGGGTTTTTTGTTCAATGTTACCATTTTTAGTTTCCTTAATATAAAAAACAACAACAAAAACTGAACAAAAAAAAAAAACACACTTTGATTAAGTTTGATTCGGATACAACTACAAATAAATCGGATAGTGATTTAAAGTATAATAATACTAGAAGTAGAACCGTCGCCCTATTGGGGTCCTATTAAGCCTAAACGACCTATCATTACTAAAACTGCATTTGTAGCCCTTAAAGAAGCTCAAAATGTTTTCTGTTAAATGTGTTTTATTCTTTAGTGTATATTCTATAACATAGTGCAAAATTAGTGCTAAAATTGGATAACTGTATTTTTCAAAACATCTCTTAAGTTATTTTTTTCATGAATTTTTTTTTTTATCTTCATAAACACTCTGTTCTAGAATGTAAATAACTTTTAGTCATTAATAAATTATCAAATTATTTTTATTTCCTCATTTAGTTTATTGTATTGCCAACATTTTTGTAAAAAATATGTCTATATTTAGAATTATAATAAGCTAGCTATTTCGATTTTTAACACACATGTATGTGAACAAAATTTTGAAAGTTCAATAATTCCGGCAAAACAAGGAAAATAACCCCGGTCTTATTGAGTAATGTAAATATATTTTTTAAAATTATTTTACTAGCATCAAAAGAAGAAAAAAATATCGGTAACATGAGCTCAATACACAAAGTGGTCACCTGGCAACCACGGCGACATCTATTTGTCGAACACCCGACAACCCCTCTTTTTTATGTTCCATTCAACAAAAGTCCCGTTTAGGAATTTGTATAGATACCGCTATTAAATAATCCTAATGCTCCTTTTCTTCTTCTCTTAGTATCGTTCCATTAGTCGCTTGTTAATCCGTCACTTCAATAAATCCGATTAAGAAGAAGAGCGATTACTAGGGTTATGTCTCAGTCGTTCATTTCTTTTTTGCTTTCTCGTCTGGTCGACCGAACACAAATAGCAGCTTTTGAGGTCGCTACTAAACGTACTGACTGATTATGAACCGATACACACAGAGCACAACACTGACACAAACACATACTGACATAGACGTACAACACGCACACACACATGCACACACTCACACAATGCTATTTAACAATCTGGACGAAGTGACCCAAAAAGTAAAGAAATAGTAAACCTGTCAGGGCGTTATGTGCCCGTTAAGGTTTTAGCTTTTAAGGCATTCAGGTCACGTATTAGCGTGTTAGGGTTAGGATTAACAGCGAGAACAACAACATAAAAAAGACATTGCCGTATTCATGGGCGTTTGCTCTATAAAAAAGCGGTGGGGTAGGGGTAGAGGGCAATTGGGGACAATGAACCTCGTTTCACGTTGTAAAAGTATATTATTAAACATTTTCTATTTAATCTATACAAAATACGTATGTTCAACAATTTCCAAAGTCCTCAAAATTTATTTTCATCAAGGTGTCTTATATATTAAAATATATTTATATATATATTGTTTTACATTATATATATTGTTATACATTATATATATATTGTTATATATTTTATATTAAATATATTCGATTAGTCAGAACTCTCTGTAGGTTCACCTTAAGAATAGTAAAAAAAAAAATCAGAAAAGTAACTTGACAATAGGACATGGAATGGGTTGCCTGAACAAACCAGGAAAACCAGTAACTTAACATCATTTAAAACACTAATCAAAATGCAAGACTTCTACTCGAACCAATGATGAGTGTGGGATGAAACAATCTTTCGTATAGAAGGAGCGTCTGTAATATATGAGATCCTTTAAAACTGTATTATTCATAAGTTGTTTTTTTCGTGGTACCTACATTTTTTTTTCGTGGTTTCCACGTATTTTTTTCGTGGTTTGCACGTTTTTTCCCTCGTTGATACGACGTGGTGTGCTTATAAAATCCCTCAGATATAGAGGCGAGCCATAAATAGTTTCACAATAATAATTATTCATTTAACCACGCAGAACTGACAGCGTGAAAATTACCTTATGTGGTCATTATTCCCCCCCCCCCCCCCCCAAAAGTCAGTGTCTCTCAGTTGATTCATATTTTGTTTTCCCGCGCAAACCATTTTTTGTGTTCACGCATGACTGGACTTCCTTCAACCGTGGCGAGGCACAAGACGCGCCAATATTTCCGTTGACGCTTACTTGAAGAAGAATAGATGTAGTCAACATTGATTGTCAAATGAAAGACTCCGCATAGTTTGTTCTTTAAACCAGTGTCTATAGTCTATCTATTTCATTGGTCCAATTCACATGGTTGTCTGAGTGTGTGTTGTCTATTTTAGTGTCTGCGTGTGTCGGTTGGCTTTACGTACGCGTCTGTGTGGGTGTGTAAGTGTAAGCCTACCGATCTGCAGGTAAGTCATTAGCTGCCGATAGTGTTTGGAGTCCTAAATGGGTTTGCAGAGGTTTATTTGCTAGCGGTATTGAAACTGTTAGCAAATATCTTCATTCCCCACCCCCCACCCAAACACGTCCCGACCACCCCTATCCAGCGGGCACACCACTTCGTATCGACGAGGAAAATACGTGAAATCCACGAAAACACGTGAAAACCACGTTTTTTTTCCCGTCGATACGACGTGGTGTGCCCGCTGGGTTTCACATCAAGAAAATAATGCTCATTTATTAGGATCCAAAGGCGTTGTCAGTGACATTGGGGTAGATGGGAAGTATTTGTCCTACAAACTTTGTTTAAAATTCTAAAATTGCCTATACAAAATTGAGGTCTACCACTACTGCGGTGAAAAAGAGAAATAGCCATACACCTGTATAACATTTTGCCGACGCCCATGAAAGGAAATTGAATCTAGTCTTTGCCTTTCAAATAGTTGACAGATATTGATAGTGTCATAATAAAAAAACAAACAAAAAAAAACAGGTAAAGAAAATTGTATTACAGATAAATTATATCTAAAGATGAAAGCGTAGCCCCACAGAAACCCCCCCCCCCCCAAAAAAAAAAAGAGTTTAATCTGTTGAGAATGGCTTTCAAATGACAGGACAGATGACAAGTCTGGTACCCCACTGCCACTGCTGTAGCGCCAATTTGTCATTGATTTATCGCTACACACATTAAACTATTGTCAACAAACGGGGAGGGCCCTAAGATAGACTTTGCTAACAAGCATGTGTGTTCCGTTTTGTAAAACGTTCAGGGTCATATGGAGGGGATCTTACACATTTTGTTTTCTTCATGTTACTGTTAGATCGTGATGGCAGACTTAAGAAACAAAACTTAGAATTATATTTAGATTAACTTCGCTTTTTTATTTCTTTTTGTCTTCATATGTGGCAATGGAATTAATGCCTGGGCATAATTTAACAAAAAATAGATTTAAATCTTCTTTTTTTTAAAGGATTGTTTAATTTTATATTTAGAAAATAAAAAGCTGCAATGTTATTATGATCTTGTTTTAACTAATGAGAAAGACCCACGCAACATACCTTTCCAGCTTTTGTTTTTTTCCTCAGCGCATTTACGAGTTTCTGCGGCTATGGCGTAGAGGGGGATTGTGAAGACAGCACAATTCCCCCCATCCTTTTACCTTTTCCCTAATTAATTTCAGGTATCTACCCTAGCTGGGATAGACTCATGGCTGACCCCGAATCCATGGGGGGAAATACAATCCCGGAGAAACGAATTAACAAATAGCTGTTAGCTAAGGTTGTGGAAGAATAGAAAATTGATATTACTGTAGCATTTAGAATTTTGCATCTTTTTAATTAAAGGCTGTTCATTTTTTTGCTATCAAATTTTAGCCGGAGTAAAGATCATTATATACAATAAACACGTGTTCTCAAAGACAAAGGGGAGAACTATTTTGTTACAAAAGTGATAAAATGCACCTTGTTATAGTTGACTACTCGTTTGCAGTTGTATTATTATTTTTTGTGTACGTTTAACTTACCTATGTTTTTACCTTGACCTTTTCCTTTCGCGTCTCTTATTGATTTTCTTGCAAGTCGCCTATTAGCACACAAAGTCAATATCACGTGCACATAAAACGCATCTATCATTGTCTGTGTGTGTGTGTGTGTTATTTGTTTTCAGTTTAATAAATATAAATAACACACACATACGAACACAACAAAACACGACTAGCTGTGATTGTCGTCATTTGCAATTAAACATGACTGACCTCCCCTTGTTGATAATGAAGGGACGTAACTTTCACGGCAGCTTGTGTTGACGAAAACGTAAAAGTGTGATGAAACTTGAGCACTAGCAAAATTAAGTGTAGGCCTACTTGTACAACATGATAATTAAAACAAAATTTGCATACAAAAATCCATGTAGATCGATATGTAAAACGTCTTAGTAGAACTAGTTTGTGTAACCCATTCACCACACCTTACTTTCCTCACCCCAGCAACCCAAAAGTCTATACAGGTCAATGAATTACATCAACAAGATAGAGAGTTTGGTGGCGGGTTAAAAATAGTTGATAATTGTTGACAATTGGTGGGTGTCAAAAAATATTACTCCAATTAGATCTAGATGTTAATATTAAATATTAGGCTAATCATTTAAAAGTGTTGCAATTTTTTTTTATAGTGGCCCAAATACGTCGAAACATACCTAAACATAAATCATAATCATAAATATATATAAATCTCACATTGGCTATGTGGGTATATGTGTACATATGCCGCATAATCTTTTTAAATACTGGACAGAATGAAATGAAATTTGCTACAAATATACTATGTGTTACTGCCAGGCCCCACGAGAGGGGGGTACAGCCGGTACGCCGTACCGGGGCCCACGAGAGTTTAGGGGGCCCATGAAACATTGAAACCCATGAATATTAAAATTTAAAATTAAATTGGCAATTATGCAAGTATTTGCAATTGTTGCTATTAAGCTGAGTTGCCCCAAAACCTCTTGCAATCTCACGTGGCGCTGGGGGCCCTTAATTTTGATGTGCGCTCTTCATCACAGTCACTCCTCAAAACTCCTAGTTTGGATGGACACAAACAGAAGTACCTGGGAGTGCGCTCATTTAAATCAATGGCGCCTTCTCTATGGAACAGTTTATCTCAGAAACTGATAGAATCTGGGACAAGAGAATCTTTTAAAAAGAACGTAAAGACCTTTCTCTTTGGCTAATACATCTGCCACTGCAAATCAAACCAAGAGCGCACTGAGCATGCTAATTTAATAGCATGGATAGAAGCGCTATAAGAAATGCCCATTCTTATCTTATCTTCTGATCTCTTTTTTATTATTTTTCTCCAGAGACGATTACAGATAGAGATCTATTAGCCTTACAGGCTTACAGTTCTCCCTGTTAGCTTATCTTATCTTATCTTATACATCACTGACGCTTCTTCTATAAAGATGATTATTGCGTCCTACGCTCATCCGTGGTCCAAGTCTAGTCTTGCATTTTTATTAATGTTTTAAATGATGTTAGGTTATTGGTTTTCCTGGTTTGTTCAGGCAACCCATTCCATGCACGAATGCCACTCGGGAAGAAAGAGTACTTATATGCATTTGTTCTCGCATAAGGGACAAGGAAGGTGTTTTTGTCTTTATGTTTATCTGAGCTTTGCAACAAGTTGTTATTGTGTTGTATTTCTAAATTAGAGTTTAATGCCTTATGTATTTTTACTACTTTACTCTTTACCCTTCTGTCCTCTAGTGTTTCTAGGTTTAGTGATTTTACTATTGGTGTTACTCTTGTTAATTGGGAATATTCACTAGTTATGAACCTTGCAATTCTTTTTTAATTTGTTCAAATTTTTTAATGTTTTCCTTAATTGATGGGTCCCATACAGATGCTGCATATTCTAGTATAGGCCTAACTAATGTGAGATATTATTTTAGTTTTATATTCTTATTACATTTGTAAAAGTTCCTTTTTATGAATCCTAATGTTTTGTTTGATTTTTTAATTACTTCATCAATATGAGGGTTCCAAGATAACTTATCATTTATTATTACTCCCAGATACTTAGCATGGTTAGTTTGAGTTAGTTCTTTACCGTGAATGAAGTAGTTTGCTATTATTTGTTTCTTTTTCTTGGATACCCTTATTAGTTGGCGTTTTTATGGGTGAAAAGACATACTCCAGTTTGATTCCCATTTTTGTAGTTCATCTAGGTCTTTTTGTAAAAGTTCACTATCTCTAGGCCAACATAGATCTACTCTATGTCGCGGCATAGTAGTACGTCAGTCAAAACTAGTTAGTCGATCCTTTTACACTTTAATGATCTCCTGTGCGGTAGCCACGAGGGGAGGTTGAAGTAATTATAATTTTAGACAATTGTAAATACACATTATTCAGTTGCAGCCTCAAGAGGTGGAAAATACTGTCAAAGCTTCATGGCATTTCTAGCACCATATGGTCAGATCGAATTGAAAATGTAAAACCATTGGTAGGTCATCTACCAGGGGTTGATTTTGAAGACCTGTTAAAGCTGAATCTTACTCCGAAAACCAGAAACGAAATCCATGAAATTTATATGTTATGTCGGTTCTTTCACTTGCATCATAATGTCAGTCATGTGGGACAGTATACTAGTCCATATAGACTTCGGCAACAAAGTCTTTCAAGCTTGTGATGCGATTATAGATATGGAAGTTGCAAACATAGAAAGCTTACATGCACAACTAGGGGCTTTGTGAAACAGTTGGAAAGCAATATGGAATGAAGCTAAGCTTGTTGCAACCCACCTGCAGATAGAAGTACAATTGATTAGGAACAGCAATACAACCAGAAAAAGAACAAGATTCCATGATGAGAATACACCTGATGAAATTGTGAATGAGATGAACGAAACAGAAGAATGCCATGAGGAAGCCCACTTTCGAAAACACATTATTTTATGTTGTATTGGATAGTGTTATTGGAGGGCTTACAGTTCTCAGTTCGGTTCAATTCAGTCAAAGATATTTCTGACACATTCAGCTTTTGTTGGAACTACCAAAAGATGTCAGAAGAAGACTTGAAGTATGAAGCTGCTAAGTTAGCAGAAAAGTATTATAATGGCATAAGTTGTGAAGACTTTCTTCAGGAAATAATTCACCTAACAATGGTTCACAATGGAAATTTTGGTAAAGAACAGTTGGGTGCATTGGAACTGTTAAATGCTTTGCCAAATTCCAAATTAGAAAATATTTTTCCTAACATAAGTGTCAGTTCGAGGATGTCCCTTACAGCACTAGCCACAGTAGCATTGGCAGAGAAATGCTTCAGTAAACTTAAGCTCATCAAAAGTTGCCTTAGGTCCATTATAAGTCAGGATCGCCTGAACAACTTGGCTAGGCTCAGTGTTGAGTCTGGCATTGCAAGACAAATAAACTTTGATTCTGTAATTCGTAGTTTTGCCAAGAAAAAGGCACGCAATTTAAGGCAGCCCTGTTTTAATAAAACTATACCTTTTGATGTATTTTCTATTGACTATATCTTTTCACCAAACAGTAAGCATTCAAAAGATGAATGATTTGGGTATATTTGTAAATAATTAGATTAATTCTAATCAATACTGAAGCGGAGGAACAATTAGATCTACAACAATTTAAACTAAGAAATGTGTACTTGATTAATGTATTACACTCTAATGGTAAATGGTAACACTTATGGCAGTTTCACAAAATGATCCACAGACCTTTTAAAAAGATTCCTATTTTTCAAACGTATGTAATACAAATAAATCATCTAGATATGACTAGTGTTAGAAAAAAAAGGTGTTTTGGGGGGGGGGGGGCCCAGAAAAGATCTCGTACCGGCACCTTTTTTTTCTCTCGAGGGCCCTGGTTACTGCGGTGAACACAGTCAATTGCTACAAATATACTATGTGTTACTGCGGTGAACGCAGTCAAATGCTACAAATATACTATGTGTTACTGCGGTGAACACAGTCAATTGCTACAAATATACTATGTGTTACTGCGGTGAACACAGTCAATTGCTACAAATATACTATGTGTTACTGCGGTGAACGCAGTCAAGATTTTATTTTCACTACAATCCTCTCTCCTCCCCCTCAAAAGAAAATCAAATTACTCGTCATACACCAAGCAAAAGGTTTGTTTTTTTATTACAATAATAGGCTAGCAATAATAAAAACTCCTTTCACGAATTTTTTTTTTTAATGTTTGATAAAAGAATGTCTTTTGTGTAGTAATGAAATTGTAGCAGTTAATTATAGGCAAGTATTGGGTAGCATATATATGTGTTAGTGAGAGAGCGTGTATTCAAGTGATACTCAAAATAATTTTGACGCCCACGTCTCCCCCTCACTCCTTTCTACATCCATAATATAATTGTATCCCTTCCTATGTTCGCCCACTCTGACGTCCCTCCCCCCTCTCCATCTAACCATATCCACTCGTTCATCCAATGGACAAGCTATCCCACTGCGCCTCATTCTCGTGTCTGGCAGATATTAATAGACTTATTACGCCATAACAATTTAGTTAACGCACTGGGAAAGAATGATGAGGGAAGCGTATGTGTGTGCGTGCGTGTGTGTGTGAGGGGGGTGGGGTGATTGGAGGGGGAAATGAACCAGACCAGATGTTGATTAAATGGGGGGTCTGGTACGGAGTCTATTACTTGTGGGGAATGGGGGGGGGGGGAGAGGTCGATACGCGGACTTTGGTTGAGTTTATAGGGAGGTCAATAAGTCCCGCAATGATAGTGGACTAGCCGTGGACTACTCGCTAATTGTTCTTACATGTCGTAGAATAATATGGAATCTTCTAATAGGTTCTTAAAACTATATTATAATAAATGTTGTTTGTTAGTCTTTTTTATTTCTGAAGCTGACCACACGTCCCTTTATCTTTTTCGACTTCTCGGTGGGCCAATGTAGGGGGGCCCACATCTATCAATGGCTTCCTCTCTCTTTTTTTCTTTTTACGCTGGACCACTTCAATCAAATTCAGTCCTTTTTTCTATATTTTTTTAAGCTCGAGACCTTCAGGGTGGTCATCTATCTCTATACCTTAAGACCACCTCGCCTCACATCCACGCAAACCATTCGTAAAAAGTTGTAGAATAGTATTAAAAAAAGGGGAGACAACACGTGTAACGAGATACACAGATCAAAGTGCGCCATGCAACTAAGTCTAGGGGAGTGGGAAGGTGGTTGACAGTACTTCTCAATGACATACAATATTGTATACCATTTCATAGGAATCTCCCAGTCTAGTGTCTCCGGTTAGCCTCCAAACTTAACAACTAAACTATCAATTCTTTTCACTCGTGAAAGTTCTACGCGTTACCCACTACACCCCCTTCCCTTTTCCATTCTTGCTTTTTCTGAAACTTGTTTACATTTTCTCATTCTTGAATCCCTCGTTCCCGACGAAACTGTTTCCATTTCCACCCATCCTTCTCTCTGCTTTCCACATAGACATTGACTTTTAAAGAGAAAGCATAAAAACATAGAAAAACCCATATACATTATACATAAATTTAAAATACCCACTTTAGAAAAAAAAGAATATGTAAGAAAAATATAACATCGTTAGACAAAACAGTGTATTAAAAAAATCACATTTAGTTGGTTCACACCTATTTGGGCTACCTTGGCGAGACTTAATAAAAACCAAAACAGCAAAAAACTAGGATCTAGGTGGAAAAACTGAGTAATGAAAGCCCAGCGTACCGTTGCGACCGGAGAAACCTGTCAATAGAACAAGAATGGGGACAGCCCACCTGTGCTCAGCACAAGGAAAAGGGGGACACAGGCGGCCCAGCCCAGGACGAGCGAGAGACCGTGTTATTGAACGCGCGCTTTGCAACTGTTGAGGACGAGGTTGAGGGCTAAAAAAAAAAAACGAACCAAAATAAAAAGTCTATTAGCCTTAGAACGTATATTTTGTTTTCTATCAATCTTGTGACAGTGTGACTTGTTCGTTTTTCTTTTTACTGGATGTACTACTGGCTTATTCTGCCGTGACATTTGTTATTGTGTTTTTCATTTGTTTGGATACATTTTATTTCATTGCTCTCATCGTAAAGAAAACAACAAGTATATATTTATATCAATAATACCACAAGTAGTCCGGTTTATTGAAGCTTTAGACTAAGGCTTATTGATGGCGTGCTCCGTTAGTCGAGTTTTTATGCTCCTACGACCCATGTCGCTAAGTTCTAACCTTGCTTACGCCCCGTCGTATGATAGTCTTGTAACAATAGTTTTTAAAACAACAATAACCTTGATAATTATTGATAAGACTTGATCTCTTTCATTTTCCATTGATAACGAAATTTAGTAATTGTTGTGTGTGTGTGACGCTCAAATCATGCTTGATGTTGCTATATTAATTAGTATTTCATGATAACTGGTAGAAACCGTATGTTTAATGTGTAGTTTTTGTTAATGAGTAAAAAGAACAAACAAAAATGAAAACGGAAAAGGGGGGGGGGGTGCTTTATTGACATTACCGCTTAATGACCTTCACCTTGGGCGTGCTCTACTCCAAATTAGTTCTTGTACTTTTCAGCAGATATCCATCGGTTTATGTTTAGTTTCGTACATTCATAAATTAGATGGTGAAATACTAAAGTGTATTTGGCATATTATTTAAACATTATGTCTAGTTAGTTGTATGCTTGGCCTATTGTAGACATTTTGCTTGCCAGTCCAATGACGTCGGGGAGAGAGAGAGAGAGAGAGAGAGTTGGAGTGGGGGAGGGAGGGAGAGAGGAGGAGGAGAGATGTGTTTAAACCAGTGAGCCGTGAATGCTAGCGGGACACGAAGCAAAAAACAAGAAAATTTGTCTATTGATCCGCCCGACACAGACGACACAGACAAGTATTGGTCTTTGGTATTGCGTCAACTCGCCACGTCAAAGTAAACGATTGAGGCTTCCGTAGGCATAAATCAATAATCAAATGTAAAAATAGCACGTAGTCTTTTTTAATTTTATTGTACAATCATTGTTATCATTGAATTTGTTAGTTGTTTTTTTTAAATTAATGTGCCGAAAAAACTAAATATTTGTAGCCTTAACTTTTATTGCATTCTATAATAGGCCAATTTATTGTGGCTGTTGCGTAGGCCCTATTGTTTTTAACTTTGTTACTTAGTTTTGATAAAAATAATAGCTTAACTTGTAATTATCTCATCTTACATACGCTCCTTCTGTAAAGACGATTATTGCGTCCTAAGCTCATCCGTGGTTTTAGTATACCGATATCCTTACATTTCGACTAGTGTTTTAAATTGGTTACTGGTTTTCCTGGTTTGTTCAGGCAACCCGTTCTATGTCCGAATGCCACTCGAGAAAGAAAGAGTACTTTTATAGCTTCGATTGTCTTGTTTCTCGGTCATGCAAAGTTCTCAGCAGTGTTTTAACAGGCGCTTTCTTATCTGTTAAATAAGAGGGAAAAAAAGGTTTGGTGGGACATGTTGACTTTCTATACACTCTCTAACTAGTGGGTAGGCCCTATATCCGGTGCTTTATTTGTATAAGATAATTACTTGTCTATAAATTAGTGTTGCTCTTATTTACCTGGTTGTAGTATGATATGACAGTAACATTGACTGGGGATAATATATTACCAGGACCTCTTTTTGTTTTTTGTATATTAAGTTCCCCCCCCCCCCCCAAAAAAAAAAAACCACAAAAAAAAAACCATCTTTTGTATGAATGGAACTATCCAAATGACAATATTAATCATATCAAGGCATTGAGCTAACATAAAAGTGGGCGTGAAGATTTCTATTTTGTTTTTACTTGTTCTCAATATTGGTAATGGCAACAATGTCTACAGCTATGGTGAATTGGACGGTGGTTTCCAGGTCTGTCTCTCTTCCATACAGTTTTATGTTGGTGGAGGTCTTCTCTGGCCAGAACATGTCGCGAACTGGAAGGCTTTGAGAACATGTTTTATGTTGGTGGAAGTCTTCTCTGACCAGAACATGTCGCGAACTGGAAGGCTTTGACCACATGTTTTATGTTGATGGAGGTATTCTCTGGCCAGAACCTATCGCGAACTGGAAGGCTATGAGCACATGTTTTATGTTGTTGGAGGTCTTATCTGGCCAGAACCTGTCGCGAACTGGAAGGCTATGAGCACATGTTTTATGTTGATGGAGGTATTCTCTGGCCAGAACCTATCGCGAACTGGAAGGCTATGAGCACATGTTTTATGTTGTTGGAGGTCTTCTCTGGCCAGAACCTGTCGCGAACTGGAAGGCTATGAGCACATATTTTATGTTGGGCGTATTCTTTGGTTTGAGTTTAGTCTTGCAATTCGATTATGTTAATTTTAAACTATAAACCACTTTAGGCGGTTTATTGGTCTGTAATTCGAGAAACCCTTTACATACCAGAATACCATTTTATATAAACAAAAATGTAAATCAATTTTTTATTGCGTTTGTAGGCTAATAGTATTTCTACTATGTGTGACTGTTTTATGAGATGTGAGAGCATGTCCCTGTGTATGTGTTTATGTGGCTTTGTTTGTGTTTTTACTTTGTATGAATATGTGCAGTGTTGTGTATGCATGTTAGGGTGTTGGTTGCTGGGATGTATTGTAAGTGTTAATGTGTTTAAGAGCCTATTACTCTTTTTTTTAAAACATATTTAATTATTATGTTACAGACTCTTCTTCTATACAGAAGTTTATTGCATCCTTTCTATTTCATTCCCTTGTCTTTCACAACACTAATTTTTCTACCAATTTGCAAGCTCTCTATAGGCTACCTGGATTCGCCTTTTTCGCTCTTTGAAAACACACACACACACACATGCACTTACACTCCATCGTGTCACGTGTGCAAACATAACCCCCGGCATGCATTGCGTAACACACACACACACACTGACAATCACACACGCGTGCGCACACACTCTTCAGGTGTCAAGCTTAACGCAGTTGTCGACAAACATTATTGCACACACTCTCTCTATCTCGCTCCACACCCTACAGCCGTCTGTCTATCCGTAAAAAAAATTATATTTGGCTCTCTGTCTATCTCAGCATTACATTGTACATTTGACTTACCGGGTTTCTTTTTGTAGTTTTATTGATGTGTGTGTGTGAGTGTGTGACTTGAGCTATCTTTAGCCTGTCTTCTGATGTTTCTTTTCCTGCCTACACAGAATTTATATTGGTGGTGTTGGAAAACTGAAAATCTCTTGTGTGACTTGTGTGAAAATGAGGGTGTGTGGCGGAGTATGAGGGCTTGTGGTGTTGTTTGAAGTTGGGGTTTTGTTGTTAACAGTTATGTTAATTTGAATAAAATTTAATTAGAGCTGTGATTGATGTTATAGTAAGGATTTGTGATGCTGTATTAGGGATATGTGATGTTTTTGTTAAGATGTGTGACGTTGTAGTAGAGATGTATGATGTTTAAGTATGATGTAGTATATATGTGTGATGTTGTTTAGCGATTTCGTAATAGGGATGTGTGATGAGAGGCTGTAGTAGTTATGTGTGATATTTTAGTGGATATGTGTGGTGTTGTGGTGTTGTAGAAGGGATTTGCGATGTGATGTCAGTTGTAGGGATGCGTGTTGCTGTAGTAAGAATAAGTGATGTTGTTTAGAGATGGTCAGTGTTGCATGGTGTTTACTTTAGTAAAGTATAATGATTATATAATATAGACCTTATACAATTATGTAGAAAATATGTATGGTGCTATGGCAGAATTGAATGTTTTAATAAAACTGTATGCTCTTAAAGGAAGCTAATTATAATTTTTTACTACATGCAAGAGATGTCGGATTATGTTTGTGTATTAAGTTGTAAACTATTCAAATAGACATAATACCTATACCATTCACATTGTGTGCGTTCGGTGTGTCATTGACATAATTCTTCATACCAGCCCACTATTCACTAAAGCAATGCGTACTAAATTAAACACAATTTTACACAGACACACACACAATAGCATACCTTAAATAGCTATAATGCCTAACCCACTAACTTATAATAATGAGTAATGTCTGTCATAATACAGCTGTGTCTCGCCCTCGACAGCTTGCTCGGTTTATGCTTACCTTATGGGCATATTGTGAGGGTGTGTTAAGACACTGTAGAAAGACAGATATATGAATAGAGAGAGAGAGAGGGAGAGAAAGGTTGAGAGAAAGAACGTTGATACATATATATTCTCACTTCAAATGTTTTCATGCTAATAAATGACAATACAGTAACTTAAAATAGTTTCATAAGTTACTTTTTTTCTTCTTCAACCTTGAACTTTACCGCACCAGCATTCCCCCCCCCCCCCCCAAAAAAAAAAATAAATAATAATAATTATGACAGTAAAGTTCTGCTAGAGTTGTTATTTTTTATCATTTTTTTTTTGGCACTGTTCCCGGCATAATAATGAGTGCAAAAGTTCATCAGGGCGTGGCATCGTTGCTATGGTTACTCAGTATGGATGATGTTGTTGTCTGTCTAAGTTGCATGTTATTTGGTTGCGACTGCCATCCGCTGGACAAGTAACAAAAAAAAAATCTGGGTTCGGGGAAAGGAGGATCAAAAGTTTAATGTCCGAAGTATTAAATTGAAGTTGTTTGGAGCATGCCGGTACATCATACATTAAATGCCGGTACATCATACATTAAATACCGGTACATCATACATTAAACTAACTAATGATTACGGTGGTAGTAAACGTTTCTCGCATATTAAAAAAAAAAAAAACTTTTTCGAAAAGTTTTGCTATACTGTATTCTGCACATTGTGGCTCGGTTTGATTTCAACTAGGGATGTTAAACGAAAACCGGAATACCGGATTCCGGTTTTGAAAGTGAAAACCCGGATTTCGAATTGTTGGTAGCAACCCCTTTTTTTTTGTTTAGATGGAAATATTTTTAATAAATAATGTTGGATTCGCACAAAACAATTGTTGAAATGCCTTGCTAACACTATTTAGTTTTAGATATTGTGTTTCTTTGGTTTTCGATAAAAACAACATCAAACCAAATGTTAAGTTACATTTACAATTAACATAAATCATTTTACTTTTCGGCTCATCTTTGAAAAAAATTCTTTAACGATGGCTCATTGTAAACTATGTTCCCAACAGATAAGCCTGAGCGGTAGCAGTACCACTGGATTGCGAACGCACCTGCATACGAAGCATCCTGGATTAACATCGTCATCCTCTTCATATGCTTCTTAATATTATGGTCAACGATAATCGGAAATTAGATTATCACTATTGAAAACTATTATCGGTTTTAATCAATTAGCCCAGATTTTTTTTAGTTCTAAAGAATTTAATGATAAAGTGTACAAAATTATATTCTATTCACACAAATCAACCCCTTGAATGTCCTGCAAACAATAATTAAGTTTGAACTATTTTTCAAATTAAATAAGCTTATACCTACAAAACTACGCACATTTGTTTTTTTTTTATTGCGTGGGAGGGGGGGGGGGAAACCGAAATCCGGTTTTTTAACATACCTAATTTCAACGTATTGGAAGAGGTAAAAAGTTAAAAATCTCACTCGTGTGCCCTTGCGCAACTGGCCTATATATTAGTCTCAAGTCAGATGCAGCAGAAAATTTACGTCTAACGTAAGACAAAAAACCCACAACGTTAAAAAAAACATAAACAACGCAAAAAGAACTACACGCACACAAAAACGAGTCTGTGATCTTGACGTATCAAGTTTCCGCACGGCTAACCCCTATACATCTGGAGACTTCACCAAACCTGGATGCTGGATTAACATTTTCTTTGACCGCGTGTCAGCGCTGTCCCGTTTCTGGCAAAACTCGTTTTCTCAAATTTCAGGTCACGCGATACAGAGTTACGGAACCTGATTTTTTTATCTCCTTTCTCTCACCAATGCAACTTAGTATGCAACATTATTATATTCTTATAGTATTACAAAAAACAGGGATTGACATACTTTTTTTTTCGGGGGGGGGGGGGGGGGTGATGCGATTTTCATCTTGACTACCATTTGAACGTAACTTAACCGGAACGAGCGTATGGGCTTTTGAGTCTAGACTTTAACATTGTTCAAGACAACCTGTAAAAATAAAAGTAAAGTATGCTTCAGACCAAACTGATCATAAGGCTTGTGAAGCAGCGTTCACCAGTGTCTGTGGCCACCGCATACGAGGGGATGTGTGGCCAGCACAATGCACAACCGCCTTTACTTTACCCCAACTTGCTGGGTAGACTCAGGGGCACCCTCAAGTTCCGGAAAAAAAAATCCTAGCCTGCATCAGGATTCGAACCCAGAACCTTCGGATCGCCAGACGAACGCGCTGCCGCTCGACCACTGTGTTCCACGCTGACCTGGATCGGAATTTTTCTCTGACGTGATGTCCAATCATTAACGAGGCCTATCATACCTCGTATATCGCCTGACTGTACATTATACCAAATAATGGTCCTTCATGCAACTTCCTGGCCTTGTTCTACTTTTCACTTTCCGAAGCCGGCTGTGCCCAAACCCATTGCAACAAGTCCCCTGGGCCCACCCACCGATGGTTTAACACACGCCGGCTAGAAGTCCCACACACATGTGTGTGTGTGTGTGTACAGATGTGCATCAAGACCTTTTGTGCTGGAGATTAACAACCACACACCACATGCATCTCCATCAGGGGATCTCAATCCTGGGGTAACCCCCTCCCACAGCGCGGGGTTACGTGGACGACCACTGAGAGGGAGTATGCTTGAACTTCGGATTAAACAGCGTTCATGCATAAAAGTTATTTTTAATGCATTGAATAACGTTTGAGTATTTTAAACTAAAGGGACATTCGCTCAATAGTTCCATTACCTGTTTTTTGTGATGAGGAACTTATAAGAGTTCATGGGTTTACTAAATGTATGTAAATTGCTTAGCTAATATGTATTTTTAAAATAAACTTTAGGAATTAGTTGTGCGTTAAATGTTAATTAAGGTGTGATCTTACTCGTGAATAAGCAAAGGTCTTGGGGAAAAATACTTTTGAGAACCACCGATTTAGACTTTCTAAATGGTTCTCAATAATTTCTCAGTTAAACTCCTACACTGGCTCCCGGGGAGACCCGAGCTATCAGGGCCTTAACCCTTACATACCTGACTGCTAGTAAGTAACTTATAGTCTCGCTCTACATCCCACACAGAATGGGTTAAGACTTAAAGACACACAGACAAAGCAACAGATAAGCTGGCACGAGCTATACAAAACAACTGGGGTCCTCTTTTTTTGTGTCTCCCATCCCCCACCATCCCCCAGAGACATTTCAAATATCAATGGTTACCGGCTTAACCTATATATAAAAGAAAAAACAGCCTTATTACATATGCGGATTCAATTTTTGTTATCGCTTATATCCCCCTTTTTATATGAATCTTCTTTTCATGTGTATCGTTAACATATAACAAGCTATAGCAACAACAAGTATAATCCCGCAGCAAATACGCGGTAATACCATCAGCAAGGGAAGATAATACAATGTAATACCGTCACAAAAGGAAGATAATACAATATAATACCATCAGCTAGGGGAGATAATACAATATAATACCATCAGTAAAGGCAGATAACACCTGTGATGATAAAACTCAGTGATCTCGTATCCCTTTTTTCTCGACTAGCACTTACCATTGAAATGTAAAACGCCAAAACATTTTTTTTTTTATTAACGCTGTTCTGGCACCAACTTGGATTTGGTATGTAAAATAACGGCAATGGTAAAAATGGCAATGTCAAAAATGGCTTTTTACCGCTTTATGAGTTTCATTTTAATTGTAAAATATTTATATTATAAAAAACAAAACAAACACAGCCGCTTTTACTTTACCCCAACTAATGTCAGGTACCCATCAGAGCTGGGTACACTCAGGGACACCGTCCAGCCCCCGAGAAAAATCCTAGCTTTAACCAGGATTCGAACCGAGAACCTTCGGAACACTAGTCTGAAGTAAACAAAAAGACTTTTTTGTTGTTGTGTTTTCTATAAGTTAAACGAAGACACAATACTTTAACTCTTACCTTCAATTCTAAATCTAAGTAGTTTTTTTTTTAAAAGTATAATGTAAGTGTTATATTACACTATAAAGATTGAAATGAAACCCCGGGGATTGTTTAGTTTTTTTATGTTAAATCTTGTGACATTTTTTTTTAGAAGCGTAAGTCATCTTCGTGAAGCTATGACAAGTGACATCACCGGTGACATGTGTTCGTTTAGCAACATTTTCACCCTCTATCCCCCCTCCCCCTATCCACTCATTTCTATAAGTAGTATGCATAGACACCAGCACGAGATTATCTGGGCCTGCGGTGGTCCAAATACAGTGTTTTTGCCTTGTGGTTCTGTTGGTCTCATTGTCCAAATGCACTGTTTTCGCCTTGTAGTTTTCATGGTCCAAATGCAGTGTGTTGCCTTTTTGTTCTGTTGGTCTCATGGTCCAAATGCACTGTTTTTGCCTTGTTGTTTTCATGGTCCAAATGAAGTGTGTTGCCTTTTTGTTCTGCTGGTCTCATGGTCAAAATCTATGTATATATTAAAAACAACAACAAACTTTCCATTGATCTCGTTGGACACCTAACGCATTACGCAAAACTTCAAACTTTAATTAGCTAGTTATATGTCACCGGGCAATGACTTACTACTGCAATCAGGATGTTATAACCGGTCGTTGAAGTTTAGTTTTTGGTATTTTTGAAAGAGTTAAACTAAAAAGATTCCTTTCAGCTTCTGTTTTCTCCAATTGAATTCCCAAAGCCCATATTATGTATGTGTGTGTCTTGAACTTTTTTTTTTTGTACACATTAATCCAGACCCAACCCCCATCCTCCCGCCCCTCGTAAGTATATGTTTCTTTTTTCCAATAGCCACGTTTCTTACGTGTGTGTGAGAGAAGCTACTGATACGTCTTTGTGCGAATAGCACTATAATCCATTTTTAAAAAAAGTTGGTTGTTTGTGTGTCAAGTTACGTTTAGCACTGCTTCAACTGGTTGTGCCACTTTTTTTATTTGTATTTTAGGGCTAGGAAGGGTGGGTGCGTTAGGAAGACAAAATTGTGTGTAGGACGCATAGTTAATGATGACTTATGAGAAAGGAGAGAGGGGGGGGCGCACCTTTATAAACCTGCACAGTGTTGGTATTCATAACTTCACTCAAAAGGAAGAAAAAAAATATTAAAGAATAGAAATCAACAATGCTTACTCCTACACATCTAGTCTAACAATTGTGACTGCATAGTTCAGTGAAATATAGTTCAGTACAAACAGTGGAAATAGTAAATATGGGCTAACATACTTTGTGAATTTTAAGGATTGTCTATTTTAAAACGCAACGCAGTTTGAAAGCTGTTTTCTTTCTTCATACACTTCACATAAATTCATTTGGTTTATCAATACCCGTGCTTGCGTGTCAAAGTATTATTTGTGGCTTATTTATCGTAACTGTGTCTTTTATTTCGTTTATATTCGTGTGGATTTTATGGTTACACTTTTCATTGTTTTAACCTTACAAATCGTTACCGCTGACATAGATGCGATAGCAAACAATACCTGTTTTTTTTTTGTAAGTGATAGGTTGACAAGATTATATCTTTATTTTTAATACATTTCAAGGACCGTAACTAGCATTATTTGTGTGTTCTACGTTAATAGTAATATAATAAAAAGAAATAGATCAAGAAACTAAAACAAAACAATTTTGGGGCGTATACGTTTGAAAAATTATCGGTCATGTCGGCATGTGATAAATTAAAATTGAATTTATACAGCATACGGAAAAAAGTAAACCATTAAAGAACATACGATAAATTTATAAATTTAACATTTTAAGTTTATACATTTATTATACATTTATACATTATGTATAAATTTATACATTTAAATTTATAAATTTAACATTTTAAGGGCATATAATAAATATTTATAAATCATTGGGCATAGGATAAATGTGAAAATTATTTATGAATGTTTTTTTCAACTCCGTAGTATTTTAAAATAAACCCACAACATATATAAATACATTTAAATATGATAGGAAAAAAAAAGAAGAGATTTTATACGCATCAATTATATTGCACTGTCAGCAAAACGTTAACTCGTCTATGAGCCTACTATTCTTACATTATCTGTTTATTACACTCTACGTTTTCCGTGGTTTAAATTTTAAATTTAGCTCTGGCAGTTGTAAATCATGATAGGTTTCTTTGATTTCTTTAATTAACTACCTCAGGTAACCCATTCGCTAATGCCACTCGAGAAGTGCGGTACTTTTAATCTTGGACGTGAAAAAAGATTGGTTATTATCTACCTACGTTTTTTCGTGACTATTTCACGGTTGCTTTTTAACACGTTGTTCCTGAAACGTTTATAAATAATAATTATAATAATTGAATTAATGCCGAAACATTTATTATATATGAATATTCACTTAAAAACAAAATTTTTTTTTACTAGTTTTTTTTCTGTTATATTTGTTTGTGTGTATAGTTTAGGCCTAGTTGTATAGTTCTAACTTATTTTAATCAATTTAGTTTAATAATTTACACAAGGGGTCGGCAACCTTTTGTTAAAAGCGTGCCAAAGTAGAATTTCTAATTCATTCAGCGAGACACATGCCAAATAGTCATCCTGCTCTAGTATTCCATCTTTAGATGAAGACACTTGAATTGATTTTGGGGATGTCTTCCGCGCGCCATTGAAAATTGCTCTGGGTGCTAAGTCTTGCACGCGGTCCGTAGGTTGCCGATGCTAATATCTTACATATTATGATTTTATGTTGACAACAAATATTCCCGCCTTTTATTTTCTTTTCTCTTTTCTGTCGATAAGGGATTCAGGCCAAACAATAGTTTTAAGGTCTATACAGGTGTCAGTGTACCATCGAGTCTAAATATACAAACTCGAGTCTATATATAGAAACGAATACATGTCAATATATTCATAATACACATTCGTTCTAAGCAACACACTACTGACAGCACATCGGTTCTTCCATGTTGGTGCATGTCATTCGGTGTGTTTATGTGACCCTCCAAAGAAGCGGGGGTTTACCGTAGCCTGCCTTTTATTTCCCTTTAACACACCAGTGTTGACCTGACCACGTTCTGTTTACCATCCTGCGTTTTTTTTTTCTCTCAACTTCTTCTTCTTTTTATATTTGCGTTTTAATCAACTACGGAATGACAATGGTGTCATATTTTATCTTTAAACACATTTTTTTGTTTATGTTTAGAGTTTAAACTTAGAATGCATTAATTAAAACCCATATTGTTCACGCCAACAATGCGCATTCTTCTTCTTCTTCGTAATACTGTGGAGACCCCGTAGAACCGAGGAAAAAGTCCACAATTTAGATACACATAAAATAACATAGCAAACCTTTACATAGCAAACAACAGTTATATACAGATAAAAGAGTTTCACTTTAGGTTTTTGGACCAGCACTTTAGTGACGATTTGAAGGCCGGAACTGTAGGGGCAGTGATGGAGGCCTGGTCCAGGGTGTTCCACAGCCTAATGGCTGACGGAAAAAAAGAATGTTTGTAGACGTCCGTGCGTGCATGTGGGACATGCAGCTTGAGCTGATGGCCTCGGGTAGAGCGGGACACTTTCTGCATTCTACTTGTTTGGGTCGAAAGGTCCACGTGGTCGTTGATGATTTTATAAATCATGGACACTTTGTCGATTGCTCTTCGTTGTTGTAGTGTATCTAGGTGGAGTTTTGCTACTAAGGCAGAGGCGCTTGATTTGGTGCTGTAGTCCTCTAGTATTCGACGTGCTGCGCGTCGCTGGGTCATCTCCAGTTTGCCAATCAGGTTTTGCTGGTGGGGTTCTAATTGTTCTAATTTGGAAGCCCGAAATTTTTACTTTTGAATTACCACAAAAAAAGATATTCTAATGTTTCTAATAAATTATGTTTTATATTTATAATATATTTTTAAAATGTATTTTTAAGAAAGGATTGTTGCATTCTAAAATTATATTTAATTACCGTGGTAGTAAGATCTTTTCGATGAAAGTCAAACTCAGGCGGTTAGATTCAATAGTTGCATAAAGTAGAGAACGAAGATCAGTGATAACCAATATTGAGATGTAAGGGGGCGCACTCTTTAGATGATATCATAAACATAATAATATGCTCTTTGTTAAAAGGTATTTTAAACTAATCATGGAATTCCCCATGATTTCATATATAATACTCATTATTTTTGTACAGTGCTGCTAACAAACATAATGTAAGCTGAGAGCGCATTTAACATTTAGCAACAAACAGCTAAGAGCACGGATATAAATCTCTAGGCTAAAAATTATATAGCTAATTAATAATTTACAACTTTATAAACGTAACATTTCTATATCTGAAAAGTTGCTACTTAAAATGTGCTTGATCAATATGTATATAGCCTGCGAAAACAGTTTGTTTATACCGTTTCGTCATTACTTGTATATGGGGGATGGGAATATTCTGATAGTAATAGCCTAAATCTTTAGATGGACTATGCCACATTAACGCCCTTAGGTTCTTTACAAAATGTAGGGCATTGGTATTTGATATGTGTCAATTAGACTCGCTGCAATGCAACTGTTAAACCATAGATATCTATGGTTAAACCAATACAGATGAATGATCAGCTTTTAGAACTGACATTTTCAATTCGTTAATATAGTTTTAATTCTTGTGTGTACATTTGTGTCTGTTAATCAAGGCTCAAAATGATTTCCTATTAGCTTATGTTTAAAAACCTTCAGGCCTGAGACCGAGTGATTCATTCAAAGGCCTGCACTGTGTCTCCAAGCTGTCTCACGTCTCGCATATGGCTCATTTACAATGTCGACCAAACGATGATATTGCTGTTAATGGGAGTTTTTATTTTTAGCACATTCTGTTTTTGCATTAGGTACTATAGACTATAGACCAACGCTTTTGTTTCTCAAATTGTGATTGGTTAACCATGATTACGCGTACCGTCAGCTGTATTTGGTGACCGTAACATGCGGTACGCGATATTTTATACATTTTTGTTTTGTGTATAATACTTTGCTATAACGGAACCTAGAATATTACCATGTGTTGAAATGTTTATACTCCGCTCTGTAAAAATCCCCCAAAACACTTCTATAGCCTAAAAAACTAAAAAAACTTTATTTGAAATGCATACGTTTTCTGTTACAAAATTTACTTATTTTAGTCAATTCTTTGAATTTAAAAGCGCCTAAAGTCATTCATTGAATACAATTTGAATTCGTTTGTATTTGAATCTCGACATAGAGTCAGGTCATTGTTTTATCACTAGATAAAAGTTAACGATCCGTGGTTTAGGGGTCCTACCTATATTTTGTCGAACCTGGCGTGGATTAATCGGATTTCCATTGTAAACTGATTTTCGGATTACATTTAAAAGTATATGCACATATTTCCATATTTGTTATTATAGTTGATTTAACTCTGAGTTGAAGTGAACCGATTCATTGTTGTTGGATGAGAACATTTCTTATATGACAAGAGACTTAAAACAAAACAACATCTGATTCGATTGACTTGTTTTGCCAAACATTAACTCACTTTGATGATCCCACCATGTCGCCTCCGTCGCAATCCTACAAGTACCGCATTTATAATGTCCACGAAGGCGGTGGGCCGAGCAGGAGCGGAGCCGGAGGGAGGCTGAACAGGAGCTTCGACGTTTCCGACTTCACTCGGTGGTCGGAGATGGAGGAGATGGGCTTTACGAACGGGGATGCCTACGGCCAGCCCCAGAGGCCCGGTCGCACCATGGACAGGGGCCACCACCACGTCAGGAGCTCCAGGAGCACGGAAAGGAGTCTGGACGGTCCGCGCACGACCACGTCCAGAAGTGGCCGGATGCTCGACCGCAGCCCTGACGCCCGGAAATTTGATCGGAGCTTTGAAATCGGAAACACGGAGGAGCGCGGATCGGACAGGCGCGTCTTCGACCGCAGCTTCGACCGTGGTGGCTACAGCGCGGCCAACGGGCCCGCCAGCTCAGACCCCAGGTTTGCGTCTGCCCAGTTCGGATATCGTCCGGCGGTGTCTGTCCAGAGGTCAGCTTCCAACGCTGAACGCAGTCCGATGCCGCAGTCGCGGTCTTTCGGGCCAGGGATGTATCGAGATCCTGCTTATGACAGGTCGTCCGTGACCAGATCTTCGGTGAGTACACCAGGGAGAACAAAGCAATACATTTTGTTACTTTTTACCTTTGTGTAATTTGATGAGCCGTATTTGTTACACTATCAAATTATCTTCTCTATTTCCCACGACAATATCTTTTCTGTATTACTGCTTCCTGCTGTCCATTTTACTTTTTTTCCTTCGATTTTTGCTTCCTTTTCTCTCCAAATCTTTTATTATAATATATATAATTTATGATATTATCCTGCTTCATATCCACTTTATTCTTTCTGATTTCCCAATTAATTTTTTTTTGTTCCAGTCTGCACAACCATTAGATGCTCACACACACATACACACACTTAACGAATATATCTCTTTTGTGCTCTCATGCTTTCTCGCTCTCTCTCTCTCTTTCTGTCTCTCTCTCCCCTGTTTCTCTCTGTCTCCCCTGTCTCTCTCTGTCTCTCTCTCATGTCTCTCTCTTTCTGTCTCTCTCTCCCCTGTCTCTCTCTGTCTCTCTCATGTCTCTCTCTATCTTTCTGTCTCTCTCTCCCCTGTCTCTCTCTGTCTCTCTCTCATGTCTCTCTCTATCTTTCTGTCTCTCTCTCCCCTGTCTCTCTCTGTCTCTCTCTCATGTCTCTCTCTATCTTTCTGTCTCTCTCTCCCCTGTCTCTCTCTGTCTCTGACTCCCCTATCTCTCTGTCTCTCCTATCTCTCTGTCTCTCTCTCACATGTCTCTCTCTATGTCTCTGTCTCGCCCTCTCCCCTGTCTATCTCCCTGTCTCTCTCTGTCTCCCCCCCCCATATCTCTCTTTCTCTCTCTTTATATATATATATATATATATGAACTGCTCTCTTTCTCTAAGTAATTATTACGCATAAATCCTATTCACTACAGTCCTAGTTCTTAATTCTATTTCTCTATTTCCCTGATGTCCTTCTCTATCTCTCTCCCCCCTCCCTCCCCCTAAACACCTTTTCCCTAATTCTCTGTATATTTCTATTCAACGTCTGACAATTAATTTGTATGAACACTATTACAAAATATACTAAGACGTTGGTTCTAACATACCGACATTTTGTTTGTATACCATTATATATATGTAACTTGTTTGTCACTTTGCCAAAAAAAAAGAAGAAAAGAATTCGAACTGGGTTACCTATTTCATTTATTACTTGTTTACATTCTTTAACACAATGAACGAAAGAGAGAGATAGAGAGAGACAGAGAGAGAGAGAGAGAGAGAGAGAGACAGAGAGAGAGAGAGAGAGAGAGAGAGAGAGAGAGGAGAGAGAAAAAAATAAGTAGGTCACTGCTTTGAAGATTAACGATTAACACACTGCAAGATTTACGATTTTTCTTTTTCTGCAACGCTGCTTATAGTTTTGTTGAATGCCAACCGGGTATCTCATCATTGAATAGTGTTCATATTCTATAATCTAGATTATTGCACACAAACAAAAGGGAGGGGGGGGGAGGCACAAATGAGGCCTTATTACGATAAAAATATGTTACACTATGTTCATCTCCTGTTGTGACCTAGATCTAGCTTACTTATAGTTATGACAGTTTTACATGTAAAATACCGTAATAATAATACTAATAATGGTTATTTTTTTTATAGCGCATCTATCCATGCTATTAAATTGAGCATGTTCAGTGCGCTCTTGGTATGAATTGCAACGAAAGTTGTATTTATATGTAAGGCACACAGCCACTAGCCAAAGAGAAAGGTCTTTAAAAGCTCTCTTTGAAAGACTCTCTTGTCTCAGATTCTCTGTAATACATCTAATCGCATGTTTTGATTATGGGGGCTGACCTTCAACTACGGCTGTCATGACTACAATAATTAGCCTAATGTGGGCAAGATAAGTTATTGAATGCGGTTTGGGCAGTTAGGTCTAGGTAGGCGGGCGTCCATTTTCTCTCTTTTTTGGGTGGGGGGATGCTAGTTGTGGTATTATGGTCATTCTCTATAAGTTCGAGACTGGTAAGAAAACAAACGCCTTCAAATTTTTTTATTTTTGTTTATAGTTAATCAGACTATCACTCCCAGTAGCTGGGATTATCCAGTGTTTTAAATTAGCTCCGTGTGCGTGAAGTTGTTCATCCCAAACTGTCCACCATCAACCAACACTTTCAAATGAATGAAATGAAAAAAAAAACATCCACTACCAAAAGCGTACTAACGTCAGGAGAATGCGGTGCGGGAGAGCGAGAGGTGGAGGGGGGGCTGGGAGGGATAAATATTTGTCCCCTGTCTGGTCAAGCGTGACGAAAGTTGGCCCCTTGTTATGTGTTCTGCACTAGACTGATACAGTTATAAGGATAGGCCGCGGCACACATAAAAAGCGTGGGTGTTTTACATGACCCCAGAAGACAGGATGACCTACTGACTCCTCCCCGCCAACCTCATCAGCTGTTTATTGAGAAAGCTCCAATGTTCTTTATTTCACTGTACAGAGGAAACACTAGTCCCTCGTCGCAAACAAGCATTAATTCCGTTATATTTTGTACAAGCTAAATTGCCCGGAGTTTCTCAGTGTAAAATAAAACAGGCATGGTTAAGCTATAAATTAAAAAAAAATCATAAACTTCAATGAACAGAAAGCTATAAATTAAAAAATATATAGAAATATTATTTTTTACTGAATACTTTTAGAACAGTAATTAAAAAAAAAAATATTCGAAAAAAAGGTAGGCCTATACACTTCAATGGAGAATCGAACAACCGGGGTCGCCCGCATGTTAGTCCGATACGTTAACCACTTAGCTAGCGAAGACACATTTCCGAAGTGAAATCGCAAAAGTATAATATGAGACAATGAGGTCACGTGTTTTTAAATTAAGTAATATGATTGACACAGTCTACTATATATATTTAATTTAGATGACCTAGTTATTATTATTATTTTTAAAAAAGTTTTTTTTACGATGTTTATACATGTCCTGAAACACATTCTTTTGTATAATTGTTCGTATAGTCGATTCCGATCAGGTTTATTGGGATTACATGCAGTCTAGATATAGCCTACATAACACAAAAAGGTTATTTTTTTAAAGAGGGTGTTTTTTTGTTGTTGTTAATTTAAGGCCAGATCGTTTGTATGACATAGTAAAACTTATTTTCGGGCCCTCATTATCGCAGTCTTGCCAAGTCAACGATCGTCAGTTGTCTTACCAAAAAAAGGCTTTTTGTAGTTTTCTATTTATATACATCTCTAGATACAGATCATACAACGTTGGCTTTAAAAAACAAAAACATGTCTATATTAATTAATTAATGTCTTATTTTTTAAATCGACATCTTCATGTTGCTAGACAATCAAACATCTTTAGAACTTGACTTTTTATGTCTTCGGTGTTCACGTGATCAACATCGGTGTTCACGTGATCAACATGTCTTGTTGACGATCGAGGATAAAAGATCCTTCTCCCCCTCTTCACCATCCCTCCAGTTCTACAATCAATAGTCTACAATAGTCTCCATGGAACTAATCAATACGTTGCTCTTTTTTTTCTTTTTTTTTTGTTGTAAATATATTTTTCTTTCTCGTTATTGTGCTACTTCGTTTAATCAATGCATGCAGCGTTGTGACGTGCCGTGTACTGCAGGAAATGACACGCACCCCAACATCGTTCCGCCTGACTGCGCTTTTTGGTGAAATCTGATTCATTTGGCTTGCCGTACAAGTTTCTGTGTGTTGTCGTTATGTTTTTTTTTTTGAAAAAGTTTTGCCTTTTAGTACAATGAGCGTTAGGGAAAGTACCATTAGATTGATGCTTTATCGATCAGAAGAGAAACCTCATGCACTCTATTTATAATCCCTTTCTAGGAAATCTAACCATTCTATATAAAACTATATCCTCACAATAATAATAATAATGGTATTTTATATAGCGCTTCACTAAACAGTCTTACCATACAATGGGTGATTACACTAAGGGATTTAACATTGTTCTTAAATCTATTCATTGATATAATAATTATCATTACTAAATTACTAATCTGTTCTTTTGTTTCGATTAAATCGTTCCCTATGTATTGATATATATATACAGATAACTGTGAGAAGTCACACTATTGTAGCCGCAAGGGCACACTAAAATTGTCCATCTAATTGAATTAACGTACAAATAATGATAAGGAAAAATTAGGAATGCATTCCAGCCACGGGTTAACTTTAAATATATACATACATACACTGTGCTTGTAATTTCATTCAATTATACGTAAATACTTAATAAGTTATTTCATTGCCAACTCTAAAACAATAAATAAAAATATAATTAATGTAGATATGTATATATATCAATTAGCCAGCTACAATTCTGCAAAGTTTTCAAAAGGGGGAGACAGATCATTCAAATTAGAAGTCGGATACTTCGTGATACTCGTAAAAATGATTACTTATTCGATTGTAGCAAAGCTGGCGTGTGCCAAGTAAAGCTTGCCACCTTGTGATCACGGCGAGGCCAGCGGTTGCAAATTAAGCCAACGACTTTACAATTCAGCTACCGTTTGTCCGAGTTAACAGAAGTATTAGTCAAGTATCTCGCGTCGGACCAGATTGATCTATAGGGCCGGTGAAGCAGCGTTCATTGGTTTCTGTGGCCACGGCACACTAGGGGATGTGTGGCCGATTTAAAGCAGTATTGGCAGTAAGAAATTGTCTACTTGTGTTTGTATTTCATACAACTCCAACCTGTTGTGTTAAAAAAGAACTGTCTTGGTTGTTTGGGATAAAATGTATAAATCAGGAGTGTGCAACATTCTTCTGCTATGGGCTGCATATGAAATTTTCTACAACAAGACGGGCCACACAGTCTGAAAATTTATTAGCATTATCAATGCAACGAATGAAAAAAAAATGCCGTTAGAAGCTATTCGGTGGCCAAACTAAAAGGCTTGGCGGGCCGTTTTGTGACCCGCGGGCCGCCTGTTGCACACCCTTGATATAAATCAATTCAAGTTTTATAACTTTTAAAGCCCCCCCCCCACCCTCTTTCCCACCCCTTACCCTTTCTCATACGCACAACCTTTGAACCTAATTCTGATATATAGCCGGGTATTGATTATACTAGATACAGCTGTTATGGCGTCGATGTCTAAAAGTTTATATATTTTTTTTTTCAATGTCATAAAAACACGTAATCCGATAAGACAAAACAAGGAAAAAAAAAAGGTGAAATAATAGAATACTCGAATTGCAGTGATAACAATGTGATGGTTGTAGATATAACATACAAGAATCGAATACTGTTCACTCAAAGAATCGAATACACCGTAGTCGACTCCTTACAAACATAAAAAAAACTAGTAGAATTATAAACTGTGATATTTCTTTCAAATATATTTTAACACTATAGTGCAAATCTTATATTGACATGAATTATTATCCTACACTTTGTGCTTGCTGTAAATGTCAAATAAATCATTGTTATCTTCTTTGTCGGACGTTTTATAACAGGAAGTATTTTTCGACAGTCCAGATCAAGGGTCGGCAGCGTTTTGAGAACAGTGTGCCAGAGTAGGATTTCTAATACATTCATTCTCGTAGAAGAGACCCTATTTGTCTTTGTCAAAGTCTTGCGCGTGCCATTGAAAATAACTCGTGCCAATCTGGCACGCGTTTCGTAGGTTGCCGACCCTTGGTCCAGATAGCTACTTTTTAGAGACAATATTTCGAAACATTTAATACTTTATGTACGAACAATGTCGATCAGGGTATATAGATCAGTGACGAAATCCCATCTGTCAGTGATTTGACGCCGTTAAAGTTGGAAAAAATTATTTTCCTGTATGATTCAATGTTCGGTGTCAAACCACTTAGGCTTGCATCTCGCTTTTTCTTCGCCATTATCATCAGCTCCTATTGGAGCACACGCCATTAACAATTTCTTTCCATGTCTTCCTGTCTCTGGCTATCTTCTCTAACTCTAAACTCTCCGCCTCGTGTTCTTGGATCTACCAATACGTCTTACACCCTATGGATTCCACGCAAGAGATTGTCTAGTCAAATTTGTAGTCGGTATTCTCAATGTCTGGCATATCCATCTCCATCTTCTTTTTTTGGATTTCTTGTTCTATTGGAATTTGTGCTGTTCTTTCCCATACAGTTGCGTTTGTAATTCTTTCATACTATTTGATATCCGTTATTCTTCGTTGGATCTAGCTTAGTCTAGTATAATATCGAAATAGCACATATACACACAATTACACATGCACACTAACAAATATCCGTCCATCCATATAGCTAAATATCTAGATCTATATAATCTCTATATCTACACAATGCATTATTAGCTTGTTCAAATGCACACAGCATCTACATGCATAGAGTTAAAAAAAAACAGCGCCATATATACAACCCCCGCCCACCCCTCGGGATACTGATGAAGTCTAGTACTAGTCCTGGTATTTAGGAGCCATACGACCAATGTGTACCCAGCTTTGAAGAAAAAAAGGTGTGTGTTTGGGGGGGGGGGGTATTTCGCCTACTATGCAAATTCTTTTTTTTTATGTTAAAAGTGACTCAAAAGCGTAAATAAAAAAGAAGGAAAAAAACCCAGAGAAAGCTAACAGAAAGTGTTTCATTTTTTGCAATTTTTACAAATATTTTTAACTGTATCTAGGACAAGGGTGGGCTGGGAAATCGTAGCCTACAGAAACGCATCGGGCGCGCAAATAGGTCCATATGTGCTCGGCGTGCTAATACATAATTATTTTCTTTTAAACAATTTTTACCAAAGGTTTTGTTACGTAAATTATTTTCACATCTCCTCTCTATTTTTTTGTTTTGTTTTTGACTACTAAAGTTTTAATCAATAATACTGTTATCGGAAAAACTAAATTTACACTTAAAAAAAATAAATATTCTTCTGATGCGTATACAATAAAATTCATCACTGTGCAGATTTAAAGAGCCTGTAGAAATGTAAGTATGTAAGCTATAGTGGTGCAAGCTATACAAACTGTAAGCCATAGAAACTGTCAGCTATAGGCATAGTTGTGTAAGCTTTAGTGGTGCAAGCTATACAAACTCTAAGCTTTAGGCCTAGTTGTGTAAGTTTTAGTGGTGCAAGCTATACAAACTCTAAGCTTTAGGCCTAGTTGTGTAAGTTTTAGTGGTGCAAGCTATACAAACTCTAAGCTTTAGGCCTAGTTGTGTAAGTTTTAGTGGTGCAAGCTATAGAAACTGTAAGCTATAAAAAGTGTCAGCTATAGGCCTAGTTGTGTAAGCTTTAGTGGTGCAAGCTATACAAACTCTAAGCTTTAGGCCTAGTTGTGTAAGCTTTAGTGGTGCAAGCTATACCAACTGTAAGCTATACAAACTGTCAGCTATAGGCCTAGTTGTGTAAGCTTTAGTGGTGCAAGCTATACCAACTGTAAGCTATACAAACTGTCAGCTATAGGCCTAGTTGTGTAAGCTTTAGTGGTGCAAGCTATACAAACTGTCAGCTATAGGCCTAGTTGTGTAAGCTTTAGTGGTGCAAGCTATACAAACTCTAAGCTTTAGGCCTAGTTGTGTAAGCTTTAGTGGTTCAAGCTATACAAACTGTAAGCTATAGAAACTGTCAGCTATAGGCCTAGTTGTGTAAGCTTTAGTGGTGCAAGCTATACAAACTCTAAGCTTTAGGCCTAGTTGTGTAAGCTTTAGTGGTGCAAGCTATACAAACTGTAAGCTATAGAAAGTGTCAGCTATAGGCCTAGTTGTGTAAGCTTTAGTGGTGCAAACTATACAAACTCTAAGCTTTAGGCCTAGTTGTGTAAGCTTTAGTGGTGCAAGCTATACAAACTGTAAGCTATAGAAAGTGTCAGCTATAGTCCTAGTTGTGTAAGCTTTAGTGGTGCAAGCTATACAAACTGTAAGCTATAGAAAGTGTCAGCTATAGGCCTAGTTGTGTAAGCTTTAGTGGTGCAAGCTATACAAACTCTAAGCTTTAGGCCTAGTTGTGTAAGCTTTAGTGGTGCAAGCTATACAAACTGTAAGCTATAGAAAGTGTCAGCTATAGTCCTAGTTGTGTAAGCTTTAGTGGTGCAAGCTATACAAACTGTAAGCTATAGAAAGTGTCAGCTATAGGCCTAGTTGTGTAAGCTTTAGTGGTGCAAGCTATACAAACTCTAAGCTTTAGGCCTAGTTGTGTAAGCTTTAGTGGTGCAAGCTATACAAACTGTAAGCTATAGAAAGTGTCAGCTATAGGCCTAGTTGTGTAAGCTTTAGTGGTGCAAGCTATACAAACTGTAAGCTATAGAAAGTGTCAGCTATAGGCCTAGTTGTGTAAGCTTTAGTGGTGCAAGCTATACAAACTCTAAGCTTTAGGCCTAGTTGTGTAAGCTTTAGTGGTGCAAACTATACAAACTGTAAGCTATACAAACTGTCAGCTATAGGCCTAGTTGTGTAAGCTATACAAACTGTAAGCTCCGCAGCCTGGATGGCACGAACAGAACACGGAGACTGGGATGTTCTTTTTTAAATAACAAACATCTATTATAATCTACACTACACGATACGTTTCTATTCACACAAACTCTATTGCTAAAACCAATCGTAATACATTTCAGTTGTAAGCAATGTATTGCACATGTGACATCAACACATTGCATAGTTTTATTAACATAATAAAAGATACCATCTCTACATAAATGACATATTTTAATGCTATCCTTGTATACAGAAGTCACCTTTTATTGTCTCTATTCACAAACATTGTTTGTTGGTTAATAAGTTTTTATATATACAATGAACTGTCATATAATGAATGTTAAAAAATGCACAACAAACTTCAGAAAAACCAGTTTTTCAAGTTGTATAGAGTTAAAAAAAATTTGAATGCTGAAGTTGAAGAGGAACTTGTTGCTGGAGGGACTTGTGACATTTTTTGTTCCCCCTTAACCACTGCCTGTCTGAATATGTTCTAGTTAGGCGTGTTAGCCCAATGGGAGATAAAGAGTTAATGAAGCGAAAAAATAAAATAAAAAGGCCTGTATGGAAAAGACAGATTATGTCGCATCGTTACCCACAGACTTTTGATGACACGTAATATAGTCCACGCAGCACTGTTTTATGTGTGTCTTGTCTATGCGCATTTTGTCTATGCGAGTCTTGTCTATATGTGTCTCGTGTATGTGTGTCTCGTGTATGTGTGTCTCGTGTATGTGTGTCTCGTGTATGTGTGTCTCGTCTATGTGTGTCTCGTCTATGTGTGTCTCGTCTATGTGTGTCTCGTCTATGTGTGTCTCGTCTATGTGTGTCTCGTCTGTGTGTCACGTCTATGTGTGTCTCGTCTATGCGTGTCTCGTCTATGTGTGTCTCGTCTATGTGAGTCTCGTCTTTATGTGTCTCGTATATGTGTGTCTCGTCTTTGTGTGTCTTGTCTATGAGTGTCTCGTCTATGTGAGTCTCGTCTATGTGTGTCTCGTCTATGTGTGTCTCGTCTATGCGTGTCTCGTCTAAGCGTGTCTCGTCTATGCGTGTCTTGTCTAAGCGTGTCTTGTCTATGCGTGTCTTGTCTAAGCGTGTCTTGTCTAAGCGTGTCTTGTCTATGCGTGTCTTGTCTATGCGTGTCTCGTCTAAGCGTGTCTCGTCTAAGCGTGTCTCGTCTATGCGTGTCTTGTCTAAGCTTGTCTTGTCTATGCGTGTCTTGTCTAAGCGTGTCTTGTCTATGTGTGTCTCGTCTATGCGTGTCTCGTCTAAGCGTGTCTCGTCTATGCGTGTCTTGTCTAAGCGTGTCTTGTCTATGCGTGTCTTGTCTAAGCGTGTCTTGTCTAAGCATGTCTTGTCTATGCGTGACTAGTCTATGTGTGTCAACATGACCTTTGGTACGCCAGCAAAACTCGCTGCCGCACGGCCACCATTCCCCCGATAATATTTAACTCTGAAATAAGAAGAAACTTAAACTACCCCATCAGAGCTGGTTAGACTCGGGGACACCCTCCAGTTTCATGAACGAATCCTAGCCTTCCCCAGAGTTCGAAGCCAGTATTTTTGGGTACTCCAAGGGAACCTTATGCCGTTCGACTACCGTGCCACATTATAGACTCCTTAATATGGCATAATTGTCTGCCTGCTCTGACCACAGTAATCATAACGTCTATATACCTGCCATTTCTCAGAGAATTAGATATTACCTAGAATGCCTGAACATGTTGAAATATATTACCCCACTGCTGCAAATTAGCCTTTTTTTTGCGTTGCGTGTTTCAAGCGTTGAACAAGTAGCATATTTACGACTTAATGACTGCATGTATTGATCTTGATTGCATATCTTCTCTATATTTGTTCTAACGGTCATATCAAGTTCAGTAAACCACCACCAAGAACAAAGTAACGTTCCCTATTGCAGTCTATGATTTTCTAGAATGTTAAGCTGAGCTCACTAGTGTCTACGGTAATGGCATAGTAGTTGATTGTGGGAGCAGCACAACGATCAGTCAATTTACATTTTCCTCTCTAATACCATCAGATAATCTTCTGTGGTAATTGGACTCAAGTGCAGGCTATGATTTCTTTCCAGGTCTGGAGGGTGTCCCTGAGTCTACCCAGTTCTGATGGGTACGTGACCTTAGTTGGGGTAAAGTAAAGGCGGCTTTGCATAGTTGCTGGCCACACAATCACCTAGCATGCCGTGGTGGCGTCGAACGCTGCTTCATTGGCCCTCGGGATCAATTTGGTCCAAAGGGGTACTACTTAGAAAAAACCCACTTGAACCTTCTTGAGCGAACTCAAACTGATCCCATTGTGCGCATTTCCCTATTTCCTGTGTATAGTGTACATATTAAAACACACAGGACACTATATTGACACATGCAATATAGCTATATAAGTCTGTGTGTTTGTGTGTGTGTGTGTGTTTGTGTTAGGTGTGTACACTAAGTACAAATCAATATTTATCTACATCGTTGCAAATACCATATATATTTGCCTTGAGGGGAAAAACAACAAGAGCTAGGGTTTTAAATCTACATTACCCAAAGACCATTTCCGTGCTCTTGTTTTTTTCTTTGCAAGTTTTTTTCAAAACTGTAGCCCAATCTTCAACCAACGGAAGTCGGAAATAGGAGTTGGCGTTGTTACGGGTATAGTTAATTGTGTCATATAAATGTCTCAGTTATTTATGACCAAAAATTAACGTATTTAAAAAAAAACAATCCTTTTGTTAACAACTTTTTACTAAAAAAATTATAAACATATAATATAGATCTAGTCTATACACTAATGTCTAATTGAAAAAAAAAATGTTTTAAAGACTATACTCTGTACTCCATACTGTTTGATATGTGCGAAGGTTACTCTGTTCGGATAAATTTACTTTTAATCGCCTTCCTCTTGACATGATTTATGAGTTATCTGCCCTTCGCGCTCTGCGTTTTCAAACAAGACGTTTTTATATAGTAGATTTAGAAGAATACATGGTTCTCTGTGAACTATTGACTGTAGTTCACACTGATATAAAAAAAAATTACATTTGTTTGATGTCTGTTGTTGACTCTACGGGCTTAGAGCGCCCTCCTGCGACGAGCTTACGAATCATGCATGTTTACAAAAACTCCTTCACTTTGTGTAAAATATTATGTGTGTGTGTGTGTTTATAGGTTCGGGGTACCACAACTCCACCCAAGTCCCAATCTACCCCCCCCCCCCTGCATTCTTCATTGTGGTGGGTGGGAGAGGTGCGTGTGTGTTGGGGTTTGGTATTCTGATTTTGTTGTGACATTACGCGCTGCGGCGGGTAGGCCTTTTTGATCTTCTCTTCGGCGACACGACATGACACAAGAGTCATGGGCGCACATTTTATTTTTAACCCTACGCGTAGGCCCCTATGTATGTGCAGCATGTCTATCTGCGCAGATAGTATATGCTGCACGCGTAGGCGGGTGGGTAGGTAGGTGCGTGCCGGTTCACCGCCTGAATAATAATTCTTGACAATTGTTGGGTCGTCACAAATCATCACAATAGGGCAGAAAGGTAAAGTATTCGCGACTGATGCAGTATAAAGTACATACAATTTCTACCTGACTTACTCAGTATAAAGTAGGCCTACATACAACTTACTTATCTTAATGCATGCCATTCTATCTTTCAATCCTACCACACACAACGTGTACCTTGACAGGTATTCACCATTCATTCTATCAATTGTGCAGTTATTTTAATTTATTTGATTATGTTTTGATTATGAGTGAATAATTTAAAACATTTTTATGTACTAATTCATCGTCCCACCCCCACCGTCCTATACTTATCCTACCCACTTATTAGGAATATACTTTAAAGCATGTCTGTCTGTCTGTCTGTCTGTCTGTGTCAAAGCTTGCATTGATTTACATAGAATAACAGAGGAGTAAAATGCGCAGCTTGTATGATAATTCGGTGAAATGCGAGATGCCATCTCACCCACGTTTAAAAATACCACTTATTATACACATGTCTGCCTGACTAGGGTATGTTTTATGTATCGGTATAATGAGCCCACTTAACTCTGAACCGGTTCATCGGTACATTTCAGCCACTCCATATTTTCTAGTCTTTCTTTTTAATAATTTCATGAATAAAAACTGACCTAGTTTGTGGAAGATTAAAATTAGAACCATAAGCCTCTTCTATAATGACCTAAATATAAGGAGGTACATTTTAGAAAAAAACAACAACTAATATATCATAATACACACACACATTTCCATGACCTAATTATCTCATTTACACATTTTTAGTATACTCATTTTGTTCTTCTTTATTTTATATCCCTTATTATGTTTATTACATTTGTTTACTAAATGAAATAATTAGAAACATTTGTTGCGATTTTATTATGTGTTATGTATTTTTATTGAGAACTAGTCTAGTCCTCAAAATTTTATCACATCGATATCGTAAGACTCGTAAATTAAATTTTAAAATCTTTCTTTTTTTTTGTTTTACAGAGTAATGATGCAGTAACCAAAAGTCACCAGACCTCATTAAAATCTGTAAGTAATTTCCTACTCAATGTTAAAGTAATACAAACGGTAAGATTAGTTTCTTACATGTAAACCTAGCAAAGCAAAAACAAAAATGCTTTGTAATTATTAGTATTAGTTTTTACAGATACCAAAGTTATCTCATAATGTGATGAACATATTTTTAGATTAGGGCCTACAATACAAACTCGATGTAATGTTTTTTATTGACCCAAACACATCCAAAATGGTCGTCCTGACAAAGTTTTATTTATGAACATAACACAATATTTACATACAATAAAAAACAACGGTATTTACAAAACTAATTGTAAACTACACACACATTCGCGAAAGCAAACCCAATTCGTACTTAAAGTCCGTCTCAAATCATAATGAAATTCCGTCTCACATTATCCTGAAAGTGCGTCTCAAATCATCATTAAATTACTTCTCAAATCATCGCGAAATTCCGTCTCACATTATCCTGAAAGTGCGTCCCAAATCATCACAAAAACCTGATCTATCTGTCGCCACGGTTGGCTATATCCCAGCATTCCACTACTGGCGCAGCAGGTCTGAAGATGCAGTTAGTGTTCCTATATATTTTGTTTCTGAGGTGAAATATGTTTTAGAACGGAATCAAAACAACAAAGCTCTGCATACTAAGTTGGGAAACTTGAAACTAACAAGTTTCTTTTTTTTTTAATGTAAGTCTATACCTGTTTACCCATTGTATAACTACAGTCATAAAGACCCCCCCCCCCCCCTCACCAGAACTTTCATTAGTCTAACCCACTGTCTCATACTGATTTCCCACAATTGTTTTTTTTATCCTTGTCGCTCCAGGCTGGTCAAAGTCATTCTACTATGTCAACATCCACAATGAGAGACATGCTAAACAAGTAAGTCATCCGTGTGGAACAAAGTATTTAGAATTTGTTTTGTGGTCTTTTCCGATCCCAATTTAAAAAAAAAAATTATCTTTGGGATAGACTTGTGGTTTGAAGTCGTTACCATAAGATGCGCTTCTTGGGCCCCTGGAATACCAAAGCAGGGAGGGGGTGGGGGTGGGGGTGGGGTTTGACAGCGAGTGAACTCAGACTATATCAAAATATAAGAAAAAGTTACAACATGTTACATTGTGGTTTCATGATTTAACTTTATGTAAGGGTGTTTCTTAGCTTTGTTGTTGGTGGTGCTGCACAAACCTTTCTTACTCCCCCTCCCTCCCAAATCGACTAACGCAGGGGTCGGCAACCTAAGGCACGCGTGCCAAACTTGGCACGCACTAGCGATTGTCACGGCACGCGAGAGACCCCCAAGAGATGTTTTTTTATTTAAAAAAAACAATATCCGGTTTTGAATGAGGAAAACTGACTGTTGAAGCCGATAATTCTGAATGACATTGAATGACATATTTCAGTGAGTTGGATTTACATTTACAAGGATCAATGGAATGGATTTGGAATGAATCGGGACATATCTTGAAATGAAATCAATTCAAAACATTTAGCTACACGTGCATCCCTATTTTATGGGGCACGGTATCCAAGCGGCAGCGCGTTCGACTGGCGATGCAAAGGTCCTGAGTTCGAATCCTGGTGGAAGCTAGGATTTTTCCCAGAACTTGAGGGGCGTCTCTGAGTCTATCCAGCTCTGATGGGTACCTGACACTAGTTAGGGTAAAGTAAAGGCGGCTGGGCATTGTGCTGGCCACACATCCCCTAGTATGCCGTGACCACAGAAACTGGTGAATGCTTCAACAGCCCTATGATCAGTTTGGTCTGAAGGGTGTTTTACTTACATCCTATATTAAGGCATATATTAAGATAGATAGTTGGGCTTTTTCAGAAGTACATAGAAGCAGCACTCAATGCGGAGTTTTCTAATCAAAGACAAGACTTTCAAATTGATGGACTCATTTTTTTTCATACCACTGGTTGATATTACTACAACATTCTTAGATGTAGATATTTTTTTAAAGTGGGGGAATATTGGCGATATTTAAATGCAGCTAGATCTAGTTGAATTTTAAACATTAAAAAGAATGGGGATCAGAAATGTGCCAATTTGCAGAAAAAAACAACTGGAAGGAAGCTCCTTATTCTCAACTGCTCGGCATTCGCTCGTTTACTTTCAACGTTTGGTTCAACTTACACGCGTGAACAGATTTTATGGCATATGAAAGCTGTTGTAAGCATACAAAAAGGTCACCTACACTGACCGCTCATTATTTGATATAGACTGATTACATTTTTAAATGGTTTTATGCTCATCTTCTTTAATAAAAAATAAATATAAGTAATTCCAAAACAAATTTATTTGTATTATTAATTTAATAAATATAATGCATTTTTAAATATCACTATATTATGTAATTTATGTAATTATTAATGTTTAACTAATGTTATTAATTAATATAAACTCCTTAAATAGACAAACAATTAATGCAGGAAAAGTTTATTAACAACTGTTTAACGTAAAATATTTATATATATTCTAATAATTAAATCTTGTAATAAATACCATAATTTTGGATTTACAAAACATAACTTGTTTGGTATCAATCTTGAATCAAATGTAAATAAATGGTTTTTAATTAAAGGGAGGTAATTAGACTATTTTCTTGCGCTAATATTTCTAATATTTAGTAATATGTTTATTTAAAAAAAATAATAAATAATAATGGCTTAAAATATATAACTTTAAAATGATCCAACTGTAAAAAGTATTTGAAAATTATATAAATATTGTATGATTAAAGAATTTATCTGTATATTTAAAAACATTACAATAACTACCCAGTTTGTAAAATTACTACGTACTTATTTCGCTATATTATCAATCTTTTTCTCATGTTGATGTTTGCTAAATCACATTAAATGGCATCTCAGTTATACTGAGATCATTTATAATTAATAATAGTATATAATTAATATCATCTTGCCTAAGAAGTGATAATGTTAATACAATAATTACCATATGTGAACAAAATAATATTGTATTAGATATAAATTCAAATGAAAAGGATGAAAGGCCTAATCATAAACACGTTTATTTTGTATTTATATATAAAACGCTTTAACGATTTTATCTTTTAATAATCTACTTTGTTTTTGGCCTTGGTCTTGCTACGGAGTTTAATTAATTGACCCATAAAAAAATATTTTGTTAAAAAGTCTAATAGAGCAGGTTAACTTTTAGGCTGTTGGCACACTGAATGATTTAGAAATCCTAGTTTGATACATTGTGAGCAAAAGGTTGCTGACCCCTGGACTAATGCATCTATCCACACATCCCTCAGTCCTCTCATCTGTCCATTCACCCAACTATCCCCATGTATTGTCAATACTCATATATTTTATTATTCATGTTTACACTGATTCCATTTTATCCCTCTCTCTGCCACCAGGAGTCAAGAACAGTCCCAGATGGACAGTGGACTTACTTTGGATTTGGTATATATTACCGAAAGGATTATATGTAAGTGTATTCAATCAACGTGGTTGGCAATTTAACAGCATGTGTAACTGTCAATACGGTTTATAATTAAAAAATATGTGTAAATATCAATTGGGTTTATAATTTTAAAAAATGTGTAAGTGCCCAAAGAGAATTACAATTTACAAATTGTGTAATTGTCAATAGGGGCTACGGCTGTGCCACCCGTTCCAGTGCAGGCCTGCCCATGTCAATCTGTCACAGAGAGACAGTCTGACATTATTAACCCCTCCCCACTTCTTTTCCTGTTTTCTGGACAATCGACCGCCTTATGCAATCGACAAGGGCAGTAAGCAGCACGAGACATAGTTCGATAATTTCTTTAAAAAAAAAAAGGGGGCAGACGACGCCAATGTGTGCATCATAAGTATACTCGAAGATGGCGGAGTGTTACGAACAGAAGTTTTATGGTAGCATTTACTGGAGTTGTCAGCACACACTACAATCTATAGGCTCTATTGATTTATTACTGGATTAAAAAAAAAAGTAATCGTTATCATACATAATACATAATGTTACGCAATCTTGCTTCTAAGTTTAAAATACGACACGATATAAAAATAGTCAATTTTAGTTGAATACAACAGATAAAGAGAGAGTAAAAGAAAGGAACATAAAGAGAAAGCAAAAGAGAGCAAGGAAGATATAGAAAGAGAGAGAGAGAGAAAGGGAGAGAGAGAAAGAGAGAGAGAGAGAGAGAAAGTGATGTAAAAAACTGGACTAACAACAGTGTTGGTGCCAGTGAGAGGCCAGGTTGACTGCTGTAAAACTGGTTTTAAACAAACTCAAACTAATAAGAAGAAAAAAAATTAAACTTACATTCAAGAAGCCATAATATATTTGTATTATGTAAAGAAAAAATTTACAGCAACAACAACATATTACCTGGTGGCCATTAGACAATGTCATTACAGATAAATATAACTTATGAATGTGCTGTAAAGCTCTGCCCTGTACTTAATATAAGACACCCAAATAATACAAAACTGTGTTTGAAGTAGGCAAAGTTTGCTGCTTTTTTTCTTCTGGACATTATAGAACAATATATTAGTCTATTTATATCTATACAATGAAGAACTTAGGTGTACATTTTTTTGCTAAGAAAAGGTTTAGTTTTTTTTTTAAGAAGGAGAAACTGTTATTCATATATTATAAAAGATATTTGTAGTAAATAACGAACAAGTGAGTGGGGTTTGTTATAAGCAAAACACGTTCCTTTCCATTATTTAGAATAATTGTGTCTTAAGCCATCTACCTTTTAAGGTTTTTATGCACGGTGGTCGAGCGGCAGGGCGTTCGACTGGCGTACCGAATGTCCTGGGTTCGAATCCTGGTGAAGACTAGGTACTTGTTTCTGGGTCTAGATGTTGTGTCCCTGAGTCTACCCGGCTCTGATGGGATACCTGACTTAAGTTTGGGGTAAAGTAAAGGCGACTGGGCACTGTGCTGGCCACATAATTCCTTCGTAAGCCGTGGCCCCAGAAACTGGTGAACGCTGCTTCGCCGGTCCTAAAGGATACTTTACTTATATGAATATGTACTACTGTATGTACGTACATGTGTTTGCAATGTTGTTTTTTTTCTTAATGCCAAAGAGTTATGTACCTTGGAATAGCTTCTGCAAAACATCTTTTTTTTTTGTTATTTCCCCTTGTCACAATGATTTCCATAATAAATGTTGTATGTACGATTTCCTTATTGTTTTGTTTATGGCTTCCATCAGCGATGACCTTTCCAACTGAAGGTCACGACACGACATATTCCTTTCAACTGAAAGAAGCCGTCAACATGTTAAGAACTAAACATGGAGACAATTATTTGGTAAGACATTTTCTTTTGGTTTTCTTTTGACAAGTATATTTTCTATACATTTATCCTCAAGCCAAAGCAAATTTCCCGCCATCGCCTCAAGCCAAATCAATTTTCCCGCCATCGCCTCAAGCCAAAGCAATTTTTCTCGCCATCGCCTCAAGCCAAAGCAATTCTTAGATGTCTTTTTAGCAGAGTTTCAGATCCGCGCCATTTTGATAAAATGCTTATGTTCGCGTTTAGCAGCAACATAATCGAAAGGCTATTTGAGCTATTTCTCGTCATCCTATCTAGCTGAAAACATCTCGTTGCCTATTACAACACATTCTATCCCTATCCTTTTGGTAATGATGTGTCACAGTAGGATTTCAGTCACCAACAGCCTACAAGTCATCCTGCTCTAGCTACCAATTTTTTGTAGAAGGTGCATGAATGGCTTGGGGGGTGGGGGGGTGGGGGGGGGGGGGGTCTCCCGAGTGTCAAGTTGAGTACGCGATCCGTAGGTTGACGACCCCTGCTCTATCCTATTTTTATGGCAACGGTATATACAATGGTACTGTATGGCCAGTGCAATCCGCCAAACTGCATTCATTTTCCTCACATATTGTAAGGCAACCACCAGAGCTAGGCAGTCTCAGACACCATTTGAGCATTTTATTAGGATTTGATTCCCCGTGACCCCCTGAAGGGCATCTGGCACTCTGTCTCTAGACCACACCCCCTTTCCTTTTTTTCCTGTGATTTATTGTTAGAACAAAAAAACAAAAGAGAAAAGATGTGCACCTACGTCTAGACATTTCTAGTGATAGTGTAGTCTATCTCATTAATGTGTGTATCATTATCTTTCGTATCATGTCAAAAGCTGAGGGAGGCTTTGAGAATACACGAACAGTAAAAGATCTTTATGTTATAATCATATTAGTGATGCTAGCTATATTTATATATATATATGTATACTTTCAGATCTTAAATTTATCAGAGAAACGCCAAGATTTAACTAAAGCAAATCCACAAGTAAGTTTTTGTGTGGTTTTTAAATCTTTACTTCTAAAGAAAATTTGCTGATGTTGAAGTCTTTGAAAACAAAAATCTGTTTCATTAATTAAATATTGTTTGTCTTGTCTTACGTTAGACACCAAGGGTGTTTCTGTGTTTCTGTTAATATAAGTTGAGGTGTATGAGTATAATATGTGTTTATGCCTATAGACTACCTACAACGATCTATTGCTGTTTACAAGACGGGATGAAAGCAAACGAAATAAAAAAGCGTTCTATCAGAATTCTGACATAGTGCCAAGATGTTTTGTAGAGAATATATTCATGTTGTCAAACATCCGAGTCTTTCATCTCTTTGAAAATTATGTCGGAAAGCAAAATGTTCATTAGAATACATATTAACGTTACCATGTTAAAAGGAATCTATATAAAATAGTGTATTATATCGTTTAACAGTCTAGATAATCGATTCAACATGCATTCATGCAAGTACCAGTATATGTAAAACAACACACACACACACACATGACACACACACATGACGCACACACATGACACACACATGACGCACACACATGACACACACACATGACACACACACATGACACACACACATGACACACACACATGACACACACACATGACACACACACATGACACACACACATGACACACACACATGACACACACACATGCCACACACACATGCCACACACACATGCCACACACACATGACACACACACATGACACACACACATGACACACACACATGACACACACACATGACACACACACATGACACCCATCACTGGCAGGTCTAAGTCACCCTGTTCTTTGACTTTCAGGTAAAAGAATACGGTTGGCCAGACCACCTTGCCCCTCCCTTGGAGAGACTGTGCTCCCTGTGCAAGTCTGTGGACTCCTGGCTGAACTCTGACCCCAGGAACGTTGTGGTGCTGCACTGCAAAGGTGGACGGAGTCGCCTGGCCAGTATTATAGCGGCCTACCTGCACTACAGTAACATTTGTGCCAGGTATCTTTCCAGCTTCTTTTTCATTGACCATTGACTGCTCATAGTGTTACAATGCTAATGTATGATTTACACAGTTCCCTTGCACCATTACCACTGACCAAACCCACTGGCCACAACTAACTACTGCTCTTGACCCTACCAACCACCCTTGACTACTACAACTGACTGACCTCATCTATTACAGTTTACTCTACCACAGACCACAACTGACCACTATAAAGTATCTATCACATGTGAATTTAACTTGCCTTATATAAATGGATTTATGTTACAGTTTACTATTTTTTCGACTGTTGAATTAGAATGTTATAAATCAATTATTTAAAAAAATCTAGTCTAGGGTGTTAAAAACACACCATTTTCACTGCCTTCAAATGTAATGCTATACCATAACTTTCTTAAGATCAAAGTAAAGCAATAGTTTTAAGTGTAATTGCTCTGATATTACCAAGCTCTGTTTAATGAAATCTCTAAATGCTATATACTTTGATCATGAACATTGAATTAGCCATAAATTATTATACTTTGATCATGAACATTGAATTAGCCATAAATTATTATACTTTGATCATGAACATTGAATTAGCCATAAATTATTATACTTTGATCATGAACATTGAATTAGCCATAAATTATTATACTTTGATCATGAACATTGAATTAGCCATAAATTATTATACTTTGATCATGAACATTGAATTAGCCATAAATTATTATACTTTGATCATGAACATTGAATTAGCCATAAATTATTATACTTTGATCATGAACATTGAATTAGCCATAAATTATTATACTTTGATCATGAATTAGCCATAAATTAATTCTCTTCCTGTTTTGGTTTTCAGTGCTGATCAAGCATTGGACAGGTTCGCCATGAAGAGATTTTATGATGAAAAATTGAATGGAGTTACCCTTCCTTCTCAGAGAAGGTAAAGATTAAGTCTTTCTTTAACCTGTCCCATAAAGCAATATTCTAACTTTGGAGATGGTAAAGTATTAACCATTTCATAGACATTCTTTAAGATTAAACCAATGTTATTGAAATATCGTACTAATTTTAGAAAGGGAAGTAACTGAGTAAAAGTAGTTAACCGATATGCAATACTGAGTTACCCCCCATACAACAGAATAAAACAAAATAATTCTATCTTAAAATTATATTGCATTCAATTTTATTGTTAACTAGTATAAAAAAGGGAAATTACAGTTTTTTTTACCCCACTAGTTGCAAATTACCTTTTTATATAGCATCTAGATCTATATAAGCTTTAATATTAACAAAATAATTTAAAGACTTGCACATACAAATATTCAGAATACAAACTCAACACAATAATATAAAGTAACCTTTAAAGTTCTATTTATCACAATGTGAACTGGTATAACTAAATGGAACCAAATCATGCATAAGTGTTCATTGAATAATTTTTTTTTACGAAAAAAAATATTTCCATTCATTTTACTTCATCTTTAATAGGTAAATATGATTCTAACTTTAATAACATATTACCAATTAGTGTAATGTAATAAATTGTTATTTTTTTATTCAAAATTATAATATGACCTAACATGCATTTGATTTGACCTATTATTATATTATTTATTATTCTATTGGCAGGTATGTGAGATATTTCTCTGGGCTCCTCTCCGGGGCCATCAAGATCAACAGCAACCCCCTGTACCTTCATCACATCCTCATCCATGGGGTGCCCAACTTTGACACCAAAGGAGGCTGTCGCCCCTTCATTAAAGTTTACCAGGGGATGCAACCAATATTCACATCTGGAGTCTAGTAAGTAGTACAGTTATCTTCCCTTTGTTTTTTTTCAAGACTGCCAATAACTGAATACACCTTCTGTTAAGTCAAGTTACTGGAAACATGGAGCTTAGCTACAGGAGTTAAAGCCTTGAGGATAACTCCCTTCCTGAAAAAAACATTTTGTGTGTGTATGTAGCACTGATCTATGAAAAGAATGGATGAGGCATGGAAAGAATATTCCTGATGCATAAAATCAGCTGCCATTTTTCACTTATCTATATAATTATATTTCCTAAACACTGACCTGTAAATATATTTCAAGTGATTATGACTATTTTTAATCGTAAATGTTTTTTCTAATTATAAGTGGTTCAGTCCTATTACTGGCTTATATGGGTAAGTGAGATTGTATGAAAATTAAAGCGCCCTCTTGCATCAATATGTACAAACAAATTTATTATGGAGTCTCTATGCATTCTTTTTTTTATATAGATCAGTGATATCAGTGATCAGTGATAATCAGTGATTAAAAATCTTTACCAACCATTGAAACACTTTTAATCCGTAGGGATTATATTAATAGCTGCCTGTTTTTCCTGCCAATATTTATTTTCAAAATGTCAAGGTGTAGGCTCCACAACATTAAATTAAATATTACTATGAAATAGTAGTGATGAATGCTAGGCTATAAGTTTATAAAAAAAGGGTTAAAAAAAAGGTATAGAATTGTATGCATGATTTCTTTATTAAAGAGAAAGCATTCTTATATAGGCTTTTGATATTCGTTAATTAAGTATCAAATACATTCAGAAAGTGTGTATTTGTTTATATATGTATTACTAATATATCAGGGATGAATAAAGAAAGTCTGTATTTTGATTATTCCAGCAATGTGACAGACAACATGCAAAAAGTCTGCATCTCAATTTCTCCTGGAATTCCCCTGAGGGGCGACATCCTCATTAAGTGCTACCACAAGAAGACAAGGTCGGGTCAGCGAGAGGTCATCTGGCAGTGCCAATTCCACACCTGTGCCATCTCTGACAACAATTTGGTTTTCTCCAAGCAGGAGCTCGATGATGCTGTTCTGGGTGAGTAGACTCCCCTTGCCATCCCCCTCCACCATCTCCCACGTTCATTAGCTGGACATTGTAATGGACACACAACTGCCAACTGATGCTAAAGGGGTGACATCTTCATTAAGTGCTACCACTAAAAGATAAGGACTTGAAATACAGTCATGGCAGACTTACTGGTCAAATATCGACTAACTAGTCAATGACTTTCTGATAAAAAAACTGACTTATCAATGACTGATCTACTGATTGACAGCTGACTTACCGTCCCGTGACTGACTTACTAGTCAACGACCCACTTTCTTGTCATTGCAGACCTACTAGACAAAGATTGGCTTACTATTCAATGACTGATCTACATGTCAATGACTGGCTTACTTTTGAATGACTGATTTACTGGTCAATCTGTGATGAGGTGAATGAAGAGAGATTTGATTCCTTCTGCAAAGAGAACATTGTTATCTAGGATGTATATAATCTGATCTTTTCTTTAACTATGGGTGAGCTATTAGCAGATTCTTAAAAAGCAGTAACTCATTTGTCTAAATATTTAAAGTATAAAAACACATGTTATTTGACATATAGGCTTATTAAGTTTTATATGCCAATCTTGTATTTTTTTTAAAGTAACTTATTGCAAAAACATTATGGAGATCACTAGGCAGATCACTAGGCAGATCACTAGGAGTTAGTGTCTCTGGCAAGCTGCTCCCAGCTATTTGTATCTATGGCTAGGGCTTTAAGGTCCGCCCTAGTGCAGACATCTTTAAATCGGAGGTGGGGCCAGCCTGTAGTCCACTTTCCTGTGGCTATGTCTGAGTATGTTTAATATTATATGCATAAAAAAAGGAGATTTAACAAACACATTTTTTTGTACTATTTGGTTTCAACCAAAACTGCCAGGCAACGCTTTAAAAAAAAAGATATAAAAAATGTATTGAAAACGCAACACACATCTATGCAGGTTTATATTACGGTCATGGTTAAAACAACAGGTTGGCATAAGATTCGAGTTTCCACTAGAATTTAGTTTTTTGTTGTTGTAATCTAAGATTCTCGAATATAGTGGGATTTCCCGATGAAATAAAATTACAGTAGGCAGGAACACATTCCACCCCCTCAGTGTCTTATCTTAGCATACGACAGTGATTCTCAAAATGTATTTCACTCACGACCACCATTTTCATTTTGAAACTAAAGTTTTCACACAGCGCCCTTCCCTAAGTCAAAACCACTGACGTCGTGTTTAAAAAACATGGAATTGAAAACGATAAAAAAAAAAAGAAACAACAATATGAAAGCGTTTCCAGACGTATTCTCCTGCGCCCATAATATACTCACCAGGGCGCTTATTTTGGGAACCGTTGGATTACTCAGAAAACTATTACAAAGTTTCAAATGCGATTCAGCACTCCCAGTATTGCAGTGATAAAATAAGTCAGTTATCTTCCTTGTAATGTGCACATTCACCAGACACAAAACTATAAATAGAAAGTTCGTCTCTGACTTCATCTAAATCTAAATCATGATTCAACGACAAGAAACAAAACAAAAAATTATAATTTCCTATATACATCTAGATATAGATTTTAATCTAGTTTTAAAATTTCTTCGTCTTCGTTTCAGTTTTCAAATTGTCTAATAAAAACTTTACGAAACGATACACAAGAAAAAAAAAATTAGCCTACTCCGCAACAAAACTATAAATAGATTCTCTCGTGCTGGGCACGTTCCTTGCCTTCTGCCGGGGTGACTTCCGGTAAATTCCTCACAACTCGTTCAACTCAAGTCGAGAGATGGTGAATGAGGTAGCCAGAGTATGTGCTAGATACATTATACATAATATATGCCAGACCGAGAAAAGAAGAAAGTAGAAGAAAGAATTGATAAAGAAATTTAAATAGATGTACTCTAGAATACTTATTCTCTAAGTCTAAATGCTTCTCTTTAAATATTATTATTAAATTAAAAGATCATGTGATAAAACCACAATGTTTAGAGAATGACCTAAAAGAACTATCTTCTCAGTAGATCTTTCGTCTTTACAAATTAGACCTACACATTTAAATCTATAAAGCGTTTTTTTTTTATTATTTAAGAAAGAACAAATATTCAAATGTTTTTGTGTGTACCTATTAGATAAAATAGATCGTAAAGTATACAATTTTGGCGTAAATGTGCCAATGTTTTTCCAATCATATTCTTCTATGCTCTTTGAAAGTTCTTTCTACCACTATGGTGCCAAAATATGGAATAATAAAGGGCATAGACTCTTGTGATATATTTGCCCCCAAAAAATAAAAATTTTCATACGTATATATATATATGCTTACATATGCCTATTTACACTAAAGATTAGTCCAAATAAACATCCATGTGAGCAGAATTAGTAGGCTGAGTGAAGTTTTACCTGATGTTAATTTTTTTGTTAACCTACATCTTGCCAAATTTACACCTGAACGCCGCTTGCCTCATTGACACACCTTAATACACCTGAAAGTACTAAGTCTTAATTCACGACTGGTATTTCCTCCCCGTAAACTATTTTGACTAACTCAGCACATCTACACCAGTTTAGCACATTTGCACGAGCACATTTGCACGACCTTAGCACATTTGCACGAGTTCAGCACATTTGCACGAGTTCAGCACATGTACACGAGTTGAGCACACCTACACGAGTTGAGCACACCTGCACGAGTTCAGCACACCTACACAAGTTTAGCACATCTACACGAGTTTAGCACATCTACACGAGTTCAGCACACCTACACAAGTTTAGCACATCTACACGAGTTTAGCACATCTACACGAGTTTAGCACATCTACACGAGTTTAGCACATCTACACGAGTTTAGCACATCTACACGAGTTTAGCACATCTACACGAGTTTAGCACATCTACACGAGTTTAGCACATCTACACGAGTTTAGCACATCTACACGAGTTTAGCACATCTACACGAGTTTAGCACACCTACACGAGTTTAGCACACCTACACGAGTTTAGCACACCTACACGAGTTCAGCACATCTACACGAGTTTAGCACATCTACACGAGTTTAGCACACCTACACGAGTATAGCACACCTACACGAGTTTAGCACATCTACACGAGTTTAGCACACCTACACGAGTTTAGCACATCTACACAAGTTAAGCGCATTAACATGAGTTTCACACAAAACACGTAATTCATAATTCACACAAACATAATCAGGCCAGCCGCTATTGTGCCGAATAATGAAAAAAAAATACATTTACTGTTTTTATCAATCACCTGTTGAAAGGTTGTTGCTTTAAGGTTTTATCTTTTCTTTTTGTTTTAGTTAGCAAATCACACGAGTTAAATACAAGGGTTTCCCCAGCATAATGGAATTCGCGTTAAGGTACACAGTGGGCTGGTTTGAATGAAAAACTACAAGATAAACAGCAAATGGTAGTGGGAGATGGTGGGGTGAGGCAGAATCAAGAATTAAACGATATAGGCTAATAAATAAATGTAAAAAATAAAGAATCGTGCATAGGAGTGGGGGGGGGGGCTTATGAGATGTATAATGGGGTGGGGAGCGGGAGGTTGGTAGTTAAGCCGTTGCTCTATAACGATAAATAAACAATGGAAAAAAAATTTTTGCTTCAAAAGTTGTTTAAAATATAGTTTTCAAAGTTGTCTTTGGTCCCTTTATTCTTGAAATGCCTTTTACACGAAATGTTGTTTTTTCCTGTTTAATCTTGTAAAAGTCTCTTTGTAAATTTGTTTTCCTTTTCAAACTATTATTAAATGAAAATTAGTCCCGCAAAAAGGTATACATCGTAACTGGATAGTCGCCCCTCCCTCTTCCTTCCTCTTAGACTCGAGATCTATTTTGCTTTGTTTGGTACATGACATTAGATAAGGAAACTAAAGTAACCACGAGTTAATCCAGCACAATGTCCCATACTAATGTCAGGTACCCACCAGAGCTGGGTGAAATCAGGGTCACCATCCAGACGCGTGAACGAAACAAAACCAACCATGATTCGAACCAGGGACTTTCGGTGCTGCAGCCGAGCGCGTAGTCCCACAATGATTGTTAAAGTTGGACTTCTTCTTCTTTCAGTTAATACTAATAATATGATGTAAATAATTAAATTCAAAAAAGTTCCTATGTTTTAAAGCCTTTGTTATTAAAATGCGGCCCTTTTTTAAAATAATGTTTTAATTGTGTTTAAAAGTGAAAACATGATGCATTAGGAGCACCGTATAAAACAAATACTAATAATAGAAGTATTCGTTTGACATGCAGTACTTTTTTTTATTTTTTACTCACGGAAATGCGTCCCGCTGGCCCGCAGTGCTCACTCTGCAGTGTGTGTGTGTCTCCAATCTGCAACACACACCCACCGAGTGCACCCACGAACCCCCCCCCCCCTCCATTATCCCACCACCGAATACGACGATCGTGCTGACCTTTCACCTTTAAAGTTACACGGAGTTGGTCTACTCTGACGTCATACATTTAACGTATACATGGAAACGGCACGGGGAGTATGCAATATTATTATTATGATTATTTTTATTTTTTATTTTATGTCTAATGCTTACCGTTAACATAGACGAGATGTGCTGCTGGAATTAATGCAGAAATTTGAACAACGCTCGCCTGTACTATGGCCAATGGGTGCTGTGTTACATTTGAACAACGCTCGCCTGTACTATGGCCAATGGGTGCTGTGTTACATTTGAACAACGCTCGCCTGTACTACGGCCAATGGGTGCTGTGTTACATTTGAACAACGCTCGCCTGTACTACGGCCAATGGGTGCTGTGTTACATTTGAACAACGCTCGCCTGTACTACGGCCAATGGGTGCTGTGTTACATTTGAACAACGCTCGCCTGTACTACGGCCAATGGGTGCTGTGTTACATTTGAACAACGCTCGCCTGTACTATGGCCAATGGGTGCTGTGTTACATTTGAACAACGCTCGCCTGTACTACGGCCAATGGGTGCTGTGTTACATTTGAACAACGCTCGCCTGTACTATGGCCAATGGGTGCTGTGTTACATTTGAACAACGCTCGCCTGTACTACGGCCAATGGGTGCTGTGTTACATTTGAACAACGCTCGCCTGTACTACGGCCAATGGGTGCTGTGTTACATTTGAACAACGCTCGCCTGTACTATGGCCAATGGGTGCTGTGTTACATTTGAACAACGCTCGCCTGTACTTCGGCCAATGGGTGCTGTGTTACATTTGAACAACGCTCGCCTGTACTACGGCCAATGGGTGCTGTGTTACATTTGAACAACGCTCGCCTGTACTACGGCCAATGGGTGCTGTGTTACATTTGAACAACGCTCGCCTGTACTATGGCCAATGGGTGCTGTGTTACATTTGAACAACGCTCGCCTGTACTACGGCCAATGGGTGCTGTGTTACATTTGAACAACGCTCGCCTGTACTATGGCCAATGGGTGCTGTGTTACATTTGAACAACGCTCGCCTGTACTACGGCCAATGGGTGCTGTGTTACATTTGAACAACGCTCGCCTGTACTACGGCCAATGGGTGCTGTGTTACATTTGAACAACGCTCGCCTGTACTACGGCCAATGGGTGCTGTGTTACATCTAAAAAGTGTTGGATTGGAATCCGAAGGTTTTCGTAAAAAATAAATACTCCTCAATTTGTCTTTTTTTTTATCCTGACCGGTTCATAGGGTGTCTTCTAACCTAACCGACGCCTTAATACCTTAATAAGTACCCAGCTTTAGTTTATTCAACGTAAAAGTCATTTGGGCTGGCCACACTATCTCTTGCATGACCCAACCGAAAGGAACATGTAAAGTTTGCAATAAAGAGCCCGCTCGGACTAAACCTGTGTGAAATGAGGTACGGGTTTTTAAATCAGATTTTTTGGTATTTTAAATGCTGGTATAAAGCATATAAAGCATATGCAAAAACGTTTAAAAGCCCTCTGACTTAAAGTCCTCCGACTAAAAGTCCCTTGTGTAAAGAATGACCAGTGTCTGATTTGGCTAAAAATAATGACTTATTGGGTTTTATTGAAAACTTGATATTTATTCAGGTTAGCTTTCATATTCTATTTGTATGGCCGTTGACGTTTATTTTTTAATTTTTAAAATTGACATTATCATATTAGTTTAAGGGATACTTCAGAAATACTTCAAATACTCACTAAAATTGGGATGGTTCCAGTTTGAAATGTCAGAGCTAGAAACTAGCCGTTTACGTCAAATTTCGGAATTCTGAAGTTTTCATAATAAAGTATCACGTGGAATTGAACAGATGAAAAGATGAATATGGCGTTAATGATCGAAAGCAAAAAACGTGTTTTTTTTTTAAACTTTGGGCAAGAATTTTAAAGTGAGTGTAAAATTAAATGTAAAATCAATGCTAAAAGAAATGTAAAACACATGTTAAATGAAATTTAAAACCAAAGTTAAATGAAATGTAAAACTAATGTTAAATGAAATATAAAACCCATGTTAAAAAAAAATTAAAACCAATGCAAAATGAAATGCAAAACCAGTGTAAAAATGAAATGTAAAGCCAGTGTATAATGAAATATAAAGCCAGTGTTAAATGAAATGTAAAGTCAGTGTAAAATGAAATGTAAAACCCAATGTAAAAACTATCTCCACCCCCATGAGTTGGTAAAGCATGTTATAAAGAAAGGTATCCTGGGAAGTTACTATACAAGTCAGGTTCCAAACACTTTCAAGAGATTTTCGTTTTTTTTTTCTTCTCTTTTTTTTTCTTTACCTTCGCTGGAGTTCTTGTCCAGTCTCCTCTCCCCCTCCTCCCTCCTCCCTCCACTGTCTTCTAAAGCACCTGTTTGACTTGGCATCTTAGGGCTGAGTCGTACTTCTGGTATTCAGGTAATTTTGTTTCTCCTGCTCACTCCTGGCACCTGCCCCCCCCCTACACACACCTTCCATCGCCCCCCCTCCACCCCTTCAAACGCACACCTCTCGAATACACTATTTTGTGTGTAAGCCTAGCGGTGTAGTAGCTTTTTTTCTTGCTCCAAATGTGTTCTGCGTTTGCTGTATTCGATTTCCGAGATTGAAAAATATAAATTCGATACCTACTACTGTACTCGATACCTGTAAGATCTGGAATAATAAATTCTCGAGGTGAAAATTTTACTTTTGATCTTTAGTGCTTTACTTTGAACTGTTTAAAAAACATCGCAATTTTAAATGGCTGTATTTTATATTTTTGGGATTCATTTATTAGCTGTTCTCTTCCAAACATTTTCTATCTTTTTTTTTTGGCAAATATATATTTAGGGGTGAAGAATTGCCTGCCCATAATTTTGTGGACAAGCAGACGATTTGTATAATTTATCATTGAAAAAAAACTAATTAATCTAATTTTAATCCTTAAAACATAAAAAAAAATAATTTTAGATTAATAATCATGTAATTTTATGTCAAATATTAAAAAACAAAGTAAAAATAACAACGCGTAAAATAGTGTAAAAGATGTAACACTCTCCACATACATAGCTATTTTTAGTTGTTTTTCTTTGAAGATTATTGGTCTGAATGTTACAACATGCACCGTAATGTGTTGCCAACTACAAATTATCATTCAGCATGAATTTGGTTTATTTAATTTTTTGTCTTTTCTATTTATGCTTCATAACGCGCCTTACTGTGTGAAAACATAAGGATAAACATTTTGGCCTTGAGAAAGTAAGTAAACAACAACTTTAACTACCACCCACCATCACTAGTCATTCCCTCCACCTCGTTATGACCCCCCTCCCCCACTTCCCCACTTGTTAGATCTATATCAGTAAATCAAAACATACGTTTTTAAAATGTAAAAACAAAAAAAAGTAAAGTATCGTTTTCAGGTCATTTCGACCCCAGGGCTAGTGAAGTTTACCAGTTTCACAAAATAGGTACAAGCTCCCTGAATCTTTTATTGTGTCCAGAGCTAGTTTTTATTTGGCCTGAATCGTTTATTGTGTCCAGTGGCTAGTCTTATTTAGCCAGGATCAAAAGTTCGAATAATGTGTGTGTATGTGTGACATGTGTTACTATTCTGGTTGACTGTGTTGTTATTTTTGTTTGTTTGTTCCCTTGTTTGTCATTAGCATACGTCTTTGATGGACTGGGGTCAGGTTTACAGTCCAATATTGTGTGAGACTGATTTTTTTTTTCATTGTGACTTGTTTAAACATCCGTCAGTAGATGAACAAAATATGAAAAGGAATTAAACTCTTTATTTAACTCTGCTTGTAATGCTGTTAACTTAGATTCTAAGTGATCGATTTAATCATAATTCAAAGTTGTACTATACATCTCTGCAACGCCTATGGTTTTGCACTTGTTTTTTTTTTATAAATCTGTTATTATAGACATGACATGAAACACCAAACTCTAAGATTATTTTAAAAAAAAATCTGTGTTGTCAAAATGTGATGTATCGATTTACATTTTTCTGAAATAGAACCCATATAAATTTAGTTGATTTGTATAACAACATTTACTAACAATGAAATAGGGTTTGTAAGATTTAATCAATAGTTTTATAGTTAAAAATGGACAACTTAATAACCTACAGAAATTGCATTTTTAAACATAACATAACATTTTAAGTTGTCACATTTTGTGTTTCTATAATTTGTCGAGGCAATAAAAAATTAGTGTTGCATTTCTAGTGTCATATTTCATTGAACGTTTAGGCCTGTTCCGGCATCACGTTAGAACCAATATATATGATTTATGTCTAAACAGTATTAATGTTTTATGTGAAGCTGTCTTAGTACCGCCTCTACATGTACCAATATAATCCTTCTCAGCCGTGGTCTGCCTTTAACTCTTTAAAGTTTTCTTATGGTTATTTACCACCTGTACCACCCCTGCCATTGAACATTATGTCTGATTGTCTTGGTAGTTGTTGGTTGTCTGTCTATCGATCTATCTATGTGTCTGTCGGCCGTCCATCCACCCACCCACCTATCTATCGTATGTCTACTTTTTATCTATATATTTATCTATCTTTTTATCTATATCTACTTAGCTATCTATCCATCTATCCATCAATCTATCAATCTACCAATCTATCAATCTATCAATCTATCAATCTATCAATCTATCAATCTATCAATCTATCAATCTATCAATCTATCAATCTATCAATCTATCAATCTATCAATCTATCAATCTATCAATCTATCAATCTATCAATCTATCAATCTATCAATCTATCAATCTATCAATCTATCAATCTATCAATATATCAATATATCAATATATCAATATATCAATATATCAATATATCAATATATCAATATATCAATATATCAATATATCAATATATCAATATATCAATCTATCAATCTATCAATCTATCTGTCTGTCTATCTGTCTATCTATCTATTTTTCTATCTATTTTTATCACAGTCTATCTATCCGTCCGCCGTCAGTCCAAATCTATCCTTTTATCTATTTTTCTCTCTCTGTCTATCCGTCCGTCTGTGAATTTGTCTGTTTGCCTCTCTGTCTGCCTGTTTTTCCATTCATATTACATACACGAATATCATGGCGAAGGTTGCGATGCTGCTATACCCATGCCTGGGCACGTGCTTATTCCGCCTCAACTTCTCCTCACCTGCATACATATCAATTAAACTCACATTTGTTATTGACAAATAATTGAGGATAAATCTCCATTAATTAAAATTGTTCCAATCCCACCATATCCAATTTACACCGATATTCATTTACAAGGATGGCATCTCTACGTTCTCTCACTCTCTCCCCGTCTCTTTCTCTCTCTCTCTCTCTAAATCACCTAGCACGCCTAGATTCCAGTTTCCTTAGCAACTATACGTTCATAAGCTACCTTTAGCATTTTACCTACCGTCGCTATAGCCGCCCCCTCCCTCCCCTCCCACCACAACCACCAATCCGCCACCCGTCCCCTGCCCTAGTTCTATATTTCAGGTCTACACAAACTTCCTCCTATCACCCATTCTGGAACTTCATCCTTTCCTCCTCAGCCCCCCACCCCCCACTTACCCCGTTACCCTCCTCTCTCTCTCCCTTACCTTCATCTTACTGTGTAGTTGGCCTAAACTCAACAGTGAGTTGTTCCTCCTGACTCACCCCCCTCCTTCTTCTCCCCCTCCACCTCACAGTTTGAGAAATTACGTTTTTTTTCCTCTCTCCCCCCAAAAGAGTAAAAGAAGTAAAAAAAAAAGAAAAAAAAATTCGACGGAGTTTTTAGAAGCCAGAGGTGTGTGGAGGCTTGTGTGGTTGATGTGGAGACCAGTGTGGTTGATGTGGAGACCAGTGTGTACTGCAACCATCATAAGTTCTAGGGGGAAGGGGGACTATTTTTTCGTCAATTTGTAGTTTTTTTTTGTCATTTTGGACTTACATCTAGAACTTCTGTAGTGTTTTGTTTTAATGAATTCTTCTTGTGTGTGATTTTATTTCAAAATTCACATTGGACTATTAACAAACTGAAGGTATGTCTTGTATGTAATACGATTAAATGCGTGCATTGGATTCAACATTTTAATAACAATATTCATCCATGTATCAGTGAGTTAATAAAACGCAACAATATTGATACAAGAAGAATGATTTAATTTTATTCTTATCTTATACATTACAGACGCTCCATCTATAACGAAGATTATTGCGTCCTATGCACATTCGTAGTTTGATTCTAGTTTCTAGTGAAAAGGCTCTACTATATTCACTTTATTGTATATTAGCAATCTTAATAATAAAAAACAAAGGTCATTGCAAGTAGATGTGCTTGTTTTTTGTATGATGAAAGAAAAAAAAAAAGAATAAGTTAAATTTTCCTAAAGGTTATATTTATGACTTAAACATGGAACAGTTTTAGGCTGTAATAAATAATTATAAAAAGGGTTGTTTATATTTATACCGTCCTGAAGATCCGGCTAAACCTGGCATCCAGATTTTTATTTTTGGATCTGAGGGAGGTGTCTCTTGAGTCTCCTCAGCACCAATGCTGCACATGAGGTCGGTTAGGCGAGATAATAAAACGTTTGAGCATTGTGCCGGCCCTCACGATCTCCTTGTAGAGATTTGCTATAGAAACATTTAAATTTCTTCATAAATCGCGACAACGTCCTAATTGTTTGAAGTTGTTTTTTCTTCCGTATAAGTAAACTATCAACAAAAATATTAATTATTGCTACCAACATATAAAATTACGTCTAGAAAACAACAACAATATTACAACTTACAACGACACCCATACATAAGGTATCACATATAGTCTATATCCTACATAATGTATCGCATATAGAGTCTATATCCTACACAATGTCTCACATATAGAGTCCATACCCTACATAATGTATCACTTATAGAGTCTATATCCTACATGTCTCACAAATTCACATATAGAGTCTATACCCTACATAATGTCTCACATATATAGTCTATATCCTACACAATGTCTCACATATAGAGTCCATACCCTACAAAATGTATCACATTTAGAGTCTATATCCAACATAATGTCTCAGATAAAGAGTCTTTATCCTACATATTGTCTCACGTATAGATGCAGTCCTAAAATCAACACACAAGCATTAACAATAATAATTGTTTCAAAGTATTATTACCGTATATAGGCCTATTCATTTATGCGCGTTACATCGACACACAAATACATACTACATAATCTCTCACAAATAAATGCCCTCTAAAACCTCTAAAACACAAACACAAACACACACACAATCACATATAGAAAGGGTCAAGGAAATGGCTGGAGGGGCTAAAGTCAGTTCATAGCCCCGGGGCCCATAAAGTTTAAAGAGGCCTATTACAATAGGCCTGCCTACATATACAAAATCTCTTCACGACACTATTATTTAGTTTTAAAAACAAGCACACTATCAACCTTGTTCCGGCATATTATAATCCCCTCTGCAGCCATGTAGATATAAACTTGTCTTGCCAAAAAAAAAACACAAAAAAAACCCCACGCACACACCTTGCCATTGGTTTCTATTGGCTGTAGAAATGCAAAGTCAACTGAAAATACAGAAATCATAAAAAAAAATAGTTTGAGCTATATTTAAACTATGTAGTCGGGATGGTCTGGTAAAATTACTCGTATTTCTCTCTCTCTCTCTCTCTTTTTCTCTCTCTATGTTTATGAAGCTCCTGTACTTACTCTTTCTCATTACTCTTTCTCTTTTATCATTCACCAATTTTAAAATGGCCCACACAAACTTGTCCTTTGTGGACTAATTGTAGTCCATATATGCCAGACGTTTTTTTTTTTGATGTTGCTAAAACTGGTGCATTCTAAAAATAAACATGTGCTAGACGCATTGATAAAGATATCCAGGTCTAGCATTAAATGCTCTAGCTTGGCAACAACGCCCTCCGCCTTCTCCCAAGACCCTTAATCTCGATACGACCAACAGCGCTGGTGTTAAAGTAGAATCTATTTGCGTTTTTACTTTGATTACTGTGTACAAATATTGCAGGTAAACATACCGACAACCGAAACTGCAATTCGGATACCACGTTTTGAGCATCACCAGCTTGAAACATATGGCAGATGGTGCATTTGGGTCTCCGTAAAGCGTCTACCTTACTCGAGAAGTTAATTGCGTTCTAGAAAGGGTTCTAAAACCCGCGCATTCAGTGATTCTTGTTATAATCTCTTTAATTGTTTCTATGACTTTATCTCTTTTCATTTCTAAATTTGTTCTCTAGGTTTTTTGCCATCTTTTTCTTTATCTCCTTTCGTTTCTAAATTTGTTCTCTAGGTTTTCGCCATCTTTTTCTTTATCTCTTTTCCTTTCACTTTCTTGCTTTCTATTTTTTCCGTCTCTTTCTTTCTTTCGTTCTCTTTCCCCAAATTTCTTTCTTTTTCTATCGCCCTTTAGCTTTTCTCTCTATATGTTCTCTTTCTTTCACTCTCTCTCTCTTCACTGTCTTTTCTTTCTTTTACTTTCTTTCCATCCATTTCTTTCTTTTGTTCTTTTTATTTCTTTATCTTCCAGTTTTCCCCCCTTTTCTTTTGACATATTTCTTTCGCATCGTTTTTCCTGGACGTCTAGTTCGCTGAGCTCAGAGCGGAGAGCGTTCTCCGACCCAAGGCATGCTCGGACCACTTTTCCCCACAATCGGAGAACCACCAAGCTGAATAGTTTCACCTGATGCCCTGTAGTGCCCAAGTTGCAATCGGCTATGTAGCGTTTTGGGCCAAAATGAGCGCCGGGCTTCGAGATGTCTTGTCCTTCATTCTTTCGCTCCACTTCCTTAATCATGAGGTGCAATGAAACCCGGTGGACACATCCTCCCCTCTACCAGCGTTAACCCCACCGGCTGACTCTCCGATGGACTACACACTTCGCCATCTTTAAGACCTCTCATGAGTAAAAAAAAAAAGTACTTTTATCACCTAGGATTCGAGATCCGATTGTCTGGATCATAGGTTCTCAACGGGGGCGATATCGCCTCCCAGGGGGCGATGAGAAGCTTTAGGGGGGCGATAACATTCCCGGGGGCGATTGGGGGGCGATGAAGGGCAAGTGGGCGGTACATACGTAGCTGTATAATTTCAACAACTCAGCTATTTGAATCGATTAGTTTTTGGATGAAATATGATGTAGGCCTAAACGCAAGTGCTACTAAATATCTGATATCCCCCAACAGTAGGCAGACACATTATTGAACAAATAAGAATTGCAATCACTTTTCGATGAAGTAGAGGGTCAGTATTTGGCAAATATGTTATGCGGCCGTCTCGTCTTATGGTTGGTTCACCGGACTGTCGCCTTCACATCGGTTATTATTACTAATTGTACTCGTTTTACCGAGATGTCCTTTAACGCGTTTGAATCTTTTGTAAAGAGGTATCCACATTAACTGAGCGGTATAGATACGTAGTAATTATACAAACTGGGTAGTTATTAAAATGTTTGAAAATATTCATATAAATTCTTTAGTCATATAATATTTATAAAATTTTCAAATAATTTTTACAGTTCTATCATATCATTTCAAAGTTATAAATGCAAGTCATTCAGTTTTTATAAAAGAAAAACAAATTGAAATATTACCTCAAATGAAAAGGGTTAATTATCTCCCTTTAATTAACAAATGTTTCCGCTAAAATTAAGTTGGGGGGCGGTGAGCGGAAAAAAAAATGTAAAAGGGGGCGGTGAGCCGAAAAAGGTTGAGAACCTATGGTCTGGATCATTTTTAAGGCGACATTCTACATCAATTAATATTGACATTCAAAGTAACATTTTGTTTTGGAGGGTAAAATAAAATGATGTATGAGTTACATGTCAGCACCCACAGAATGGAAATGAAATCCATTCTGTGTCAGCATTCAGATTGTAGTCCTAGAACTTGACATAGTTCCTTTCTTGGATTCCGCCCTCCGCCCTCTTCTCCCCTCCCTTTCCTCCCTGAGGAGGAGCACACAGGTACCTGACTTGTAGCATCATGCGAGGAAAGATTGAGGTCACACGTGGCCTGGGGGGTGGCGAGTAACTTGTACCTATGCAGTGTCTTCCCCGACCCCGTTTCTGTGTTTGTGTGTGTGTGTGTGTATTTGTGTGTTTGTTCATACTCCTCTTGATATATTATCTATTGTTTTTTTTTTTGTGTACGGATGTTTATGTTCATATGTTTTGTATAATTGTTATGTATGTATGAATGCGTAAGTTGTGAAAGCATATAAGATGTTTATATTAAATGCGTAGATGTTATGGTATATTTATATTAAAGTGTTTTTTTTTTTGCTGAGCTTATCTTATCTTACATAAATAATAATAATAGGATTTGTATAGCGCTGCCAACAAACATAATGTAAGCTCAGAGCGCATATATTACAGACTCTCCTTCTATAAAGAATATTATTGCATCCTTCGCTCATCCGTGGTCCGTCTAGTCTTGCATCTTTATTAATGTTTTAAATGATGTTGTTACTGGTTTTCCTGGTTTGTTCAGGCAACCTATTCCACGCCAGAATGTCACTCTGGAATAGATTGTAGGCCTACTTGTGTGTATTTGTTCTCGTACAAAGGATAAAGAAAGTGTTTTTATCCTTGTGTTTATCTTATGCATAAACATGTTCTTCTTGTAGGATTTTTTTCACCTCTACTCGAGGGTGTCCCTGAGTCTTCCTAGCTCTGATGGATACCTGAAATTAGTTGGGGTAAGCTAATCTCCTAGTAGTGATCCGCCTTTAACTTGCAAACATAACCACCACTGAAAATTCTGGACACTTTAAACATGTCCTTAAAGGGAACTATTTACAACGGACCTCGGAGGCGATAGAGTAGAATCTTATAAATCACTCAGTTCGTTGCTTTTCGTTGTCCTGGTGTATAGGATTATATTCACGATAAGAAAGGACATAAAAATGTGTATGGAGTTTTGGGGTGATCCAATCATCTTTGTGAGTAAATCTTCTCGCAGTGTCCCTGTTACGCATACCTGTGGAGAGAGTGAATTAAGGGGCAGAATCATCCTAACTCGCTCACTAAGCTGTAAGGCAAGCTGGCATGTCTGGTGCAAGTGTTTTGGTAAACAAATGACGTCATACGCCTTGTGAGACGAGCTCGCTTGCCAGATTTTTTCCCATACATTACTTCAAACTAGCCAAAAACAACAAACAGCGTTATGTGTCATCATATTTGACTTACTGATATATGAGTAGTTTCATTAACCTTATCTATCTTATATATTAGAGACGCTCCTTCTATAAAGTAGATTATTGCGTCCTACGCTCATCTGTGGTCTGAGTCTAGTCTTGCATTTTTTATTAGTGTTTTAAACGATGTTGAGTTACTGGTTTTGCCTGGTTTATCAATCAGACAGTTTGCCTTTGAAGATCGTAGATTGAATGGAAGCCTAATTGGATTATTGAGCGTTATGAAAGTTAATTATTTTCTTTTAGGTTTAGCAATTACGATTTAGCCAGGCACAACTTGATCTAGTTAGCAACACCGTGTTACATCTGCAACAAGTGTGTAACAAGTGTGTAGCATTTGTTGTTTTAGTTTTTTTGCTTTAAAATTGAGTTGGACGATTTATTGAATATCTCTTAATAACTAGGTACATTGTAGCTGACTTTCTCTGTTAACTGTTCATAACAAAAAAATAAAATTATACTAGGATTTATGTATCTTTAGGGGTCGTTCGTAAATGACGTCACGCGAATTTGGCCGATTTCTAACCACTACTGCCTTTCCCCTATCGTCACAAGTCACAAGTTATCTAAAAAAATTGTGCATCCCCTACTAAATAACAAAACAACCAAACATTTATAATTTTTAAATTAGCATGTTTCAATTAATTTATTGTCATTGTCGTATAGCCTAAGTATTACAATAATTACTATATATCCATTATGTGAATCTTGTTAAAGTGGAAATTCCTTGTAAAAACTTTACCGTGTTATTGCTTTTAAAGATTTACATTTTTTATAAACACCCCCCTCAAGTCGTCACATATCGTCACGCATATTTTGACCCCCCCCCCCATCTCCCGCCTCTAGATGTATGACGTCATTTATAGACGGCACAATAAACATATTATAGACTCAGGACGATTTAATAGTCTTCATTCATAGTGGACTAATCCTAGTACCGGTATTCGGCAACCTTTAGATTATACTGTGTCAAAGTAGGATTTCTAATTCGTTCAGCGCGCCGAGAACGTAAAATTTACCCGTATAAGCATTCAATTTCTTGTATAAAAGGCTTGAATTTCTTTTGTATTTGGGGTGTAGTTGGGAGGTGTGCCATTGAAAATTGCTATGAGTGCCAAGTCTGGAACGTGTGCTATTGGCTGCCGACCACTGGTCAAATAACTAATATATAATGTTGTTGGTCAATGGTTTCATGTGTACTCACGCAGCTTAACTAAGTTCCATTTAGAACAGTACTTTTGTAAATTATTGATGTTGACTGTTCATAAAAAAAATACATCTACATGTTTGAAGGCTTCCTAATATTTATAAATATTCCTACATTTGATGCATACATCAAAAGACAAAATATGTGTGCGTGTAGGCCTACATGTGTGAGCTTTTACTTTTAAATTTTGTATGGATTGATAAATAGTTCGTGAAATTTAATTTCAAATCAAATCAACATGTCCCAGTCAGCATGAAATGCATCATTTCAATGAGTCGCCCCTTTCAAGTTCGAAATACATTTGATCACTCAGTATTGAATATAACAATAACAACATGAAGTGGTGATCTAATAGAGCGCAAGATTGACCGTTCCGTTTGTTCTCTGGTTTAAATCCGGTAATGGCGGATTTATTCCCCAACGTCTTACAGACATCCGCTGGAGTAAATAAAAGCTTGTTGAGTATTGTGCTCGCCACACACTCTCCCTGTGCGCAGTAGACGTAGAAAACGTTTTAAGTCTTGTAGGCCTGCATTTAAACTCTGCAAGTGTAGCTTGAAACTTTACTATTCAATAAAAACTGACATTTTTTTATACACAAGGCACTGACTATATAATTATACAACGCTACAGATACTCGAAAGTCTGACATTTTGTTACATACCTCAAACCTCATTAAAACTCCAATTTGTGACACAGCTACATAATTAATGTCCGTTGTGCCATACTTCATTGACACAGGAAACGGCTGGCGCATTAAATGTCAGTGCTAGCGAGAAACTGGGACAATTATGTTCAGGGTTTCTACTTTTGGGTATTTTACCCCTAGATCCGAGTATATCTGTCGTTTATGCACGTTCAACACATTGAGCAAAAGCTAAGGGCCGGGAAAACTATACATTACATCGAATCCATTTTTTTTAAATCAGTGGCCATTTTATGTTTGCGTTTTCGTTACAGTTTCTATGTAGGCCTATAATGTGCATTATTGTATCTATATATTCATAAATAAACAAACAATCTTTATGCATGATATAAAAAACAGAATATATCCGTTGGTAAAGTTTCGATTAAATGTACACTTTCCCTAGTCTTTTAATAAGATTTAGGATCCTTAAGGATCTTACACTGTTGACCGATGTCCACCAATCACATGAAAATGGCATGTTGAATCCAATCAATTTTCTTTAAATGCGAATTTCGCTGAAATATTCATAAAAAAAATTGTCTGCGTTCTTAAAAGAAGGTTTTCATATACTGCTGATTACATTATCAGTGGGATAAAATTGAAGCCTTTTTTGTCTTCGACAACTAACAATAATTTGCTTTCTAGGTGCTTTTCCCCCACTGCTTTTGGCTTTAGTAAACACATCTATGATTTCATTGGATCGTTTTCCTCGCTGGTAATATTTGAATACAAATAGACAGCCATATAACTTATATGATGTAAGAAACTAATTTTAATTCCAATGATTTGGTCTTCCCCACATTTCCCTTTCCGGCCCAATTTTTTTTTCTTCTATAGTAAATAGTGCCTTATCCGTAAACGTTTCCACGGACGCGATGTCCAGCATTTTTTTTTTCCTTAGTGTTTTGAGGTCTTTTTTTTTCGTATTTTTAACAGTAGTTGATATACACACATACACATCGCCAAATGATTGTCGTTAAGTTCTATGAAATCTCATCACCCCATTATTGCCCCGAAGAAAATTTCAGGCCCTGGTAGCCTATATAAATTATGAAAGTCGGCAACAAAGTCTGGCATCATTTAGCATTTTATTAGAACGGACTATCTGATACTTTGATCTCACCCCCTCTGTATACCCCACTAGAGTCTACTGCAAGATGACATACTGGAAAGCGCTTTCTTTATATACGAAAAGCTTTTGGTAGTCGATGAACGATGGATGGGTTCTTGAGATTTTTTCCATTTCTCACCGTCTACACCAGCGGTCGGCAACCTTTTGATAATAGTGTACCAAAGAAGGATTTCTAATTCATTCAGCGTGCCAACATCCTGCTATTTTCTTGTAGAAGAGACTTGAATTGGTTTTATTAGAGGGCTTCCGCGTACTATTGAAAATCTCTCTGTCTACCGTCTAGCAAGCGCGTCTTGTTTGCCTTATTATAAATATAATGGTCATTTATATTGTTGAGGCCAAAAGCTACACATTTTCAATAACGACCAACTGTTTCAATAAATCATTTAGCACACAAACACAACACTCATTCAAAAATAATAACTACTATTATAACGTACAACTAAAAGACACTTTCTTCAGCCCAGTCTACAGAATGAATGGTCTCAAGGCGATATAAAACATGTCCATATCTAAATATATAGCAATGCATATCGTCATGTATTATATTAACTACTTGACCAAAAATACAATGCAACAGTGCCCAAGAAAAAGAACAATAGTTTCTAGCCTATCGCTAATACCCGGGCAATGGACGTAGTCATATTTCTGTCATTTAATTTTTAATCGATCATTTTATATTTCGTTTAAAGAATGGGTTCTAATTTGTTTTAAAACCATTTTGATACGAGTTTTAAATGTTAGTTCATGTTCCATATTCATGGCTTCCAGTGCAACTGGGTAAGAGATAAGTGCATATGCAAGAAGTAAATAAATTTTTATTTTATTTCTATGTCATTCTCATTATTTTATTTAGATTATTTGGGCTGTAGGTAGGTATTAGTAAAATTTTTGGGTAACCTTCTTACTCGAAATATTTAGGAAATTTAGTGATTTTACAATCCGTCTGCTTGCTTGCATAAAAAAAAAAAAACTTTTTCTTAACAACATAACTGATATTTATAGTTCTTTATTACATTCGGGGCATATGGAACTGGGCAACATTTTATATTCATCAAAGGAACACAAGATTGAATATACCATTCAAAGAAACATCTTTTTTTTTTCGTTTGTCCAACCGTGTTTTCCCGCGCTATGTCGGATATACCTTGATGAAGTCAGATATGTCTTTGAACAGCGAGGCTACGGATGTTTGGATAAACCGTAAACCTATAGGAGGAACATTTCCCCCCACGACTTTGTCTACAGTCTACACAGATGAATCATAGCATGGTTAACCATGGTTTCAGGATTTGTAGACTTTGAATGTCTATAGAGCTGATGAAGCAGAGGTCACCAGTGATATTGGCCACGACATGAGAGAAGATTGTGCGGCCAGCTCTATTTCACTGTTGCCCTCACTTACCCAAAGTCTGACGACTAAAACAGAATAAATAAATTCATAAGATGAGAATGCGTGTCATTGTATTGCATAGAACTAACTATCATGAAAATAAATGAATTATGTATACACGTATAGAAATGTAATAGTTGAAACAAAGATCTGAGTTGAGAAGGAGCCCCGATGTTGTTACAAGTTACAATGCTATAGGCTATACAACATAAAGCAATATTTTCTTTGCATTCGTCATTCATTTTATATGCTACTGACAACCCTTCTGTGCAGAAATGTGTAATGTCCCATGCTTATCCCAGGTTTTAGTCTAGTCTTGCGTTTTGATGAGGGTTTTTAATGACGTTATAGGGTGTTGAGTTTTCTAATATGTTCAGGCATCCCATTCCATACCCGGATGCCACAGGGGATTAAACAGAACTTAATACGAAATTTTCCAAAAAAGTACATTTTTTTTTTATATGAGCAGCTTTGTTGAAGAAAGAAGGAATATATTTAACAATTTAAGCACCATCTCTACTGCTTTACCAAAAAAAAGTATTCAATAAAATTACTCCAGAATAGACACAAATAATACAAAATTGTTTTTGCTAATATGTTTACTTCTGGTTTCTCTTTTCTTTATTTATTTTTGTCTTTCTCTCTCCTTCCTCTTTTACATAAATTCAACCAAGTTAAACTAAATACAAGTCACAGTTCCCATCAATGTCAACAGGTTATCGCTTGCTTCCAACATGTGCATCGAACTACCTGCTGGAACATTGCATACCTGTTCTGGCAGCTTTTTAAATTCTTCTTTTGAAGTCCATGCAGCTTCCAGTCTTTTGTTAAATCAATCCCAGGCATAGCATGATTACATTTCAAGGAAGGAATATTGTTAGAATAGTTCATCAAACTTTTGTTGTTGTTGTTGTTACATAAAAGAGTTGTCAGGTCTAGTTTTTTTTTAAATTTAAACACTTGTGGCCAATAAACAAAAATGTTTAAGCTGCCAACTTAGGCTATTATTAGTCTGATCTCTTGACAGTCTGATCTCTTGACAGTCTGATCTCTTGACAGTCTGATCTCTTGACATGTTGACAATTAATCCAGCTATTGATTTTTTTAAAGTTTACTTGGTTAACCTCATCTTATTTATTAACATCTTAAGCAATATGTAGAGTGAATTGAATGAAATGGGAATTTCTGACAAGCCTCAACTTGTAAATTGACATTCGAGATAAACCTCAACTTGTAAATTGACATTCGAGAGAAACCACAACAGACAAAGCACAACTTGTAAATTGATGTTATAGACAAAAACCTTAAAAAGAAATCTTTACAGCACTGAGATATTCCAATCACATCATCAAATTATTTCATTTTATTTACATATTTTTTTCAATGCACAAGTTTTTGGGAGTTTTGAAAAGAAAAAACTTTTAAAATGGTATCATAAAGAATTTCTTCGACTAAGAGAAAAAATTTAATATATTATTTATCTTTACAATATTTTATTTTTTTCCAATATGTTTACTTCTTGTGACATTGTGTTGAACATGATTTGAAAAAAACAAACAAAAAACAACCAAACAATTTTAATATTAATCATCATATGAAAATGCATTTGTTATGAAATTTATTTACTTTCATTTCAGATCCAAGGTTTCCTGACCATGGCAAGGTAGAGTTTGTTTTTGGACCAAGTTCTGATGTTTTAGTTTCAGGTTAGACAATTCAATTAATTTGTATATTAAAGAGTTATTGTTCTTTTTATCATATAAATACTCATTAAAAACAAAAAAATGAATAATATTCTTTTAATTACACAAAAGAAATAAAATCTTTAAATTGCTTAAATCAGTATACCACCTGAGGGCTATTAAAATATACTGCTGTTTACTTTAAAATGTTCTCTGTGTTTTATTATGTACACATATTTGGGTGTGCAAGATTTGCCTATTTTCACATTTTGTGTGTATATGAGATGATACATGATAGTCTTTGTTTACAGTTTCAGGGTTCAAGTCAGATGTGACAGTACCAGTTGATAACAATGAAGAATCTTTGGCACGCTCAGACTCTTACGAGAACTTCCACGAAGCCTTGGAGGCCCTAGATGGTAAAAAAACAACACACATTACTGGCTGCACACTATCCGCATTTAAGGGGTGTGGCCACATTTTTTTTTGGGTCTTGCTGTGTAATGTAACCATCATAACATTATCCACTTTTCTTGGTTTTGATTTAACAAAACAAAAAATGTTAATAATTAAGACCTAATGATTTTAAAGTTTTAATATCAGAAACAATTATTTAATTGCTCCTCACAAATTTTATTAGCCAAGTCTTATAGACTATTTTATTATTATTTAAATATTTGTTTTTAACTACTTCATGAATACTTTTTTAATATTAAAAATAGATAACTTCTTTATATCGTGTTCAAGATCCTTTGATCTTTTAAAAATAAATATGCATGAGCAGTGCTTTTTTTGTAAAAAAAATAGGTGCCGGTACTCAGTGATGGATTGCCTAACTTTTAAAGCAGTTTCGCATTTTATACTTTGATTCTTATTGCGCGCAATTTTAAAATAATTTAATTTTAAAATAATTCAATTTTAACAAATTAATAATATAATAAATTAATAATAAACGTTAAAATACAAGAAAAGTAATAATTTTTTCCCCACATTGAAAAAGGTGCCGGTACGCCGTACTGGTGCCGACCGTCACAAAAAAGCACTGTGCATGAGGCAGTACATATTAAAAAAATGTTATGCTCTTAGTGTAAAGTTTTTATATATGACTTTATCTGTAGGCACGATTTGTATATTTATAATAGTAGGCCTAGTATTTAATAGTGACCAATAAATACCTAAGCTATTTGAAGTGATTACTTATTTGAATTAAAACAATTTAACATAACCATTCTCAAAATTTGTAAGAATACAGATTGAATTTCTTACGGCATTAATTTTTTTTAACAGCCTGTGAGTACGTAATACATAATCAAACCATATTACTGAATTTAAGAAAATAAAATTTAGTTTTTTTTATCATTAGAATGAAACATATACAATATTGTTTAAATGCTTTGTAGTGCTTTATTAGTTTTTTTTAAATTCTCTGTACATTGGCCTAAATTGATCGTATACGCATTCTATCTATTCTTCTTCAGTATTTTTAGAGGACTTTATGTCTATTTTAATTTCTTTTCTTGTAACTTTCACTCAGACTTTGTTTTTTCTCGCTATTTTATAACTTTTTTATATTGGTTTATGCTTGTGGTCTTTTTTAAAACTTAATATAATTAGTTTTCTTTGTTTTTGCTCTTCATGTACGATTCCTATTGCAGCTGTAGATTACAATTCCAACGGGATATCATCAGCCAATAAAACCCAGGCCGGAATCCACACTATCGACCACAGCAAGGCGCCCGACGGAAGTCTGTACGCCACTGTCGCTAAGAGGGCCACTCCCACCGCCTCATCACCGCTATCACCACCACCACCACCATCATCATCATCAGCTGATCCAGCTCATCACAATTTTGGCCCCTCCCATTTAACCAATGGCTCGGTTTCTTCCAATTTAAATTCTGGTTAGTGTGACATTAGAACAGTGGGGTCAAAGTTTGTTGATAACCCCCAAAAAAAATTGAACGATGAAGCCTAGGTGTCTTAATCCTTGCATTGTATAAATGTCAAACCCATGATCTCAATACACAAATGTAATTCACATTCTTTCTAGTACAGACCTGTAGATGTCATGCTCTGAATGTCAAAAACATATTGCAATGTTTCTGTAGCTTAAAAACAATTGCATTCCCAACTATTTTATAACTTAGCTAATTCATCCAAATCAGTAACAAATAAATATAAGAAAAGATAAATTAATATTGTTACCTATAGATTTTAGGTTTATTGACAATATTTGATGAGTTTAAATGAGGATAAATAACACAAGCTTTCTATACATAGATTTAGAAAAGAAAAACAAACAAAAATTATTCATTTTAAATTTTAACATACTGGCCATTTAGGTATCCAATGAAAATAAAATACAAACAACTTCTCATATTACAAGCCATTATTCCCATAATCATAAGTAATTACAATAATTATTTTACTTTAAAGCTGAAGATTAGACTCAAATCTTGACAGATGAATTCAACATGATAGCTAATGAATTGTACATTTATAGAAATTATAACTAGTGTTTTGATCCAAGATAATTGAACCTAGCACTTGCCTTGGTAAAGATTACCCAGTTTTTTGGGCATTCAAATTTTACAGTAAAGCCCTTTATGATTGTAGTTTCCAAATGTCAAGCATGGAATAATTATCTGTGAATTAATTTTTATGAGTTAAAGAAACAATCTACAATACTACAAAATCTTTAGTTCATAAATATTAAAGCAGTGGACATATACAAATTTACAACAGAAAGAGAAAAATACTACTTAATACTTAAAAGAACCTTTTTTTTTTATAGAACTTAAAAAAAAAAGTATATAAGTATTTCTGTGCAATGTATTAAAAAAATCTAAGGAGTTTAAAATAGAATTTTTGCATTTCTAAGCTCCACTAGCTATTGCTTGCTCTAGTTTTTGTTAAAAAAAACAACCACCTTGAACTGCAAAACTTTGAATTGTGACACTTGCATTTAATTAGATTAGTACATTTTCCTCCTTCTAGTTCTCAATTTTCTGTACACATATTTCATCTAAAGATATTAAATTGTACAAAAAAACAACAACTAGAAAGTATCATTCATCTAATTGACAAACAAATAGTTTTAGAGTTATTCTAAAAACTTTAACTTATATAATAAGAAAGATTCTACCATTAATTTTTTTTCAATCTCAAAAATTTAGTTTGACATTTTTTTTTAAAGAACCAAACTGGTAATTAAAAAACTAAAACTCGATAGTATCAGTTCAAATCATTTATTTCTCCTTCTGATTCTCAGGCACATATTTTCACATTCATTCTAGTTCTGTTAACTTCTTATTTACTAGTTTTATTTTTAGCTTAAGTAGTTAGCTGGGACTAGCTTTTGGCTTAAAAATTTAACTTGCTATAGGATACTTTGATTCTACCTATCACATATAACCCATAGATTATAACACTCATTAAATAGACATTTTTAATCCTTAGCATGAAGAAATTACAGTATTTTATGTATTTCTGCATTGTTTTTTTTTCACTCCTTTAAAATAATATTTAATGACATTAGTAGAGTGTGTTTTTTTTTACTAGCATGTTTGATTAAATTACTCATAATTTTACTTGCTGTATGGGATTTTCGCATTTGTTTTTTTTTCTAATTATATCTATATAGTCCTTAACATTAAATTAAAAATCTGTCTGCATTAATTTTTTGTCACAGTTTTTATGCAATATAACATACATTTTTTCTGCAGTCAGGTATTCATAGTTAAAGATTTAAATCAGTTTAAAAAGAAAATAAGATGAAAAGTCTTTTAAAAGACATACGTACAAATTATTGCGTTTCCTTGATTTCTTTTCTAGTTAAAGTATAGAAAGTTTATTCACTAAAAGCATTGCGACATTTCCACAGGCTTCGGAGGACACAACACCAGCTTTAACCATCATTACACAACCTCAGTTACCTCCAACAACATCAACAACAACGGTAGTGACGTCATCAGCCCGACCTACTCCCAGATCCAGCCTAGCAGCGGTAGCCTGAGCAGAAAGACCGTTCAGACATTAGAGGAGCGGACGCAGCTTGACGAGCTGTTGAGCGACCTGCTCAGCGAGCAGACGTTTGCTTCCCCCACACAGCAGCAGCAGCTCTCCCCGAGGTCGTTTCAAACTCAGCCAGCGCCGTTTACCCCCAACGTAGCCACCAGCCCCACCATGAGCGGCGCCAAAACTGTCACCACCACGACCAGGACGTACACGTCCTATTCCAGCACAGACGCCCACAGGAACCCTGACCGGGTACTCATACAGCGTGCTGAGGTGTCCTATAAGGTACCAGGCCAAGGAGAGGTCAAGGACCACTACACCATCGCTGCCGACCCAACCCAGATGCTGGACACAAGCCCGTCCAGGCAGCCGGCAAGCCAGTATCATCCAAAAGGTGTCCCCACCAACGCATTTTCATACACCTCTGGTGTTTCACAGCAAGTAAGTTTGATTCTTTTCAATCTCTACTGGTGACGGCTCTATTTTATTCTCATCACTTACCAAAAAAAAATATATTTCCTCATATCACTTATCATTTCACTTATCAAATTAAGTTTAAGAGTAGATAAAGGGAAGCATTTGAAATTATGCATTTTACATTTAGTTTTTTTTTTGGTATTATAATCTAAGCTTAAATCCATTTAAAAAGGTGATTTATTCAAATGCTCTTTATCTGCTCTTTCAAAATTTATTATTTTTTTTTACATAAAATTTTAAACATAGCTTTCCAGTGGTTCCTGTTTATGGGCTTATAAGTCTTTTTTTGTGTCCATAATTGGTTCACCTACATCCTTTTAAGTATTGAGACTTATCTAAACAAAATTATATATTTCTTTAGCCTATTAATGAAAACTGGAAAAAAAACATTTTATTTGAACTGCATCTTGCGGTTTGAACAAAACTTCATATCCTTAAAGGATGTTTAAAATAATGACCTTTAAAAATAAAAGAAGTTGAGAAAATAAATGAAAAACTGAAGAACTTTTTAAAGTTTTTTTCAAAGAAGGTGAATAAATCAATCAATCCAAGTTATACTTATTTTTCCAATTTTAATAAAATAGACCCACTGAATAAATTTGCATGCGCTTAATATAACCATAAGCTTCTAATGTATTCATATATGCTTATTATAATGACCACCTTCTTGTCTGTGCCAAAAAGTACATACCTAGCCCCATACAAAACTAGGAAACAAATAATCGTAGGAATAATAAATAATGATACATGTGGTTAATGTTTATGTAGTAGATCTCTTGGAACTGAAACATTAGGTTTTCCAGTAAACACTTGCATGGACAAACTGTGAGGCATGGTCCATTTGATTAGCCAGTTGTTTATTTTAAAACCTTAGCTCTAGCTTTCAGTGGTAAAGACTAATTCAATTGTTTGGCTAATTTAAAAAAATTGTAACAAAGGCGCGAGGGCTATAACATTATAAGGATAAAATTTCCTTGGACCTCATCTCACTTGGTCATTCCTATAATTTTTTGAGTAATTTTTAATTACAAAATATCCCACTTAGTAAAGTCTATAAAGCTAATTCACTTACAAAACTTCATGAAATGGTGGAAATATAATACTAGGTTAGTGCTATGATATGTTTAAAGGGGAATTTCAAGTGACAACGTCATTTTTCTAGCACTTTCCACAAAAAAAAAAAAAAACTGAAAAAAAAAAACTAGAACACCGCCAACTTAAACATTTGACAATTTGTCCTTCAGAGGTCAGAGTTAGTAGAACACGAGGTTGTCCAGTCACAGCACACACAGGGGCTCCACTCGCCCCCATCTTCTCGACTTCCTTACCGCACTGACTACGAGTCGTCAACCTCTCCACCGTCACACTCGTACTCCTCGCTGGACGGCGACACAAACTCCTGGCTGGCTCAGCAGCAGCAGAAGCTGAAAAACTTTAAGGAGGGCCGCGATTCCTCTGGCAGGACGGAGCAGGAGAAGAAGCTGGTGAATGAGCTGAGGTTTGCCCAGAACAAATATTACACACGACGGACGCAGAGCGATGAAGAGGAACGGGTACGTGGGCGTTGTTTTCCAGCATGTGCTGTGGGAGATTTACTTTGTCTGCCTTCAGACTTTAGCCACAACACATTACTAGAGAGTAGACTCTTTTTTTCTCTGGCATACAAATACTTTTATTGCCTCCATATTAACATTTGCATCAAATTTCATTTCTGAGATTTTTTTGGCAAAAAGTATTATTTTAGCAACTATTATATTTGCAAATCTTATAACTGTATTATATTTCTCCGTATTTCTATATGAACTTTTATTTATAACTTTTTACTTATAACAAGTTTCCATTATTTTTCTACCTAACAAACTTTTTTCTAAATATTTCTATGATATTAGCCTTACAATTTGTAGCATTAGGACTTTGTGTCTAATTTGTACATGTTGCATTCTTTCTATTTGTTGCATTTTCATTTTTCACATCGTTGCTTGCAACTTAATTTAGTGACTTACAATTTAGAATCGATTGCATTCATGTACCTGGGTACCTGTCTGTATCTGGCCACATTGGTTTACTTTTGAGACCCTAAGTAAGCCTACGGTGTTGCGTACAATTGAAAATAAATACACACAAAAGTTGGTCAATTTTTTTAATATTTTTGATAGGCAAAATTTTAAAAGGTATATTGGTCAATAAAGTTTTGTCCCTTTGATTTCTAGGCAAAGGCCTAACATTATTATTTGGATACCCAAATTACAATGTTAAAAATTTGTCTCCTTTTATGATCCAATATTTTTGTTTTTAAAATTACTGAAAATGCCAGCAAAAAGAGGAAATCTTAAGTTTTTATGGTCTGATCTGGGTATAGGTGCTACATTCCTCATTTTTTAGATCAATATATTATATAGCATATATGTATATATAACGCTTACTCGCTATATTTGGTCTAAATGTACGTTATTTGTCAATATACCATCAGCAGTCTTAAAATATGTTTTTGATAAATTAAGAATACACCTATGAAAAGAAAATCTTAAAGAAGGCTAAGTTTTTATAGTCAAATCTGGGTTTAGGAAATTACCCAACGCTACATTCCTCATTTTTTTAGGTCAATATATTACATAGTGTATGTATATATATATAATGTTTACTCGCTATATTTGGTCTAAATGTACGTTATTTGTCAATATACCATCAGCAGTCTTCAAATATGCTTTTGAGCAAGTAAGAATACACCTATGAAAAATTACAGGCACCCAGGCAGTGATGTATAGATTAGAATTAATTGCATACACTTATTGTAGTAACTTTCAAATTTAGTGACTTACACATTAGACTATTTCGAAGTCGCATAATATAATTTAGGAAATTTTTGCGAATTAGAATTTAATGCATTTAATACACCTTATGTAGTCTCTTACAAATTCAAACATTATCAATGCGCTTTATTTTGTCTATTTTTGTGGTGATTGCAATTAAGACTTTAATGCATGCCTTTAATGTAGTGATTGGAATTGTAGACAAGCATTTTATCATTTAGTTAATTATGTTGTTTTTAATATTATATGCTGACATTTTCTTTTATTATTTTCATGACAAACAAAGTCTGTCAGTATTTGACTATTTTTACTTGCATGTTGAATGCTCTACACATACAGACATATGTAGAACTTTGCTTCTATTTCATACAAATATGACATACAATTTTATTTTACTCATAAGCTTAACATTCTTTTTCACTTTGACATTATAAAGTATGAGTAGGAGTTATTATGAATTTTAAATAGTAGAGTATTTGGTCGCATTAAGAATTATTTCTTCAAACAAGATTTACATAATGAGCTATTTGACCAAGATTTGTTTATAAAATAGTATTTTAATACAAAAGTTAAAGTTATAATTTAATAACTTTTTTTTTACAATATATTAAATTAGTTTCACTTTTGACAACATCCCTTAAGTATTTTTTTTTAATTATTAAATTCAGATTTGCAATAAATAATGTTGCCCGAGAAATGTTTAAAATGAATATGTTTTTTAATGTCTACTCTCTGATATTACAGGCTGTTATGGATTCTTACAATAGGCCAGGATATCAAAACGGGCCTATGTCCCCTGAGAGGGTGACCCCTTCATACGCAGCTCCACAACGGTCAGATCCCGCTTGGCCGCAAGAACAGCACTACAACACGGCTTACAGTACCTCCTCGTACATGGAGTCCCGCAGTTATGGGGACAAGAAGTCCAACAAGCCCCCTCCATCACCGACCATGCAGAGGTCCCTGCCCCCACAGCAGGCCCCGGCCCCGATACCAGCCCGCACCAGCAGCAAAGAGTACATGCGCACTCGGTCCAACAGCAGCAGTAACTGGCAACAGCAGCAGCAACAGCAAACTGTCCAACAGCAGCAGCCACGGCCCCTTCAGAGACAGCAGAGTGACACGCTGTATGACAGGAATCGCGAGGTGGAGCACATTCTGCCGCGGTCCTACGGCTCCACTCAGAGCACCCCGCCACTATCTCCAAGAGCAATCTCTCCAGTGGTAAGTAAATTAAAGCTTTCAAACATTAGATTGTGCTAATCAAACATGACTAGTAGACTTAACACCTTAGGTTGTAGGAAGGTCACAAAACACTATTTAATAAATAAACAAGAATAAAAAAAATCATTTTTAGAATTTCATGTTAAATCAAATAAAAATGTAAAAATAACAACCCACCTTAAGGGTAAAGAGGTAGAACTGATAAGATTTAAAAAGAAATAGATCTTAACCCTTTCTGTATCATGGCCCGATTGAAATGACATAAAAGAAGATACTAGCTATAATCAAACGTGTTTAGACATTTACTTAAAGTGAAATCTAATATGATTAATAATTCTAATTCTAAATTGTAGCTATAAAAACAACATCAAATATGAGAATTGACCAAGAAACTAAAAAAAATAATTTAAATCCACATCAAGCTTACTGTAAAAATTATAAGTTATAGTTATATAATTCTTGTGACAACCAAAAGCTAATGAAGTCTAATTAAAACTTAAATAGGTATAAATAATTAGAGCACTAACATTATACTCTAATAAAAACGGTGACCAGACATATGCGCACAAGACAATTGCGCACACGACAAACGCGCACAGACAATTCCGCAATGACACAAATGCGCACAGGACAAACGCGAACACCGATAGTTGCGCACACAAACAATGGCGCACACCGACAAATGCGGACACCGACAATCGCCCACAGTGACAAATGCGAACGGCTATATAAGCGCACACCGACAAAAGCGCAAACTGACAATGAAGCTATAATTAAAACAAAAAAAACATGTTTAAATATAATTTAGTTCAAATAGTTTTCAGTACCAGAAAGGAAGGCAAAGTATGGAGGAAAAAAAGGAACAAAATAGAGAACAAAAAAAATTGAATTTAAAATAATTCAGAAAAAATATTAAATGTCGAAATAATTTTTTCACTATGAGAGTGGAAGATACAAAACTAACTGAACCGTAGCTAACTGGTTTTAACTGCTTTCAATTTCATTCAATCATTGCCATTTATACACATCTTCATTCAAAACCTTTTGTATTTTATTATCTATAAGTATAAGTTACAATTTAGAAGTAATTAAATAAAATACATATTAATAATATTAAAATTGTTCTTTTCATATTTTTAAGTCATCTATACTCAATGTTGTTATTTAACTGCACTCTAGTTAGCAATTTGTTAATAAATTAAAATACATGAGGCCTACACATATGAAATTATTATTAAATCTTGTTACACACGACAATTTGACAGGTTCACTACTTAATAACTCTTTGATTCACAAACAAAATTAACTTAGATATAGGCCCTACACTTTCTTTGGCCATTTAAACTACTGACAGATATGATTCAGTATGGTAGTACATGTAATTATTATAGCCATTATGGCTAGGGAGATACACTAAAATATAAAAATATCAAAACTATTTGTAAACTTTCGTCACAATGTTTAATGAATATACTGCCTTTCATTTTCACACTTTCCATAAAGCAAGTCACTTAAAAATATATTGAGTTATTGTTAAAAAATACTTTTCATCTGAACATTTGAGAAGTATTCAGTGACAAATAAAAAACTATTAAATTTTAAATCTAGTGCTACAAACTCTTCACATTGTCATTTAATTGACTTATTGGCAAAGAGTCCTTAAAAATCATTTCCCCCCCCCCCCCCCCCCCCCCAACATATGTGTTTGTCTAGAGTCTACTATACTAATACTTAATTATTACAGAATTAATGAGGAAGCACTAAAGCTTAATAGCAACAGGTATAAAAAAATAATTTTAACTGAAAGAATATTGCTGGAAATTATAATAATATATAGAGTAGTAATAACCTTTAATTTTAAGTTTGCGTATTGTTCTAATGGTAGTTTAAATCCTAATTGCAAAGTTATGTGTAATAAAATATCAACAGTAATTTCATCATTCAATCAGGACTTCCTTCTACACTATAAATAACCAAGATTATGAACCTAATAAATCTGCGGGTTGAAAGAGGGGTCGGAATAAAACTACGTGTCAATCACTAATAAAAAATTTTCAAATCGGTTGCATGAATGCATGTTTTAAAACGTACTTGGCCTTTAGAAAAGTGCAATGCCAACTCTTATTTTAAGACTAATATTCCTCTTTCTTTTATTTAAAAAAAAACACAATTATTTTTAGTATAATGTATAAGTATACGTCTTATTTTCAACTATATGCATAAGTAGTAGTACTGCTGTTATTTGTTTAATAATCATTTTACGAGCTTTCATCATACTACGATGGTTTAACATGCTGATTAAGACTTAAATATCCAATTAAAATTTTTTAAATGACATCTCTTAAAAATCATGACGTAGCAGTACTACTAGAACGAACATTTTATTACAATACTATTAGTCTATACATTTAAAAGTTAATTTTTTTTTAAATATGCATACAATTATTATTACATTTATTATGATTATTAATATATTGTTAGCTTTAAACATGATTTATTTTTGCTGAAAACCAACTAAGACTAAATCCATTATCATCTTTAAATTGGCGATGCATAACTTGCTATTTGCGCATTTGTCGGTGTGCGCTTATATAACCGTTCGCATTTGTCACTGTGCGGGATTGTCGGTGTCCGCATTTGTCGGTGTGCGCCATAGTCCGTGTGCGCAACTATCGGTGTTCGCGTTTGTCCTGTGCGCATTTGTGTCATTGCGGAATTGTCTGTGCGCGTTTGTCGTGTGCGCAATTGTCTTGTGCGCGTTTGTCACGGAACCAATAAAAACAGATGAAATAAAAGGCTTTGTAGAAAAAAAAATATTGATTAGAATCAATGATCAGGCTTCCTGCGGCGTCCTGGAATTTCAGGAGGTCCTGGAATTTAAAAGCTTCTGTAATAGTCCTGAAATTTCCATATTTCTCCTGAAAACTCCAGAAATCTCCTAAAGTTTTGAATTTAAAAACAAAGTGTTTTGTGCAGGCCAATAAGAATTAGTCTTTTGAAGCCAATAGTCCAGGGTTAAAGACATTGGGGGACTCAGATATTTTTCTAGATTTTGTGCAGGAACCCTTCATATATATTATAAATCAATTCCTAAGACACTATGTGCCATAATTTTGTGGATAAACAAAAACACAAATATTAAATACAATGCTAGAATTTAGTTAGGGATCAAAAGGATAAAATGTGGGAATATAACCTTTGAAAAGCATAAGCTTTGTATTATTTTTTCACTGGAAATTTTTAAATGATTTTGTTTTTCAGGGACCTATTAGCACCACAACATACACAACTTATAGAACCATTGACAGACAGAGAGATTTGCAGGAAGAAATGAGAGCCAAGAGGGCACCGCCACCACAGCAGGCACCCCCACCCCAGCAACCCCCAGCACAGATCAATCATCATTACATCACAGAAGTCTTTGTCCATAGAACAGGTAGAACATTTGTCTTTGACATGTGTGTTGGTCTTTGTCCAGAGAACAGGAAGAATATTGGTCTTTGACATGTGTTTTGGTCTTTGTCCAGAGCGCAGGTAGAATATTGGTCTTTGACATGTGTGTTGGTGTTTGTCCAGAGAACAGGTAGAATATTGGTCTTTGACACCTGTGTTGGTCTTTGTCCATACCACAGGCAGAACATTGGTCTTTGACATATGCATTGTCTTTATCCATAGAACTTAGATTGGACGTAAGTCTTTGACATGAATGTTAGTTTTTGACATGATTGTTGATTTTTGTCTATGGAACAGGTATGTCAGCCTTTGTCTAAAAGACATGTGCGATTAAAAGCACATAAGGAAAAACGGTTTTCAAAATCACCTTGCCAAAGTTTTCGGTGCAAAGCTCAAGAACCTTATGACAATTATTTTATTTGCTTTCATTAAATATATTTTTTCTAACAGAATTTAGGTTGTTAGTTGTTTTACAAGAGAAATTTGAATTGAACTGATTGAACAATAATTCCCCTTGCTGTTCATTTTTACCTCAGTGGAGAAAACTTACCGACACAGAAAAAACGATACATTTTATTAAGATTTATAAATAAATGAACAGTTAAGAGCTAGTTTAAAAAAATTTCGCTATGACATAGGGATAATGAAGCAGCGGCCATCAGATTTTGTAGCCTACGCATACAAATAATATGTCTTGCCAACACAAAAGCAGGCAACTTTTAAACTTTTCACCTTGCATTAGGTCTCAGGGAAACCTTCCTAACAAGGCCAAAAAAATGTTGACATTTTTTAACCTGTGCTTAAACCAGTGACCATCCCATTTGCAGTTCAACGGGTTGCCTTTAGAACCAACATTGCTGCCCAGTAGTTAATGTGTGATGAAATATGAAATAAGTCAAGCATGTAAACTTCAATCTATGCTTCACTGACATTTCATTTTTTTCTCTTTGTCCCAGACCTCAACAAAGACAAGACAGACTCCTCCACCAGGCTCGACGAACTGGAGAAGAACCTTGAAGCCGCGTCCCAGTCCATCAAGGCCACCCATGGCAGCCAACAGTATGCCACTCTGCCCCGCCAGCCCCAGGTGATTGAGGAGACCATCCACCATCACTCTCAGAGCCAACAGTTCCACACCTACCAGGAGAGCGTGAGTACCAACGGTTCTCATGATGTTGACAGAGGCATGCCAACTAACCGAAGCACGTCACCCCCAATCTGGGATAATGTTTTTGTATGTATTTGTTTTGCTTCACTTTGATTTTGGTAATGAGTTAAAGATGCAACTCCCAATTTTTAGCCTTTCTCAAACTGGAATCAGGGTTAACCCTGCAAATTTACCTTGCCCCCTTACTAATGTCAGGTATCCATCTGACATGGGTATACTCACTGACACACTCCAGACCAAGGAAAATATCCTAGCCTTTAACAGGATTCAAATCCTGGACCTTCGGTAGGTCAGACGAATGTGTTGTTGCTGTCCAATTTCCATAGCAGTGGTATATTTGAGGATTGTGTGACTATCATAAAGCCATAATTTTCTATTAAACTTCAACTTGTGGGTTGTAAATCCTTAAGTTCAAAGATAATGTCCGAAAATGGAATGATTTTTATATTCAGCTACCAAATATTACTGCTAATTGGCTTTGTAGAAGTAAAAGCCCATTTAATTACTGCAATTATAAAATGTGTGGAGAAGTCGGGAGAGGGAGGGGTTTCTACAAAGGACGACAGACAGCGCCTGAAGTAAAACTATTTTGAGAAAGGTTTTAATTCAATTATACTTTTGACAAAAAATTATTACACAATTTTAATTGAGTTCTTTGTAAATGAGCCAAATGTGTACAAAATTACATTTCCTTTGCATCTTTTATTCATTCAAACTTTATTAGTTATTATTTTATACCTATTGCATTATTAAATAATTTTTTAACTTAATTTCATAGTTAACAACAAGACAAAACTTAATTTGAATCTGTAATAAATCAAAGTACTATTAAAAAGTCAATAGTTTTCTAGAACAGCTTAAATGATTTACTTTAAAGTGAAAATGAATATTAACATTTTTATTACACTTAACATTATAAAAAATGTGTTTCTATTACCGGAGTACCAGTATTTGATAACTATTAGATTTATAGATCTACACATATATCAGATTGTTGAAAATTTACTATTCTTAAGATCACCTCATTTATAAGAAATAGAAATGAGCAGTTTAGATATAGGTAAATAAAAATGTAATATATTTTAATATAAAAATAAATAATAGAAGTAATAAAGCTAGGCAATGGTAAAATAAAAGCAAGGAACCTTCACTCTTTGGATGCTTCTTGTAAAAATATATTTGTTTGATTTGCTTCCCTTGGTTTCTTTATTTTGGTTACTTGATAAAAGTTAAGTCCGCTATTGCCTTATGATTTGTTTAATTTAATATAGTTTGTTTTTTATGTACTCATTAAACGTTTTCTTTTAGTTGCATTATATATTTCTGAATGTTAAATGTATTAAAGTAATTAAAAATATTTCCCAGAATGCTTCAAATTACCCTTTTAGATTTTGCACGATTATCTTCCTTGCAACCAAATTAATAATATAAAAAACTTGCATAAAGGAACTTTTAAGGAACCTTAGACATATTTCATGACTGGTTTAGCCGTGTAGTTTTCACATGAATGTGTGTGCTGTCCATATGCACATAGTATTGTTTCCCTGGTCTTGGCCTTTATTTTATGTTGAGTGCAATGATATTCTGTTTATGTTTGCATTTTATTTATTTCTTCTTTATTTTGTTCACATCTTTTTCTGGTCAGGTTTTTGTTGCTATGACAAATTGTAGCACTATTCACACAATTGTTGTGTCTTTGCAAATGGTTTATTATAGTATAGATATTGTTTGTTTGTTGTTTCATTCATTTTATTTTAAGTAAGGAGGTTAGTTGTTATATTTATAGCTGTTGTATTTGTGTATGGTACTTACAATATCTATATTTCTAGAATGCCCATTAGGTAATAAAGGACATTCATGTATTTATTAATATCAATCATTTACTTTTGAAAGTTAAGTAAAAACATTGATTATTTTAAATCAAAACTCTGTAGTTTTGTCAAACAAGTCTAACTAAACGGGGGATTTTTTAAAAAGTTACATTGATTTGTTGAACCCAAATTGTCAAAGCAACAGGCAGAATTTGTAGGATGTGTGGTTAGCAAGTATCTGATATATGATATTTGAAAAAGTAAATATTGAATGATTGATCTTTAAACAATTATTGAGGAGAGAGCACAAAATGTTGAATTATCAAGTGCCATCAATTAAAGCATAAGGATTTGCAGAGCTGATAAAAAATTTCCTGTAGTTTCAAAAGAAGACGTTTTCATGTAAACTACCTTTTCCAGTGAATTATGTTTGAATCGAAGCCTGAAAAATGTCAGGTTGTTCTAGTTAGTTCCATACGCTCAAACGTCAGGTTGTTATTCTATACGCTCAAATGTCACGTTGGTCTAGGTAGTTCTATCCGCTCAAGTGTCATGTTCTTCTTGATAGTTCTATATGCTCAAATGCCAGGTTTTTCTTGATAGTTCTATATGCTCAAATGTCAGGTTGTTCTTGTTAGTTCTATATGCTCAAATGTCAGGTTGTTATCACCAACATGTCCACACAACTAGATCGAACAGTACCGGTAATGAAGACTTTTTTGTCTATCAATTATTTTTCAAGTACAAGACAGTTGTAACCGCCAGCTAGAGGGAAACTATCAAAGTTAAATGGGCCAATCAAATAGGCAAACCCTCCATCACATAAATGTAGAATATTAAGTATAAATTAGAACAAAATATTTTGAAATAAGCTAATGAACTTTTTCCGCATTCGTTTTCTTGGGCTTTGATCGCAAACGTATCCTCCGTAGAATTGGAACCAATAGAAACTTTCTATTCCCATTATTTGTAATCGGACTCTTAGCTTGACTGGGTGGATCTTGATAATGAAAATATTAGTGTAATTAGATATCTCTATTTGACACAGGGTTGTGTGAATTACCTTAACCCTTCGTGGTGTTTGCGCGCGCATAGAATTTGCAGGAGTTTTCAGAGGAGGATGTCTAGCTTGATATTTCAAATTTAGTTGCATGAGGGATCGGGGTGACGGTGGGGGCGGGTGTTAGTATTTCTCCAGTCTCACTCGCACTTTCTGTGATTTATTTTCAATCGTTGAACAACACCGCTTGTCGTAGGAGGTCAGGGACATTTCTCTCCATTGTTATTCATGTTTTTTTTTTTTTGTAGTGCAAAACTGTAGCGACTTTAAAAAACAACACAATACACGACTACGACCCTTAATGTGTAATTACGTGTGAGCATTTGGGTGTGTGTGGGGGGGGGGGATTCGGGCGAATTTCTGATTATGGCGCCCTTTCTCCTCTTTCTAGAAAACTCCATAACCATCGCGCTTTTTGTACATCTGCTCATTCCATGGCTACGCTGCTGGCCCATCCATTTCAGGGATTAGTATTTTTGTTTTCGAGACGCCCAATAGGAAATTTGGGGGGGGGGGGGGGCGACACCATCAAATATATCTAGACCACTGTTCAGCCTTTTTGAGAAATACTTTTAATTTCATCGCATCACTAGACAACTGAATCGCCTTTGTTTTTCCGAGTAAATTTGTTTTCCCGAGTAAATTGACTCCCGGCCCGCCCACCCGACACAATAGCATGCATTGCTCATATCAGAGGAAACATAACACCGTGTCACGTGGTTAAGCCTACCGGTTTTTATGTGCCTGTGTGCTATTAATAGCGCCTCGCATATTTTTTTCTCTTCTGTGGTCTGCGACGAATAGCAGCATGCAATTCACTCTTTTGCCGTCATTTATTTTAACTTTTTTTTTTTAAAGATATTATATTTAGACTAGAGCCAAACGGTTGTTTCATACGTTTCTAGTTTCTTCCATTATGCTAGACAAGACTAGTGGGTCGCTAATAGAAGGGTCAAAATGTAGTCAAACAGTGAGTAAAATTTAGCCATTTATAAGGGAAAGAATATGGAATACAGGAAAAATTAAAACAGCCAATCTATGTGAACTTTGACTTTTAACTAACTATTACGACTGGTGCACACTTGATGGCAGAAAAAGAATAATGCCACGGCTGAACTAAAACGGTCTCTGCATGGCGATCCGGGACTCTAACCGCTCAACTAAGGAGGCCACATGCAGAATGTGAGATCGCAAAAGTAAAATATGAGACAATAAAGTCACGTGTCTTCTAATTAACCAATGGTACGTAGTCGGATTTTTTGTTGTTGTGGTTTTGGCTTACTGTTTTTATTTTAAACTGGCCATTTCTGATTGATAGAAATGTGTGTATTGGCCAGGTGGCACTGTGCGTCTAAAACACTCAATGACGCTGAATAGCATTATTTTTGTCACAATGGCAAAGGGGCGGATTACTAAGTTGCTGATCTCGCATAAAGCGTGTTTATAATATAATAAAATAGGCTTTGCATTGCCTCTAGCCTGTACTACTAATAATAATGCCCTACTAGGTCTGAGATCGATAGTGTAATGTGTATATAAAGCTTAGCCTACCAATCCGCAGCACATGTTCTGCTTTGTCCTTGCCCTTGTTGGCCAGGTTTTTATCAACGTAATGTAATGGCGAATAATGAATACCGTGCCAAATAATTGGACTCCTTAATTTCTACGCGTTGATTATAACCTGACAAAGGCGTTGTCTTTCGGGGTGGAACGAAATCAGGAAATGAACAGGGGCAGAACTTTACTATGCTGAGAAAGTCGTCGCCTTATGCTGATCATTATTTTAAATATATTATAATCTATTCAAAATGTCATTTGACTATGTAGCATAATATCGAGCATTAAAATCAAACTGCGCACTGGATCGATCCCCGCTTACCAAATCAGAATCGACGCCCCTGACTGTTTAGTTGACATTACAGATAGCTTGCTGCCAACTTAAGCGACATGACTAGATCTAGATGTCAATAATGATTAACTCAACCCAGACTCTAATTGAATCATATTTTTGTTTAATATTTTCGAAAAAAAACAGTTCGTGGCCTTACGTAATTGAACCACTTGAAACTGATCTTCGGTGGATTTGTCTGCCCATGTTTTTTTTTTTAAACTTCCCAATTTTTATACTGTGTTTGATTTAAAAAAAATTAATTTACACATTTATGACTTCCCTTGAGGCGTAGTGTTCCTGGGTCAACTGTAGTAATATGTTCGCGTGATCTTGCCATAAAAAGCACACAGTTGTCATTAATGAAAAAGTGCATGGTTGATCTGATGTGTAATAAAAAAAATACGCCCTCCCTAATAAATAAAAAGCAAATAGAATTAGCAGAAATGTACATACGTTGGCGACCCAGTCACATACGATAGTATAGGAACTCCTCGTGATAAAAATATAACATCTTTACGTCATATATTTACTCTTTAAGTCTTTAACAAGTCAGCCGCTCGCACAGCCAACATCTCCCACAACCCTCTCTCTCCTTTGCATGCGACGATTATTAGCACAGTCATTTACATAGATGCACATCATTCGTTCAGCATATATATCTATAGCAAAAATAAACTATTTAGCTTTATATCTCTATATGAATTATGATAAATCATACGAAGATTCCAGTTTTAATTTATTATAGACTTGCGGGTCGCTGTCTTGAAACTTGAAAGTCAATCGTCAACTGAAGTGTTTCCTGCCTACCCCCTACTCCCCATCACCCCCACCCCTTCCAAATCCATTTCTCTATTTGCACAGTTACGTCACATTAAAATCGCTTTATGGTGGAATTCAATTTTAAAAAAAAGGAAACTTACCCGCGCATTACTCTCTCGCTTATGCCTCTCCCTACCCACTCTCGCTCTACGCCGTAAGCATGACCTAATTCTGCTGTGCTATAAGTATAGAAATAAAAAAAGGGGGGTAGATAGACACACACACACACACACATACACGGCTCCGTATGTATACTTTACGTTTTTGATTATAGAAATTGGATGTTCATGGAAGAGTGTTGTTGTTGTTGTGTTCGTGGATATTAATACGTAACCAGACGTACCACGGGAGGCATATACATGTAGTTTGTTTTCTTAATACGAACCGAAATCTGTTTCTTCTTTTTGTGCAGATGTGTGCGTTGTTCTTTGAAACATGATGGGTGAGTTGTAGATTAAGTTTGTATCCGCGCGCGTGGTGTGTCTATGTGTTTGTGTCACGTAAACACATGGGTTTACTTTAACGTGACTATTATCGCCGTCTTGTTTAATTATAGCTTACTGATTTTCCCGATTTTAAAAACTTCATTTTATTTGATAAGAGTTTTCCTACCAACAATTTAAGTAAAAAAAAAAACAACAGTTGGCTAGATATTCATTTTCTGGTCATCAAATTTTTAATAGTCGTCTCAGGCATATATTCACAAATATCTGGTGTTTGTATTTCTTGTGATGTCTCTCCGAGTCATTGCATCATAGCGGAATTCGCTGAACCGCCTTCAGATTTGAGTTGAAGAATACTGTCTTGCTGTTTAAGAGTGAGCGCGCTAGAGTTCCATTCGGGGGCGTAGAGCGTTAAAAGCCATTCTGGCCTTATTGATGCGGCTACATAGGTCTTCGCAAGTTCCTGCGACTTCCTTTGCTACACTTGCCAAACAAGTGAAGTTGTCTGCACCCTGATCCTTTATTTCTTCCTCACCAAGCTGGATTGGGATGTCCTGGTAACTTTTCATTATTCTGACGACAATCTTACTTTTCGACCCTATTTATTGGCTTCTACAGTTACAACCTCTATACATTTTATTATCTATAACTGCATTTGTTAAACTAAATTATAGGTTATTTGCTCCACAGCACACGATTGTTCTGCATAATTGTCTATTTGTGGTCTTTGTTTAATATCATATATGGTGTTGTTTTTTTTTTTGTTGTTTTTTTTTGGGGGGGGGGGTCCTGGACGAACGCCAATCAATACATTTCCAAACAATATCATCAACAACAGAACTTAAAGTAAGAAACAAAGATCAGACATACGCACACACACAATCACTCCAGGTGCAAATAATAAATATTACCTTAGTTATCTAACTTTGCCCCTTCCCTCCCCAAATAATCTAACTGTGCCCCTTCCCTCCCCAAATAACCACCCATCTACCTTTCCCATTGGCAGGCGTTGTTCGTGTGATCATGCATTACAATGTTGCTTATCTTGGCGGGAAAATGCTGTACTACAACATTTTTTTTTGGTTAGTTAAAACGAAACAAACTATAAATGAAATCTGTCAAGTGACAAACTATAATTGAGATTTGTTTCGCTCAAACTTTCCTGCTTATGGATTATAGTTTTAGATAGCGTAGAAATTCATGCGTAACTGGGAAAGAAATTGTCCCCCCCCCCCTCTTTTCCAATTCTTCGCGCCCCGCGGCGAGCACCCTGCATGCCACTTTCCGGAGTAAATTCGTTAGTAATGGATCACCCCCCCCCCCGCCCTCTATTTGAAACACTTGTCATATACAGAAAAGGGGCTATCATTACGTAGCCTATGTGTTGCCTCTGATGACATAATCGTGTTACTGTGTGTAACTCGGGGCTTGGAAAGTGGAAAGTCATTCTTATAGCTGATGGTGGGAGTCGGGAGGAGGAATAGGGAGAGATGGTGAAAAGCTAACGTTCATTGGGGATGATCTGGGGAGATGGTGACAAGCTAACGTTCAGTGGGGATGAACTGTTAAGGGCTTCGGGTTTTACTCTTGTAAAAAGGTTAGCAAGTGTACAGTGAGCCCAGAGACGATAAGTGTATGGATAAGTTGGATGAGGTATAAAGTAAATAGACTAAGAGGCTCCCGTGGCTCACCAGAATCATGGCATGTGATGGGAATGCCTGGCTATAGTTGCCTTTTATTTCTTCCCAATCTCAACGACTGTGTGGTTCCTATCAGAGCTGGGTAAACCCAGGGATAGGGGGAAATCCTCATAGCCCGGCAAACAATGTATCGGCCATACATGATGTATACGTTTTATTTATTTTCAAACTCGAGAAAATCCATGAATATAAAATTTAAAGAGAAAACCAAGTGAATATGAAATTTAAAGAGAAAACCCATGATTATGAAATATAAAGAGAAAACCAAGTGAATATGAAATTTAAAGAGAAAACCCAATATGAAATTTAAAGAGAAAACCCATGAATATGAAATATAAAGAGAAAACCCATGAATGTGAAATTAAAAGAGAAAACCCATGAATATGAAATATAAAGAGAAAACCAATTAATATGAAATTTAAGGAGAAAACCCATGAATATGAAATATAAAGAGAAAACCCATGAATATGAAATTTAAGGAGAAAACCCATGAATATGAAATATAAGGAGAAAACCCATGAATATGAAATATAAGGAGAAAACCCATGAATATGAAATATAAAGAGAAAACCCATGAATATAAAATTTAAAGAGAAAACCCATGAATGTGAATTTTAAATAGAAAACACATGACTATGAAATTAAAAGAGAAAACCTATGAATATGAAATTTAAAGAGAAAACCCATGAATATGAAATATAAAGAGAAAACTCATGAATATGAATTATAATGGAAAAAAAAACGTAAATGTAAAACGTGAAAAGGGAAATTAATATGAAAACACGAATCCACATGAATAGAAAACGTGAGAAAATCTCTTCCTAGGAATTCTTTTTATTTTTCTATATTTATAAATTTCACAATGGGTGCCAGGAATGTGTATTCAAGAACTGTGCGGTGCTTCTGTTATCAGCCGTGTTGAATGACTACGTCGACCTTTGACATTTTCTTTTTTTTTGCACACACTTCAGCGTATGTAACGTTATAGTGGTGGACGCGTTGAACTAGTTGACAGTGAATGCGACACCTTTAGCACACACAGGCACGCCCACTGGAAGAAAGAGTATCTGTTGGCATGTTCAGTTTTGGAAAGATCATTATTGCCAAATCGTATAGTCATATTATATTTCCTAATATAATACACACCATATAAATAACAAACATGTTGATGGGCAATTGCCAAATCACCCTGTATGTCGTTGGTTAAAAGGCAACAAAGGCATTTTACAGGAGGAACACCGTAGGCCTAATTGTTGTTGTTGTTTTTTTACACACTACACACCACACGTCTATTGGGCTATACGATGTGGTGCGATATGTATTCAATACAACGGAAATAACATCAAATGTTTTTCTCCATATATCACACCTACGCAGAGGATCTTCCCCCTCCGCCACCCGCCTCCCCACAACACATAACACTATAAAGGCCACACGTGGACTCTCGTATCTTTAGAATCAAATAAAGGATAGAAGTACATTATAAGCAGTTCTTCTATTGTGGCTTGTGCAAGCTCTATCTATCTATCTATCTATCTATCTATCTATCTATCTATCTATCTATCTATCTATCTATCTATATATCTATCTATCTATCTCTCTCTCTCTCTCTCTCTATCGCCCAATCTCTCTATCTCTCTCTCTATCTATCTATCTCTCTCTCTCTCTCTATCTATCTATCTATCTATCTATCTATCCATCTCTCCATCTATCCACCTATATAAATATATAGATAATATTTAGAAATACAGATATATCGACCTAGACTTATTTAGGCTAATAATTAATTCTTTTGGGTATCTCACATTTGTTTCCTAAACAAAATAAAATTCTCTTTCTTTGTGATTTCAAAACTCTTTTTAATGTATAAACCTATTTAATGTATAGGCCTATCTCATTAAAAGTTTCCCACATAAACTTTGAATAGGCTTCTTCAAGTTGCTGATAAGATAAGCCTACTGTTACCTACATCAAAGAACAATTAGTTTTATCTGTCAGTGTATTTATCCATTTCTTATCTGCTGCCAGGGTTATTTCTACTATAACATTTGTTTTGCAAGCTATGCATTTTTTTTCTCTCACTTTCCAGACAGATCATTTATTCTTTTGGATGAGTAACATTCTATAATTAGAAAATTAAAAGACTGTTACGTTATTGGCATATTCTAATTAAATATTGGTTGATTCACATCAAGAGAAGGGGGGGGGGGTCACCTTTTCTGTTTTTGGCATTTAGGCCTACTTTCTATACTTCTGTTTGGAGAGCTAGTTAATAATTCATATATTATTATGTGTGTTGTGTGACTTGTGTATGTTTGTGTGTATGTTTGTTAGGTAGTAGATGAAAGGAGGAGGGAAGGATTGATCATTTAGTAACATTACACTATTTTGTTATTGTTGTTGAAAAGTCAACCTGACCTGTAGTTTTTTTATCAATGTTAACTAAAAAAAAATATTAAGTCATATGCAATTACATTTCCGACTGATTCACAATAAGGCTGTATACCCAACTCTTACCCTGGCTAGGTGTAGGTTCATATAGGCTTAAACATGGGCTTAAATCTAGGTATATATTTTAAAAGTTTGGCCTATATTTCTCTACCACTCTAGAATCACATCTAATTCAATTCATTATAATCTTTCTATCCTTACAATAAAGATGAAGTAAAGTCTGCTATATGAACCATTTATTATTGATAAATAAATAGTTTGAAAATTCTCAATAGGTCTAAATAACATTATATTACTTTAGATAATTACTTTAGATGATTGAAGTAAAACCTTGATCATGACTCCTATCAAACCTATAAAAAAATATTTTATATTTCTCTTCAAGCAGAAGCCAGAGCCTCTCCGGGTGAAGGAGATTGAGGAAGAGAGGGTCATGCTAAGACCCATTGGCCCTGGCATGCAGACTCTGGAACCTGAGAGTGCCCACACTGGTACCTTGGGTCGCCCGACAACGCCTGGATTCCCCACAGGACCTGGTAAGTCAGAAAAATCTCTCACAGAAAGAGCCTTGGTACTGTCTGAATAGTACTGAATAGTAGTGTGCTTGCCAACTTTTTATGTTTAAAAAAGTTTTTCTACTGTTTTCAAGTCATTTTTTGTGTCAAATAGACAGCTAGACATCTAGAATGATGTATACTTTAGAATTATAATGCTAGAATGTTATAATACCTTTACTATATTTCAATGGTACAAAAAAAATTGAATTAAGTTACATAGAATTATCAGAAAGTTATGAAAAAACTAATTTTATTGGTAAGTAAGAAAATCAAAGAAAGTATTTAAATGTTTATGTATGCTATTTTTAAATTTGGTTGTGGTAAAAAGAATACATTTAATTTGATTTTAGAGTAGTAGTTAAATTGTGTTACCTACTGTAAATAATTAAACAACCATAAGTGTTTAAAAGATATTTTGCCTTTAATTTAATCAATCAAAATTGTTTGATGTTGTTGAAATGACTTGAATGTCTATTGTTGTCCTAACATAATTATTTATGTTGACATGATTCTATTTGAACCATGTGGGAGATAGTCAAAGGTCAGACAACTACAAAATTAATCTTTGTTTTGTTGATTCAAATGATAAAAAGAAACTAAAACTTGATGCTGAGTTGTCCACCTTTGGATTACTCCCAGAAATAGCACAATTAACACACACAAGTAGAGAAAGTCATGATTCTTGTGATAGTTTTGAGAGTATGAATTTGAGCTTTTAGAAAATAGTCTGTTTAAAATGCTGAAATGTATTTATTGTCTGTATATGAAAAGTTCTAACATTGGCCTGGATGAATGTTGCAAGTGGTAGCTGAGTTTGATGTTAGTTGATACACTTAGAATAGAACTCTGAGAGAAGTGAGAAGAAAATTGTGTTTAACTGACTTAAGTAGGTGCTAACAATACACACTTTAATCATCAGTCTGATCCAGCAGACAACTGGGACATCTGTGCCCTTTGGCCCGAGGCTATGGTTAAGAACATGAATAATTTTTGTAACACAAAAACACACCAAGTAAACATTTTCAATGAGATCTCTTTGTTTCAATATATTATTACCATATAACTAAATTTACATTAACTTTGCCTTCATTTCAAAAGTTACTTTACTTCAAAATAGTCATATTGGCCCAATTCTCCTTTAAGTAACTTATCTTATTCTCCAACCCCCTTCCCCCATCCCACCACCTTCCAAGAAAAAAAAAATTGAATAAAAATGATAACACTCTAGCCATAAAAGAAAAAAAAATTCAATGGAGAGAGAAGTGAGATGTTTGAAATATTTAATCAGTGATTTTGGAATAAGTTTCTGGCTGCAAAACTAGCAAATAATAATACAGTGAACCCTAGCTACATCGCAGTTCGACATTTTCCGATTCACAACTTGGCGGATTTTAATTATATATAATATTATATAAGAAAATATATTGCAGATTTTCCAGAAATTTAAAAAATAGTCGCAATATATGAATAGCCAAAATATTTTGTTAATTCCATAAAATATTTCATTAATTTTTTATGTACACCTACTGTTTTATGTTAAACATTTGTGTCTGTGTACTGTATGTACATACTGTAGATATCTGTACATTAATGTAAAGGGTGGTTTGTTAACAGTACGTAAAGAGAGGGTTTTAACAGTATTAATACACATTAAATAAATACTGTAAATAAGGTGTCCCTACTTCGCAGATTTTCAGCTATTGCGAAGGGTCTCGGAACCTATCTACCATGATAAGGGAGGGTTCACTGTAGTTGACTATATTATGGTTGGTTATGTACAATTATCATTATTGTTTATTCCTGTCCTGAAGGAAAAGTATTTAAAAATAAACACCTACTTAAGTCATGTGTTGAATTTTGCTGTAAATTTGCTATAGCTGTTGTATGCTAGTAGGGTTTTCATTCCCTTGTTGTTTTTCTTGTGAAGGTTTCTGTGTTTTTTTTTTATTTGTTGTTGCTCATTGCATGATTTTCACCTTCAGCGACCCCACCATTTCCTGTCTCCCCAAGGACACCGTACCAAAACTCAGGTAAAAACCATCTGAAAATCAAGCACCGCATATATAACCTCCCTTTTCATTACACACATATTTGGTCTGCCTTGTTTTATCTATCGATTTATGAACTTGCTGCTGACTGCTGCAGAATTCCCATTTGTAATCCTAAATAATACATTAAATTTCAAATTGTTTCTATTTTACTTCCTTTTTAATGCCTACCTCCAGTTCGTATTATTAGAAGTGAGTGAAATAATTAACTTATAAGAATATTTAATTTGTTGTTCCTGATTTCATAATTTAATTTTGTCTTATTTTGCACTTTTCAATTTTTTATTATTAACAAAATTAAACAAAATAAAAACAATATTTCATGTAATATATAAGCTAACAAGTTTTTAAAAAGTAGGAAAAAGTAAACATTTTCAATTTCTAAATATATTTTAACAATAACCTGCTATACAAGCAAAGTTATAAAACCAAAGTGGTAGAATTTCAAGCTTTAATCAGAAACCTAACAAAAGTAAAAAAAAAAATAGTATATAGCCTACTCGATTAGTTTCAAAGTAGGCCTACATTTTGTTTTTAAAACAAACAAAAAAAAACTACACTCTTTTATATAAAAATATAATTAAAAAAATAATAGGTAATAATTTGCTATAGCATAAAAATAATTATACAGCCTTGTCAATTAACTCAAACATTCTATAATTCTTCAATTCCTTATTTTACAATACCTTTTTCAAAACATTTTTCTATTTTTTCTGTTCTTCGTTTAATGTTTTTTATGCATGATGGAAATTACTTTTGAAACCCATTTTATACTCATACCTAGCATTTTGATATAAAAGCAATGGTATTTTAAAATTTGTTGAAACTATATATCTGATAAAACGTTATCCCTTCTTGAAATCCCTATAATAAGATTCATATTATTACATGAAATGGGTTTCACCTTAAAGCATGTTGTAGTTTCTGTAAATGCATCTAATTAAATTGTCTTTTAATGTTGCATAGGAATAATGGATATTTGCAGTATTGAACAAAATTACTTTAAAGAGAAAAGTATAATAAAAACATAAAAATCTTAAAACATATAATTGATTCATTATAAACATTGTAATTTTCTCTCCTATTAATATGTTGAAATCACTGAATCTATCCCTTATGTTAAAATATACATATTTATTTCTTTATATATATATTTTTTTTTTATTGATATAACTTATAGTTGCATATTCTCTTTTTGGCCTTGGTTTTTTAGCATCTTGTATATTTTTTATAGTCTTTTTTGGGGTGTGTTTGTAATGTTTACTCTTTTATTTAGCATATTTGTGCTTGCCAACTCTTGTTGTAGTATTGCTTGCATTTCCCTTTCACTCTAGCGCCAACTCCAAGCAGCGGGTTGAGCTACCAGCAGAGTCAGGTATTTCAATATGGTAACTCCCTGCTCCCTCCGCCAAGAGTGGGAGTCCGCCCACCCAATGCAACAATACATGAAGGCGTTGTCATGCCAGGTATGAGGGAAACTTCCCAGAAAAATGAAATTTTCAAAAACAAAATGAAGGAAAGTAACCAAAAAAAAAAGGTTTTGTAAAGATAGAATACAGTTAGAAACATTTAAAAATCCAAACAATATTAAAAATATATGATTAATATTAATTGATTAAAAAGCTATATAAAGATCATCTTAAACTAACTTTTTTAGTATAATAACACATATATGATATGAATATAAAGTAAGTGAAACAAAATTATATATTTTTTATAGGCCTATTATATAAAATATATGAACATTGGGAGAAATCCATATTGAATATTAAAAAAAAATTCATTTAAAAAATAAAAGATAGATTAGAATAAATGTCCCTCTATTTTACAAAGAAGATCTCTTGGCTCTTTCAATCAAGACGCAATAATCTTTTTTATAGAAGGAGCGTCTGTAATGTATAAGATAAGATTTAAATATAGCAATTTTTAAGACATGTTAGCATATATATTATATTTGTGTAATATAATAAGTAGGATGCTTTATGTTTAACTGTTTCTGTGTTGCATACAATCATTAAGAATGAATTACTTGCATATGGTTTGTGGTGGCTTATGAATTGCATTGTACTACTTTGTCATGTCTTATTCTGAATTTACACACTTTAGGCTTAGACATTCTATGTGTACATTTTTTTGAAGTTTTAAATTTGATATATAGTTGCACAATAGAAATACTAGTGCAAAAAACTGTGTTACTAAATATCTATATTTGATGAAAGACAAATATAATATTTGGCTGGATAGATTTATAAAATTGAATAAAAAAAAAACAATCTACAACAATATCGAGTATAAAGTAATTGTTATATGTTGAAAAGCAGTCTTACAAGGTTGAATGAAATCACTAGAAACTAGCCCTGGAACAAAGGAGTACTATAACATAAAATGTATAGCTTAACAACAGTTGCAAAAGAGATAGCTACCGTTAGTTGTTATATAATTAGGTTTTGTGACACTAAAGTTTGCTAGGTATTATGACACAAATATAATTGACTGGTTATTGTGACATTATAGTTGTCAAGTCATTAAGTTAAGTGGGCTAGGTATTATGATATTATAGTATGCTTGGTATTTTACCAAATTAATTGGCTACTCACTGTGACCATTCATTCTTTCTTGATTTAAACAAACAATTGCACATTCATAAGCTGTTTTTTTTTTTTGTTGAAACGGACTGTGGTAAATTTAGGGTTTATATTTTTTTTAAACATGGGATTATATTTGTTATTTTTCAGTTGGCGGTCAAATCATCAGCCCTTCTGGCACGCTGCAATCGGTACCTTTGCAACAACAGCATCAGACTGTCCAGTATCAGCAATATCAGCAGGTCAGTCAGTCTGGAACCTAATCAATACATGTGTACAAAAAATTCATTTTTGTTTTGGGTAGTCTTTGGTTTTCATGGGTATTTTTCTCCCTACTATTCAATTGATGCATGTTATTCTGTTTTTTTAAATAATTTTCTTTTTAATAAAACAAACAAATCAGAGAATAATTTAAAAATATGCTCATACTCTAGAGTAAAATGTAATGCATAAATGTAGCATTAATTAATAGAGCTTAACAAAGCAGGCTAGTCTCTCGAGACTAATGGAAGCCAACAACAACAACAACAACAGAGCTGGATTGTCACAGAGTACCGAGTTCGTGTAATGTAAAATTTGTTGAAGCAGATAACATACTGAGTAATAGCGCCAACTCTGAAGTTTTGCTATCATAAAATATGCTAAGCTTATTCCCTTTAGTCCCTTCCCCTCCCTTCAATGTCCTGTTCTCTGCTTTTTTTTTTTCTTCAATAAAAGCAATAGTTAGGACCTGGGCAAAATTGATAATGTCCAGATTATGCATACAAAAAGTTTAAGTATTGTTCTCTGTTTATTATTTGTAAATAAGTGTGCGCATAATATTTGCTGAGGCAAATGTCAGAATAAATGTCTGGTTAGGCCCTACTGATTACTTGATTACTCATTTGATGTTTAGGTTCAGTGGAAGTTGTTGTTATATACCAATTATACATATTTTATTTATTTAAGAAAAGAAAAATTCATATATTGTGATATTTTTTACTTTTTATTGATATATATATATATATATATATATATATATATATATATATAATACATTGCAATAGTGACATAAATAATTTCAATTAATGTGTAAACTTGTACAACAGAAATGGATCATTGAAATACTTAAGTACAGGCCTATGTACTGTAAAGAATGTTTATATCACATATGAAGACTTCTCTCTCTGATTTAAATCAATGATTATTGTATCATTACATTCTATCTGCTAAATTGTGATTCTAATGTACTGCATAGACATCATATTATAGATTATAAGACTCATTTAAATAACTTAATATGCTTAGGTCTCCACATACTTACCGTAAGTTTTCATTCAAGAATTTAAATAATTAATTCAAGCATACATTCTCCTTCCTGTATTGACATTTGTCAACACAGTCCTATCAGACCCAGCACTTGGACAACCAAGGGCAGAATACTCTACACATAGACACCAGCCCAAAAATGCTTATCAGCCCCTCAGCTGGAAGGTAATGGCCAAACTTAACCAATAGCTTTGAATAACAGACATTATTTACCTTTTCTTTATGCCTTGTATTTACATTGTTGTCTTTCTTTTGTAATCACAGTGTGTAATTATTAACTCTTGCTATATAAAAAATGCTGTAGTTATTTAAGTTAGATAATTTTTCCATGGTGAGAAAAATGTCAATTATATTGATTAAATGGCTATTACTATTATAACTGCTTAACTCCATGTAATATTTGTTTTCCTTCAGCCCACCTTCTCCCGGAAACTTCAACACCCTCAGACAACAGCTGTCCTCTGCCCACTCTATGTCTGGCTCAGTTGTTAGTCCTGGACCTCATTCGATGACTGGTCAGAGTTCCCCCAGTGTTTACTTTGGCCTCTCCAGGCGGGGAAGTTTGTCATCCCTGGCAGGTGTGTAGTCATTGTTTTATGGCCAGTTGGAAGTTTATAAGAATCATATAGAGGCTCCTGAAAAAAAAAAGCTAACTTTTCATAACTTAAATAGAATACCGGTATCAGTAATTTGAACTATTCATTTGATGAGCTATTGATGAAACACTACTTTAAAATCCATTGACATACAGATACATTTTACCATTATCGTACCAATGTCTTACATTGTATTAGAGCTCAACTAAGTATTAGATCTATGTCTCACATTAAAAAGTGACATTCCATAAAGTAGTGTACACTAATAGTAATGGTTTTAGTCAATAACAACCTAAAATTGCAATATAAAAGAAACATGAAACTAAAAGCTTTTTTTTTTTGGAAAATGTAACTTAAAGAAGAAATTGAAAATTTAAATGCCCATTAAATAAATGCTATATAAAAACATGGATGTAAAGTAATTGAATTATAGTGATGAAAATAAATAAATAAAAATAAATATATTTTTAAAAAGTAAAAAAAAAATATTAAAACAAATATAGGCCTACAGATATAAATTGAAATAAATAGCCTAAACGAATTCATAAAATGAATTAAATAGATTATAATAAATAAACTGAATTAAAAATGAAAATAATAAATGAAATTAATAAATTGATACAAAAAATTATAACAATTAAAATGAAATAAATAACTTTTAAGAAATACAATAGAATGAAAAAAATGTGACTTAACATTTTTTTTTTAAATGTTTTTTTTTTCAGATTCTGATATGGTTCACACAACACCTAAGTTTGTGAAAGACACTTCAAAATATTGGTACAAACCAAATATTACTCGGGAAGATGGTAAGAATATAGTTCTATTCAGTAATGGTGATAATCAATGTTTTTAGATCATGCAGAGTTCATTCTTATTTGAACATTTTATAAAAACTGATCAAGGTTTGGGCAAGATAGCTATTTTGAATTTTTAAATTTCACAACTATGTTATTAACTTTTAAAGTACGGACCTACTTATTTGCGATGTATACCTTCAGTCCCAGCCATTATTTTACTAATTATTCCCTCCATTCCAGACATTATTTCAGAATGGCTGAGACATCGATAGGGTTCCGAAATTTTTTTTTCTTTTTTGTTGGTAAACATTGATGATAACACGAAGACAGTAAATTGCTAGAAACATAATAACTTACCTTATTAGAATAATCTAATTCATAAAATAATTGTATTCATTCGTAATAATAATCCATAAGAAAAAGTCTCATCAACATGTACCGCCATAATAACACAAGGTAATTCCGTAGCGTCTATTAGGACCGCACTTTCACAAAAAAAACCTCAATAATTGGTCAATTTTCATTATTTAAAAAGCGAAATAGAATTCAACTATTCAGCTATCGAATAAATATTCTGCCCGAGACTATGGTGAAAGGTAAAATCCTTTATTTTGATCTTTAAATAGACACCCTTCCTTGAGAGAAATATACGCGTCTGGTATTCTAGGAGATTCGTTTTCGGAGGGAAATATACGATTCTGGGTTTGAGGGAAAGAAATAGTTGGAGGAATAAATATGCGACAGGGGCTGTACGGGTTAAGTTAAAAAGTCCTTAATTGCCAAGTTGTTTTTTTGAAATTATTTGACAATTTAAATGGGTAATGGAATCTCCATAATTAAAATTTTAATTAGGACCACCTGTATAGAATACTGATTAAAATTATGACATTGCATATTCAGGTTAATGGGTTTTGAATGTTTTGGGAATTATTTGGAAATTTCGCAAGAATTTTAAAATAGGCACCTATCATGTTGTAGACTCAATTTTTTTATTCCTACATAAAAAAAATATATTTTGTATTTTAGCTAATTTCTTATTACTGAAAATTGTAATATTTACACTAATGATATTAGTTTCATAACCATAATTTATTGTCATCTATGACCTAAAAACTAAAATTTTATCTGCTCTTCATTTATATTTATCTTCTCTGAAAAACTTAATTTTTTTTCTGAACAATAACTAACATTTCAATTATGTATTTTAAAAAACACATGTACATTTTAAAATTACATATAAAATGAAATACAAAATGTATGTGTTAAAATATATATAAATTTATATATATAAATTAAATGATTTTTTTTCTTCAGCTATTCAACTTTTGAAAGACAAACAACCTGGCACGTTTGTAATCAGAGATAGTAACTCCTTCCCTGGAGCCTTTGGTCTGGCATTGAAAGTGGCCACCATCCCTCCCAATGTTCAAGCCAAACCATCAGGTATGTACTTCTCTGACCATTTGCTTCAATATCAACTTCATCTATAAAAATGATTTCTTATTCAAGGCAGCTTTAAGCACAGGTGTGGAGGCCATTTCCTGAAAGGCATTCTGTCCATCTGTTTGCACCTGGTTGCCATTCTTTCCAACTAATTTTCTTTTATGAAACTGCAAGCCAGAATAAATGTGTATGAATATACTAATCTATCTATAAATGTGTGCAATAATTGATTTTGTTTTGTATCTGTACAGGAGACCCACAAGCAGATTTAGTTAGGCATTTTCTAATTGAACCAACACCTAAGGGAGTTCGGTTGAGAGGCTGCAGCAATGAGCCAGTCTTTGGTAAGTCTGAAGGCTATAAACAATAGATAGCTTTGTTGGTAAAATAAATTTAACTTATCTTGCCTACAAAAATTACACCAGATCGTTTCTAAATTGCGTTAATTGACACTTATGATATAATCTTTCAAATTTTACTTTGTTGCAAAAAATTTAAGGATGTTTATTTTTTTATATAGTTATGAAGAACTAAACGATTTTTCATAAAGATGTGTAGTCCAAATGGAATAACTTATTTTTCATATAGTTATGTAGTGCGAAATAAAAAAAAATTCATATAGGCCTGGTTATTATGACAAATAACGTACTATTAATTTTGTAATATACCATTATGTCTTGTTATAAATAAGTGGAATATATCATATGGAGATTGGAAATCAACAAGTTTGTTTATTTATTCTGCCCTATTTTGTGTTAATTTGACAATAATCCTGTTTCAAACAATTCTAAATACTTGCAAGCAGTTTTATCTTTAGTGTTTAAATGGTTGAAGGTTAGACTAATGAAGTTATATATGACATCTATTGCTGTATGTTACCAAATAATGAAAATGTTTGAAGGTTAGAATATTGAAGTTATTTTAGGACATATATTGCTGTATGCTACCAAATAATGAAAATGTTTGAAAGCTAGACAAATGAAGTTAAATAGGACATCTATTGATGTAAGTTACCAAATAATGAAAATGTTTGAAGGTTAGACTAATGAAGTTAAAGAGGAGATCTATTGATGTACCTTACCAAATAATGAAAATGTTTGAAAGTTAGATTAATGAAGTTATATAGGACAGCTCTTGCTGTATGTTACCAACTAATGAAAATGTTTGTTGATTACAGGAAGTCTGGCAGCACTTGTATACCAGCATTCTATTACACCTTTAGCTTTACCATGTAAGCTGATGCTACCTGAGGCAGGTATGTATGGGAAGGAACAGTGTCTTTTAAAAGTGCTTATTATTCTGTATATATAAACATGTATAATCTAGTAAAGCTGCTATAGTTAAAAAAAAATAAAAATATAAAACCTTTTTATTATATTATGCTTGTAATGATAAGATCTATTTAAACTATAATTGGTTGAATTGAATGCATATTCCCTGCTAAATGGTTTTATCTACACTATAAAGATAAAAAATAATAAAGAAGATTCAAATACCTAGACATAGTTCTATTCTTCAAATACTTTTGTTTGATGTAGTATGTAATATATTAAGAAACACATTTTTCATGGATATTTTGCATAATTAAAATGATGTTAAGCAATACAATAAACACCTCAACCAAGGATGGGCTTTATTCTGAAATGAAATAACATAAATACTCAATATAAAATAGAAGAAAGTAATTGATAATTGACTTTAAGAACATCTCATTGAATGAGTTTTGATTTATCCATTGCAAGTATCTAAGTGAAAAGTAATAAAGTGCTTTGTTTGACCTAGATGCCATTGATGGATTATTCACACCTGAATCTCCCATGAGCACTACGGAACTGAATTCTGCAGCCACGCTGCTTGCACAAGGTGCAGGTAAGAGATGGCATTAAATAAAGATAAATGTAAAGTATGTACATCTAGTTAATGTGACGATAGATTGCTTAACAAATAATGGCACATTTTGAGTTACCTCAATGTTGAACACAACCTGTAAAATGAAGACCTACTGAATGTTCCAAAAAAATAACAAAATAAAACTTTTTATTCCCAGTCTCTTCATGCACCTCTTAATTATTGTCTACACATTTGAAAATGTTACTGGGGGTAAATTAAGCATCTTTTAACCCTTTTGGTGCAAAGGGTTACTTAAGCAACCTAGCCTATCTTTACTCAACAGATGCTTGGCACCTGTTAGTACACACTTATTTCAGAAACTTAAAAGAAAACTCTGGCAGCTACCAGATTTTGATCCCAAGTTATTGGCAATAGAAATCCACAATAAGGCTTCTAGGTTGTGATATTTACTATATAGGCGAATGTAGAGTACATTTCCATACTTTTAAATGTTGATAATTTGTGTAATTTTATTCACCTGCAGCCTGCAATGTCATTTTCATTAATACTGTGGATATGGAGTCTCTAACTGGACCTCAGGCTGTGGCCAAAGCTGTCAAAATGACATTTGAAAATCTTGTGCCAGGAAGGACAACTGTGGTTCATTTTAAAGTATCCAATCAGGGCATTTGTCTGACAGACAATAACAGGAAGTACGTTTGGACGTCTGCTATTCTTTTATATGAGGAAAAACCTTTTTGTTTTACTTAAATTTTGTACTTTAAAAAATCTCAAGGTTAATGCAATATAAATCTTATCTTGGTTGTTTATTTTCATTTAGTGTTAATTTAATAAAAGGTTCTGTTCTTCCAGATTGTTCTTCAGACGCCATTACCCAGTAAGTGCTGTGACCTATTGTGGCATGGATCCACAAGACAGAAGGTAAACAGCACAATACTAGTTAATATTCTTTGTTTGTTTTAACATTGTTTAGTCTTTAGTTTGTGTAAAATTTGTGGAAGTGTTCTCTCATTTGTACATTCTCAATATTTATCTCCAGATGGAAGAGAGAAATAGATGGCCCCGGAACACAAGGAGATGCTAGGTAAGATATTTACAGCTTTCTAAATCATTTGTTTTCCTTTTAATAAGTAGAGAATTGTACTTGTGGTACATTTTCTTAGAAATTAAATTTGTTAACATAAAGAAAAAAGCAAATGTATTTAGTCAACATAGAGGTTTTTTAACATTGTCATAAAAAAATAATACACTTTTACACATTCATTATGGGGACTTTAACAATAACCAACACACTCCACAAAACAGACAAGGTAAAAGAGACATATTAATATGTTAGTCCTAGTCCTGATTTTAAATCTTGGCAAAGGCTAGGATAAGTTTCCAGGTCTGAGGGTGAGACTGAATCTACCCAGATCTGATGGGTACCTGACTTTAGTTAGGGTAAAGTAACGGCAGGCCACACAATCCCCTAGTATGCCTTGGCCACAGAAAGAGGTTAATGCTCCTTCATCATGCCCTAAGGATTAACGGAATACTCTTTAATACAAATAACATTAGTGCATGTTTAAAATATTGCTATTTTGTCTGCTTGTATAAAAAAAAAATTTACAAAAAATAAAGCCTAGGCCAATCACATTTATTTATTAAAAAAAAAAAGTTTAATTATAATATTCACATTTTTTTGTGACTTTCTTTAGGCTTTTTGGATTTGTAGCACGGAAACAAGGATCGTCCAATGAGAACTCTTGTCACATATTTGCAGAGCTAGATCCTGAACAACCAGCATCAGCCATAGTGAATTTTGTTACAAAGGTTATGATTGGCCAGAGCAAGGTCAAGTCATAGGGAATACATTAGATTGGATAATTTAAAATGATCTTTTTTAAAACAAAAACATCTTTCTAGTGTTGTTTTTTCAATTGTTCATTCATCTTCTGTGTACATAAATCTCCACATTAACTGGCAAAGGGCATATATTTACCGTAAACATGATTATAAAGAAATATCAAGGGTTGTTAAAAAATTGTGTTTTTTTTTGTAATTTATGGCCTTCATGGTCTGCCATACTTTTTTTTAGAAAACGTTCGCTTGAGTGGATGGAGCCATGTGGAGTGTTCTGTTAATACAATGAAAATTGTTTACAAGTCAATTCTTCATGTACTTTTCTTCACCGTTACTCTTTGTGTCTATAATCTCAATCTGCAATTATTGTAATAATTGTAACTATAATATTTAATATATTCTTCATACATAATGAAAGGACTTGAACGATTGGTTATTTTGTACACATGCTGACAGTAATTTTTCTAATTATGTAGAAACAATTTTTCGATCTACATTTTCTTTTTCATTTTTACAATTTGTTCTGATTACAACAGCATACAACAAAAGCTATTTCCTAATAGCCTTTTGATGTTGTTTTTGTTGTTAAAACTACAGAGCCTAAGTAGTTTTGTTGGTTCTATTTAGCTCCTCTGATTGTGCATAGTTTGTGTATATAGATGACAGCTTTAGAAGCTTTCACAAAATAGTGTATTAATGTTTGGCTATCTGGAGGATAATTGTACAGTTCATATTTAAACTTTTACCTTTAACCAAGGCTTTTAAAAAAAACAAAAACTGATGATATTTGGATTTGACATTAATTTACGTACGGTAACAAATGTATGTATAATCAAATAATTGTATACAATCTCTTATATTATTTACATGTAATTTACACAATTTGATTTGATTTTTCTAGGAAAAAAATGTCCAATTTTATTTTGATTAGAATTATAGAAATGAAATTTTTTTTTTAGACTTGTAATGCGTTGACTTTGATTTAATCCCTGGGGTGCCCATTGGAGACAGGGGCCTCTCCATTGATCTTGATCATGGGCGGTACCCTAGAAGGCTTTGCCTCATTCATTAATCTTCTAAAACCTTTGATATGACAGTACACCAAAATCTCAACATGGCGATCCTGATTTCAGTTTCTAGCTCTCGCTACATTGGCTTTGGTCAAAGGAGGCTATAATCTTTTTTTTTTTTTTTTGTAAAATGTACGTCTGTAACTTATGAAGCACTACGAAGAACTATTAGTTTCAGGACATCTAAACTGCAGTACCGGTACAAGAAGTCTCTGAAATTTCCTTAGAATTAATATTGAAGCTCTGTTATTTATATAAATAATGTTTTTAAATGTTCCGGTGTGAATATATGGTCGTTAAAATACTAATGCCTGAATGTGAGAAAGAACTTCCTTGTTTATTTGGGGGTGGAACTTTATATTATTATACTGACAATAATTTATATATTTTTGCTTGTTTTGTTTTTTTTGTTTGTTAGATGAACATCTGTAACTAAATGTTTTTTTCTGTTATGCTTTATTTCTATATGCAGAGAAATTTACTGTTGTATGTAATATTGCATAACTAGAACATATTTATTGCAATTTAAAACTATATTTATATATATATATATATATTATTATAGAAATTAGTTGTTGTTTTTTGTTTTTTGTTTTATTAATAGTTATTTAGTTCCTGGGATCATCTGCATGATTTTATGATCTTAGCTTCTGGCTAGAATTGAAAAATAGATAAATGTCTTTCTTTTCAGTTTATTGATTCCCCCCTTCCCTTTCCCACCCCCGATTAGTTTTAAAACTCTGCTGACCTTTTTTCTTTATTTTCGTTCAGTTTGATCTAAATCTGTGGATGCCCTTATGTCTGTAATAACGACTTCATAACATTATCGTTTTTTGGCTGTATCACATATATAATATTGTTTTATTATTACTTTATAGATCAATATTTTTAAATTAAATATGTACACTTTTTGTTTTTGGAAAAAAGCTTAATTTTATATATATATAATCTATTATTGTTTAAATCCCCTTGTGTCATGATTATCTTCTCTTGTTTCTAATTCATGATGACCTGAAGATGACAAATTTCATAGAAAAGCAATGCTTAATTGTCTCCACAATCTCTTTGGTGCTATTGGGTTGTTGTTTTTTTTCCCAGTTTTCTCGGAGACACGGTTCCGGAATCAGCTTTATATTTTTTTTTTATCAGTGCTTCTACTAAATATAGCTTTGTGTCTGTAGAACTGAGCTTGTTTACAACGGCGCGCACAGAACAACAAGAAATTCATTCAATGGCTGAGAAATGAACAGTTTAATCTTTAGATGGCTTTTGTGTTTATAGATAAGTTACAGACGCTGTTTTCAACTTATATATATATACATATATTATACATATTATATGCTTTTCATTCTTGGGCACTTAACCTTCAAGTAGCCATTCTCCGTAATTGTTGGGTATTCTTCGTATAGAGTCGATAAATAAAACTAGTTTCAACGGAAACATAGAGCTTAATGTGTGTAGATTTTAGAAGGACAATTTTTCATTAAAAAAAGAATTTCTTGACTTATCTCTTTTTCTCTGTCTAGTATATATAATTATATATATATATGAATAATCTTGTACGATAAGCAAAAAAGAATTCAACTTAATGTAACCCGTTCTCAGTGTTTTTTTGTAAAACTTAACTCAATACATCAAATATAATAGTGCATGGGTTTTTGTTGACAAAGCTTACTTTTATATTCTCCTTTGTTTTGAGGCAAACACTTTCATTCTTTGACCTTTTGTTCTTACCACTTTATTTCCCAAAACATATTTAGGCTAATGAGAAAATTTACAGTCTAGGTTTTTTTATGTAGTTTTTTTTTAAACATTTGGTTCTCTATTGATCAAATATGTGTTTTTTTTTAATTTTTGAGAAGCTATTGCAACAAATATTAGGTGCCTTCATTTGAAAAGTGCTAAAAAAATTAATTTGTTTTTTAAACATTTTGTTACATTCATTTGTGCACAAAATTGTCTTTTGTTACCAATGTAAGCCTCCATGGATAATACTATAATGATGTAGTAATAGTAATGAATTTTGTTTATTGAAGAAATTATTGTTTCCATATTAAAAACAACAAAAAAATAAATGACATCACCTTGAACTAAATAAATGAATAAATGAGAAACATCACCATGAGACGTTGATATAAACAGTGACATTTTGCAAATTCCATCATGCAAAACTAACAAAATAATCACACTTCCTGTCCTTTTACTATTTTCTTTTTTCAGCTGATTAGTTTGTACATTTGTCTGAATAATAAAACATGTTATGCATGTGTACATTTGTTGGACTTGTTGATTCACTTTTTCACAAAGATAGCAAAACATAAAGTACCGTTGTGTAAACCCCTCCATTGATTAATATTGAGAACGAAGAAGAAGAAGTACCGTTATTTATTGACTTCTAAATAAAAATCACAAAAGATCTTTAACATACTACATCAACTCTTTAACTGGCGGACACATACTACATCAACTCATAGTAACAATATATTACTCATATTATTCAATATAATGTATTTATTGAACATAATATATTTCAGGCAATATTCATTATAAAACCTCCAAACCTTTTTACATAAATAATAATAATTGCTCTACTCTTTTGAACTTTACAAAGAAAGATTTCAACCCTTAATGGTAACAATATAATTTAATATTTAAAAATATGTCAACTCTGAACCAAAAATCCCAAAGACTGTATTAATTACCACCATATTTTTTTTTGTGAGAGGCCAGCTGGTCCTGGGGTTAGTTCTCCGTACTGTCAACCATCGCTTACAAGGTTCTATCAATGCTGCCCTGCAGGTGTTTTGGGCCTAGTCGACATAATAATCTTCTATCTAGAAGGAACGTCTGTAAACTTATAAGAAAACAACTCTGCAGTCTTTTTGACAGATGAAGAACCATCAAAATCTTCAATCAGTGTAGCCTACATGTAATCTTAACATTTTCTGAAATCTTAAACCTGAATGTGCTAAAGTTAGAGTAAATTTAAACAATTTCAAAAGTTTTTTTTTCAAAGCGAGTCAAAACAACAAGTCAGCATAATTAATGGTTGCTGCTTGACAAACTTCATGACGTACACCTAGTGTAGGGTTGCCAGAAACATGGGTACCAAAAGGAGGGCACAGAGAGACAAAAAGGAGGACACATGGCTACCAAAAGGAGGACACATTGAGTGTTTCATTTAAATCATTTAATTTATTTTCAATTGAATGCTGATTTAACCAGCTATCAGTACAATTTAACTACAATGGTTGCCAATAATTATCTATTTGTAAGTAAATTCACCAAGAAAAGTATTGTAAAAAAAAATTAACTATGAATTCAATAGACTTTTTTTTTCATTGTGGAAAAATACTATATTATTGGAAAATTAAACAGTCAATTCTACAGTTAAAACATTATCATCTTTCTTAATTATACAAAATATCTCTGGCGAGCCAACTTTTTGCACAAGATTCTTGTTAGCATGCACACATTTATAAAACTGTTTAGCCTACATGTGAGATTTTTCAAGTTTTATTTTGTAAGAATGATACCCTGAGTTAACCGAGAGTCTGTTTCTTTCCTTTGTCCATTAAGCGTTTATCAATGGGAACACTCTTTTCACATTACCATTGAGTCCAGGGAACAGAAAAAAGTTCACAATTTTTTTAGTAACTCGGAAAAGCAACTTGAATTTGGGAAACTTTAGAAAAACAAACTCAACTGCAATTATTAACCCAACAAAGAATTAAATCTGGGGTCGGCAACCTTTTGCTAACAATGTGCCAGGATTTCTATATCAATCTGCAAGCCAACAGCTTAAAAGTCAACCTATTCTATAATACTTTGTTAAAATTATTTTTATAGGACAATTAAATTAACTCCGTAGAAAGACCAAGGCCAACAAAATGAACGTGTTTGTGATTATCATCCGTTTTATTTGCATTTATATCAATTACAATCTTTTTTTAGTCTACATAACTTAGACAATTATGCTAATTATTGTCTATAGTCTTAACATTATTTTGGTACCGTACACAAGATGAAGATCTAACACTAATCTAAATTATATTGTAATCTCAGTTTACTGAGATGTCATTTAATGTGTTTAGGTTTCCACTTCTTCAATGGGCTTTATGCATAAGTATTTCCGGGTCACGTGATCAATCCAGGAAGTGGTTTTTTTTAATGGTGAAATTATAAGAAGTTTTCTTAGTGTGATCCAATTCCGACGTTAAATCTTCATAAAAGAAAACGAAACTATGCTTTCATCGATATCCACTGATAGATACAAACTTCCTTAATGCATGGCATGCCAAAAGAAGGCAAAATAACAGAGTATATTATGTTCCAAACACTACGAAGACTGAGTCTTCCTGGTTTCAACCTTTCACTAGTTTCACTGATCACTGGCGACACTGGTATTAGTGGTAGGCCTAAGCGACGGTAAGTGTACTTGCCAGTGATTTAGATTTTTTTTTATCTTAAGTCAATGATAAAATGATTTCATAAAATCATTCGCTTAGGCAATTTTTATGTGTGGTTAGCTAATACAACTCATTAATTGCCAACCAATTAATGAAGACCAACGTAATGTTATTGTTATAAAATATAATAAACGGCTTGTGGTGTAGGCCTACACATACTTCATATAGGCCTACTACATATAGCCTAGCCTAGGCCTACACTACACATATTCATATTGCCCACATAATGATAATGAATAGGCTATTTTAATTATTATTAATTATAATGCAATCCAATACGATATTTGCTATCTGCTAGGCTAATGAAAAGCTAACTAACCTCAGTTATTAGGCTAATATTTATATAATATATATTATCAATATATATATTTATAGGTTAGGCGGTCAGCCCTATATTGGCTATATTCAATTATTTAAATTAGACTTAGGCATGAGCTTAGTCTTTACTAAAGAATCTTTAGGCTAAGCTAAGTATGCTAAAGGGTAATCATTAATCCTACTACATTTAAGCCTATATACTATAGTTATAGGTTATACATAGGCTAACTATAACTATAGGCCCTTTATGACTATATGCCTATCATATTGTAAGCCCATGTATATTTCCATAATTATATTATATATTGATTAGGCTTAGACTCTATACATATGATATGAACTGTGTAGCCTATATAACTATAGTGAGTATATTCTGTTTAGTATTAGTATTATATGCTTAGCCGCTTAGCCTAGACTAGAGCTGGGGCTAGTGCATTGCCTCGGATGAACATTAGACACATCCCTGTGCATAGACCTATAGTTCATATTATAATTAAAATAAGTAATCCTCGTATACTCATATAAGTATAAGACCATATAGACCTATTATTAATAATAGGCCTATAGGCCTACATTATGGATTAGACTTAAGGCAAGCATTATTATTATTATATTAATATTAGAGCTACTATGATATGATAAAGATCTAATATATATATGCATTTATAATGAATAATTGATGATATTATTATATAATAATATATTATTATCCTCATAAATACTTACAAATATTAATATAGTTTAGGCTTAGATGTAGGCATCTCAGTCAATCGGATATAAATATTAAGTGATATAGGTCTATACAGGACTAATAAAAAGGCCTTCTATGTACAGAATGAATCCATTTTACATCAATTACTCTTGTTGTTAAAGTGGTACAGTAACCATAAAACAATGTTGTCACCTAATTTAATAAAAGTAAATAAAGAACTGAGCAGTATTTTTGCAATTACTGTGTATTTTATACTTGTGTGTTTAACCTGAATTGATTTTTAGATAGGAAGGGGATGCACAAGAAGTTTCAATCAATTAAAATGGTTAAACTGGTGGGGGAATATTGGAATTACTTGGAATCATCAACCATATAAAAATAACTGATTGTATTGAATGTTTAAATTAAATTAATATTACCGGGTACCCGGTAATGTGTTTTTTCTTCAACCTTACATGTTAATGTTAAATGAGTACCAGTACAACTAAAATCTGGAGCATTTCATAGTCATTTTCATCACATACCATTGACCCATAAGCATAATTAAATAGACATATTATGAATTTTGGTAATTTTTTTTTCTTTTAGTGTAAAATTTGGTTGATTATGCTTATTTTGAATGGATCTAAAATTATTTACACTAATGAAATGAAATAGCTAACTAAATTTTATTTACTTCCATTGCATTTCTATAAGAATAATCAACATACATATGTTCAATGTTTGGGTATGATTATATGTTTTATAATTTTATTTTATAAGTAATATATTGAAAACTATGTACTGGTACTGTAGTAAATTTTGGAAATTGAACATTTATGATTTAGCCTAAATATTAATATGTTGTTTTATAAAAATATTTTTTTTTCTATTTAGACTGAATGTATCAATCAATGGAAACAAAATGTCCATGGGGATCATCTAATACAAAATGATGTTAGCTGCCAGACATGAGAAAAAGTCCTGCATCAGTTGTTGACATTGACACTGCTTAATTAAAGAAAATGTAACCATGTGCTGTTGAAGGAGACTGTGTTTCAATTGCATCCAGTAAAGGATAGTCAATGATGTATTTTGCAAGGAAGATGTGCTGACATTAGCCTTTGATTCTTTAAATGTATTAAATAAAATAAAAATATTGAAAAATATTTTATGAAAATATTTTATGATTCTTTTTTAATTTTTTTGTAAGTTAAAATATAAATATATATTAATATAATTAGCAATTAAACATAAATTACAACAAAATATGTGATGAAATTAAATATAGAATTTATTTTTAACAGTAGACTGATGTCATGTATAGAGGTGGGTTGCCTAAGTGTGCAACATATGAAATTCCTTTTCCTCTAGGATTATACTGCAGCTAAACAGTCCAACATGTACTTGCAACAAGCTGTCTTCATCCACCCTGCCTTGACATTTTGCTTCAATTACCTGTTTGCGATGGGGGGGGGGGGGGGGGGGGAAACAAGTAACATGTCATAAATAAATATATTATATTTATATATTTTTTTTATTAATTCAAGAGGCCTAAAATAAACTAATTGTTGCACCAAATTGATCCAAAGGCCAGATGAAGCAGCATTCAACAGTTTACGTGGCCGCGGCATACTATTTGATTATGTGGCCAGCACTATCCAGAACCTCCTTTACTTTACCCTATACTTATAGTTATAGCATTTTTATCCGAATTGAAGCATAATTCAAATGTTGAAGTTGAAGGAAGGAATATTCTGTTACATGAAAAAATATTAATTAACTAAAAAATATATAGGTATTACATAGCCTAGGCCTATATCTACAAAATAAAAAAAAGTCAATTAGTTTTATATCATATTAATATATAGGTCTTTATAGCCACCACACCAAAATGTTTATTGGACTTCATCCTACAATAGAATCCTACAATACTACTATAGGCCTATGTCCTATACCCCTTAAACATGCCGGCATTGGCCCCATTCGGAATCAATTAGAGTTTTTCCCCCTTGCCCTAATACGTACCTATTAGGTTGCCAGCAGTTGACCCCATGGCGCCCCAATGAAAAGCCATATCGCTATGCTAGGAGGCCTTAGTAGGCCAAAATGGCTGCCATTATGGCGTCTGTACCCGCGCCGATATCTGGGTCGATTATGGGCCAATGCGGGCATTAGACATGCGGGCGTGATTAGGTTTTGCCTGCATTGGGGCTTAATGGATATTTCCCCTCCTCACCGGCTTTTCATTTCGTTTCCGTATCGGGCCAATGGCGGTAGTTTATTACCGGCGCTATGCGGTTTTTGCCTGCATTGTGCCTTAATTGACCCGTAGGCCTATATTTAGTCCTTATCAAACCGATATTGGATGGATTCGGATTTTACCTTTATTTACCCACTTTTTCGTAATTATACATATAAATAACAAAAACACATATATAGACAATATAAGTAAAACAAAACAAAGAAAATAATTTCGTTTATATTTTATTATATTTGTATTCAAAATATTTTTTGCAACATACGATAAAAAGTATATATATTCAATCAATAAAGCAAAACAGTGACAGTAAATAAAGTGCAAAAACATGGCAGTGGTATAGTATTCAAGATAATTACATTCTTTTTGAAAATAACAACATAAAATAATTTTGGTAAATTTATTGTAATAGTAGCCTACAAAATAGTCAGAAATCTGTAGATATGCCTAATTATGATATAATATAGATTAAATATTTTATACTTGATATACAACTTTATTAATTTAACAATAGCCAGGCAGCAGAGTAATGGGAAAAAAATATATTTATGGGAAAAGAAATATAGGCATACTGCAGCCTATATCATTACTACAAGCCTACACATAAAAATATATATTGATAAAATATAACACTATGTAAATAGACATTTATATGTAAACATTGTGCAATCAAAAAAAAAATATGTAGGCCTATACAAGCCCAGTAGTTTTTTTTTAATATAGGTAGGCCCATACATTCAAAATACCAGTTTTTATAAATTTTGTGAAACATATTTTATTTTTGTAAAACAATAAAATAGCCTACATGATGTGATGTTTAAAAAAAATAGCATTAGTGCAAAATGGAAGATTAATTGGACAATATTATTTAACCAAGAATAATAGGCAGGCCAATATTATATATAATTTCATAAATATAGACTATTGTATACAAATATATTCCAATAATTAATTAATTTAACACTCTTTGCTAGGCCTACAACAATTAAGATACATTTTACACAATACGACTACAACTAAAATTGCTTTATTTATAAAAAAAAAATAGGACTCAAAATGTATAAAAAGATATACCATACATGAATGTCTTTTAGACTATTCATATATTAAAATAAATAAATCTTTGACACAAAAACTTGTAATATATTGAGAAAAAACAACAACATTGCTAAGCAATGGATTTAAATGGAACACAAGATATTTTAGGGCTGTAATTGTTTTTTTTAAATATTATATAGGCCTACACACACAGACACACACTTATATTATTTTAGTCGGTAAACTGTCTTTTTCATAGCTTTGTCCATAAAAAATTTCCAAAACATTAAATAATGCAATGAATTATCTTTAATTATAGGCCTACTTGTCCTATAAGCATATCATAAAAATAAATAACATTTTGAACAAATTGTGATATTGTAAAAAGCACAGTAATGGTAATGGAACAAAAGAATAAGATTTTTAAAAAATATACATTTGAATATTATAATTATAGACAATCCGACACATACGGTCATCAAAAAGAGGGTCTACATTCATTAAAATATTATGTAATGATTATCTGATTACTGTTAAAACGATTACTATTATTAAACAAAATTAATACAACTTTGACACAACTTGTGATATTGTAAAAAAGCACAGTAATAGGCCTGCAGTAATGGTTTCAGAATATAAGACATTTATAAAAAAAATATATACATGATTATAAATTGCTTGAAGTTAACCAATATGAAAGAAGTAAGCAATTAAGTTGCATATTTACAAAAAAATTAATTATATTATAATCAGATCAGGTAAGTAAAAAAAAACTTTTCAGAAAATTTTTTAGTACATATATTTTACTTTAAATTTAAATTATAAAGATAACTTTTATTTTTCAAAGTGAAAATATTTTAGCAAAAATAACACTCACTACCCAATGCCACAATTGACAATGAGTACTTAGTTTAACCAATAGATTTACAATTTTCAAAAACAACTTTAATAATTAATAAATATGAGCCATTTATCAATTAGAATACTGGGTACATTTGCATACAAAGAATACATGTATTTATACATGAATATTAATCCAACACTACTCCCACAGAAAAAATTAAACAGATCTTCTGATACGAGTGAAAGGTTTCTCAGTATATCATGGTCTATTCATCGGCCAATATGTAATCCTGTAGAAATCCTTTATTAGCACTATCTGGTGGATACCACATCTTAATATCCAAGTAGAGAACTTTTGTTAGGTGTATATACTGCCCAATGCACACAGCCTTCCATTAAATCCAGTCATAGAATTGTCCATGCTCAAATGATTTGTGAAAAAAAGTACACTATGGTTGTGGAAGGACCTGACTTGTCAGGCAACTTAGCGAATGCATTATTTGTGAATTGTACAAGTCAAAATCACAACTATAAGTGGTCTTGGTTAAAGTGTTTGTACAATAGTCCACATTTCATAAAATCGTAAGACACATAAAAATGTCATTTGCTGGCCTGTTGGGTCCTCTTGTGGACATGATATTTGGGCTTTTTGTAAATGCAGCTTGGTTAATTGATGTTTACTGCTTTCCATAAATCTTCACACTTAGCACTCGCTCATCAAAAAACTAATTGCCTGGATGTTCAGTAAATTGTATAGGCCTTAACCAACGACATACTAATCATAGCCCACAATCAATCTCCATCCATCACGGCAGTACACGCTATACATCATCTTCAAAATCTGAAAATTAAAATGAAATTTGAATTATAATATGTTTAAGTTTTAAAAAAAAACACTACAAGGTTAACAAGGATAAACAGAAATCCAATTAACAACTGCTGGCAAGCAATTTCTTTTAAATATTGGTACTGGTTTTCACCATTGCAGAATAAACAGAATAATTTTGGCTTTCATAGACTGTGACATGATAATAATTAAATTTTTCTCCAGTTTATATGAATAAAAGATTTTGATATCGAAAACAGACAGTTTTTAAAGACTAATGTTAACAGAAGTCAGTCCTGCAACCCCACAGAATTGGTACCTAAGTACCAGTAGGCAAAATAAGATATTAAGGATCAGGTTTTTAATTTTAAAAAAGTCAATTCATTTATCGATGCAGTGGTGAAAACATTTCTAAAATCGATTAATTACTTCAAAAGTTATTCAAAACTACAGGTAACGGTAAGTTCTTTTGGAGACAAATGATAATAAAACGGTACCGATGAAAAAAAATTTGCATTTTTTAAATGTTTAATATTTCCAAGATGAAAAAATATTACATGATTGACGTTAAATTTAGAAAAAGCAATAAACAAGCTGTTGTAAATTGAAACAATATTTAGACAAGTTGACTTAAAAACTATATCTTTTGTTTGATTTTATTCTAAAGCTGCATAAAAACACATTTTAAGTAATTAATTTCTCAAAATAATATTAGCTTAAAATTTTTTTCCACAGCTATAACATTACAAAGCAATTAGAAACTAAAAAATGACCTAGAACCTTTCACATTAGTTTGCTTTTTATTGAAAATTTGGTTTTACCAACATCTGAACTGGTTTGTGGGATAGCATCACATTATATATGAATTTTAGTGTGTTTTGTAACATAGTCATTGACAAAAAATTATCTTTTGACCCTTACTTGGCCTAGTGTTTTATTAAATTATTTTTTTTTTACAATAGTTAAGTTCAAACATATGATTTAGACTTAACAAATAGACCTATTTAGTTTTACATAGTATTTACTCACCCATTAATTATGTCATTTTATATCCTTTAACATCAGCAATAGTGCACCATTTTCCAACATGCGACATTAGAAGAACTAAAAAGTAAAAAGAAAATTAAATAATATAACCTCTATAAATTAATAAATATTAAATAATATAACCTATATCTATATTCCTATAAATGCTATTTAAACTACCGGTATTGAACGTCATGAAATTAAGTTAAATAAGTCTATGCTTAAGTCCAGTAAGTTAAATGTAATTTAAGTAGGCCACTATAGGCTACATATATATATATATTAATAATAATGATTATATAATAATATATAAGCCTATATAAATATACAAGTATAAAAAGTTATTGTTCAGACTTTAAAACTAACAAATAGGCCTATATCAACTTTATGTTTTACAGTAGGTCCTACTTACTCACCCGCTAAGTAAATCAGCATCTGTCATCTCTATCAGCTGACTGTTGTCTAGTAGTTATAGGCCAACAGGGTGTAATAGTAGATTATAAAATAGCACTACAATCTTGACTCTGTCTACACTCTACACCATCATCAATGCTCTGCCATCTTCAGACTAAAAAAAAAATGAATTCCTTTTAATCAAAATAGAAATACAAAATTATATTATTTATATTAATATTATTTTTAAAAATCCATCATAACAGGACAAGATTTGTAGAAAAAGGTTTATACTCAATAACTACAGATTGTAGACCCTCTCAATGTTACATAATTCAAGAAAAAAAATATTTTAGTTTTATCTAAGCTACGCTAACACCAAATTTTACCAAAAATTTTAGTTATAATTTCTAACGACAAACTAAATTTTACTCTCACATTTTCCATTTAAAAATTTTTCAAGCATTCAAATATTACAACATAATATAATAGTCAAATAGGTATAACTAAACTTTAGACCTAGACTCATACAGGCCGATATGGCTATAATCTATTCTATATTCTATTATAGTATATACATATAAGTAGGCTCTATAATCCTATTAAAATCATAAGAACGTTTTAAAATACTAGAAGGTGGCGTAGACCTAAGCCCGAGGGCCTACTAGTCTAGTAGTAACTAGTACGTACCTACTTAGACTTAGGCCCTACTCATTCATACTATTACTACTCATACTCATAGTAAACTCATACTCACATAATCATAACTCATACTAATTACTAATACTATACTCAATACTCCATTTAAAATTGTATTTTGTAATTCAATAATTGTCAATAAAATATCAACAGATAGCCTACTAACTATAATTAAAAATTCGACTACTTAAAATTCCGAACAAATATATATGCAAATTATATTATAATATTTACTCACCTACTAAATATCGTCCATATATGATATAATATATACCCCTTAAACACACCCAAATGAAAATCATTTGCCGTTTGTGATGGCAACTGTTGGCCCCATTAGTCATTAGGTTTAAACCGCATTGTACCGATGTGGGAAATCCATATTCGGCGTTCTAATGAAGATTCTCAAATGAATGCCGAATTGTTTTCTTTTAGGATTTTTTCTTAAGGCCGACTTCTGAAATGCCCGAATAGAAACCTAATACCCTTAACCTAATTAGAATGTGTGAATTTAAACGTTAAGTGGCCATGTGTTTTGGAGTTACACGTATTGAAGTGCTAATAGAGACCAGTTTTATGGCGACTGTGGTTAGAAGATCTAAAAGATTTTTTTCTTTCTTCTTGTGATGTTGCCCATATCATTGAATAGCCCCAGGTCATCCCGTGAAGTGGTAAGAGAAAAAAAAGTTTTATGACCGACTCAGTGGGAGTCTAAGAGTGCGAGGTTTCTTTCATGTTTCTTTCATGCTTCATGATACCATGTGACCATGTCAATAGTTTATAATAGCTATAGGCTATATCTGCCGTCTTCGTGTTTTTCAATAGATTTAGATCTAGTTATTTGTGTTGTTAGTTTTGAAATACATTAGACTAGTATTGCAACCTAAATTATATAGATATCTAGTAATAAACGATCTGTATATTGTTGTTTATAACATTTTCATGTATTTTTAACTGTTTGATGGAATAAACGTTTTTAATTAGTTCTGTTTTTAAAGTTATAAATCGAGTTAGTTTTAGTACCGTAGATGTTAGAAATTTCAATATCATTTTTTAAATGGTTTTTTTTAGGAATTTAAACATAATTAATAAAGTTTAAGCTCATTTTTTAAATGTTTTTTTTTTTGTGTAGAATTTAAATAGGGTAGACTAGATCTAATCTAGACCTAGACATTTATAAAAAAATAAATTGTATATTTAAGTTAAAAAAAAATTCTTTATTATGAATAGATCTAGATCTAGATCTACCGAGTAAAATGAATACAAATATATTTTTTGTACTTTCAATTGAGTTTCATTAAAAATATTAAAATAATTTAAAAAAAAATTCAATACCAGGTAGGTTGATTTAAACATCTAATAGTCTTCAATTTTTTATTATTAATTTTACATTTTTTTTCCAGATTTTATTGTATATATGGAATAACCCAATTGAGATTATGTCTTAATATGGCCTTCAAAACGCATAAATGGACTCGATTAGGTTTTCCCCTAATCTTGCCTTATAATTGTTATAATTATATTAATTATAATGGTTTCAGCCCGCGTTTCCCTGCATGGAATAGGCTCCCTTTTTTTTTTTTATTACGGGCCGACTTGTAAAATGTCTGACTAGAAACCTAATTGCTCTTGAGATGACAGACTTCAATAGAATGTGTGAATTTAAATGTTAAGTGGCAATGTGGTTTGGACACACGTTGAAGCGATAAAAAAAAGAGTTTTATGACCTTTGGTCAGTAGATCTGTCAGTAAGAGATTAGTTTCTTGCATTTGCAGTCAAAGTTTTTAGTGTGTTTTTTTTTTTCTCTTACAGCCAATGAAAGAACTCGATGGTGCGTAGCGCGCCATTTTGTCGATAAAGTTAAAGGCTCTGTTTCTTGATTCACAATTGTTCTAATTCTCTTGTTACTCTTGTAACGAGCAGAGGGATTACATTTTTTTCTATAAATTCTATTATATACTAGGTAAGCTCATATGCCACGAGACCAACCGAATTGTCGAATAGACCTATATAAGACTTATATGTTAATAAGTTAATACTTAATAATTATATTAGGATTACGGTATTAGTATTACTAGAGTAACTAGAGTCTAGTATTACTAGTATTAGTATTATTAGGAGTAATAGGAGGTATTAGCCTTAGGCCCTTAGGTTAGGCCTACCATTTGGAATTTGGTCATAGTCATTTGGTCCATTACCATCTAAATCTAGTCTAGATCTAGACTATCTAGATTAGATAGTCTAAGTCTAAGATAGTCTTGTCTATTTCAGGCTTAAATTAAATTGTAAACCTTCATTCTTCATATAAATTAATCAATATACTAATATACTAATATAGTATACAGTAGGCCTATAGCCTATAGGCCTAGATCTAGTTTATAGTATAGGATAGGAATATATATATATTATATATATTAATATATTATAATTTATAATATATTAAATATATAGATCTAGGATATTGATAGGCTAGCCTATAATTCTATAATTTAGTATTATAAAAAAATAGGATAGGCCTACTATGACTATTATCTATAATTATAATATAATGTATTAATATTTTTCTTTTTTATATAACCTCTATACTATATATAATTATATAGCCTACTATAGATCTAGGCCTATAATCCTATATCATAAATAATCATATACCTATAGACTATAGTCTATTAAACTCGAATCATTACAGGAAAAAAGAACAGGTTTATAAAGCTGAATCATGAATTGCATAGACCTAAGGCCTGCTTATAATTATAATACTAGTAGTAGTAGGCCTTTATAACTAGACTAGGTAAGAACTAATTAAATTAATAATCCTTTATTTTTATTTTAACAATTTTTTCAGTCTTATGCTCAGTTATCGGTTGGACTATGGTGTGAAGATTCCAGACAGCAGATGACCACTTAAACACAAGAAGTGGAGTAAGTCACATTAGCCAAATAGTATGCCTTCTAGTCTACGCAGATATCATTATAAATAGCCTATATAAAATGAATTTAAATAGATGACAGATGATTATCATTTTTTAATCAAGGCTGCGGCTCTTCGGACCCGGGTCCCTTTAAAATTAAATGGCTATTCAGACCCAGCGTCTGACAAAATTCTTAAGAACCCATAAAAATATATTAAAAAAAGATGGGGAAAACTCAAAATATATTGTAATTCTAACTATATTTTATAGTAAATAGCAAAATAATTACTAAAACAACAAATATATCCATATCCAATATAACCTAACCAATACTAACTATTACAAAACAGTTCTATAAAGCCATCCCAAACTTATGCCTATATAAACTAACCGATACTATCTTCTATTACTATTACTAAGTCTATCGGGTCCAAATAGCCACTTTGTTTAATCAATAGGCTACTATGACTATGCAATAATTGTCAATATATGATAATTATATATATGCAAACTTATATTATAGGCTATAGCCTACTATACAATAGGCCTATATATATTAATCAACATGTCCATTAATATTAATATTGAACTATCCTACTATTTGTTGATAGTTATATAGTTATATGACAAGGTCAATATGATTAGACCCTATACTGCTTTGTAATAGCCTATACCTATAGTCTTAGTTTATGTTTATAGGATTATAGGCCCTACTAATTATAATGTGACACTATGACTATTGTAATGTAGGCTTTTTTTTTATTTGTATTTTAATTAAAAGTTAACAGGAATATTTTTTTTCAGTCTGAAGTTGGAAGCTGTGGAGTGCTAGTTTGGAGTAGAGTCGAGTCAAAAGTTCAACAGTCTTCTTTTAGGCTGCACCCTGGCCTACAACTATTAGATAACATTCATGCAGTCATCTGATAGAGTTGATTTTTTAATAAACAGGTGAGTAAGTACCATGTAAAGAAAAGATTAATATAGTGAATAGTATTACTAAATATTAGTAGTATAAATAGATTAATTGTTACGTCTATTAACCTTAAACTTAGTCGAAACAATAACTAACTAAAGGACTAATATGCCTACTTAAATAAAATTTAAATAGATATAGGCCTAGTGTAAAAATAAATACAATATATATATTATACATAGGCTCATATCATGATATTTAAATAGTGAATTTATATTAACTTATTGGACTTGATTGACTTGAACTGAGGAATTTGTGTAATCCAAGTTTAGCCTTCTATTCATCTTTTTAAATTTCATAAATATGTTTTGATTATAGTTAAAGGCCCATGCTTTATTATTTCATCATTCAAGGCATCATTAAGGATTCAATGTTAAATTATTTTCTTTCAGAATCTCGTACTGGAAGGTTTTAGTCTATGCCACTCTATACAGATGATATGGAAATAGATGATATAATAAGCGGGTGAGTAAATTATTTGTAAAGTAATAAGTCGAGTTAAAACTAGGCATCTAGGTGCATATACTTGTTAGACTTGTTTAACCATAGGTTTCAACCATAGTGTAGTTCTAACAATTTAAATAAATATAATGCTTGAAAACATAATTTAATAAAACTTAGGGGAAGGTAAGGCCAAGGAGAAATTTATTTCAATCTGTAAGCTACTAAACCTCACTAAAATGTGCATATTGACTTGTGTTATACTTTATTTTCAAAGCTAAATAAGTCTCTAGTCAGTTGAAACTAGTAACTAGGTATTGATTTGTGTCATACTTTTCTTTTAAAACTGATTATCATATTCATGCCTTTTATTCATAACAACCAAAAGAAAAATTCAATTTATCAATGTAATGTCACATGCTATGAAAGCCGAAATTGTGCTGTTTATTCTGCAACAGTGATAACTCGTATTTAAATTTAAAAGAAATTGCTTGCAAACAGTTGTTGCTTTTAAAACTGATAATTGGATCTGTTTATCCTTGTTAACATTGTTTTATTTACTTGAAAAACTTGTTATAATTCAAATTTCACTTCTATTTTCAGATGAAGCTTGAACTGCAGTCTACATATGATGAATGGAGACTGATTTGTGGGCTATGATTAGTATATCATCCAGGCAATTAGTTATTGATGAGCCAGTGCCAGGTTTGAACATTTAGGGAAAGCAGTACTCATCAATTAACCAAACAACAGTTACAAAAAGCTCACGAGGGCCCAGTAGATCAGCATCTGGATTTAATAGAAGAACCTGTGTGCATTTGGCAGTATATACAAACGTTCTCTACTAGGATATTAAGATGTGTTATCCACCAGACAGTGCTAATTAAAGATTTCTGTAGGATTACATAATGGCTGATGAATGGACCATGATATACTTAGAAAACTTTCACATGTGTGCTTGCCTTGACTTATTTATAGCCCATAGTATGAGCAGATCAGTTTAATTTTTCCTGTGGAAGTAGTGTGTGGTTGAATATTCATGGATTTATTCTTTGTATGCAAAAAAATGTACCCAGTATTCTAAATGGCTCAATTTATTAATTATGAAAGTTGCTTTTGAAAATAATAAATCTTTTGGTTAAACTAAGTACCAGTACTCATTGTCAATTGTGGCATTTAGTGGTGGGTGTTATTTTTGTTAAAATATTTTCACTTTGAAAAATTAAAAGTTATCTGTATAATTTAAAGGGATATATATGTACTATACATTTTTCTGAAAAGACTTACCGTAACTGATCTGGTTATAATATAATGAATTTTAAATATATAATAATATATAACATTATAATGAATGTGTTGGTTTTTTTTTGGTAAACATACAACTTATAATTCTGTGTAGAGCTTACTTTTTCATATTGGTTAACTTCAAGCAATTTATAATCATGTATATATTTTTTTAAATAAATGTCTTATGTTCTGTACCCATTACTGTAGGCCTATTAGTGTGCTTTTTAACCATATCACAAGTTGTGTCAAAAGTTTTATTAATTTTGTTTAATAATTGTAGTACTTTTAACGGTAATCATTACATAATATTTTAATGAATGTAGACCCTCTTTTTTGGTTAACCGTATGTGTGTCTGATTGTCTATAATATTCAAATGTATTCAACTGTATATTTTTTTTTAAAGAAATATCTTATGTTCCATTTCCATTACTGTGCTTTTTACAATATCACAATTGGTTCAAAATGTTATTTATTATTATTATGATATGCCTATAGGAGAAGTATAATAAAGATACTTTATTGCATTATTTAATGTTTTGTGAAAAAGACTTGAGTTAGCATACTAAAATAATATAAATGTGTGTGTGTAGTATAAAAAAAAATTACAGCCCTAAAATATCTTGTGTTCCATTTGAATCCATTGCTGTGCATGTTAATGTTTTTTTTCCTCAATATATTACATGTTTTTGTGTTAAAGATAATTTGAGTCCTATTTTTAAATAAATAAAGCAATTTTAGTTGTAGGCCTATTGTGTAAAATTTATCTTCACTGTTGTAGGCCTAGCAAGAGTGTTAAATTGATTATTTATTGGAATACATTATCGGTCTGCCCATTATTCAGGGTTAAATGATATTGTCCCATTAATCTTCCATTTTGCACTAATGCTATTTTATTGTTAGACAATAACATGTTTTTCTCCACAAAATTTGTAAAAACTGGTATTTTGAATGTATACCTATATTTTAAAATAGCTTAGCCTACTTGGCTTGCAAAGGCCTACATATTTTGTTTTTTATTTTGATTGCACAATGTTTACTTATAATGTCTGTTTACATAGTGCTATATTTTATCAATATATATTTCTATGTAGGCTTGTAGTAATGATGTAGGCCTATATATATTTTCCCATAAATATATTTTTTCCCATTACTCTGCTGCATGGCTATTGTTAAATTAATAAATTAAGTTGTATATCAAGTAAAAATAAAATATTTTATCTATATTATATCATATTTATTGTTTAGGCATATCTATATATTATGTCCAACTATTTTGTACTATTACACTAACTTTACCAAAATTATTTTATGTAGTTATGTAAAAAAAATGTTATTAACTTCAATACTCTACCATTTCCATGTTTTTGCACTTTATTTACTGTCACCGTTTTGCTTTATTGATTGAATATATACTTTTTATTGTATGTTGCAAAAAAATATTTTGAATACAAATATAATAAAATATAAACGAAATCACTTTCTTTGTTTTGTTTTACTTGTTTTTACTATATGTGTTTATATAATAATTGTTTTTGTATATTGTATTATAATTACGAAAAAGTGGGTAAATAAAGGTAAAATCCGAATCCACCCTATGTTGGTTTGATAAGGACTAAGATATACGGGTCAATGAAGGCAAAAACCGCATTGCGCTGGTAATAAACTACCGTCATTGGCCCGATATGGAAACGAAATGAAAAGCCGGAGAAGGGAGGGGGATATCCATTAGGCCCCAATGCCGGCAAACCCTAATCGCGCCCGCATGTCTAATGCCCGCATTGGCCCATAATCGACCCAGGTATCAGCGCAGGTATCGACGCCAAAATGGCGGCCATTTTGGCCTACTAAGGCCTCCTAGCATAGTGATATCGCTTTTCATTGTGGCGCCATGCGGGCAACTGCTGGCAACCTAATAGGTACGGATTACGGCAAGGGGGGAAAACTCTAATTGATTCCGAATGGGGCCAATGCCGGCATGTTTAAGGGGTATACATCAGCAAGTTAGGCCGTTTCATAGGGCGCGACATCTTGGTTTGAAATACACCACGCTGCACGCGACTGAGCGGGATTTCTAATCAGCTAGTTGTTTCGTTTTCGATAAAATGCTTTTATAATTAAAAAATATATCATTAAATGTATCATTTTAAAAACCACACATTTAAAACTATCCTGTTTTATTTTTAAGAAAGTTATTTCATTAAAACGTTAATTATAAAGTTCAATTTTTAATTTCTTAACTTTAACTTGGCTAATAAATTAAATAAATGCTCGCAGTCTCAAGAGTTAGTGGCCGAACGGCATAACGAACTGAATTCGCACCAGTTGGTAATGGGTTCAAATCCAATACGATCCCACTTTTTTTCTTTAATATATTATTAAATTATATTTAATTTTACACAAAAAGCATTGAATTTGAATAGTCCAATAATTTATTTGAATACATAAATATCATAAAAAGGTTCAACATTGGACAATACAGGCAATAAAAAAAAACATCAACTTTCCTATCGACATTGAATATATCTTTATAGACTATAGTACTATAGGCTTACCTACTTATTAAACTATAAAATCTACGTTTTTTTAAAATCCGATATTTAAAATAGAGTAATTTAAAAAATATATAAATATTTCACGTTAATGAAATATAATGTCTCCAAAAAAAAAAAAGATAGCCAACTTTAAATTCTTTAATTCTCTTTTTTTTTTATATATATCTAGACTCTAGACTCTAGACCGTCTCCTATACTTATACGTAGGCCTGGATCTATATTGTACTAAAAAAAAGAATTTATAATTTTTAAATTAAAAAAGAACACTATAAAAATTATTAAATAGTATATATGTAGGTTACAATACATGTACTAGTCTAATGTAATTCAAAGACACCAAGACGGCAAGTAGCTATTAAGTAATGCGGTCACATTAAAAAAAAACATGAAAGAAGAAACTATATTACGGTACTATTAGATTCTGCCCCAGTCAGCCATAAAACGTGTCACTTTTTTTATTACTTCAACGTGTATAGCCTAGAGCTATTCATTGTAATTAAAAGATGGTAACTTTACAAAATGAAAGAAACGTACTATCCTCTTAGATTTACTGACCAAAGGTAATAAAACTGGTATATTTTTAACGCTTCAACGTGTTCATCTCAGTGTCCAAACCACATGGCCACTTAACATTTAAATTCACACAGTCTAGTGAAGTATGTCATCTCAAGAGCAATTGGGCTTACCGACATTAGGTTTCTATTCGGACATTGTAAAAGTCAGCCGTAATCAAAAACCCCAAAGCGAGCCGATTCGGATTCCATGCAGGAAAACGCGGGCTAAAACCATTATGGCAAAATAAGGGCAAAACCCAATCGAGTCCATTTACGCGTTGTGGGGGCCCTAATGGACCTAATCTCAATGCGGTTTTTCCCAAATGGCTGTCATACGGGCATGTTTATAGGGTAGTCTATAAGGCTACTGGCATCAAGCTTTACATTTGTATTTTGAATAGTTTTAATTTTATATAGCATTAAAAACTGTTATAAGACTATTCAAAACAGTGGTGCTGATAGATCTAAAGCCAAAATATAGCCTCTATATATACCAGCTGCAGCATGCCAATGAATATTGACTAATTAATACTAGGCTTAATTATATGTTATCTTATGCCTATATATAGGCTAGACTATAGGATAGGACTATAACTATAATATAGTAAATGGGGGATATACTATCCTATCAATGACAATTAAATTAAACCTACAATATATCACGAAATGGGACACACACAAAAAAAACACTAATCCGAAAGTCTAAATCATCATACCAGACTAAATGACTCAAATATGATGATTATAATAATATGGCTAAATAATTTCATCAAATGAAATAAAGTAAGTCCCCATAGGTCGGCCTTAAATCAGTTTATTTTCATGTAGGCTATGCCTACAATTTACTTTACTTTACACTTTAGTAAAGTATTTACGTTAACTAAACTGTCAACTTTCTCTTATTATCTTGTACTATTTTAATGGAACTTAATAAAAATAAGGAAGACAAAGTCTTAAGTCTTATTAAAAGTAAAAGTAATACCTACTTTTCCTGAATTGTCGAGTAGGCCTATGCTGTTCACATTTTATTCAGACCTTTCCTTTAATGTTGCTTCCACTATTCATACATATGGTAATTATACCATTAAGGTCCATTACAAGTCGTACTTTGTAATTCTGTAGGCCTATACTTCGATGTCGATAGTGTCGACTGTCGCTTCGAAAGTCATCACCCAATAGGCCTAAATCTCTCCATGATTAAACAATGCTTGGCTTTTAAAAACCATGTTCATGTGGATATGTTATAATCTCACCCATGTGCAGTGTTTAAGACATCTTTGCTGTTATATAATGTCTCTAAATTCAATGTTTTTAATAAGCATTGATGCAGATAAAATAGAGGCGAAAGACGCCATTATTGGTATGTTTTGGTCCGATCACGTGACCAAGCTGCTATCGCTAAGGACTTCTGAATAAAAGCTATTGCTTACTACAGTTAAGTGGAATAGATACGTAGTAATCAGACAAACAGGGTAGTTAATGTAATGTTTGAGAATATACATAGAAATTCTTTAGTCATAAAATATTTATACAATTTTTAAATACTTTTTAAAGTTTGTTCATTTCAAAGTTATAGCTTGTAAGCCGTTAATTCTTTAAGAAAAGAAAAAAAAAACGGAAACATACTAAAATTATTACCGCAAATAAAATATTTTAATTATCTCCCTCTAATTAAAAAAATCGTTTCCACATTTGATTCAATAGCGATGCCAAACAAGTTATGTTTTGTAATATAAACAATATTACTGACTTATTTTTATTTCTTTATAAGTGTAGGTTTTAACAAAAGCTGAAAGTAGAAGAGCGAATCCCTATCAGTTGAGAATAGCAGATGACTTTCCTAAGCTAAGAAGCTCCCTTTCAGATTTTTGTCCGCAAATGGGCACATCTGGATGCCCATTTTTGAAAGTCTTGCCTTTGGTTAGAAAACTCCGCTTTGAATACTTCAGAAATATCGGCTTCAAAAGTCAGTTTACCTCTTTCAGAACTTGAAACTGTTGCTGTTGTTTTTTTTATCAATAAAAAAATTCTTGAACGTCTCTCGCGTGCCATTGAAAAAATCGCTATTTCCTGCCATGTTTGGCACGAGAGCCTTAGGTTGCCAACTCCTGCATTAGATAACACAATCTAATTCATTACATTTCCTGCTAAATACGCCAGTGTTATGCTTTACTCGACCCAGACACTTATTGACAGTAAATAAGAACATAAAATGTGCACTAAGGACTTATAAAACCTTTGGCACAAAAAAGCCTGACATTTTAAAGGTTTTTAGCTTTGCCTGCCGGACAGAGGACACAGGGCTAAAAAGGAGGACATATCCTCCTTTTGCCGGACGTCTGGCAACCCTAACCTAGTGTGACCTAGTACGTCGACCGTTAAAGTTCAGGAATGTTTGTTTGCGAAGATTCCATCATGTAGGCTACTTATGTTCTGTGATGGAATCTATCGTTAAAATAGTCACTTTTATAGCTTTTCACCCTTAATTGATTTAGGCAGGCAATGCTAGTCTCTTCTACAAAAAAATTGATCTAAATATGGAGATCTGCGGTTGCAGACAGTGTTCGTTGGCATTAGACGAGGTAAAGTCTTGAAAAGATTCGTTTCTTGTTTGGAATTGAAATTAATTATATCTTATCTTATACATTACATGAGGATTTGAATGTGATGTCTGATTGACGGCACATTTCAATGAGTTGAACTTGTAATTACAAGAACTGTAAAGGAACTGAAAAGGATTTTATATTTAAGCTGAAACTGGACATATCTTACATTGAGGGGCCGTCCATAAAGTAGGGGAGAGGGGGGCAGGTTGATACGGGGGCAGGTTGATACATTTTTTTTTTACAGCTATTATACTACGTATGCGCAGAAGAGTTAGTACGGGAAATAGCTTTCTACTTCCCCTACTTTTGATATAAAAATGGCTTTGCTCGTATCAAAATTGATAATACTGTGAGGAAAATAGAAATTTGAGCGACTTTTGAAAAATATTGACCTACTATTACGTAAGAGATTTCACAGACACGGTAAGTACTTTTATTTTATTATCTCTTTATTTGGGTTAAATGGGGATTCCTGAATACTTTTATTTATATTACGATTGTGTTATTTGCGTCTTGTTTTTAATGTAATCGAATTAATGCAATGTGGTGTAGTGGGGCAAGTTGATACAGACGTTTCGGGGCACATTGATACATTATCCGGTTACCTATTTACCCCTTTGGAGAAGCATTTAAAAATAGAATAATATTATTTTTTTACAAAAATGTATTTATATTTAATTAGAGTGTTACGTTCATTGATTTTAGCTTACATTTAAATCATTTTCATTTATTTTTGCTTTACTTTTTATAATGTCTAGCTATAGTGTTATTCCTATTTATTAGAACTAGCCTAGAGGTTTAAGTTTAATGCACAGGCCTTATACAGGCATCTAATAAAAAGGTTTAATTAAATACATTACTATTAAACTATTATTTATCATATTATTTTACGATTATTGCGATTTTAAAATTTAGTTTAACTGTATTAAATTACCAGGGATTATAATTGTTTTTAATTGTTTGTAATTTCAGATGGTGCGAAGATGTAAAAGAAAGTCCCAACATGGGGTTACGATAGAAGTTGTATTGACCAAAATTGTTCTAAGTAATAAAATAAACAATAAAATAATAGTTTTGGGTTGTTTACTTTGTTAAATTGTCACTGTATTAGTTTGATTATTAAATCTTATTCAATGTATCAGATTGCCCCATAGTGTGTATCATCTTGCCCCTGCACGGGGCAAGTTGATACAAATTATTTTACATTGCTTTTAGACCTATATAAATTTTAAATATATTCTAATGAATAAAATTTGTAGATAAAAAGATGCAGGATACCTAGGGGAACAAATAAAAGTATTTATATCCACTCTAAATATAATGGTTTGCAATTAATGTAAATAAATGTAAAATGTGTATCAACGTGCCCCCCTCTCCCCTACGTCACGCTATTTTTGACCAGTTTTAACCCCTCCCCCCTCCCTGTCACAAACTGTCACAAATCTCGGACCCCCCCCCCCTAAAGTACGTCACACTTTCGAATTTAAAAAAAAATTAACACCTATTTAAAACGTAATCTAAAACACACTTCACTATTAAACAGTATTAAAATATAACAATTTCCACTTAAAAGAACTATCACATTATTAAAATGACTTTAATAGTAGAATAATTAATTGTCAACAGTTGTCACAGTTATTCATTGAAGCAGTCACTCAATCTATATTGAATTTGAAAACAAAAGCTGCAAAAATTAGACTAGACAATTATATAATACACATCAATCTTTTTACACAGGATAAGAAGTAGATATTAACGAAACTTGACCTCACCCAGTGATTAAATAATAAAAAGGGAACAAACAAAATTGACAAAAAAAAAGACTGGATTGACAAATTATGTGCTATATTGAATCTGTTTATTATGGAACTGTGAATTATGTTTAATTAAAAAATATCACTGGATATAATCCATCCATGGTGAAGTGACTGGCATTAATCTTTCACCATCAGCGTTTCCTGGAAGGATAAATGCAGACAGATAAACTTCATCCTCATCTAGCCACTCAACATCCTCTGAATGTGCATTTTCTCTTCTGGCAATAACTGCTATGAGTTCTCTTTGCCTTCTAGAAGCGATTCTCAAAGGACAAATGCGCTTTATCTGAGTTGATTCTGGAACAGTTTGGGTTGGCACATCCTCCCGAGCCCGAGCTCTGTGTTGTCCTGCACGTGTCTTCAACATTGTTTGTGAGGTAAAGTATAAGTGACATACTTTGCCAATTTGATCAAGTAAGCCGGCCTGCAAAGATGGACGGTAAATATCATATGGTTGTAGTTTGAAAACTCCTGTTGATCTCAACATAATGTCATCAAATTTGAGGGTTTGTGCCACAAACAATGACGGAAATTTATGAGAATCTGCATCTATTCTTTCTGGCGCTTTGAGTCCATCAGTTGTTTGGTTGATTGGGATTGGAGGAGGAGATATACTCGAAGGTTAAACGTTGAAATATGAGCTTCGCTCAGTGACATAATTATGCAGTGGACAACATAGAAATAATAATACTTTCGGCATGACCAAAGCAAGGCTATATACATAAAATAAGGCTTCGCAAAGGCATACTAGCACTCCTAGCGAGAGGAATCGTGAACAACATTCATGTGATACAAATTTCATGCTTTTTTGACATAAAACTAATTCAAATGTTTCACAAAATTTGTTATAATTATTTTTAAAGCTATTAATATTAAATTCTACTAAAGAAAAAAGAAAATAAATTGGAAATAAAATAAAAAATAAATGTGTGACGTCACACATGGCCTGACCCCCCCTCCCCCCTGTCACAAACTGTCACACTTTCTTACACCCCCTCCCCCCCTCTGGAGCGTGACATACTTTATGGACAGCCCCTGAGGTCAATTTTAAAACATTTATGTACTTTCCTAATTTAATAAGGCAAAAGGCCTATATTGATATCAATATACATAAAAAAAATATATTAGTCTTTTCAGACGTGCATACCGGTACTACATAGAAACAAACTCCCGATTCCCAATTCTAACCAAATGAAAGACTTTCAAATTGATGGACATATGTTTTCATACCTCATTCAGACAAGACTTGATTGTTCTTACTACAACATAATCACATCGGAATATATTTTTAATGGAGAGAAATTGAAGATTTTAAAATGCAGCAAGTTGAGTTTAAAACATTCAAGTAATCGTCATCAAAACGTGCCAAAAAAGAAATCTGGAAGGATACTGATTATAAACGTCGCATGGTGTTTTCAACTGCTAGGCATTTGTTCTACTATATCAGCATTTGGTTCAACACGCGTGAACAGATTTTATCCCAGTGGAAAGATGTTTTGAGCATAGGCCTAAATATAACTATTTTTAGTGCAAATTTATTATTTGTTTTATCATTATAATATAATATGCTTAACATTTTTTTTTCAAGTTCTTAAAATAAACTCATGAAATTAACTTTAACAATGCATTAAAAGTTTACTTTCACCTGTTTAACGTAAAATAATAATAATAATAATAATGAGCACTTATATAGCGCATCTATCCATGCTACAATAGCATGATCAGTGCGCTGTCATCACATAAATACAAGAGCACAATTTAGACAATGATTACTTAAACAGATAAAACTTTAGGTTCTTTTTTAATTGTAGCTCTATCTCCCTATAATTACATCTAGAAATGAAAACCGTAATAATAGATTTGTATAAGTAATAAAAAATAAATCATGATAGTTATATCACAAAATATCCGGTAACTTGTTTGACATCACTAAAATCAAATGTCTAAATTTAAGATAATTAAAGGGAGATAAGTATTCGTTTTCTTTACGTTAATATTTCTAATATTTTACTTTTTTCTTTCATTATAAAATAATAATAACTTTAAATTCATAAACAAAAAAATGATTAAATTAATAAAAGATATTTGCAAATTATATACATACAATATGACAACACATTTTATATGTACATTTATAATCGTTAGATTAACTACCCAGTTTAAATGATTATTCGCATATGTAATCTTATAGCTTATTACACGCGACAAATAAAGAGTTTCAATAGTAATATCCAAGCCTAATTAATAAGCATTCAAGTTAGGATATAACACCTAATTTTTATATGATTCTTTCTAGCAGTTGTTAGAATTAAAACTTTACAATTAATCAACCATGTCAGACTAATACCATATAGGCCTATCTCTACATCTAGCTATATATGCTAATACCATAAATTGTGTGAACGTTTCATCACCATAAGGTGCCATGCCGGAACGTTTAGTAGACCTAATTATACTATTTGATTTACTATAAATTGCAAGGAAAAAAAAGATGATAATCACGAAAAAGTTAATTGTTTTATATAATAATAATAATAATAATGCTTATATAGCGCATACCCGTTGAGGACAGTTCTATCGCTAACAAAAGTTACAGACACACAGAGTAGAAACACGAAGAACAGACAAAAATGTATGTAGGCCTATATATGTTTCTTATTCTAAATTGCCCGGCGTTGCCCGGGTGAAAATAAAACAGGTCTGTATAAACTACAGATAAAATTTTTATACACTACAATGTACAGAAAGCTATAGATCTAGAATCTAGAACTACAGATCTAATAATTGAAAAAAATATTTTTACTGAAGACATTTATGAAAGTAATTTAAAATAAATATTGTAATGGGGTTAAAAATAGCGCGAGTCTTTTTATTTAACAGAAAGCTAAGTTGCCCGGTGTTGCCCGTGGATTTACAATCTTTAAAAAAAAATTTAATTGAAATAATGTTTTTTTTCCGAAAAAAAGGTATAGACTAATTATCGGAAAATCGAACCCGGGACGACCGTATAGCAGTCCGATACGTTTTTCACTCAGCTAGCGAGCATGCATGTGCTTTGTCAAATCGCAAAGGTAAAATATGAGGCAATAAGGTCACGTGTCTTTTAATAAACCAATTGGATTGGTAAAACAAACACACATAGCTTTTTATATATTTATAGATAAAACGGTTATACAATTTGCTTCATTTTTTTATGATTGACGTATTTTCGTTGTGCATAGAAGGGGACGTCCATTAATTACGTCAACAATTTTTGAGGGATTTTTACCTCCCCCCCTCCCCCTTGTCAACAACTGTCAAACTTTCAGAGACCCCCCTATATAATTACGTTAACAATTGGTTACCCCCCCCCCCCCCTCAAAACAAGTAACACAATTTTAGACGCTTGCTTTTATGCTTAAAATAGATTTAAAACGGAAAAGTGCTATAATTAATTGTAATACATTTTATAACTTGTTAAAAAGGTTTCTAATTGACTATAATTCTCATATGTTTACAATTGTTCTTTTCATATACACATTTAATCATGTCTAATTCTACGTTTCACTTAAATAGCTTTTGGTACAATGTTAATTGGCAAATAGTTTAGGGGGGAATTGTGCACTAGTTGTAAATTAGCCTTCTATTTATCTAAGATTGTTAACCAAAAACCGGCATACTGGATTCCGGTTTAGAAACTGAAAACCGGTTTTGATTTTCCAAACCGGATTTCGGTTTCCTGGTTGGGAGGTAGGCCTAATCATTATTTCAAGTAGCACATCCTTTTTTTTTGGTTTTGATGGAAATATTTTAAATAAAAATTGTTGGATTCACACAAAACAATACTTGAAATGCCTTGCTAACATATTAATTTAGTCTTTGATATTGTGTTTCTTTTTTTCCAAATACCAACTATGGCTTGCGATAAAAACAACATCAAACCAAATGTTAAGTTACAGTTACAATCCTTTGTGTCAGAAAATTTTGAAAAAACGTCTTTAAGGATGGCTCGTTGTAAACTATGTTCCCAACAGATAAGCAGGAGCGGTGGCAGTACCGCTGGATTGCGTACACATCTGCGTAGCCTACTAAGCATCCTGAATTAACATAGTACATAGTCATCCTCTTCATATGCTTTTTAATATCACGGTCAACGATAATCGCAGGTTTGATTATCCCAATTGAAAGCTATTGTCGGTTTTAATCAATTAGCCCAGATTTTTGTTAGTTCTAAAGAATTTTATGGTAAAGCGTACAAAATCATATTGTAGCCTATTCAAAGAAATCAACCTCTTGAATGTCCTGCATACACAAATTAAATTTGAACTATTGTTCAAATATACCTGCAAAACTACGCACATTTGGCTTTTCCGGCCTGTAACTTGTGACATTGCGCGGGAAGGGGGGGGGGAAGAGAGAAACCAAAATACGGTTTTAAACCGGTTTTATAGAGCCGAAAACCGGTTTTAACACAACCGGTTTTCAAGAAAAACCGGTTTTAGCATAGGTCTACCTAGTTTCACCCTTATGTTCACTATTCCTTCTTACATTATTGCCCACACACACACATTATATACACACGGTAATTGCCTTCCCTGTCCCCCTACCTTGCACTATTTGCCACCCACGCCTTGCAATACTAGCGACGCCACTGGGGTACTAATACATTTTTATCTCATTTTATTTTTCCAGAAAATTAGAAATGAAAACGTAAAAATTATTAAATATGTAGCCTAATCGATCAAATTTTAATATTTCACCTATTATAACGTAGTGGGCAAAAATATATTAGTTTATATATCAGAATTAGGGATATTATGTTAAAAGGAAATAAGGTAGGCTAAGTCGTACTTCATGGGGTGGACCAAGAATTATCTTTCTGAAGAAAATATTAAAAAAATAACCATGTTGGATTCACAAAATTCACTTCATTCAATGCTTGATGTAACTGAGAGATCTTCATAACATGTAGTAACACAACTCAATAAACTTGATAAGACTTCACTTGAGGATAATAACTTTAATCAACGTATTGTATATCACCATCACTTCCACACTTCGTTACTACTACCATATCAAGACCAAGAACATCACTCTTCCACGGCCTAACATACACTGTCCTTGTTTACCATCTCTCTCTCCCAAGTAAACATTACATGACGTCAAACACACATTTCCTAGTTACCCATTAATCGCACCTATTGCACAAACTTATTCCTTATAACTTCACACCAAGTCATGCATCACTTACACCCTCCTTCTCACATTTAAAAATACCTTTAGTATTTTTTTTTTTTTTATTTTTTTTTAAAAAACTTATAAATATACATCTGCTATTATACAAATGCTCCAACTCTATTTAATTAAAATTTTCAACAAATCATAACAAATATGCACTTCCTTTCAATACATCCATTACGCACCTAGTAAACAAAGTATTGTAAAATGTAAATTGCACACCAACATATGTTCTCCACAAGACAACAACTATTATCATATAAAAATAACTAATCATGAATAATATAATAATAATAACACTGAAAAATGATGTCTATCCTGTATCCCAAGCAGTCATCAAACTTATCAATATAACTGTCATTACTTAAATAAAAAATGATTACATCTAATTCATTCACTCATTTACTCATGTTCACCCATTTTATTTCCACTTAACCACAACACCAATATAGAACATATAACTTGACTTGGGTACAATGTGTGGCAATATAACATCATCATCATCATCATCATCATCATCATCATCAAAATATCATCATCATAATAACCAAATCAAAATCTGTGAAAAATGTAACATTTGTTAATATCTCAAAATAATAATATAAAAAACACTATTTACAATATTATCTACAACAATCCCTATCCTTATATTTATTTCACCCATAATCATTTCCTTCTAGAACCACTTCATCTCTAAAACCATCTCCCCATTCGAACAAACACCCAACTATCTTCATATCATCGAGTACATTTTTCCTTATGTCTAATATCAACCAGTCTTCCCTCCATTCACTTATCTGCAATACCTTTTCTTCTTCCAACTCATCAACACTAACGTTAACAGTCCCCATCACTTCTCTGTATTTCCATTCTATCTCAATTCCTAATGTCTCTACTGTCACGACATTGTCCTTCCAACAATCTATATTCCCCAATGTTTCTATTATCCCAACATTGTCTTCTTGCCAATTTCTAATTTCCAATGCCTTAACTCTCTCAACATTGTCCTCGCGACAAACTCCCAATTCTTCATCTTTCGCGACACTATCTTTCCGACAATCTACAGTCAACAATGTTTCAACATTGTCTTTGTGACACTTTTTAGTCAACAACCTGAAACCTTTCTTTTCCCCCCTTTCACCTAACATAACACCTAAGACCTTGACACGTTTCTCCCTTTCACTTAACATAAGATCTACAACTATGTCATCATGACCTAAGTGAGGATCACTTAATATACTATCTTGTATACTCTCATCTCCCGACAATTTCAAATTGATCTCATCAAATAGCCCATCTTCAGTTCTTACATTAACTGTTTCCTTATCTGTCACCTCCACCTGTTCTTTTATCTTAGTCATTGAATCTTCACCCAAGATTTCACCTTCATTTATAGTTTCTAACTTTTCAACTATAAGCTCTGATTCTCTTTTTTCAGTTTTAAAATCCTCAACCATGACCTCTGGTTCTACATTTATATTTTTCAAATCCACCACCTCTGGTTCTCTAATTATCATATCTGACACTTCCATTCTAATTTCTGACTCATTTACCATAATATTAGATTCTTCATTTAGTATTTTAGATTCTGTCAACTTAATCCCATTATCTTCCTTTACTATATCTTCATTTTTAGCTATCTTATCAACATCATCATATAAGTCAACTTCATTCCTTAACTCTGTAATTTTCACTTCAATAACTGCTTTCTTACATAGAAAAACCATTTCTCTTTCTTCTATCTCCTCCTCCATTTCTCTTATTTGAGATTCTAAGACTATTATATCTTCATCACCATTATACAATTTACTTAACCACAGATTTTTCTTGTCATTTATCAGTCTACACAAATTTGTTCGTACTCTAATTCTCATAATGTCTAAGTCCAATAACTCCATATTTTGTTCATGTATCTTTTCCTTCCTTTCTTCCTTTTTATCTCTCTTTTTCTTCTCTCTTTCCCACTCTTCATCTTTCTTTCTATCCTCTCTTTCCCTCTCTTCATTTTTCTTTTTATCCTCTCTTTCCCTGTTTTCATTTTCCCATTCTATCCTTTGTTGCACTCTCTTCTCTACGTATTTCACAATAGCATCCCCTTGTAATCCTATCTCTAAAGCTACTTCCGTCCACGCTTTCCATAAATCAGGGTTCATGTTTATTATTAACCGCTATACCAACAAGTGTATACAAGAAAAAGTTTCTAATAGCACTGCGCACAGTACAGTACTCTAGTATAGCACAAGTATCGTTCTAATACTACTATACGCGATATTCTAATACAATGCAATATGTGTACCAGAATAAATGTATGCACAACCTCCAAATCAGCACAAATACCGTCCTAATATGTGCAATGTTTTTAATTTAAAATCTTTAAGTTTTGATTAACATAAAAGCGTGTAAACGTTGACCATATAGCACACTACCTCAACCAACACACCAGCATGAATCATATATACTTACGATATAGCAATGTGATGCATATAACATTTATAGTTGCAATTAAAATTAAAATTAGAAGTAAATCATAAAGCAAATAAATATATATATAGATACACAGATAGTTTAGCAGAAAGACAGAAGAATACACACAAGTAAACTATACTTAATGTTTTGACACAAATCGATAAACAAAACAGCCCAAAACAAGATACCAGCACGCTAACAAACTAAACAAATACTAAGTTCACTTTGATTCAATGGGAAGCCCACTCAAACCCACAGTCTAAGTCCGCACAATCCTTTTTCCAAAGGACGAATCTCCCCAATGAATAAAAATATACTCATGTAGCCCTAATAGAATTTACATATACAAATATACGAATATACATATAGCAATGATAATAAATTATACCCTAGATATTATCATACAAGTTAAAAAAATATTTAACTTAGCTTTCAGTAGTGCTGTCTCCAATCCAGGTCCACGCACGTCCCTTGTCCAACGTCCAAATTCCTTGACCTTGATAGCTCTGTCCAACCAAATCAAATGTTCCACAGTATCCAACGGATCAACCTTGAGTGTCCTTTCCCAACCTTGAAGTCTTCCGGTAACCGTTGTGTCGACCTTGCATATGAACTTGCCTAACTTCCACCGACGTGTTGAATGCAGTCAGCAAACGAGATCAACAGCAAAGTTACACATCCGGCGCCAGGAGATAATATGCCCTCTGCACAAGGACGCAGACGATGTATACCTTTATTAGCGGTTGCAACGATGCAATGACGCCCGCAATAATATGCCCTCTGCACAAGGACGCAGACGATGTATGCCTTTATCAGCGGTTGCAACGATGCAATGACGCCCGCTTACTATGCCAGAAAGCTTTCGTAAGCAGTTACGGCTGGCAATAGGCAATAGTGTGTAGCCACGGCAAACCGGATAGTACGACGTCGACCTTGACAGACTTCGACACCAGATAGATACCAGCTCGTCAGTACAGCTCACAGACGACAGTACAACTTCAGTACACCCACAAGACAGCTTCGGACTTCGCAGCTCATCAGCTTCAGTACAATTCTGTAACCATTCCACAGGGTTGCTCCACAACTCACAAAAAGCTCCACTGGTCAATAAACATCCCAGTCATATACCATGACCCACAGTGCAACTCCACAAATCAATAAATCCACCAGTCATATACAATGACTCGCAGGGCAATCAAACGTCGATTCCCTCAAGTTACCTCCTCCAAGACAGGCAGGCAGGTCAACTTCTAACAGTTCCAACAACTGTACATAAAGTAGGCTCTGTGATGTGTCTCTCTATGGTCTTGATTTCTACCCTGCTGCTCCACCATTTTGTAACTGAGAGATCTTCATAACATGTAGTAACACAACTCAATAAACTTGATAAGACTTCACTTGAGGATAATAACTTTAATCAACGTATTGTATATCACCATCACTTCCACACTTCGTTACTACTACCATATCAAGACCAAGAACATCACTCTTCCACGGCCTAACATACACTGTCCTTGTTTACCATCTCTCTCTCCCAAGTAAACATTACATGACGTCAAACACACATTTCCTAGTTACCCATTAATCGCACCTATTGCACAAACTTATTCCTTATAACTTCACACCAAGTCATGCATCACTTACACTTGACAAACATTAGTTATAGTCTCGGCGAGGGCCTAGTATTGTTTTTAGTTCTATTGAAGTATTGTTAATCCCAGCCATCGCTTACTTGTCTTATATAACGAACGCTAGACTCAGGAGCCTAGCCTATTTTAGATGTACTGAGCGGCAAAAAAACTGGGTTTCTGAACGTTCTTTGCAGACAGTTTGTTGGTGTGTTTGTGTTTCTTCGTTATTCCAGCCATCATGTCTCGCTAGACTAGAGTTGCCAGACGTCCGGCAAAAGGAGGGTATGTCCTCCTATTTAGACTCTTGTCCTCCGTCCGGCAGGCAAAGCACAATACCTTTAAAATGCTTTTGTAATATTGTATGTTTTGTAGGCATAAGGACAAATAAATTTTAATATTATTATTAACATGTTAAGAATATAATTAATAAACAGGTGATCATTTGTACAAGAAAAGAATTATCCGCTTTTTTTATAAGACTCGTGCATGAGCTTTAAAGTTGCCCAACCAAATGCAAGCTGCCTTTCAGCCTACATTGAATTTATATGTTATTTTTTAACAAAACTGTTTCTTGCTCAGTTTACCAATACATATTTAAACTTAGTGGAAGCTCTTGTAATAAATTTATACTGATTGCAGGCTAAATGCGAAATTATGCAATTGAAACACAATGTTCTCCTTTTTGTCTCTCGGTGTCCTTCTTTTGACACCCATGTGTCTGGCAAGCCTACGACAGACAGCGAAGGTGAGGTTTTATACAATTGGTCGGTCACTTCGCCTTGCTACCAATTGCATTAGTTTTCACCCATACATACAAACTAGCAAGATGGACACAAAAAGGACATATTAAATGTAGTTTCCATAATTGATATATTTGTATTAACGTAAAACTATAATATGTTGTTAATGTTATCTATGTAAGTTTAATAGGACAAATTGTGTAGAATTTAGTACAAAATTTGTATCATTTTTTACTTCATAAAAAGTAACATTGTTGATGTCAACTTTTCTTGACCTCCCCCCCTCCCCCATGTCAACAATTGTCAAACTTTTTCAGACCCCCCCCCCCTCCCCCTATTTTGTTGACGTAATTAATGGACGTCCCCGAAGTATTCTAGCTTTTTGTGTCCGTACCAAAGAAAGGAAAAGTCCTTTGCAACAATGACCTACGTCCTGTCGCTTTAACATCTATTATCATGAAATGTTTTGAAAAAATTATTCTTAGACGTATACTAAATAAGGTGCACAAAAGCCTTGATCCCTACCAATTTGCCTACAAAAAAGGCAAAAGCGCTGATGATGCTATATAATTAATGTTAGATAGACCAACGGGATACACGTAAGAATTACGCTCGAATACTCTTCGTTGACTTTTCATCTGCCTTCAATACCATCCAACCAAACCTTATGATACAGAAAATATCTGCTTTAAATGCCATTCAACGCATCCAAGCCTGGGTCATGCGATTTTTTTATAAAACCGCCCTCAATTTGTCAGAGTAGAGGGATGTACCTCACCAATAATAGAAATAAGCACTGGAGCGCCAAAGGGTGTGTCCTGTCTCCAGTTCTATACACAATTTACACCAATGGCATTCGAAGTTCGACAATCAATACAGTATCGTTAATCAAATACTCCGATGATACAGCCATTGTCGGCCTTGTTTCCAGTGACGACAGTCTATATCACAGGACGATTTCAGATCTCTACAAATGATGCGGAGAGAACTACCTGATATTGAATATCGCACAAACGAAAGATTTAATTGTAGACTTTCAAAAGAAAAACCACAAGCTGACTGATTTACAAATAAACAACCAAATTATACATCAAGTCTCGCAATATAAATATCTTGGCGTCACAATTACTGACAAACTGACTTGGTCTGACCACTGCAAAAGCCTCTGTAAGAAAATCCACAAAAGACTTTTCTGTCTAAGTAAACTAAAAATATTTCATACAGAGAAAACCATTATGAATCTCTCTTACTCGGCGACTGTTGGTAGCATCCTAAGCTTCGCAATCACCTGCTGGTATGGTAATGCCACCACATTGAACAAACACCGGATAGACCGCCTAATAAACAAAGCCTCTCGTACTACACAGACATAATTACCATCTCATGCAGATCCATTCAATTCAAGGTGCCTATGATTGATAAAATCCTTCAAGATCATGTACACCCTCTTCGCGATCATATCTAGTCGAAGTGGTCAGCTTCTTTCAATAAGGACAAGAACAGAGAGATTTAGGATCTCTTTTGTTCCACTATCAGAGAGAATCTTTCAAAGGAATCATCAGTCAGCCAGAAAATACAATAGCTGACTCCTAAATGATACTTTTTTTGTGGTCGGGGAGAAACTGGCTTAAAATGAATGAGATAATCAGAATTGGAACCAAGAGTAATTTGGCCAAATTCACTGGTCCAGAATCTATCACCGTGATCACCGTGAATGCCAGGTGCCATTTGATTGAAGAATCTTGGTGTCTTATTGGATCCCAAGCTGTCTTTCGACCATCATTCATATATTATGCAGAGGTCTATATCTGCAGTTGCGTAGACTCGGCCAAATACTACCCAATTCTGATTCTGCAAAGACACTGGCAGTCGCCCTGATACTTTCGCGTATCGACTATTGTAACGCCCTGCTAGCCGGCCTGCCCGAAGACAAAATCGCCAGACTACAGCGAATACAGAACAGTACTGTGCGTTTGGTTATGTGCAAGTCAAAACGAGAGTCGGGAACCGCCCTTCTACGCTCGCTCCATTGGCTCCCCGTGAAAGCCAGAATTGAGTATAAAGTGGCGCTACTTTGCCATCAGTGCATTTTTAATAACGAGTTTCCGTCCTATCTCAAGGAACTAATCACACCACATGTCCCGAAAAGAACGCTTCGTTCTGCCAATTCATCGCTTCTGGAAGAGCCCCGAAGGTGTGGAATATACTTCCCATTCAACTCTGGCGAACAAGCTCTACTGTTTCTTTAAAAAAGAACTTAAAAACTAATTATTTCAATATTTACTTTAGATAACATTTAACAAACTTTAGACCCCTTACTGTCTTACTTATGGGTTGGGTCGGTTAATGCTACATTTATTTGATTTGTCTTTTTTTTTAAATCATCAATTAGCCCTGTCAACTAGCCTAGAGTAATATCCGTGTTCTTAGTTGTATGTTAAAAGCACTCTGAGCTTACATCATGTTTGTTGGCAGCGCTATACAATTATTATTATTATTATTATTATGATAGTGTGCGCGAATGTCTATTGTGCTTGAGTACAAATGGTTCCTTAATATTGTATTAACGTACCGATATGCTGAAAGACGGAATTTATGTAGTCAAGATACATTTCCAATTATTTGGATCAATTAAGTAATCTTATCTTATCTTATAAATCAGTTTTTACTGTTTTATTTTAACATGAATATAAACGTCATTTAAAATAAACAATTTCAAATTATAGATTATTTATTATTCGGCCAGTTGTTTTTGTTGTGTTGAAAAAGACTTCTTAAAAAATGTTGTTCCTAAAAATGGAACTGTTTCTGTATGATAATGTTTATATTTCACAAGTCGTTATGTCGGTTGGGGGATGGGAGGGTGTGTCTCTGTCTCAATCATTAGCGTCATGTTTGTGCATACCTATTCCAAGCTGAAATGAGGGGGGGGTGACAATTAGATTATGTCGACATTTAAATACCATGGGCAGGAGATGGGCGAACACTCCCCCTCTTCTACCTTGTCAACTCTACCTTTTCTTTTTTAAACCATCATTAGTTGCAATGATCGACTTTGGTGAAGAGTGACAAACATGTCATTAACAACAACAATTAATCCACGACACTTCATCAACTTCAGGCTCATTGCTCGTCCAGTGTTGGGACATGAACTATTTCAAGTATGCATACGAATTCTTAATCCAGAATTATTTTAGTATGTAATGTACAAGACAAGATTTGTGTAGACCAGTGGTCGTTAACCTTTTTGTCTGAGAGAGCCATGGACACCACATATTTTGAAAAGTAATTATGTGAGAGCCATACATTATGTTTAAAACTAAAAATTCAAGTAATTGTGTGCATTTTGTGTAATTTCAACACTAAAAGTACAATAATTATGTCTCTAAATCCTTGCTAATAACATTGTTATGCTTTTATGCAATTGATATGTAGATCAAAGGAGTCTAACGAATTTTTTTAAAAAAATCAAACATTTGTCTGCGAGCCAGATGCAGCTGTCAATAGAGCCACATCTGGCTCGCGAGCCATAGGTTCCCGACCCCTGGTGTGGACTATGCTCGTATTTAACTTGGTAGTCTAAGGCTTCTTTTTCTTAAATATGCAGTAAAGCTCATTTATGGTATGCGCAATATAATTTTTAACACATGCACAAGAACTAGTCAGCCTATGCGTAAGACTTACATACGACTTACATAGAGTAGCCTAGGCCTACGCGCAAAACTCATTTAGTGTGTGCGTATCAATCATTGAGTGCTATCGCAAGAATTTCTTAGTCTATGCACAGGAATTAATACCGTATGTGCAAAACTTCTTTAGCGCACGCCATACACTTTTTTAGAGTATGCTCAAAAAAATTATTGATTTTATTCGCAAGTATTTGTTAGCTAATATTTTTTATCGTATCTGTAAACTTATTTAGCGCACGTTGATGACATATTTAGCGTAGGTGTACGCAAGACAAGTTTAGCTTGTTATTTTAAGCTTGTATTTTATTTAGACTCTCGTCTCTGGTACCCCCCCATGCAGGGCCGGCTCATCAAGATATAGGCGAACTAGGCGGTGGCCTAGGGCGCAAAATTTTAAAGGGCGCAAAATTGAGGATTTTGTTTAAATTTTGGAATTTAAAAATATAAACTATAGGCCTATTAAAGTTTAGTGCTTCTTTGCGCTATTAGCATAGGCAGATGAATTACTAGGTGATGAAAGGCGAAGGGTATTTTATTTCAGTTGTCTTAGAAAATAGGAAACTATGCCCTAACAGTAGGCCTACTTATTTTGGCAACCTCGCTGTGCGTAGCGGAATGCAAAAAGGCAACCCCTCACTTCCCCTGCCACACCCTGGATGCGATGCGGCGGCGGAATATCATAGTAAAGTTACAGTGACCGTCAAGTCAGTTCGTGAATTGTAAGTCGTGAGGGCGCTGAGTTGTTTGCATTGGCAGTGCAGTTGCTATTTTGTGCATTATCGGACTGATATTACGAAAACGAGTACATTAGAACCCCTAAGTGGCACAAGATGGTCCAGTCGAATTGATGCACTAACACCGCTGCGGTACCAGTTATCTCATGTGTGTGATGCTTTGGAAGAGATTTCTAAAGACACTTCTCTAAAATGATCTAGTCGCAGTATTGCGAAGCTAGAACCACTTTGGTTACTTAAAAATATCTCAGACTTCAAGTTTATTGTTGCACTTGTCACATAGCACAACATTTTGTTTCAAGTAAACATAACTAGTAAGATACTGCAAGAAAAGGACTTGAAACTCCAGAAAGCAGTTAGTCACCTAAAAAAAAAAAGGGAGAATTTTTGGTTACAACTAGAAGTGATTTAGAGTTCAATAGAATTATGGCTGATGCTAATGAAGTCGCATAAGAAGTTGCATGGAAAATAACCAGTATTTGAGAAAGATAAGGTCCGAATAAAAAAAAAGAAGAACATGGTTGATTATGAATCGACAGATGAATCTGTAAAATATTGCATGTGACCCCTCAGAAAGTTTCAAGATCCACTTTTATTTTGCTGCTTTAGACACAGTTGTTTATGCGGTAAAAGAAAGATTTTCCCAGTAAAATAAAGTATCTTGTGTCTTTGGATTTTTGTACAACATTCCTGACCTTTAAAACAAGACTACAGCAGAGGTTAAGTCGATGTGCAAAAGCTTGGAAAAAGCATTAACAATTGAAAAAGATGAAAGTTCGAATGAATCTGGCATTACGACAGTGTTCTGAACTTAGAGCAATTTCTCATCATGTTCATGACTCAGTACCTATCAAACTTCGAAGAAGTCCTAAACTACATTGACCAACAAAATCTAGAAAATTGATTTCCTAACATTTGTGTAGCCCTTCGTATTTCGCTTACGTTGTCACTTTCCGTAGCTAGTGCTGAACGAAGTTTTTCAAAACTTAAGCTAATTAAATCCTATCTGCGTAGTACAATGTGTCAGGAGTGACTTACGGGCCTGGCGACAATTTCTATTGAAAGTGAGAGAACTTAGAAAGATAGCAGGACAGTTAGACTCAAAAGCCCTCATAAAAGAATTTGCTTAGCAGAAAGCAAAAAAAGTACCATTAGAGTTTTAGTCTTTAGGAGTATAAATACTGTTAATCAGTATTTAAAAGTGACCTTTGAACCGTAGTTAAGAAAACAATAATCCAATATCAAGTAGTCTTTGTGCAATTTTTAAGTGTTATAAAAACAGAAAAAAAATATCCCTAATCTAACTGTGAGTTTCTGTTTGTTATATTAAGAGAACTGTACATAATGGAGGTATAACACCTATAAAACAATATTTCTAATGTAAAACTGTGTTTTATGTAGCTTTTCAAATTAATAATAATTTAGATGTCTAATTATTAATCTATAATGCAAAGCCATTATTGTTACTTTTCATTCAACTGCTATTTTACATTTCACAGTCATCAATCAAAGGTTATAAAATAAAAAATTTCTTGGGCTATAACAATTATTAAAAAAAACACCACATTTTTAAAGTTCCATACCCGCAGATCCCGCCGAAGGCAATTTAATGAGGGCGCAGAATTAGTTTTCGCATAGGGCGTCAAAAACCCTAGAGCCGGCCCTGCTCTCATGGATATAACATCATTGCAGGTGTGAACTTGTCTAAAAATGTGGGGACTGTGGGGGGAGGGGGGATGGCGTAAGGCAGGCGCCATAATGGCACTTAAAGAACGAATGTTCAAACAAATCCCAGTGAATGCGTTAAAGAGTCTATTCGAAATTTTACTTTTAATTTTTAAAGACGACATTCCAGTTTATGAGTTACTTAGCCAATTAAGTATCAGGACATCGTTTTTTACATTTTGTTTTGCCTGTCCATCCCCCGTTAACATTCAATATATTGTCATCATTTGGCATGAATTCAAACACACAATTTTTATTGCTCTGTTATGATCATGATAACATTCCAGATATTTTGTCTTTCTTTACTTTTATATAATAAATGAGTAGGCTAGTGCACTTGCAAATGTCAAAAAAAGGTGAACCATGTTTTTCAGTATTATTAAATCCACCCTAGCACACCCCCCCCCCCCACTAAATTGGAATAGTCCATCGTGACAATGGCTGTCTCATGCGATTTAGAAAAAAAAAATACATCTATATATATATTAGAAGAAAACAGATTAATGGTTCAATTAGTCCACACCATTACCAAAACCTAAGGTGATCTCGCGATACAGTGAGACTTAAACTGTTTTCCCTTGATTAATATACTCGGCTTGTTTTGGACATTCGTTTCCCTCTGAGGTGCAAGTGGTCTTGTTTCTTACAGGCGATTGAAAGCAAAAGAAAAATGATTCTGTCGGCTCTTTTTATTGCATTGGTTTCCAGCGTTGCTGTTGGTTTTGAAAACAGTGGTAAGTAGAGACTTGTTTAACTATTGGACATTTAGGCTAACCATTAAATAGTCCTGGTTATTTTGATATTATAATCAATATTCTCTAAACAAGATATTTCATTATATTTTAAGCATGTTTTCTGTATATATATATTTGGCTCTATATCAAATTATCTAACCATATTATATTTTTATCTATCAACGACCTACCTACCGACCTACCTATCTATTTTTCTAATCACTAATTTATCACAGACGCTCCTTTAATACAGATGATTATTTGGACCCACACGCATTTATAGTAGAGTGTGCGCTTTTTTTAGACGATTTTAATTCTCTTAGAGCCTTGGACTTCTAAACACATCAATGATAAAAATTAACATAGAAATGAAATAAAATTTCATTAAATTAGATCTATGATACATACTTAATAATTTTTTAGTTTCGTAAGGAATGCGTGTCAGGAAAATATAAGAAAAACGAAGTAGGCAAGTATTTGAACGGTATATTTACATTTCTAACGTTTTTATTATTGTGTATATTTTAAGCAAATATTTCAATAAATCTTTTTTTATGAAACTAATTAAATGTTTTCTTTTCAGGATATTCTCATTTAGAGCTGTCAGCCAATCCAGGTATATTTCATCCCATTCTTACAAAGAAATTACAACTAAGATGTTCAGTCAAGAATAATAAGCTTCAAGCTCAAAGAACAACCTCAATATTACAGTTGAATGACACAAAGAACCAGAGTGACCAGTCAGCAATGAAAAGTTCCAAGTCCCAGGGAGAAGTGGAATTCTCGACACTTCTTTCTTTGGTAATGACAAAGACAAACAAAGAAACAGGTTTGAACGAGACAATAGCCAGTGTCACTGGATGTGATTCTCCAGTCATAGAGTCTATGTACGCTGGTACTGTCCAAGTAGAAGGTAACACTGAAGGTTCAACAAGAGAAGGAGAACAAGGCTTTATTACATTGACATGGACACGTCCATTGGAAGAACATGCTGGTGAATTCTATTGTGAGGCTTCTGCATTGAACTCTGAGAAACATTCAGAGACACTTATTGCTTCTATAGAGATTCAAGCAATCGAACCCAAAATTTCTGATATTGTCAACTACATTTCAACTAATGACAAAGACATCTTTGATCTCCAGTCTATAGTCTTAGAATTATATGAAGAAAATCAATATTTGAAGAACAAGGCCAACGAATTAGCCAAAGAAGATATTGACATAAAGTACAAAATGGATCAAATCCCAATCCCTATGATCCAAACTGGTTCCTTATTTTGTGAGGATCAAACAATAAATTTTAACCCTGCCTTTAAGAATGCTCCTACAATCTTTACATCTTTTACAACTGGGCATTCGTATTCATATACAATTTCAGTTTCAAGTGTTGATACTACAAATTGCAGTGTTACTTGCAATGGCAGTAGTAGGGCGAGATTTAATTGGATCGCCATAGGATTCTGAAATACTTATAAGAATGACGGCCAACATTATTTTATTTGAATAGCTCTGAACTTTTTTTCTTCTACTAATTAAATAATATTTACATAAGAGTATTTTTTAAAAAGTGTAACACTGAAACAAGTTTTTTTTATTTATGTACACACTTATTAGCAAACATAGATTCTAACTTTTTTAAAAACATACTTTAAAACATTATTATTTAAAAACTCGCAAACAAAATTTGAAGTAATAGCCCTATAGCCTACAACGTTTTGTATATTAAAATGAGGATGAAATAGACCTACGTATAAACAGTTTTATTTAACTATGCATCACTAGCTAATTGGATTAGTTTGTGTCCAGTCACTGAGCAATAAAAAGGTTTTAAAAATATGTATAATAATGTTTTTTTAATATCTAATTGTAAATCTGTCTCTCTTATTCACAACTATATTAAGAAAAAAGATAAATGAATGTTATTGTTTTATAACATTGTACAATGTATAGAGAAAAAATAACGAAGTGCCAATTACCCTCACAGGGTGCACTAAAAGTGCTTGTTAAAATGAGAAAAAGTACAGGTTTTCTAAGAATGATGTGTTGCTTTTTTTATTTTATCTTAAATCTAATTTTCGTAACCGAACAATATCTCAATCATAAAGTAATGAATGAACAATTGAAAGAGCGCGAATACAAATACAAATCTCGCCCTAAAACTGATTCTTGAGTTTAATCATCAAATGTTTACCTATGTACTTAATAACCTTCATGTTTTGCTTTAAGAGTTTAAATAAACATATTTGTTTATTATATCTGCAAGATCACAACAATCACCTAATTATTTGTATAGTATGCACACAAGATCTGAGAGGTAAAATATAAAACTGTTAAACAAACAAGCGAACCTAGTTCTGATTTTGTCAACTATGTTTTAACTAGGGATTCCGGTTTTGAAACCGAAAACCGGTTTTGATTTTCAAAACCAGATTTCGGTTTGTTGGTTGGAAGTTGGAAGGTAATCATTACTTCAAGTAGAGGACCCTTTTTTTGGTTCTAATGGAAATATTTTTATTAAAAATGTTGGATTCGCACAAAATAATTCCTCAAATGCCTCGCTAACACTATTTAGTCTTAGATATTGTGTTTCTTGTGTTTTCAAATACCAACTATGGCTTGCGATAAAAACAACATCAAAGCAATTGTTAAGTTACAATTAACATGCATCTTTTTTACTTGTCGGCTCATCTTTTAGATTTGCGCCGCTCTTTGATGTACGCAATGGAGAGACGCAAACTAGCCCTTCCCTGTGACCCTGAACAATTCGGCTAGACACCGCGTCTGTGCTTTATTATTAACGGCCCAATTACATACACATTCTTTTGATTTGTTTTGTGCTAAGCGAAACCTTTTAATACATTTTTTTACAAGTTACCATATATTCCTCAATATTATGGTCAACAATAATCGGTAATTTGATTATCACTATTGAAAAATTGAAAGCTATTATCGGTTTTAATCAATTAGCCCAGATTTTTTTTTAGTTCTAAAAAAATCTTAGGGTACAGAGTACAAAATAATATTGTACACAAATCAACCCCTTGAATGCCATGCAAACACTAATTAAGTTTGAAGTATTTTTCAAATATACCTACAAAACTAGGCACATTTGGCTTTTCCGGCCTGTTACTTGTGACATTGCGCGGGGGAAAAGGAAGGGGAACGAAATCCGGCTTTAAACCGGTTTTATAGAACCGAAAACCGGTTTAGAAAGAAACGGTTTTAACATCCCTAGTTTTAAGTAGCGACAAACACAGCTTTAATTTCAAGTGTACAGTCTCTTAATCACAGGAAGAAAATCATTACCTGATTCTACAGAACCAGACTAAATAGTTCTGCAAAGTACAAAATAGATCAAATCCCAATTTCTATGGTCCAATCTGGTGCCTTACTTTGTACTGACAAAACAATATAGATCTATTTTAGCCAGCCTTCAACAACACTCTTAAAATCTTTACATTTTCATCAGATAATTCGAATTAATAGTCGAATTGTGTATCGAAAGTTGCAAATACCAAATGTGTATTTAGTTGATCCTAATTTCGTGAGTTTAACTCTGATTGGCTTGCTAGAGAGTTTTAAAATACTGGAAGACGCCAACAAACTGTGGCCAAGCCAGCTTTTTAAGTAGTGTTGCCAGACACATAGGTGTCTAAGGGAGGATATAGATAGATCAAAAGGAAGAAAAAGTAGGACATATTGTGTTTCAGTTGAATAATGGTTTCACATTAAACACTCAATCAGTATAATCTTATGACAAGAGCTGCCAATAATTGCTAATTGGTAAACTGAGAAAGAAACAGTTTTGTTAAGTAAAGTAGCCGTCGGACCGAATTGATATATTGGATTAGGTGAAGCAGCGTTCACCAGTTTCTGTGACCACGGCATACTAATTAATTGTGTGGCCAGCACTATGCATAGCCGCCTCTACTTTACCCCAACCATTGTCAGGTACCCATCAGAGCTGGGTAGACTCAGTGACACCCTCCAGACCCGGAAAAAAAAATCCTAGTCTGAACCAGAATTCGAACCCGGGACCTTCGGTAAGCCAGCCGAGCGCGCTGCCGCACAGCCACCGTGACCAGTTTAGTTAAATATAACAAAAATTCAATGTAGGCTGAAAGGCAGCTTACATTTGGGCAACTTTACAGCACATGCAAGAATCTTTAAAAAAAATGGATCATACTTTTCTTGTACGAATGATCACTAATTTATTAATTATATTCTTTACATGTTATTAGGTCTAGTACAGGGGTCGGCAACCGTTTGATAGCGGCGTGCCAAAGTAGAATTTCTAACTCACTCAGCATGCCAACAGCCAAATAGCCAACCTCTTCTATATTTATTATTGTTAACATAATTATTGAATGTATGTATCATGATAAAAAAAAAGACGCTTTATTAAGAAACGGTGTAAAACTCTACACAGATTAGTCGACGCATATTGCGATAACAACAACAATTACGTAATATAATGTTCGTATATAGATTAGCCTACGGTTAAGCTGTTGTTGTTTTGTAAAAGTTAATACAAATAAATTTTATCTCGAATTATTTTGTGTGCTTATTTAAAGAAGATAAAAACATTTCAATGCAACTTTTCTGTATCAATTAATGTGAGCCTTGCTTAATGCTTCAACAGTTAGGCGACTTTCTTATGGGATTAACAAAGTTTTATTGTATGAGAAAATCTTTTATGAACAAATATGTTTACACGTGTAAGTTGAGCCAATAGATGAAAGTAAAACAAATGCAACGTTTTTCAAACAAATGAACGATTTAAGTGTAGCTGACGACCTTTCTAAGCAGCTTTCTTCCAGATTTATTCGCAATTCGGCAAATTTTGATGTCCATAAATCGGGATGTTTTCAAATCAATTTGCTGCATTTCATAATAGACTTCAGCCAGAAAACTCCGCTATGAGTGCTTCAATGTACTTCTTAAGCTCATCTATGTGTAATGTATATAGATCTGAATGAGTTGTAACATAGGGGAAGTACTATAATGTTTTAGTAATATCACGGATAAATATGTCCAGTTTCAATCCAAATTCTTTCCAGTAAAAATGAGTAACCAAACAGTTCAAGAATTGTTTGATCCTGTCCTTGTAAACACATGTTCAACATTTAAATGATTTGTTATGTCTGTCAAAAACATAAGTTTCATCAGGCATTCTTCATCATTCAATTACGAAAAATATTGTTTCATCAAGAAACATCGATATACTGCTTCCAGACACGAAACGAATCTATTCAACACTTCACCTTGACTAAACCAGTTAAAACTGATGTACAACAGAAGATCTCTATATTCACTTTCAATTTCTTGTACTAAGGTTTGAATTGTCGGTGAATCAATGAAGAGTGGGGAAACTCTAAAGTTGACTATTTTAAACAACAGTTTCCATTACGGAGCGCAAGTCAATTAAGAAATCTTTGCACACAAACATTCCTGGTGTATAATGCAATGGAAGCTTAACAGCAGCCACTGTGGTTTACAAGAAATTTGACAAATCTTTTTTTGTTTGCCAACCATCGCAGCAGCGTTTTTGTCTTTTTCGACCATTGTATGGGCACTTATACTTATACCTTCATATATTGCCGCATAATATAACATTTTGAAATATTCTAAAAGTTTTTTTATATATCGGCCTACAGATATGATGAATTTATAACAATTTGAAGAATATCCTCTTGTTAAGATGAAACTTAAATATCAAATCGGAAATCCAAAATCGATCAAGGTTGTTATTTTTTATATTTTTTTTTATTTTGGGGGGGGGGAGTTTTTATTTCGGTGGCCCACTATTTTTTTACGTTAAATTGTGGAAGATAACTTTATAATAACAATATTAGATTCGTGAAAAACAATTCAGTTTATGGTTTTCGGATACTAATTATTTGCATTCGATATTTTTTGGGCTTGCGATATAATACAAACAAAGTAATCAAATGTAGAGTAGTCGGCACATTCTTTTGATGTAATCATAGGCGACACAAAGACTAGTTTTTATCCGCTGAAACTAAACGCTTTAGAACAGGCAAACGACAAAATGAAATGGCTGCATTGTGATTTAGATCTATCTGAAAAAAAAAAGTACTTCTTTTTAATTAAATTATATTCAGAGACTGAACAGCGAGAGCTAATGAAAAAAACGACATGGCACGCAGACGCCATAAAAAATTTTTTGTCGGGATTCTCCGCGTGCCAATGAAAAGGGCTCCGCGTGCCAGTACGTAGGTTGCCGACCCCTACTCTAAAGTACTCTAGACAATCCCCCTATCCTCATGAAACAGTAGACCACTTGAATGCCCTAATCTAATTAATCTCAATTATTACTCCCCCCTCAACTAACTATTATCTACACAATATACAGTAATACAAAACAACTTTAAAAAAAAGTAATTAAATCTACTGTTTTTGTCTGGTATTAACCGAAAGACAGCAAACAGCTCTGCAGACTGGTTTAATAGTAGAAGGAAAGAAATAAAACTTATTAAAAGGAAATTAGGCTTCCTACAGACGATAGAAAGCTCAGAAAATGTTTTGTCAACGCTTATATTTACATCCGTGTTTTTTTTTTGTTTGTTTGTAATGTTGTTGCTGTTGAAAACATCTTTGTATTACTTGTTTACATTAGCAAAAGCATTTACAAAACGGGAACAGCCAAGTTAAGCGGAAAGCAGCAAAAAGAGAAATGCGGAGAAGTTAGAGTTGGGAGTGCAGACTTAACATAGATAAAAAAAAAAGGAAAATTATACAAGAGAGATAGAGAGAGCGAGAATGTACGAGTGAGAGAGCGAGGCACGGAGATGAATGAAAGGAGATACAGAGGTAGGGAGAATTAGGGTTTAGAGAAATGAGAAAACCTTTGCTGATAATTATTGAAACCGTAAACAAAACTTGCGAGTTAGTTTAAAAACTTAATGAAAATCAATCCATGGATAAGCGCAGGTCTTTATAATCTTCTGTAGAGATGTCGAAAGAGCGTCTGCAACTGTAACATAGAAAACACTATGCATTTGGCTTATGTTTTTTGCTATAAAGATTTACCTTCCTTAAATTTTGTTAGATCCCTACTGTTTTACTTGTATATTAGATCGATAAATACTAGTCTATACTCTTTTGTTCTGTCTTGTGTTTGTTCGTTAAGTTTTGAGATGATCAATTAGCGTTTTATACTTTCATGTAATTAACAAATTGAATACATATCTAGCCTAGATAATTGTAGCTATGTTCTTTAAAAAAAATCTTTATGTATTAAAATTTATTTGCTGCGCAGTGTAAAATGCGCTGTGAGCTTACATAATGTTTGTTGGCAGCGCTACATAAATAAACGTGTTATTTTTATGTTGTTGGTTTTCTTCCCTTATCCAGGCAACATATCTTAATGCCCTGGATGCCTCTTGGGTAGAAAAAAAATGTACAAGTGATGGTTCTTGCATATGGAATAAGAAACATGTTTTTATCCCTCTGTTTGTCTGATAATCATGAAAAATTATCATGTTATATTTTTAATTTAAATTTGAATGTTTTATGTATTACTACTGTGTTGCCCTACTTGCTTCTTTCAATGTAGGGTTTCTAGGCTTTGTGATTTGACTATTGGTGTTATGCCTTTCAATTGTGAATATTTACTTTTGATTAGCTTTGCTGCTATTTTGTAAATTCGTTCCTGGTTTGTATGTTTTGATATTCGATGGTTCTCAAAGTTTGTTTGGTGCAAAGGTTTCAGTCGCAAACTTTAAATATTTTGGGTCTTTATCTTACATTTGATTTTTTTTCCACATCTCATGGGGTAAACTTAAAAAGGCTGCCCAAAATCAATTGCGCTGGAGAGATGTTTCGGAGGCCCTATGTTCCACAAGGAACCAAAGGAACTAAGCAAGCAATTTCTCATTTGCTCTTCTCCGTTTTCATTTACAATCCTAATTAAACTAAAGATTTAAAAAACTTAGTTTGTAGACATGTAGCCGTGCTGGTCTAGCGGCAGAGCGATCGACTGGCGTATGAAGGTTCCAGCTTTAAATACTGGTAAAGATAAGATAAGACTAGGATTTTAGGGTCTCGAGAGTGTCCTTGAGTGTCCACCAAGCCTTTATCTGTACCTGACATTAATTACAGTAAAAAAAAAATGGCATTGTGCTGGCTCTAAAGATCACATTTTCTAACGGGATTCATTTCTAGTTTATGATAGGTTGAGAACAATTCTCAGCTGTTCTCCGGGCTCTTTCAGCATTGTTGTATCCATGGAGAGATAGTCAACTATATCAGGAACTCATTTAGAAGCGTGTCTCGCAGAGTGATTCACAAAAAAACAGCTTACAAACAGCTTCCAGGTGCAAACCCTTGTACGACAAGGATGTCTGCTGTCACCGTTTGTCTTTCTTCTTGCTATCAACTGGATTATGACATTCTTGGTGATTTCTCTAGACGCTGTCTCACGGTTTCAGTATTGATGGCTGTCCTTGCAGACCTTGGCCTACCACTATGTCATTTATTTGCATTGGTCACACGTCCTGTTACCCTGAACTTTTGCAGAAGACCATGACCAGTATCCACATAGCCTCAAAGACTGGCGGTCATGTGAACACGGAGCACAGATCCTTGCTCTCGAGGACTCTGCTCCGGCTAATAGTGTGGAGGCCCCAGCTGCTCTCGGCTGGGGAAGTGGGTCTGAGTGTTATAAGATATCGTCGCTCGTTGGACGGTTGTAACGCTTGGACAATAGTGGGACTAAGTATTATAAGATATCGTCGCTCGTTGGACGGTTGTAATACTTGGTCAAGTGTCCTAGCCTCCGCAGTAGTAGGTTATAGTCCAGCGCGATGGAGCTAGTTTCCAATACTGCAGCATTGCAGCCAGCTGTCCTCTGATGGCTAGCTCAGACTTAAGGAGAAAGTCGTGCTAAACGTACCTCAGCGACATTGAGGAAAAACACCAGCAAACGGTTGACTTGACCCTTCACTCTGGGTCTTGCAGGTAGTGCGGCAGAGGCATTGCCGATCGTTTGTTTTGCTACGTCACTTTAGACCCCCTGGGCGATCGCTCCCCCTGGAGCAGACAAAAACATGGCTTGTAAAACTGAAACGAATACTCCGAGTCTGAGTATTACTCAGTTGAGCTGCCCCGGTCACTTGCCAACTCGCGTTGGGGCATTGACCGATAAGTCCGCGACCAACGTGAACTGTCAGTTTCCAGTCTCCATCTCGGATGGAGGAGAACCACGCGATTCTGAAGTCCCAGGAAGTGGGACCGCTCACATGAGGGTAGAGGTATTGGCTTGTGACCCTTCTAGGGCAGGACTGCCATTGCAGGGGCCCAAGGTGCACACTATCTCTCTCCGTACGGGAAAAGCAAAGCCTGGGAATGGTGAAAACCCGGGCGCTGCTGTTGCCAAGCAGCAGTCGAAAGTCACCCTCTGCCAAGCGGAGCACAGATCCAACAAGCCCCACCTAGGAGCTTCGTGTAGCCGGACTGGAGAGGCCCGTTCGCGGGATTCCCGGGTGAAAAGGCAAGACACGATAGGACTCTGTTCCCAGGATAAGCAGAAAAGCAGCTGCCAGTTGCCAGCCAGGAAATGTAGCCGCTCTAGACGGGAGCATTCCTGGAAGACTGGAGGCCAAAGCGGCCTACGTAATGGCAGTAAAACCAGGGCTGGTGGTACCCTGTGTCCCGGTGTACATGACATACATCCGGGGAATCCCACCTTGGGTGGTCAGGTCAGTCACAATGAGACCGCGTTCTGCCAATCCCCGACGGTGACTCGCGCGACTAGTGATACGGCGCACAGATCCAACAAGCCCTTAGGGGTTTCGTGTTCCCGGTTTAGGGGTGCTCGTGCGCGGGTATCCCGAGCTGAGAGGCGTAACACGATAGGACTCTGCTCCCAGCGAAAGCGGAGGAAGCCCGACGGTAGACATGACCTAGGCAAAGGTTCGCACCAAAAGAGCGCCCAGCTCCGGGTGATGCACCTGAACGTGTTTGGCCTGATCCCCAAGTCTCTAGAGATCCTAAAACTCTTGCATGAGTATGATATTGACGTAGCAATGTTCCAGGAGTGCAAAATTGGTAAGAAGAGGGTGGCATCCTTTTCGGGATATACGATCTTCCGATGCACCTGCTGCTTGGGAGGCAGTGGAGGGCTGGCAACCCTTGTCCGAAATTCACTACAAGCTCGAGTGGTGAACCGCAGAACGGGCAGTTGCAAGACCGATATCCTAACCCTGGAGGTGTTGAAGAATGGAAAGGCTTACACCCTGACCAACGTCTACAACCCTCCGAAGAAGGATTTGGACCTCACCGTGGAGGCACATCTTTCTCGCACTTGTATTGGCGGTGATTTCAATGCGGCATCACCGGCCTGGGGCTATGCTGTCGCCAACAACTCAGGACGACTGGTGGAGGAGCTATGCAACAGCACGACGCTGATCCGATTACAGGGTACCGATACCCCAGCTACCTTTTTCCACACGGGAAATGGTAGTGAATCGAGGCCAGATCTCACGCTCGTGAGTGCTGATCTAGCTGCTAGCACCTCTATGGAAATCTTGGGAGATGTTGGGAGTGATCATTTGCCCGTGTTGGTCACTATCAATATAGGAAAAGCAAGCAGCGAACCTTCCGGGCCCAGGAAGTGGATCTACTCGAAGGCACGATGGGACGAGTACAGAGTGCGTACCGATCGCGCTCTTGAAGAAGTGCTTATCGAGACTGGGCCTATCGACTCAGTGTATGGTACGATGGTTAAAGCCATACTAGGGGTTGCCAGAAAGACGATACCAAGGTCACATGAGAAGCGCAAGTTCAGACCGTTTTGAACAAAAGCCCTAGGAGAGTTGGTCCGCAAAAGGAGAGCTGCTCGCAAGCTTGCGAGCAGGCGGAAGACGGCCGAGAGCCGTCGAGAGTACAACCGTTTAACGACGGAAGTAAAAGGGGCTATCGCGGAGGCAAAGTTGTCGAAATGAACTGATAAATGTGCTGGATTGGACCTTGCCGAAAGCCGGCAGGCATGGAACCTAATCAACCACCTTGAGCGAGCTGAGGTAGCTAGCAGAGCACCAGCTTCGTTGGCAAGAGCAGGGGCAGGCCCCATGGTATCGGATACCAAGCGGGCTGAGATGCTCAACCGTCACTTCGTAAGTGTCGAAAAACTGGGTGGAAGAACGAGTGTGTCTGCTGGGCTTGATAAAGTCCGGAAGGCAAACGAACGCCACATGACGGGAGAGGGTGAGGTTAGCACATTCACGGTGCCCTTCACTCGGCAAGAACTGGAGTATGTTTTGAGACGGTGCAAAGCGAAGAAGGCCCCAGGGCTGGATGGGATTAGCAACGAGCTGATCACTCACCTTGGGGCTGTTGGCAAGGGCAAACTCTTGGAGCTCGTAAACCGAACATGGTCTGAAGGTGTCCTACCGAAACAGTGGAGAGAGGCCTTGGTGGTACCCATCTTGAAGAGGAGTAAAGACCCGGGTCAGGCCGAAAGCTACCGACCGATTTCCCTAACATCGTGTGTAGGGAAGGTAGCTGAGAGATTAATCAATAGGAGGCTTGTGAGGTTCCTAGAGGATAATGGACTGGTTACCCCCACTCAAGCAGGCTTCCGTAGCGGAAGAAGCTCGATGGATCAGGTGACGCTCTTGGTCCAGAAAATGGCTGACGGGTTTCAGCGGAAAGAGTCTACACTATCAGTGTTCCTGGATTTTAAACAGGCCTACGACAAGGTCTGGCGGCCGGGGTTGTTGTTGAAGCTACAGAGGCTAGGAATAGCCTCTAACATGTACAATTGGATCAAAGGGTTCTTAACCCGAAGAACAGTTGCAACTCATTACGGGAAAGCGGTTTCTCGGAAGCGCGTCCTGGAGCAAGGATTGCCCCAGGGCTCAGCACTGTCCTGTACATTGTTCCTGGCTTTTATCAACGACCTGCCGAACTATCTGGGAAGCTCGTCGCTGCTTTTCGCAGACGATCTTGTGGTCTGGTCGACCGGCAGGGAAGCGCGTGCTCTTGAGCGGGCCCTCCAGCAAGATTTGAACGCAGTAGCCTGTTACGCCAAGCTTTGGGGTATGGAAGTAAACTGCCTAAAAACAGTTTATTCGCTTTTTACCCTTGGAATCGATATCCTCAAAGAGCCGATCGAGCTGAACATTGACGGCCGCGCCCTGGCATGCGACCAGAAGCCGGTCTATCTCGGAGTGACACTGGACCGAAAGCTAACGATGTATGACCATGTGAGGTTAGTCCAAGAGAAAGCTTCTTCTAAGCTGAACATTGTCAAGAGACTGGCCAATACTGGCTGGGGTGCGAAGGCGAGTGTGTTGAGAAATCTTTACCTAGGAGCGGTAAGATCTCAGATCGATTACAGCCTCCCGGTGCAAATCTATGCGTCTGATACTGCTTTGAAGACGTTGGACTCTGTACAAAATCAAGCCCTCAGACTAATATGTGGAACGTTCCGAACGGCCCCGACATCGGCTGTTGAAATCATGGCAAACGTGCCGCCTCTGAATGGGAGAAGGAAAAGGGCCGTTATTACTGCTTACGAGCGGTAAAAGCGGTTGGAGGAAAGTTCCCCCCTCAGGTTGCTCGTGGATTCCTGGGTGGGAAGAGCTCGGATCTCAATGCAGTCCTTCATGCACCACGCACTGAGGTTCAGCGCAGAGATTGGACTCCCGGTCGACCGCATGGCCTTGCGGACGGGAGTGGAACCTCCTCCTCACCTATCTTACAACCTGCCAGAGATACGGACGAACCTGATGGATGCAGTCGGACCCAGCGCTTGCCTGACTGAGAGGCGCGCAGCTGCTCTAAGGACGGTACGTGCATACTCGGGATTCGTTGAGGCATACACTGATGGGAGCGCGATCAGTGGGACCGAAGCGCGTTCCGGGTATGGTGCTCTTGTGTCGTACCCGAAGGCAGAAGAAAAACGGGCTGAGCTAAGTGGGCCGTGTGGAGCAATCTGCATCTTTGATGCGGAGATGGAAGCCATCAGAATTGCTGCTGTGGCAATTGGGAAAACGTTCGAAGACACACCAGCTGCTCGTGCTGATGTAGTTATCTTCACTGATGCACTTTCAGTACTCCAAGCCATCGACGGCTTGGGGACTTGGCCCGATTTGCTTGTCCGACTATTAGCTGCTATTTCCGATCTGATCCTCAGGTACGAGGTGAAGGTCATCTTGCAGTGGATTCCAGGTCATGCAGGAGTCCCTGGCAATGAGATAGTGGATGCCTTGGCCAAGAAGGGATCCCTGACACCCACTCCGGAGGGTCCGTCCACCTTCGCGAGTGCCCGCAGATCAATACGTGAGTGGGAGACAAGACAATGGAACAAGAGTTGGGACGAGTCTGACAAGGGTCGAGGTGTGTGGCAGCAACTAAAACGGCCAAATCGAGCTGATCCGTGGTGGAAGCTCCGCAGGAGAGAACAGGCTACGATAGCCCAGTTCCGTACAGGGCACTGCCCTATTGGTGCCTATTTCGGACGATTTAGGCCCAATTTCGATTCGCGGTGCCGACATTGCTTTGAAGCAGAAGAGACGGTCGAGCATTTGCTTTTAGACTGCCCTGCCTTGCAGGAGGAAAGAGTGGATGGGAATGGTCAACAGTTTGCACCATCCCTTTATGGTAACCTGGCTGTGCTACGTAGTACAAGTGTATTTGTCCTCCGAATCCTAAGAGATTAGTCTCGATTCGATCACTCCGGTGAGTGAGGTTTAAAGTCTGCAGAAGACGTCTGATTGTGAGTCTACTTGGAGGAATTTTCCCCGGAAGGTCAATTGCGAATCGTCGCTGAGTGTGGGTTACCGATATTAATTCCAAATATGTTGACGTCACACTTTCGAATTAAAAAAAAAATTAGCACCTATTTAAAACGTAATCTAAAACACACTTCACTATTAAACAGTATTAAAATATAACAATTTCCACTTAAAAGAACTATCACATTATTAAAATGACTTTAATAGTAGAATAATTAATTGTCAACAGTTGTCACAGTTATTCATTGAAGCAGTAACTCAATCTATATTGAATTTGAAAACAAAAGCTGCAAAAATTAGACTAGACAATTATATAATACACATCAATCTTTTTACACAGGATAAGAAGTAGATATTAACGAAACTTGACCTCACCCAGTGATTAAATAATAAAAAGGAAACAAACAAAATTGACTAAAAAAAGACTGGATTGACAAATTATGTGCTATATTGAATCTGTTTATTATGGAACTGTGAATTATGTTTAATTAAAAAATATCACTGGACATCATCCATCCATGGTGAAGTGACTGGCATTAATCTTTCACCATCAGCGTTTCCTGGAAGGATAATTGCAGACAGATAGACTTCATCCTCATCTAGCCACTCAATATCCTCTGAATGTGCATTTTCTCTTCTGGCAATAACTGCTATGAGTTCTCTTTGCCTTCTAGAAGCGATTCTCAAAGGACAAATGCGCTTTATCTGAGTTGATTCTGGAACAGTTTGGGTTGGCACATCCTCCCGAGCCCGAGCTCTGTGTTGTCCTGCACGTGTCTTCAACATTGTTTGTGAGGTAAAGTATAAGTGACATACTTTGCCAATTTGATCAAGTAAGCCGGCCTGCAAAGATGGACGGTAAATATCATATGGTTGTAGTTTGAAAACTCCTGTTGATCTCAACATAATGTCATCAAATTTGAGGGTTTGTGCCACAAACAATGACGGAAATTTATGAGAATCTGCATCTATTCTTTCTGGCGCTTTGAGTCCATCAGTTGTTTGGTTGATTGGGATTGGAGGAGGAGATAATCTCGACGGTAAAACGTTGAAATATGAGCTTCGCTCAGTGACATAATTATGCAGTGGACAACATAGAAATAATAATACTTTCGGCATGACCAAAGCAAGGCTATATACATAAAATAAGGCTTCGCAAAGGCATACTAGCACTCCTAGCGAGAGGAATCGTGAACAACATTCATGTGATACAAATTTCATGCTTTTTTGACATAAAACTAATTCAAATGTTTCACAAAATTTGTTATAATTATTTTTAAAGCTATTAATATTAAATTCTACTAAAGAAAAAAGAAAATAAATTGGAAATAAAATAAAAAATAAATGTGTGACGTCACACATGGCCTGACCCCCCCCCTCCCCCCTGTCACAAACTGTCACACTTTCTTACATCCCCTCCCCCCCTCTGGAGCGTGACATACTTTATGGACAGCCCTTGAGGTCAATTTAAAAACATTTATGTACTTTCCTAATTTAATAAAGCAATAGGCCTATATTCATATCAATATACATAAAAATATTTTAGCTTTTTCAGACGTGCATACCGGTACTACATAGAAACAAACTCCCAATTCCCAATGCAGAGTTTTCTAACCAAATGAAAGACTTTAAAATTCATGGACATATGTTTTCATACCTCATTCAGACAAGACTTGATTGATCTTACTACAACATAATCACATCGGAATATATTTTTAATGGAGAGAAATTGAAGATTTTAAAATGCAGCAAGTTGAGTTTAAAACATTCAAGTAATCGTCATCAAAACGTGCCAAAAAAGAAATCTGGAAGGATACTGATTATAAACGTCGCATGGTGTTTTCAACTGCTAGGAATTTGTTCTACTATATCAGCATTTGGTTCAACACGCGTGAACAGATTTTATCCCAGTGGAAAGATGTTTTGAGCATAGGCCTAAATATAACTATTTTTAGTGCAAATTTATTATTTGTTTTATCATTATAATATAATATGCTTAACATTTTTTTTTTCAAGTTCTTAAAATAAACTCATGAAATTAACTTTAACAATGCATTAAAAGTTTACTTTCACCTGTTTAACGTAAAATAATAATAATAATAATAATGAGCACTTATATAGCGCATCTATCCATGCTACAATAGCATGATCAGTGCGCTGTCATCACATAAATACAAGAGCACAAACTAGACAATGATTACTTAAACAGATAAAACTTTAGGTTCTTTTTTAATTGTAGCTCTATCTCCCTATAATTACATCTAGAAATGAAAACCGTAATAATAGATTTGTATAAGTAATAAAAAATAAATCATGATAGTTATATCACAAAATATACCGGTAACTTGTTTGACATCACTAAAATCAAATTTCTAAATTTAAGATAATTAAAGGGAGATAAGTATTCGTTTTCTTTGCGTTAATATTTCTAATATTTTACTTTTTTCTTTCATTATAAAATAATAATAACTTTAAATTCATAAATTAAAAAATGATAAAATTAATAAAAGATATTTGCAAATTATATACACACAATATGACAACACATTTTATTAGTACATTTATAATCGTTAGATTAACTACCCAGTTTCAATGATTATTTGCATATGTAATCTTATAGCTTATTACACGCGACAAATAGAAAGTTTCAATGGTAATATCCAAGCCTAATTAATAAGCATTCAAGTTAGGATATAACACCTAATTTTTATATGATTCTTTCTAGCAGTTGTTAGAATTAAAACTTTACAATTAATCAACCGTGTCAGACTAATACCATATAGGCCTATCTCTACATCTAGCTATATATGCTAATACCATAAATTATGTGAACGTTTCATCACCATAAGGTGCCATGCCGGAACGTTTAGTAGACCTAATTATACTATTTGATTTACTATAAATTGCAAGGAAAAAAAAGATGATAATCACGAAAAAGTTAATTGTTTTATATAATAATAATAATAATGCTTATATAGCGCATACCCGTTGAGGACAGTTCTATCGCTAACAAAAGTTACAGACACACAGAGTAGAAACACGAAGAACAGACAAAAATGTATGTAGGCCTATATATGTTTCTTATTCTAAATTGCCCGGCGTTGCCCGGGTGAAAATAAAACAGGTCTGTATAAACTACAGATAAAATTTTTATACACTACAATGTACAGAAAGCTATAGATCTAGAATCTAGAACTATAGATCTAATAATTGAAAAAAATATTTTTACTGAAGACATTTATGAAAGTAATTAAAAATAAATATTGTAATGGGGTTAAAAATAGCGCGAGTCTTTTTATTTAACAGAAAGCTAAGTTGCCCGGTGTTGCCCGTGGATTTACAATCTTTAAAAAAAAAATTAATTGAAATAATGTTTTTTTTCCGAAAAAAAGGTATAGACTAATTATCGGAAAATCGAACCCGGGACGACCGTATAGCAGTCCGATACGTTTTTCACTCAGCTAGCGAGCATGCATGTGCTTTGTCAAATCGCAAAGGTAAAATATGAGGCAATAAGGTCACGTGTCTTTTAATAAACCAATTGGATTGGTAAAACAAACACACATAGCTTTTTATATATTTATAGATAAAACGGTTATACAATTTGCTTCATTTTTTTATGATTGACGTATCTTGTTGTGCATAGAAGTATTCTAGCTTTTTGTGCCCGTACCAAAGAAAGGAAAAGTCCTTTGCAACAATGACCTACGTCCTGTCGCTTTAACATCATTTATCATGAAATGTTTTGAGAAAATTATTCTCAGACGTATACCGACAGGTGCACACAAGCCTTGATCCTCACCAATTTGCCTACAAAAAAGGCAAAAGCGCTGATGATGCTATATAATTAATATTAGATAGACCAACTGGATACACCTAAGAATTACGCTCGAATACTCTTCGTTGACTTTTCATCGGCCTTCAATACCATCCAACCACACCTTATGATACAGAAAATATCTGCTTTAAATGCCATTCAACGCATCCAAGCCTGGGTCATGCAATTTTTGATAAACCGCCCTCAATTTGTCAGAGTAGAGGGATGTACCTCACCAATAATAGAAATAAGCACTGGAGCGCCCCAAGGGTGTGTCCTGTCTCCAGTTCTATACACAATTTACACCAATGGCATTCGAAGTTCGACAATCAATACAGTATCGTTAATCAAATACTCCGATGATACAGCCATTGTCGGCCTTGTTGCCAGTGACGACAGTCTATATCACAGGACGACTTCAGATCTCTACAAATGGTGCGTAGAGAACTACCTGATATTGAATATCGCAAAAACGAAAGATTTAATTGTAGACTTTCAAAAGAAAAACCACAAGCTGACTGATTTACAAATAAACAACCAAATTATAGATCAAGTCTCGCAATATAACTATCTTGGCGTCACAATTACTGACAAACTGACTTGGTCTGACCACTGCAAAAGCTTCTGTAAGAAAATCCACCAAAGACTTTTCTGTCTAAGTAAACTAAAAATATTTCATACAGAGAAAACCATTATGAATCTCTCTTACTCGGCGACTGTTGGTAGCATCCTAAGCTTCGCAATCACCTGCTGGTATGGTAATGCCACCACATTGAACAAACACCGGATAGACCGCCTAATAAACAAAGCCTTTCGTACTACACAGACATAATTACCATCTCATGCAGATCCATTCAATTCAAGGTGCCTATGATTGATACAATCCTTCAAGATCATGTACACCCTCTTCGCGATCATATCTAGTCGAAGTGGTCAGCTTCTTTCAATAAGGACAAGAACAGAGAGATTTAGGATCTCTTTTGTTCCACTATCAGAGAGAATCTTTCAAAGGAATCATCAGTCAGCCAGAAAATACAATAGCTGACTCCTAAATGATACTTTTTTTGTGGTCGGGGAGAAACTGGCTTAAAATGAATGAGATAATCAGAATTGGAACCAAGAGTAATTTGGCCAAATTCACTGGTCCAGAATCTATCACCGTGATCACCGTGAATGCCAGGTGCCATTTGATTGAAGAATCTTGGTGTCTTATTGGATCCCAAGCTGTCTTTCGACCATCATTCATATATTATGCAGAGGTCTATATCTGCAGTTGCGTAGACTCGGCCAAATACTACCCAATTCTGATTCTGCAAAGACACTGGCAGTCGCCCTGATACTTTCGCGTATCGACTATTGTAACGCCCTGCTAGCCGGCCTGCCCGAAGACAAAATCGCCAGACTACAGCGAATACAGAACAGTACTGTGCGTTTGGTTATGTGCAAGTCAAAACGAGAGTCGGGAACCGCCCTTCTACGCTCGCTCCATTGGCTCCCCGTGAAAGCCAGAATTGAGTATAAAGTGGCGCTACTTTGCCATCAGTGCATTTTTAATAACGAGTTTCCGTCCTATCTCAAGGAACTAATCACACCACATGTCCCGAAAAGAACGCTTCGTTCTGCCAATTCATCGCTTCTGGAAGAGCCCCGAAGGTGTGGAATATACTTCCCATTCAACTCTGGCGAACAAGCTCTACTGTTTCTTTAAAAAAGAACTTAAAAACTAATTATTTCAATATTTACTTTAGATAACATTTAACAAACTTTAGACCCCTTACTGTCTTACTTATGGGTTGGGTCGGTTAATGCTACATTTATTTGATTTGTCTTTTTTTTTAAATCATCAATTAGCCCTGTCAACTAGCCTAGAGTAATATCCGTGTTCTTAGTTGTATGTTAAAAGCACTCTGAGCTTACATCATGTTTGTTGGCAGCGCTATACAATTATTATTATTATTATTATTATGATAGTGTGCGCGAATGTCTATTGTGCTTGAGTACAAATGGTTCCTTAATATTGTATTAACGTACCGATATGCTGAAAGACGGAATTTATGTAGTCAAGATACATTTCCAATTATTTGGATCAATTAAAGTAATCTTATCTTATCTTATAAATCAGTTTTTACTGTTTTATTTTAACATGAATATAAACGTCATTTAAAATAAACAATTTCAAATTATAGATTATTTATTATTCGGCCAGTTGTTTTTGTTGTGTTGAAAAAGACTTCTTAAAAAATGTTGTTCCTAAAAATGGAACTGTTTCTGTATGATAATGTTTATATTTCACAAGTCGTTATGTCGGTTGGGGGATGGGAGGGTGTGTCTCTGTCTCAATCATTAGCGTCATGTTTGTGCATACCTATTCCAAGCTGAAATGAGGGGGGGGGGATGACAATTAGATTATGTCGACATTTAAATACCATGGGCAGGAGATGGGCGAACACTCCCCCTCTTCTACCTTGTCAACTCTACCTTTTCTTTTTTAAACCATCATTAGTTGCAATGATCGACTTTGGTGAAGAGTGACAAACATGTCATTAACAACAACAATTAATCCACGACACTTCATCAACTTCAGGCTCATTGCTCGTCCAGTGTTGGGACATGAACTATTTCAAGTATGCATACGAATTCTTAATCCAGAATTATTTTAGTATGTAATGTACAAGACAAGATTTGTGTAGACCAGTGGTCGTTAACCTTTTTGTCTGAGAGAGCCATGGACACCACATATTTTGAAAAGTAATTATGTGAGAGCCATACATTATGTTTAAAACTAAAAATTCAAGTAATTGTGTGCATTTTGTGTAATTTCAACACTAAAAGTACAATAACTATGTCTCTAAATCCTTGCTAATAACATTGTTATGCTTTTATGCAATTGATATGTAGATCAAAGGAGTCTAACGAATTTTTTTTTAAAAATCAAACATTTGTCTGCGAGCCAGATGCAGCTGTCAATAGAGCCACATCTGGCTCGCGAGCCATAGGTTCCCGACCCCTGGTGTGGACTATGCTCGTATTTAACTTGGTAGTCTAAGGCTTCTTTTTCTTAAATATGCAGTAAAGCTCATTTATGGTATGCGCAATATAATTTTTAACACATGCACAAGAACTAGTCAGCCTATGCGTAAGACTTACATACGACTTACATAGAGTAGCCTAGGCCTACGCGCAAAACTCATTTAGTGTGTGCGTATCAATCATTGAGTGCTATCGCAAGAATTTCTTAGTCTATGCACAGGAATTAATACCGTATGTGCAAAACTTCTTTAGCGCACGCCATACACTTTTTTAGAGTATGCTCAAAAAAATTATTGATTTTATTCGCAAGTATTTGTTAGCTAATATTTTTTATCGTATCTGTAAACTTATTTAGCGCACGTTGATGACATATTTAGCGTAGGTGTACGCAAGACAAGTTTAGCTTGTTTTTTTAAGCTTGTATTTTATTTAGACTCTCGTCTCTGGTACCCCCCCCATGCAGGGCCGGCTCATCAAGATATAGGCGAACTAGGCGGTGGCCTAGGGCGCAAAATTTTAAAGGGCGCAAAATTGAGGATTTTGTTTAAATTTTGGAATTTAAAAATATAAACTATAGGCCTATTAAAGTTTAGTGCTTCTTTGCGCTATTAGCATAGGCAGATGAATTACTAGGTGATGAAAGGCGAAGGGTATTTTATTTCAGTTGTCTTAGAAAATAGGAAACTATGCCCTAACAGTAGGCCTACTTATTTTGGCAACCTCGCTGTGCGTAGCGGAATGCAAAAAGGCAACCCCTCACTTCCCCTGCCACACCCTGGATGCGATGCGGCGGCGGAATATCATAGTAAAGTTACAGTGACCGTCAAGTCAGTTCGTGAATTGTAAGTCGTAAGGGCGCTGAGTTGTTTGCATTGGCAGTGCAGTTGTTATTTTGTGCATTAGCAGACTGATATTACGAAAACGAGTACATTAGAACCCCTAAGTGGCACAAGATGGTCCAGTCGAATTGATGCACTAACACCGCTGCGGTACCAGTTATCTCATGTGTGTGATGCTTTGGAAGAGATTTCTAAAGACACTTCTCTAAAATGATCTAGTCGCAGCATTGCGAAGCTAGAACCACTTTGGTTACTTAAAAATATCTCAGACTTCAAGTTTATGTTGCACTTGTCACATAGCACAACATTTTGTTTCAAGTAGAAATAACTAGTAAGATACTGCAAGAAAAGGACTTGAAACTCCAGAGAGCAGTTAGTCACCTAAAAAAAAACGAAGAATTTTTGGTTACAACTAGAAGTGATTTAGAGTTCAATAGAATTATGGCTGATGCTAATGAAGTCGCATAAGAAGTTGCATGGAAAATAACCAGTATTTGAGAAAGATAAGGTCCGAATAAAAAAAAGAAGAACATGGTTGATTATGAATCGACAGATGAATCTGTAAATATTGCATGTGACCCCTCAGAAAGTTTCAAGATCCACTTTTATTTTGCTGCTTTAGACACAGCTGCTTATGCGGTAAAAGAAAGATTTTCCCAGTAAAATAAAGTATCTTGTGTCTTTGGATTTTTGTACAACATTCCTGACCTTAAAAACAAGACTACAGCAGAGGTTAAGTCGATGTGCAAAAGCTTGGAAAAAGCATTAACAATTGAAAAAGATGAAAGTTCGAATGAATCTGGCATTACGACAATGTTCTGAACTTAGAGCAATTTCTCATCATGTTCATGACTCAGTACCTATCAAACTTCGAAGAAGTCCTAAACTACATTGACCAACAAAATCTAGAAAATTGATTTCCTAACATTTGTGTAGCCCTTCGTATTTCGCTTACGTTGTCACTTTACGTAGCTAGTGCTGAACGAAGTTTTTCAAAACTTAAGCTAATTAAATCCTATCTGCGTAGTACAATGTGTCAGGAGTGACTTACGGGCCTGGTGACAATTTCTATTGAAAGTGAGATAACTTAGAAAGATAGCAGGACAGTTAGACTCAAAAGCCCTCATAAAAGAATTTGCTTAGCAGAAAGCAAAAAAAGTACCATTAGAGTTTTAGTCTTTAGGAGTATAAATACTGTTAATCAGTATTTAAAAGTGACCTTTGAACCGTAGTTAAGAAAACAATAATCCAATATCAAGTAGTCTTTGTGCAATTTTTAAGTGTTATAAAAACAGAAAAAAAATATCTATAATCTAACTGTGAGTTTCTGTTTGTTATTAAGAGAACTGTACATAATGGAGGTATAATACTATAAAACCATATTTCTAATGTAAAACTGTGTTTTATGTAGCTTTTCAAATTAATAATAATTTAGATGTCTAATTATTAATCTATAATGCAAAGCCATTATTGTTACTTTTCATTCAACTGCTATTTTACATTTCACAGTCATCAATCAAAGGTTATAAAATAAAAACATTTCTTGGGCTATAACAATTATAAAAAAAAACTACACATTTTTAACGTTCCATACCCGCAGATCCCGCCGAAGGCAATTTAATGAGGGTGCAGAATTAGTTTTCGCATAGGGCGTCAAAAACCCTAGATCCGGCCCTACTCTCATGAATATAACATCATTGCAGGTGTGAACTTGTCTAAAAATGTGGGGACTGTGGGGGGGGGGGGGGGGAGGGGGGATGGCGTAAGGCAGGCGCCATAATGGCACTTAAAGAACGAATGTTCAAACAAATCCCAGTGAATGCGTTAAAGAGTGTTCGAAATTTTACTCCTAATTTTTAAATACGACATTCCAGTTTATGAGTTACTTAGCCAATTAAGTATCAGGACATCGTTTTTTACATTTTGTTTTGCCTGTCCATCCCCCGTTAACATTCAATATATTGTCATCATTTGGCGTGAATTCAAACACACAATTTTTATTTCTCTGTTATGATCATGATAACATTCCAGATATTTTGTCTTTCTTTACTTTTATATAATAAATGAGCAGGCTAGTGCACTTGCAAATGTCAAAAAAAGGTGAACCATGTTTTTCAGTATTATTAAATCCACCCTAGCACCCCCCCCACTAAATTGGAATAGTCCATCGTGACAATGGCTGTCTCATGCGATTTAGAAATAAAAAAAAATACATCTATATATATATTAGAAGAAAACAGATTAATGGTTCAATTAGTCCACACCATTACCAAAACCTAAGGTGATCTCGCGATACAGTGAGACTTAAACTGTTTTCCCTTGATTAGTATACTCAGCTTGTTTGGACATTCGTTTCCCTCTGAGGTGCAAGTGGTCTTGTCTCTTACAGGCGACTGAAAGCAAAAGAAAAATGATTCTGTCGGCTCTTTTTATTGCATTGGTTTCCAACGTTGCTGTTGGTTTACAAAACAGTGGTAAGTAGAGACTTATTTAACTCTTGAACATTTAGGCTAACCATTAAATAGTCCTGGTTATTTTGATATTATAATCAATATTCTCTAAACAAGATATTTCATTATCTTTTAAGCATGTTTTCTGTATATATTTGGCTCTATATCTAATTATCTAACCATATATTTTTACCTATTCAACGACCTACCGACCTATCTACCTACCTATCTATTTTTGTAATCACTAATTCATCACAGACGCCCCTTTAATACAGATGATTATTTAGACCCACACGCATTTATAGTAGAGTATCCGCTTTTTTTAGACGATTTTTATTCTCTCAGAGCCTTGGACTTCTAAACACATCAATGATAAAAATTAACATAGAAATGAAATAAAATTTCATTAAACTAGATCTATGATATATACTTAATAATTTTTTAGTTTTGTAAGAAATGCGTGTCAGGAAAATATCAGAAAAACGAAGTAGGCAAGTATTTGAACGGTATATTTACATTTCTAACGTTTTTATTATTGTGTATATTTTAAGCAAATATTTCAATAAATCTTTTTTTTATGTAACTAATTAAATGTTTTCGTTTCAGGATATTCTCATTTAGAGCTGTCAGCCAATCCAGGTATATTTCATCCCGTTCTTACAAAGAAATTACAACTAAGATGTTCAGTCAAGAATAATAAGCTTCAAGCTCAAAGAACAACCTCAATATTACAGTCCCAGGGAGAAGTTGAATTCTCGACACTTCTTTCTTTGGTAATGACAAAGACAAACAAAGAAACAGGTTTGAACGAGACAATAGCCAGTGTCACTGGATGTGATTCTCCAGTCATAGAGTCTATGTACGATGGCACTGTCCAAGTAGAAGGTAACACTGAAGGTTCACCAAGAGAAGGAGAACAAGGATTTATTACATTGACATGGAACAGTCCATTGGAAGAACATGCTGGTGAATTCTATTGTGAGGCTTCTGCATTGAACTCTGAGAAACATTCAGAGACACTTATTGCTTCTATAGAGATTCAAGCAATCGAACCCAAAATTTCTGATATTGTCAACTACATTTCAACTAATGACAAAGACATCTTTGATCTCAAGTCTAAAGTCTTAGAATTATATGAAGAAAATCAATATTTGAAGAACAAGGCCAACGAATTAGCCAAAGAAGATATTGACATAAAGTACAAAATGGATCAAATCCCAATCCCTATAATCCAAACTGGTTCCTTATTTTGTGAGGATCAAACAATAAATTTTAACCCTGCCTTTAAGAATGCTCCTAAAATCTTTACATCTTTTACAACTGGGCATTTGTATTCATATACAATTTCAGTTTCGAGTGTTGATACTACAAATTGCAGTGTTACTTGCGATGGCAGTAGTAGTGCGAGATTTAATTGGATCGCCATAGGATTCTGAAATACTTATAAGAATGACGGCCAACATTATTTTATTTGAATAGCTCTGAACTTTTTTTCTTCTACTAATTAAATAATATTTACATAAGAGTATTTTTAAAAAAGTGTAACACTGAAGCAAGTTTTTTTTATTTATGTACACACTTATTAGCAAACATAGATTCTAACTTTTTTAAAAACATAATTTAAAACATTATTATTTAAAAACTCGCAAACAACATTTGAAGTATAGCCTACAACGTTTTGTATATTAAAATGAGGATGAAATAGACCTACGTATAAACAGTTTTATTTAACTATGCATCACTAGCTAATTGGATTAGTTTGTGTCCAGTAACTGAGCAATAAAAAGCTTTTAAAAAATATGTATAATGTTTTTTTTTATTTCTAATTGTAAATCTGTCTCTCTTATTCACAACTATATTAAGAAAAAAGATAAATGAATGTTATTGTTTTATAACATTGTACAATGTATAGAGAAAAAATAACGAAGTGCTTGTTAAAATGAGAAAAAGTACAGGTTTTCTAAGAATGATGTGTTGCTTTTTTTATTTTATCTTAAATCTAATTTTCGTAACCGAACAATATCTCAATCATAAAGTAATGAATGAACAATTGAAAGAGCGCGAATACAAATACAAATCTCGCCCTAAAACTGTTTCTTGAGTTTAATCATCAAATGCTTACCTATGTACTTAATAACCTTCATGTTTTGCTTTAAGAGTTTAAATAAACATATTTGTTTATTATATCTGCAAGATCACAACAATCACCTAATTATTTGTATAGTATGCACACAAGATCTGAGAGGTAAAATATAAAACTGTTAAACAAACAAGCGAACCTAAAAGTTCTGATTTTGTCAACTATGTTTTAAGTAGGGATTCCGGTTTTGAAATGGAAAACCGGTTTTGATTTTCAAAACCAGATTTCGGTTTGTTGGTTGGAAGTTGGAAAGTAATCATTACTTCAAGTAGATGACCCTTTTTTTGGTTCTAATGGAAATATTTTTATTAAAAATGTTGGATTCGCACAAAATAATTCCTCAAATGCCTTGCTAACTCTATTTAGTCGTAGATATTGTGTTTCTTGTGTTTTCAAATACCAACTATGGCTTGCGATAAAAACAACATCAAATCAATTGTTAAGTTACAATTAACATGAATCTTTTTTACTTGTCGGCTCATCTTTTAGATGTGCGCCGCTCTTTGATGTACGCAATGGAGAGACGCAAACTAGCCCTTCCCTGTGACCCTGAACAATTCGGCTAGACACCGCGTCTGCGCTTTATTATTAACGGCCCAATTACATACACATTCTTTTGATTTGTTTCGTGCTAAGCGAAACCTTTTAATACATTTTTTTACAAGTTACCATATATTCCTCAATATTATGGTCAACAATATTCGGTAATTTGATTATCACTATTGAAAAATTGAAAGCTATTATCGGTTTTAATCAATTAGCCCAGATTTTTTTTTAGTTCTAAAGAATCTTAGGGTACAGAGTACAAAATAATATTGTACACAAATCAACCCCTTGAATGCCATGCAAACACTAATTAAGTTTGAAGTATTTTTTAAATATACCTACAAAACTAGGCACATTTGGCTTTTCCGGCCTGTGACTTGTGACATTGCGCGGGGGAAAAGGAAGGGGAACGAAATCCGGCTTTAAACCGGTTTTATAGAACCGAAAACCGGTTTAGGAAAGAAACGGTTTTAACATCCCTAGTTTTAAGTAGCGACAAACACAGCTTTAATTTCAAGTGTACAGTCTCTTAATCACAGGAAGAAAATCATTACCTGATTCTACAGAACCAGACTAAATAGTTCTGCAAAGTACAAAATAGATCAAATCCCAAGTTCTATGGTCCAATCTGGTGCCTTACTTTGTACTGACAAAATAATATAGATCTATTTTAGCCAGCCTTCAACAACACTCTTAAAATCTTTACATTTTCATCAGATAATTCGAATTAATAGTCGAATTGTGTATCAAAAGTTGCAAATACCAAATGTGTATTTAGTTGATCCTAATTTCGTGAGTTTAACTCTGATTGGCTGGCTAGAGAGTTTTAAAATACTGGAAGACGCCAACAAACTGTGGCCAAGCCAGCTTTTTAAGTAGTGTTGCCAGACACATAGGTGTCTAAGGGAGGATATAGATAGATCAAAAGGAAGAAAAAGTAGACATATTGTGTTTCAGTTGAATAATGGTTTCACATTAAACACTCAATCAGTATAATTTTATGACAAGAGCTGCCAATAATTGCTAATTGGTAAACTGAGCAAGAAACAGTTTTGTTAAGTAAAGTAGCCGTAGGACCGAATTGATATATTGGATTAGGTGAAGCAGCATTCACCAGTTTCTGTGACCACGGCATGCTAATTAATTGTGTGGCCAGCACTATGCATAGCCGCCTCTACTTTACCCCAACTATTGTCAGGTACCCATCAGAGCTGGGTAGACTCAGGGACACCCTCCTGACCCGGAAAAAAAATCCTAGTCTGAACCAGAATTCGAACCCGGGACCTTCGGTAAGCCAGCCGAGCGCGCTGCCGCACAACCACCGTGACCAGTTTTGTTAAATATAACAAAAATTCAATGTAGGCTGAAAGGCAGCTTACATTTGGGCAACTTTACAGCACATGCAAGAATCTTTAAAAAAAATGGATCATACTTTTCTTGTACGAATGATCACTAATTTATTAATTATATTCTTTACATGTTATTAGGTCTAGTACAGGGGTCGGCAACCGTTTGATAGCGGCGTGCCAAAGTAGAATTTCTAACTCACTCAGCATGCCAACAGCCAAATAGCCAACATCTTCTATATTTATTATTGTAAACAATAATTATTTAATGTATGTATCATGATAAAAAAAAAGACGCTTTATTAAGAAACGGTGTAAAACTCTACACAGATTAGTCGACGCATATTGCGATAACAACAACAATTACGTAATATAATGTTCGTATATAGATTAGCCTACGGTTAAGCTGTTGTTGTTTTGTAAAAGTTAATACAAATAAATTTTATCTCGAATTATTTTGTGTGCTCATTTAAATAAGATAAAAACATTTCAATGCAATTTTTCTGTATCAATTAATGTGAGCCTTGCTTAATGCTTCAACAGTTACGCGACTTTCTTATGGGATTAAAAAAGTTTTATTGTATGAGAAAATCTTTTATGAACAAATATGTTTACACGTGTAAGTGGAGCCAATAGATGAAAGTAAAACAAATGCAACGTTTTTCAAACAAATGAACGGTTTAAGTATAGCTGACGACCTTTCTAAGCAGCTTTCTTCCAGATTTATTCGCAATTCGGCAAATTTTGATGTCCATAAATCGGGATGTTTCAAATCAATTTGCTGCATTTCATAATAGACTTCAGTCAGAAAACTCCGCTATGAGTGCTTCAATGTACTTCTTAAGCTCATCTATGTGTAATGTATATAGATCTGAATGAGTTGTAACATAGGGGAAGTACTATAATGTTTTAGTAATATCACGGATAAATATGTCCAGTTTCAATCCAAATTCTTTCCAGTAAAAATGAGTAAGCAAACAGTTCAAGAATTGTTAGATCCTGTCCTTGTAAACACAAGTTCAACATTTAAATGATTTGTTATGTCTGTCAAAAACATAAGTTTCATCAGGCATTCTTCATCATTCAATTACGAAAAATATTGTTTCATCAAGAAACATCGTATACTGCTTCCAGACACGAAACGAATCTATTCAACACTTCACCTTGACTAAACCAGTTAAAACTGATGTACAACAGAAGATCTCTATATTCACTTTCAATTTCTTGTACTAAGGTTTGAATTGTCGGTGAATCAATGAAGAGTGGGGAAACTCTAAAGTTGACTATTTTAAACAACAGTTTCCATTACGGAGCGCAAGTCAATTAAGAAATCTTTGCACACAAACATTCCTGGTGTATAATGCAATGGAAGCTTAACAGCAGTCACTGTGGTTTACAAGAAATTTGACAAATCTTTTTTTGTTTGCCAACCATCGCAGCAGCGTTTTTGTCTTTTTCGACCATTGTATGGGCACTTATACTTATACCTTGATATATTGCCGCATAATATAACATTTTGAAATATTCTAAAAGTTTTTTATATATCGGCCTACAGATATGATGAAATTATAACAATTTGAAGAATATCCTCTTGTTAAGATGAAACTTAAATATCAAATCGGAAATCCAAAATCGATCAAGGTTGTTATTTTTTTTATTTTTTTTTATTTTGGGGCGGGGGGGGGGGGAGTTTTTATTTCGGTGGCCCACTATTTTTTTACGTTAAATTGTGGAAGATAACTTTATAATAACAATATTAGATTCGTGAAAAACAATTCAGTTTATGGTTTTCGGATACTTATTATTTGCATTCGATATTTTTTGGGCTTGCGATATAATACAAACAAAGCAATCAAATGTAGAGTAGTCGGCACATTCTTTTGATGTAAGCATAGGAGACACAAAGACTAGTTTTTATCCGCTGAAACTAAACGCTTTAGAACAGTCAAACGACAAAATGAAATGGCTGCATTGTGATTTAGATCTATCTGAAAAAAAAAAGTACTTCTTTTTAATTAAATTATATTCAGAGACTGAACAGCGAGAGCTAATAAAAAAAACGACATGGCACGCAGACGCCATAAAAATTTTTTTTCGGGATTCTCCGCGTGCCAATGAAAAGGGCTCCGCGTGCCAGTACGTAGGTTGCCGACCCCTACTCTAAAGTACTCTAGACAATCCCCCTATCCTCATGAAACAGTAGACCACTTGAATGCCCTAATCTAATTAATCTCAATTATTACTCCCTCCTCAACTAACTATTATCTACAGTAATACAAAACAACTAAAAAAAAAGTCATTAAATCTACTGTTTTTGTCTGGTATTAACCGAAAGACAGCAAACAGCTCTGCAGACTGGTTTAATAGTGGAAGGAAAGAAATAAAACTCATTAAAAGGAAATTAGGCTTCCTACAGACGATAGAAAGCTCAGAAAATGTTTTGTCAACGCTTATGTTTACATCCGTGTTGTTGTTTTTTTGTTTGTAATGTTGTTGCTGTTGAAAACATCTTTGTATTACTTGTTTACATTAGCAAAAGCATTTACAAAACGGGAACAGCCAAGTTAAGCGGAAAGCAGCAAAAAGAGAAATGCGGAGAAGTTAGAGTTGGGAGTGCAGACTTAACATAGATAAAAAAAAAGGAAAATTATACAAGAGAGATAGAGAGAGCGAGAATGTACGAGTGAGAGAGCGAGGCACGGAGATGAATGAAAGGAGATACAGAGGTAGGGAGAATTAGGGCTTAGAGAAATGAGAAAACCTTTGCTGATAATTATTTAAACCGTAAACAAAACTTGCGAGTTAGTTTAAAAACTTAATAAAAATCAATCCATGGATAAGCGCAGGTCTTTGTAATCTTCTGTAGAGATGTCGAAAGAGCGTCTGCAACTGTAACATAGAAAACACTATGCATTTGGCTTAATCTTTTTTGCTATAAAGATTTACCTTCCTTAAATTTTGTCAGACCCCTACTGTCTTACTTGTATATTAGGTCGGTGAATTCTAGTCTATACTCTTTTGTTCTGTCTTGTGTTTGTTTGTTAAGTTTTGAGATGATCAATTAGCGTTTTATACTTTCATGTAATTAACAAATTGAATACATATCTAGCCTAGATAATTGTAGCTATGTTCTTAAAAAAAAATCTTTATGTATTAAAATTTATTTGCTGCGCAGTGTAAAATGCGCTGTGAGCTTACATAATGTTTGTTGGCAGCGCTACATAAACAAACGTGTTATTTTTATGTTGTTGGTTTTCTTCCCTTATCCAGGCAACATATCTTAATGCCCTGGATGCCTCTTGGGTAGAAAAAAAATGTACAAGTGATGGTTCTTGCATATGGAATAAGAAACATGTTTTTATCCCTCTGTTTGTCTGATAATCATGAAAAATTATCATGTTATATTTTTACTTTAAATTTGAATGTTTTATGTATTACTACTGTATTGCCCTACTTGCTTCTTTCAATGTAGGGTTTCTAGGCTTTGTGATTTGACTATTGGTGTTATGCCTTTCAATTGTGAATATTTACTTTTGATTAGCTTTGCTGCTATTTTGTAAATTCGTTCCTGGTTTGTATGTTTTGATATTCGATGGTTCTCAAAGTTTGTTTGGTGCAAAGGTTTCAGTCGCAAACTTTAAATATTTTGGGTCTTTATCTTACATTTGATTTTTTTTCAACATCTCATGGGGTAAACTTAAAAAGGCTGCCCAAAATCAATTGCGCTGGAGAGATGTTTCGGAGGCCCTATGTTCCACAAGGAACCAAAGGAACTAAGCAAGCAATTTCTCATTTGCTCTTCTAAGTTTTCATTTACAATCCTAATTAAACTAAAGATTAAAAAAACTTAGTTTGTAGACATGTAGCCGTGCTGGTCTAGCGGCAGAGCGATCGACTGGCGTATGAAGGTTCCAGCTTTAAATACTGGTGAAGATAAGATAAGACTAGGATTTTAGGGTCTCGAGAGTGTCCTTGAGTGTCCACCAAGCCTTGATCTGTACCTGACATTAATTAAAGTAAAAAAAATGGCATTGTGCTGGCTCTAAAGATCACATTTTCTAACGGGATTCATTTCTAGTTTATGATAGGTTGAGAACAATTCTCAGCTGTTCTCCGGGCTCTTTCAGCATTGTTGTATCCATGGAGAGATAGTCAACCTTATCAGGAACTCATTTAGAAGCGTGTCTCGCAGAGTGATTCACAAAAACAGCTTACAAACAGCTTCCAGGTGCAAACCCTTGTACGACAAGGATGTCTGCTGTCACCGTTTGTCTTTCTTCTTGCTATCAACTGGATTATGACATTCTTGGTGATTTCTCTAGACGCTGTCTCACGGTTTCAGTATTGATGGCTGTCCTTGCAGACCTTGGCCTACCACTATGTCATTTATTTGCATTGGTCACACGTCCTGTTACCCTGAACTTCTGCAGAAGACCATGACCAGTATCCACATAGCCTCAAAGACTGGCGGTCATGTGAACACGGAGCACAGATCCTTGCTCTCGAGGACTCTGCTCCGGCTAATAGTGTGGAGGCCCCAGCTGCTCTCGGCTGGGGAAGTGGGTCTGAATGTTATAAGATATCGTCGCTCGTTGGACGGTTGTAACGCTTGGACAATAGTGGGACTAAATATTATAAGATATCGTCGCTCGTTGGACGGTTGTAATACTTGGTCAAGTCTCCTAGCCTCCGCAGTAGTAGGTTATGGTCCAGCGCGATGGAGCTAGTTTCAAATACTGCAGCATTGCAGCCAGCTGTCATCTGATGGCTAGCTCAGACTTTAGGAGAAAGTCGTGCTAAACGTACCTCAGCGACATTGAGGACAAACACCAGCAAACGGTTGACTTGACCCTTCACTCTGGGTCTTGCAGGTAGTGCGGCAGAGGCATTGCCGATCGTTTGTTTTGCTACGTCACTTTAGCCCCCCTGGGCGATCGCTCCCCATGGAGCAGACAAAAACATGGCTTGTAAAACTGAAACGAATACTCCGAGTCTGAGTATTACTCAGTTGAGCTGCCCCGGTCACTTGCCAACTCGCGTTGGGGCATTGAACGATAAGTCCGCGACCAACGTGAACTGTCAGTTTCCAGTCTCCATCTCGGATGGAGTAGAACCACGCGGTTCTGAAGTCTCAGGAAGTGGGACCGCTCACATGAGGGTAGAGGTATTGGCTTGTGACCCTTCTAGGGCAGGACTGCCATTGCAGGGGCCCAAGGTGCACACTATCTCTGTCCGTACGGGAAAAGCAAAGCCTGGGAATGGTGAAAACCCGGGCGCTGCTGTTGCCAAGCAGCAGTCGAAAGTCACCCTCTGCCAAGCGGAGCACAGATCCGACAAGCCCCACCTAGGAGCTTCGTGTAGCCGGACTGGAGAGGCCCGTTCGCGGGATTCCCGGGTGAAAAGGCAAGACACGATAGGACTCTGTTCCCAGGATAAGCAGAAAAGCAGCTGCCAGTTGCCAGCCAGGAAATGTAGCCGCTCTAGACGGGAGCATTCCTGGAAGACTGGAGGCCAAAGCGGTCTACGTAATGGCAGTAAAACCAGGGCTGGTGGTACCCTGTGTCCCGGTGTACATGACATACATCCGGGGAATCCCACCTTGGGTGGTCAGGTCAGTCACAATAAGACCGCGTTCTGCCAATCCCCGACGGTGACTCGCGCGACTAGTGATACGGCGCACAGATCCAACAAGCCCTTAATGGGTTTCGTGTTCACGGTTTAGGGGTGCTCGTGCGCGGGTATTCCGAGCTGAGAGGCGTAACACGATAGGACTCTGCTCCCAGCGAAAGCGGAGGAAGCCCGACGGTAGATATGACCTAGGCAAAGGTTCGCACCAAAAGAGCGCCCAGCTCCGGGTGATGCACCTGAAAGTGTTTGGCCTGATCCCCAAGTCTCTAGAGATCCTAAAACTCTTGCATGAGTATGATATTGACGTGGCAATGTTCCAGGAGTGCAAAATTGGTAAGAAGAGGGTGGCATCCTTTTCGGGATATACGATCTTCCGATGCACCTGCTGCTTGGGAGGCAGTGGAGGGCTGGCAACCCTTGTCCGAAATTCACTACAAGCTCGAGTGGTGAACCGCAGAACGGGCAGTTGCAAGACCGATATCCTAACCCTGGAGGTGTTGAAGAATGGAAAGGCTTACACCCTGACAAACGTCTACAACCCTCCGAAGAAGGATTTGGACCTCACCGTGGAGGCACATCTTTCTCGCACTTGTATTGGCGGTGATTTCAATGCGGCATCACCGGCCTGGGGCTATGCTGTCGCCAACAACTCAGGACGACTGGTGGAGGAGCTATGCAACAGCACGACGCTGATCCGATTACAGGGTACCGATACCCCAGCTACCTTTTTCCACACGGGAAATGGTAGTGAATCGAGGCCGGATCTCACGCTCGTGAGTGCTGATCTGGCTGCTAGCACCTCTATGGAAGTCTTGGGAGATGTTGGGAGTGATCATTTGCCCGTGTTGGTCACTATCAATATAGGAAAAGCAAGCAGCGAACCTTCCGGGCCCAGGAAGTGGATCTACTCGAAGGCACGATGGGACGAGTACAGAGTGCGTACCGATCGCGCTCTTGAAGAAGTGCTTATCGAGACTGGGCCTATCGACTCAGTGTATGGTACGATGGTTAAAGCCATACTAGGGGTTGCCAGAAAGACGATACCAAGGTCACATGAGAAGCGCAAGTTCAGACCGTTTTGGACAAAAGCCCTAGGAGAGTTGGTCCGCAAAAGGAGGGCTGCTCGCAAGCTCGCGAGCAGGCGGAAGACGGCCGAGAGCCGTCGAGAGTACAACCGTTTAACGGCGGAAGTAAAAGGGGCTATCGCGGAGGCAAAGTTGTCGAAATGGACTGATACATGTGCTGGATTGGACCTTGCCGAAAGCCGGCAGGCATGGAACCTAATCAACCACCTTGAGCGAGCTGAGGTAGCTAGCAGAGCACCAGCTTCGTTGGCAAGAGCAGGGGCAGGCCCCATGGTATCGGATACCAAGCGGGCTGAGATGCTCAACCGTCACTTCGTAAGTGTCGGAAAACTGGGTGGAAGAACGAGTGTGTCTGCTGGGCTTGATAAAGTCCGGAAGGCAAACGAACGCCACATGACGGGAGAGGGTGAGGTTAGCACATTCACGGTGCCCTTCACTCGGCAAGAACTGGAGTATGTTTTGAGACGGTGCAAAGCGAAGAAGGCCCCAGGGCTGGATGGGATTAGCAACGAGCTGATCACTCACCTTGGGGCTGTTGGCAAGGGCAAACTCTTGGAGCTCGTAAACCGAACATGGTCTGAAGGTGTCCTACCGAAACAGTGGATAGAGGCCTTGGTGGTACCCATCTTGAAGAGGAGTAAAGACCCGGGTCAGGCCGAAAGCTACCGACCGATTTCCCTAACATCGTGTGTAGGGAAGGTAGCTGAGAGATTAATCAATAGGAGGCTTGTGAGGTTCCTAGAGGATAATGGACTGGTTACCCCCACTCAAGCAGGCTTCCGTAGCGGAAGAAGCTCGATGGATCAGGTGACGCTCTTGGTCCAGAAAATGGCTGACGGGTTTCAGCGGAAAGAGTCTACACTAGCAGTGTTCCTGGATTTTAAACAGGCCTACGACAAGGTCTGGCGGCCGGGGTTGTTGTTGAAGCTACAGAGGCTAGGAAAAGCCTCTAACATGTACAATTGGATCAAAGGGTTCTTAACCCGAAGAACAGTTGCAACTCGTTACGGGAAAGCGGTTTCTCGGAAGCGCGTCCTGGAGCAAGGATTGCCCCAGGGCTCAGCACTGTCCTGTACATTGTTCCTGGCTTTTATCAACGACCTGCCGAACTATCTGGGAAGCTCGTCGCTGCTTTTCGCAGACGATCTTGTGGTCTGGTCGACCGGGAGGGAAGCGCGTGCTCTTGAGCGGGTCCTCCAGCAAGATTTGAACGAAGTAGCCTGTTACGCCAAGCTTTGGGGTATGGAAGTAAACTGCCTAAAAACAGTTTATTCGCTCTTTACCCTTGGAATCGATATCCTCAAAGAGCCGATCGAGCTGAACATTGACGGCCGCGCCCTGGCATGCGACCAGAAGCCGGTCTATCTCGGAGTGACACTGGACCGAAAGCTAACGATGTATGACCATGTGAGGTTAGTCCAAGAGAAAGCTTCTTCTAAGCTGAACATTGTCAAGAGACTGGCCAGTACTGGCTGGGGTGCGAAGGCGAGTGTGTTGAGAAATCTTTACCTAGGAGCGGTAAGATCTCAGATCGATTACAGCCTCCCGGTGCAAATCTATGCGTCTGATACTGCTTTGAAGACGTTGGACTCTGTACAAAATCAAGCCCTCAGACTAATATGTGGAACGTTCCGAACCGCCCCGACATCGGCTGTTGAAATCATGGCAAACGTGCCGCCTCTGAATGGGAGAAGGAAAAGGGCCGTTATTACTGCTTACGAGCGGTATAAGCGGTTGGAGGAAAGTTCCCCCCTCAAGATGCTCGTGGATTCCTGGGTGGGAAGAGCTCGGATCTCAATGCAGTCCTTCATGCACCACGCACTGAGGCTCAGCGCAGAGATTGGACTCCCGGTCGACCGCATGGCCTTGCGGACGGGAGTGGAACCTCCTCCTCACCTATCTTTCAACCTGCCAGAGATACGGACGAACCTGATGGATGCAGTCGGACCCAGCGCTTGCCTGACTGAGAGGCGCGCAGCTGCTCTAAGGACGGTACGTGCATACTCGGGATTCGTTGAGGCATACACTGATGGGAGCGCGATCAGTGGGACCGAAGCGCGTTCCGGGTATGGTGCTCTTGTGTCGTACCCGAAGGCAGAAGAAAAACGGGCTGAGCTAAGTGGGCCGTGTGGAGCAATCTGCATCTTTGATGCGGAGATGGAAGCCATCAGAATTGCTGCTGTGGCAATTGGGAAAACGTTCGAAGACACACCAGCTGCTCGTGCTGATGTAGTTATCTTCACTGATGCACTTTCAGTACTCCAAGCCATCGACGGCTTGGGGACTTGGCCCGCTCTGCTTGTCCGACTATTAGCTGCTATTTCCGATCTGATCCTCAGGTACGAGGTGAAGGTCATCTTGCAGTGGATTCCAGGTCATGCAGGAGTCCCTGGCAATGAGATAGTGGATGCCTTGGCCAAGAAGGGATCCCTGACACCCACTCCGGAGGGTCCGTCCACCTTCGCGAGTGCCCGCAGATCAATACGTGAGTGGGAGACAAGAGAATGGAACAAGAGTTGGGACGAGTCTGACAAGGGTCGAGGTGTGTGGCAGCAACTAAAACGGCCAAATCGAGCTGATCCGTGGTGGAAGCTCCGCAGGAGAGAACAGGCTACTATAGCCCAGTTCCGTACAGGGCACTGCCCTATTGGTGCCTATTTCGGACGATTTAGGCCCAATTTCGATTCGCGGTGCCGACATTGCTTTGAAGCAGAAGAGACGGTCGAGCATTTGCTTTTAGACTGCCCTGCCTTGCAGGAGGAAAGAGTGGATGGAAATGGTCAACAGTTTGCACCATCCCTTTATGGGAACCTGGCTGTGCTACGTAGTACAAGTGTATTTGTCCTCCGAATCCTAAGAGATTAGTCTCGATTCGATCACTCCGGTGAGTGAGGTTTAAAGTCTGCAGAAGACGTCTGATTGTGAGTCTACTTGGAGGAATTTTCCCCGGAAGGTCAATTGCGAATCGTCGCTGAGTGTGGGCTACCGATATTAATTCCAAATATGTTTACGTCACACTTTCGAATTTAAAAAAAAAATTAACACCTATTTAAAACGTAATCTAAAACACACTTCACTATTAAACAGTATTAAAATATAACAATTTCCACTTAAAAGAACTATCACATTATTAAAATAACTTTAATAGTAGAATAATTAATTGTCAACAGTTGTCACAGTTATTCATTGAAGCAGTAACTCAATCTATATTGAATTAGAAAACAAAAGCTGCAAAAATTAGACTAGACAATTATATAATACACATCAATCTTTTTACACAGGATAAGTAGTAGATATTAACGAAACTTGACCTCACCCAGTGATTAAATAATAAAAAGGATACAAACAAAATTGACTAAAAAAAGACTGGATTGACAAATTATGTGCTATATTGAATCTGTTTATTATGGAACTGTGAATTATGTTTAATTAAAAAATATCACTGGACATCATCCATCCATGGTGAAGTGACTGGCATTAATCTTTCACCATCAGCGTTTCCTGGAAGGATAATTGCAGACAGATAAACTTTATCCTCATCTAGCCACTAAACATCCTCTGAATGTGCATTTTCTCTTCAACTGAACTGGCAATAACTGCTATGTTCTCTTTGCCTTCTAGAAGCGATTCTCAAAGGACAAATGCGTTTTATCTGAGTTGATTCTGGAACAGTTTGGGTTGGCACATCCTCCCGAGCCCGAGCTCTGTGTTGTCCTGCACGTGTCTTCAACATTGTTTGTGAGGTAAAGTATAAGTGACATACTTTGCCAATTTGATCAAGTAAGCCGGCCTGCAAAGATGGACGGTAAATAGCATATGGTTGTAGTTTGAAAACTCCTGTTGATCTCAACATAATGTCATCAAATTTGAGGGTTTGTGCCACAAACAATGACGGAAATGTATGAGAATCTGCATCTATTCTTTCTGGCGCTTTGAGTCCATCAGTTGTTTGGTTGATTGGGATTGGAGGAGGAGATAATCTCGAAGGTAAAACGTTGAAATATGAGCTTCGCTCAGTGACATAATTATGCAGTGGACAACATAGAAATAAAAATACTTTCGGCATGACCAAAGCAAGGCTATATACATAAAAAAAGGCTTCGCAAAGGCATACTAGCACTCCTAGCGAGAGGAATCGTGAACAACATTCATGTGATACAAATTTCATGCTTTTTTGACATAAAACTAATTCAAATGTTTCACAAAATTTGTTATAATTATTTTTAAAGCTATTAATATTAAATTCTACTAAAGAAAAAAGAAAATAAATTGGAAATAAAATAAAAAATAAATGTGTGACGTCACACATGGCCTGACCCCCCCTCCCCCCTGTCACAAACTGTCACACTTTCTTACACCCCCTCCCCCCCTCTGGAGCGTGACATACTTTATGGACAGCCCTTGAAGTCAATTTTAAAACATTTATGTACTTTCCTAATTTAATAAAGCAATAGGCCTATATTCATATCAATATACATAAAAATATTTTAGCTTTTTCAGACGTACATACCGGTACTACATAGAAACAAACTCCCAATTCCCAATGCAGAGTTTTCTAACCAAATGAAAGAGTTTAAAATTCATGGACGTATGTTTTCATACCTCATTCAGACAAGACTTGATTGATCTTACTACAACATAATCACATCGGAATATATTTTTAATGGAGAGAAATTGAAGATTTTAAAATGCAGCAAGTTGAGTTTAAAACATTCAAGTAATCGTCATCAAAACGTGCCAAAAAAGAAATCTGGAAGGATACTGATTATAAACGTCGCATGGTGTTTTCAACTGCTAGGCATTTGTTCTACTATATCAGCATTTGGTTCAACACGCGTGAACAGATTTTATCCCAGTGGAAAGATGTTTTGAGCATAGGCCTAAATATAACTATTTTTAGTGCAAATTTATTATTTGTTTTATCATTATAATATAATATGCTTAACATTTTTTTTTCAAGTTCTTAAAATAAACTCATGAAATTAACTTTAACAATGCATTAAAAGTTTACTTTCACCTGTTTAACGTAAAATAATAATAATAATAATAATGAGCACTTATAGCCTATAGCGCATCTATCCATGCTACAGTAGCATGATCAGTGCGCTGTCATCACATAAATACAAGAGCACAAACTAGACAATGATTACTTAAACAGATAAAACTTTAGGTTCTTTTTTAATTGTAGCTCTATCCCCCTATAATTACATCTAGAAATGAAAACCGTAATAATAGATTTGTATAAGTAATAAAAAATAATTCATGATAGTTATATCACAAATATACCGGTAACTTGTTTGACATCACTAAAATCAAATTTCTAAATTTCAGATAATTAAAGGGAGATAAGTATTCGTTTTCTTTGCGTTAATATTTCTAATATTTTACTTTTTTCTTTCATTATAAAATAATAATAAAATTAAATTCATAAATTAAAAAAGGATAAAATTAATAAAAGATATTTGCAAATTATATACATACAATATGACAAAACATTTTATATGTACATTTAAAAAAGGTTAGATTAACTACCCAGTTTAAATGATTATTTGCATATGTAATCTTATTATAGTTTATTACACGCGACAAATAGAAAGTTTCAATGGTAATATCAAAGCCTAAGTAGGCCTAATAAGCATTCAAGTTAGGATATAACACCTAATTTTTATATGATTCTTTCTAGCAGTTGTTAGAATTAAAACTTTACAATTAATCAACCGTGTCAGACTAATACCATATAGGCCTATCTCTACATCTAGCTATATATGCTAATACCATAAATTATGTGAACGTTTCATCACCATAAGGTGCCATGCCGGAACGTTTAGTAGATCTAATTATACTATTTGATTTACTATAAATTGCAAGGAAAAAAAGATGATAATCACGAAAAAGTTAATTGTTTTATATAATAATAATAATAATAATGCTTATATAGCGCATACCCGTTGAGGACAGTTCTATCGCTAACAAAAGTTACAGACACAGAGTACAGACACGAAGAACAGACAAAAATGTATAGGTCCTATATATGTTGCTTATATAGACTACAATCTAAATTCCCCGGCGTTGCCCGGGTGAAAATAAAACAGGCCTGTAGGCCTATAAGCTACAGATAAAAATTTTATAAACTACAATGTACAGAAAGCTATAGAACTATAGATCTAATAATTGAAAAAAATATTTTTACTGAAGACATTTATGAAAGTAATTTAAAATAAATATTGTAATGGGGTTAAAAATAGCGCGAGTCTTTTTATTTAACATAAAGCTAAGTTGCCCGGTGTTGCCCGTGGATTTACAATCTTTAAAAAAAAAAATTTATTGAAATAATGTTTTTTTTCCGAAAAAAATGTATAGACTAATTATCGGAAAATCGAACCCGGGACGACCGTATAGCAGTCCGATACGTTTTTCACTCAGCTAGCGAGCACGCATGTGCTTTGTCAAATCGCAAAGGTAAAATATGAGACGATAAGGTCACGTGTCTTTTAATAAACCAATTGGATTGGTAAAACAAACACACATAGCTTTTTATATATTTATAGATAAAACGGTTATACAATTTGCTTCATTTTTTTATGATTGACGTATTTTCGTTGTGCATAGAAGGGGACGTCCATTAATTACGTCAACAATTTTTGAGGGATTTTTACCTCCCCCCCTCCCCCTTGTCAACAACTGTCTAACTTTCAGAGACCCCCCCTATATAATTACGTTAACAATTGGTTACCCCCCCCCCCTCAAAACAAGTAACACAATTTTAGACGCTTGCTTTTATGCTTAAAATAGATTTAAAACGGAAAAGTACTATAATTAATTGTAATACATTATAAAAATTGTTAAAAAGGTTTCTAATTGACTATAATTCTTATATGTTTACAATTGTTCTTTTCATATACACATTTAATCATGTCTAATTCTACGTTTCACTTAAATAGCTTTTGGTACAATGTTAATTGGCAAATAGTTTAGGGGGGAATTGTGCACTAGTTGTAAATTAGCCTTCTATTTATCTAAGGTTGTTAACCAAAAACCGGCATACCGGATTCCGGTTTTGAAACTGAAAACCGGTTTTGATTTTCCAAACCGGATTTCGGTTTCCTGGTTGGGAGGTAGGCCTAATCATTATTTCAAGTAGCACATCCTTTTTTTTTGGTTTTGATGGAAATATTTTAAATAAAAATTGTTGGATTCACACAAAACAATACTTGAAATGCCTTGCTAACATATTAATTTATTCTTTGATATTGTGCTTCTTTTTTTCCAAATACCAACTATGGCTTGCGATAAAAACAACATCAAACCAAATGTTAAGTTACAGTTACAATCCTTTGTGTCAGAAAATTTTTAAAAACGTCTTTAAGGATGGCTCGTTGTAAACTATGTTCCCAACAGATAAGCAGGAGCGGTGGCAGTACCGCTGGATTGCGTACACATCTGCGTAGCCTACTAAGCATCCTGAATTAACATAGTACATAGTCATCCTCTTCATATGCTTTTTAATATCACGGTCAACGATAATCGCAGGTTTGATTATCCCAATTGAAAGCTATTGTCGGTTTTAATCAATTAGCCCAGATTTTTGTTAGTTCTAAAGAATTTTATGGTAAAGCGTACAAAATCATATTGTAGCCTATTCAAAGAAATCAACCTCTTGAATGTCCTGCATACACAAATTAAATTTGAACTATTGTTCAAATATACCTGCAAAACTACGCACATTTGGCTTTTCCGGCCTGTAACTTGTGACATTGCGCGGGAAGGGGGGGGGGAAGAGAGAAACCAAAATACGGTTTTAAACCGGTTTTATAGAGCCGAAAACCGGTTTTAACACAACCGAGTTTCAAGAAAAACCGGTTTTAGCATAGGTCTACCTAGTTTCACCCTTATGTTCACTATTCCTTCTTACATTATTATCCACACACACACATTATATACACACGGTAGTTGCCTTCCCTGTCCCCCTACCTTGCACTATTTGCCACACACTCCTTGCAATACTAGCGACGCCACTGGTACTAATACATTTTTATCTCATTTTATTTTTCCAGAAAATTAGAAATGAAAACGTAAAAATTATTAAATATGTAGCCTAATCGATCTAATTTTAATATTTCACCTATTATAACGTAGTGGGCAAAAATATATTAGTTTATATATCAGAATTAGGGATATTATGTTAAAAGGAAATAAGGTAGGCTAAGTCGTACTTCATGGGGTGGACCAAGAATTATCTTTCTGAAGAAAATATATAAAAAAAAACCATGTTGGATTCACAAAATTCACTTCATTCAATGCTTGACAAACATTAGTTATAGTCTCGGCGAGGGCCTAGTATTGTTTTTAGTTCTATTGAAGTATTGTTAATCCCAGCCATCGCTTACTTGTCTTATATAACGAACGCTAGACTCAGGAACCTAGCCTATTTTAGAAGTACTGAGCGGCAAAAAAACTGGGTTTCTGAACGTTCTTTGCAGACAGTTTGTTGGTGTGTTTGTGTTTCTTCGTTATTCCAGCCATCATGTCTCGCTAGACTAGAGTTGCCAGACGTCCGGCAAAAGGAGGGTATGTCCTCCTATTTAGACTCTTGTCCTCCGTCCGGCAGGCAAAGCACAATACCTTTAAAATGCTTTTGTAATATTGTATGTTTAGTAGGCATAAGGACAAATAAATTTTAATATTATTATTAACATGTTAAGAATATAATTAATAAACAGGTGATCATTTGTACAAGAAAAGAATTATCCGCTTTTTTTATAAGACTCGTGCATGAGCTTTAAAGTTGCCCAACCAAATGCAAGCTGCCTTTCAGCCTACATTGAATTTATATGTTATTTTTTAACAAAACTGTTTCTTGCTCAGTTTACCAATACATATTTAAACTTAGTGGCAGCTCTTGTAATAAAATTATACTGATTGCAGGCTAAATGCGAAACTATGCAATTGAAACACAATGTTCTCCTTTTTGTCTCTCGGTGTCCTTCTTTTGACACCCATGTGTCTGGCAAGCCTACGACAGACAGCGAAGGTGAGGTTTTATACAATTGGTCGGTCACTTCGCCTTGCTACCAATTGCATTAGTTTTCACCCATACATACAAACTAGCAAGATGGACACAAAAAGGACATATTAAATGTAGTTTCCATAATTGATATATTTGTATTAACGTAAAACTATAATATGTTGTTAATGTTATCTATGTAAGTTTAATAGGACAAATTGTGTAGAATTTAGTACAAAATTTGTATCATTTTTTACTTCATAAAAAGTAACATTGTTGATGTCAACTTTTCTTGACCTCCCCCCCTCCCCCATGTCAACAATTGTCAAACTTTTTCAGACCCCCCCTCCCCCTATTTTGTTGACGTAATTAATGGACGTCCCCGAAGTATTCTAGCTTTTTGTGTCCGTACCAAAGAAAGGAAAAGTCCTTTGCAACAATGACCTACGTCCTGTCGCTTTAACATCTATTATCATGAAATGTTTTGAAAAAATTATTCTCAGACGTATACTAAATAAGGTGCACAAAAGCCTTGATCCCTACCAATTTGCCTACAAAAAAGGCAAAAGCGCTGATGATGCTATATAATTAATGTTAGATAGACCAACGGGATACACGTAAGAATTACGCTCGAATACTCTTCGTTGACTTTTCATCCGCCTTCAATACCATCCAACCAAACCTTATGATACAGAAAATATCTGCTTTAAATGCCATTCAACGCATCCAAGCCTGGGTCATGCGATTTTTTTTATAAAACCGCCCTCAATTTGTCAGAGTAGAGGGATGTACCTCACCAATAATAGAAATAAGCACTGGAGCGCCAAAGGGTGTGTCCTGTCTCCAGTTCTATACACAATTTACACCAATGGCATTCGAAGTTCGACAATCAATACAGTATCGTTAATCAAATACTCCGATGATACAGCCATTGTCGGCCTTGTTTCCAGTGACGACAGTCTATATCACAGGACGACTTCAGATCTCTACAAATGATGCGGAGAGAACTACCTGATATTGAATATCGCACAAACGAAAGATTTAATTGTAGACTTTCAAAAGAAAAACCACAAGCTGACTGATTTACAAATAAACAACCAAATTATACATCAAGTCTCGCAATATAAATATCTTGGCGTCACAATTACTGACAAACTGACTTGGTCTGACCACTGCAAAAGCCTCTGTAAGAAAATCCACAAAAGACTTTTCTGTCTAAGTAAACTAAAAATATTTCATACAGAGAAAACCATTATGAATCTCTCTTACTCGGCGACTGTTGGTAGCATCCTAAGCTTCGCAATCACCTGCTGGTATGGTAATGCCACCACATTGAACAAACACCGGATAGACCGCCTAATAAACAAAGCCTATCGTACTACACAGACATAATTACCATCTCATGCAGATCCATTCAATTCAAGGTGCCTATGATTGATAAAATCCTTCAAGATCATGTACACCCTCTTCGCGATCATATCTAGTCGAAGTGGTCAGCTTCTTTCAATAAGGACAAGAACAGAGAGATTTAGGATCTCTTTTGTTCCACTATCAGAGAGAATCTTTCAAAGGAATCATCAGTCAGCCAGAAAATACTCCTAAATGATACTTTTTTTGTGGTCGGGGAGAAACTGGCTTAAAATGAATGAGGAAAAAACAGAGATAATCAGAATTGGAACCAAGAGTAATTTGGCCAAATTCACTGGTCCAGAATCTATCACCGTGATCACCGTGAATGCCAGGTGCCATTTGATTGAAGAATCTTGGTGTCTTATTGGATCCCACGCTGTCTTTCGACCATCATTCATATATTATGCAGAGGTCTATATCTGCAGTTGCGTAGACTCGGCCAAATACTACCCAATTTGACCACTGATTCTGCAAAGACACTGGCAGTCGCCCTGATACTTTCGCGTATCGACTATTGTAACGCCCTGCTAGCCGGCCTGCCCGAAGACAAAATCGCCAGACTACAGCGAATACAGAACAGTACTGTGCGTTTGGTTATGTGCAAGTCAAAACGAGAGTCGGGAACCGCCCTTCTACGCTCGCTCCATTGGCTCCCCGTGAAAGCCAGAATTGAGTATAAAGTGGCGCTACTTTGCCATCAGTGCATTTTTAATAACGAGTTTCCGTCCTATCTCAAGGAACTAATCACACCACATGTCCCGAAAAGAACGCTTCGTTCTGCCAATTCATCGCTTCTGGAAGAGCCCCGAAGGTGTGGAATATACTTCCCATTCAACTATGGCGAACAAGCTCTACTGTTTCTTTAAAAAAGAACTTAAAAACTAATTATTTCAATATTTACTTTAGATAACATTTAACAAACTTTAGACCCCTTACTGTCTTACTTATGGGTTGGGTCGGTTAATGCTACATTTATTTGGTTTGTCTTTTTTTTTAAATCATCAATTAGCCCTGTCAACTAGCCTAGAGTAATATCCGTGTTCTTAGTTGTATGTTAAAAGCGCTCTGAGCTTACATCATGTTTGTTGGCAGCGCTATACAATTATTATTATTATTATTATTATGATAGTGTGCGCGAATGTCTATTGTGCTTGAGTACAAATGGTTCCTTAATATTGTTTTAACGTACCGATATGCTGAAAGACGGAATTTATGTAGTCAAGATACATTTCCAATTATTTGGATCAATTAAGTAATCTTATCTTATCTTATAAATCAGTTTTTACTGTTTTATTTTAACATGAATATAAACGTCATTTAAAATAAACAATTTCAAATTATAGATTATTTATTATTCGGCCAGTTGTTTTTGTTGTGTTGAAAAAGACTTCTTAAAAAATGTTGTTCCTAAAAATGGAACTGTTTCTGTATGATAATGTTTATATTTCACAAGTCGTTATGTCGGTTGGGGGATGGGAGGGTGTGTCTCTGTCTCAATCATTAGCGTCATGTTTGTGCATACCTATTCCAAGCTGAAATGAGGGGGGGGGGTGACAATTAGATTATGTCGACATTTAAATACCATGGGCAGGAGATGGGCGAACACTCCCCCTCTTCTACCTTGTCAACTCTACCTTTTCTTTTTTAAACCATCATTAGTTGCAATGATCGACTTTGGTGAAGAGTGACAAAACATGTCATTAACAACAACAATTAATCCACGACACTTCATCAACTTCAGGCTCATTGCTCGTCCAGTGTTGGGACATGAACTATTTCAAGTATGCATACGAATTCTTAATCCAGAATTATTTTAGTATGTAATGTACAAGACAAGATTTGTGTAGACCAGGGGTCGTTAACCTTTTTGTCTGAGAGAGCCATGGACACCAAATATTTTGAAAAGTAATTATGTGAGAGCCATACATTATGTTTAAAAGTAAAAATTCAAGTAATTGTGTGCATTTTGTGTAATTTCAACACTAAAAGTACAATAATTATGTCTCTAAATCCTTGTTAATAACATTGTTATGCTTTTATGCAATTGATATGTAGATCAAAGGAGTCTAACGAATTTTTAAAAAAAAATCAAACATTTGTCTGCGAGCCAGATGCAGCTGTCAATAGAGCCACATCTGGCTCGCGAGCCATAGGTTCCCGACCCCTGGTGTGGACTATGCTCGTATTTAACTTGGTAGTCTAAGGCTTCTTTTTCTTAAATATGCAGTAAAGCTCATTTATGGTATGCGCAATATAATTTTTAACACATGCACAAGAACTAGTCAGCCTATGCGTAAGACTTACATACGACTTACATAGAGTAGCCTAGGCCTACGCGCAAAACTCATTTAGTGTGTGCGTAAAAATCATTGAGTGCTATCGCAAGAATTTCTTAGTCTACGCACAGGAATTAATACCGTATGTGCAAAACTTCTTTAGCGCACGCCATACACTTTTTTAGAGTAGCCTATGCGCAAAAAAATTATTGATTTTATTCGCAAGTATTTGTTAGCTAATATTTTTTTATCGTATCTGTAAACTTATTTAGTGCACGTTGATGACATATTTAGCGTAGGTGTACGCAAGACAAGTTTAGCTTGTTATTTTAAGCTTGTATTTTATTTAGACTCTCGTCTCTGGTACCCTCCCATGCAGGGCCGGCTCATCAAGATATAGGCGAACTAGGCGGTGGCCTAGGGCGCAAAATTTTAAGGGGCGCAAAATTGAGGATTTTGTTTAAATTTTGGAATTTAAAAATATAAACTATAGGCCTATTAAAGTTTAGTGCTTCTTTGCGCTATTAGCATAGGCAGATGAATTACTAGGTGATGAAAGGCGAAGGGTATTTTATTTCAGTTGTCTTAGAAAATAGGAAACTATGCCCTAACAGTAGGCCTACTTATTTTGGCAACCTCGCTGTGCGTAGCGGAATGCAAAAAGGCAACCCCTCACTTCCCCGGCCACACCCTGGATGCGATGCGGCGGCGGAATATCTTAGTAAAGTTACAGTGACCGTCAAGTCAGTTCGTGAATTGTAAGTCGTGAGGGCGCTGAGTTGTTTGCATTGGCTGTGCAGTTGCTATTTTGTGCATTATCAGACTGATATTACGAAAACGAGTACATTAGACCCCCTAAGTGGCACAAGATGGTCCAGTCGAATTGATGCACTAACACCGCTGCGGTACCAATTATCTCATGTGTGTGATGCTTTGGAAGAGATTTCTAAAGACACTTCTCTAAAATGATCTAGTCGCAGCATTGCGAAGCTAGAACCACTTTGGTTACTTAAAAATATCTCAGACTTCAAGTTTATTGTTGCACTTGTCACATAGCACAACATTTTGTTTCAAGTAGAAATAACTAGTAAGATACTGCAAGAAAAGGACTTGAAACTCCAGAAAGCAGTTAGTCACCTAAAAAAAAAACGAAGAATTTTTGGTTACAACTAGAAGTGATTTAGAGTTCAATAGAATTATGGCTGATGCTAATGAAGTCGCATAAGAAGTTGCATGGAAAATAAACAGTATTTGAGAAAGATAAGGTCCGAATAAAAAAAAAAGAACAACATGGTTGATTATGAATCGACAGATGAATCTTTAAATATTGCTTGTGACCCCTCAGAAAGTTTCAAGATCCACTTTTCTTTTGCTGCTTTAGACACAGCTGCTTATGCGGTAAAAGAAAGATTTTCCCAGTAAAATAAAGTATCTTGTGTCTTTGGATTTTTGTACAACATTCCTGACCTTAAAAACAAGACTACAGCAGAGGTTAAGTCGATGTGCAAAAGCTTGGAAAAAGCATTAACAATTGAAAAAGATGAAAGTTCGAATGAATCTGGCATTACGACAGTGTTCTGAACTTAGAGCAATTTCTCATCATGTTCATGACTCAGTACCTATCAAACTTCGAAGAAGTCCTAAACTACATTGACCAACAAAATCTAGAAAATTGATTTCCTAACATTTGTGTAGCCCTTCGTATTTCGCTTACGTTGTCACTTTCCGTAGCTAGTGCTGAACGAAGTTTTTCAAAACTTAAACTAATTAAATCCTATCTGCGTAGTACAATGTGTCAGGAGTGACTTACGGGCCTGGCGACAATTTCTATTGAAAGTGAGATAACTTAGAAAGATAGCAGGACAGTTAGACTCAAAAGCTCTCATAAAAGAATTTGTTTAGCAGAAAGCAAAAAAAGTACCATTAGAGTTTTAGTCTTTAGGAGTATAAATACTGTTAATCAGTATTTAAAAGTGACCTTTGAACCGTAGTTAAGAAAACAATAATCCAATATCAAGTAGTCTTTGTGCAATTTTTAAGTGTTATAAAAACAGAAAAAAAATATCTATAATCTAACTGTGAGTTTCTGTTTGTTATTAAGAGAACTGTACATAATGGAGGTATAACACCTATAAAACCATATTTCTAATGTAAAACTGTGTTTTATGTAGCTTTTCAAATTAATAATAATTTAGATGTCTAATTATTAATCTATAATGCAAAGCCATTATTGTTACTTTTCATTCAACTGCTATTTTACATTTCACAGTCATCAATCAAAGGTTATTAAATAAAAAATTTCTTGGGCTATAACAATTATTAAAAAAAACAACACATTTTTAAAGTTCCATACCCGCAGATCCCGCCGAAGGCAATTTAATGAGGGCGCAGAATTAGTTTTCGCATAGGGCGTCAAAAACCCTAGATCCGGCCCTGCTCTCATGGATATAACATCATTGCAGGTGTGAACTTGTCTAAAAATGTGGGGACTGTGGGGGGGGGGGGAGGGGGGGTGGCGTAAGGCAGGCGCCATAATGGCACTTAAAGAACGAATGTTCAAACAAATCCCAGTGAATGCTTTAAAGAGTCTTTTCGAAATTTTACTTTTAATTTTTAAAGACGACATTCCAGTTTATGAGTTACTTAGCCAATTAAGTATCAGGACATCATTTTTTACATTTTGTTTTGCCTGTCCATCCCCCGTTAACATTCAATATATTGTCATCATTCGGCATGAATTCAAACACACAATTTTTATTGCTCTGTTATGAACATGATAACATTCCAGATATTTTGTCTTTCTTTACTTTTATATAATAAATGAGTAGGCTAGTGCACTTGCAAATGTCAAAAAAAGGTGAACCATGTTTTTCAGTATTATTAAATCCACCCTAGCACCCCCCCCCCCCCACTAAATTGGAATAGTCCATCGTGACAATGGCTGTCTCATGCGATTTAGAAATAATAAAAAAATACATCTATATATATATTAGAAGAAAACAGATTAATGGTTCAATTAGTCCACACCATTACCAAAACCTAAGGTGATCTCGCGATACAGTGAGACTTAAACTGTTTTCCCTTGATTAATATACTCGGCTTGTTTGGACATTCGTATCCCTCTGAGGTGCAAGTGGTCTTGTTTCTTACAGGCGATTGAAAGCAAAAGAAAAATGATTCTGTCGGCTCTTTTTATTGCATTGGTTTCCAACGTTGCTGTTGGTTTTCAAAACAGTGGTAAGTAGAGACTTATTTAACTCTTGAACATTTAGGCTAACCATTAAATAGTCCTGGTTATTTTGATATTATAATCAATATTCTCTAAACAAGATATTTCATTATATTTTAAGCATGTTTTCTGTATATATTTGGCTCTATATCAAATTATCTAACCATATTATATTTTTATCTATTCAACGACCTACCTACCTACCTACCGACCTACCTACCTACCTATCTATTTTTCTAATCATTAATTTATCACAGACGCTCCTTTAATACAGATGATTATTTGGACCCACACGCATTTATAGTAAAGTATCCGCTTTTTTTAGACGATTTTTATTCTCTCAGAGCCTTGGACTTCTAAACACATCAATGATAAAAATTAACATAGAAATGAAATAAAAATTTCATTAAACTAGATCTATGATATATACTTAATAATTTGTTCGTTTCGTAAGGAATGCGTGTCAGGAAAATATAAGAAAAACGAAGTAGGCAAGTATTTGAACGGTATATTTACATTTCTAACGTTTTTATTATTGTGTATATTTAAGCAAATATTTCAATAAATCTTTTTTTATGTAACTAATTAAATATTTTCTTTTCAGGATATTCTCATTTAGAGCTGTCAGCCAATCCAGGTATATTTCATCCCATTCTTACAAAGGAATTACAACTAAGATGTTCAGTCAAGAATAATAAGCTTCAAGCTCAAAGAACAACCTCAATATTACAGTTGAATGACACAAAGAACCAGAGTGACCAGTCAGCAATGAAAAGTTCCAAGTCCCAGGGAGAAGTGGAATTCTCGACACTTCTTTCTTTGGTAATGACAAAGACAAACAAAGAAACAGGTTTGAACGAGACAATAGCCAGTGTCACTGGATGTGATTCTCCAGTCATAGAGTCTATGTACGCTGGTACTGTCCAAGTAGAAGGAAACACTGAAGGTTCAACAAGAGAAGGAGAACAAGGATTTATTACATTGACATGGAACAGTCCATTGGAAGAACATGCTGGTGAATTCTATTGTGAGGCTTCTGCATTGAACTCTGAGAAACATTCAGAGACACTTATTGCTTCTATAGAGATTCAAGCAATCGAACCCAAAATTTCTGATATTGTCAACTACATTTCAACTAATGACAAAGACATCTTTGATCTCAAGTCTATAGTTATAGAATTATATGAAGAAAATCAATATTTGACGAACAAGGCCAACGAATTAGCCAAAGAAGATATTGACATAAAGTACAAAATGGATCAAATCCCAATCCCTATGATCCAAACTGGTTCCTTATTTTGTGAGGATCAAACAATAAATTTTAACCCTGCCTTTAAGAATGCTCCTACAATCTTTACATCTTTTACAACTGGGCATTCGTATGCATATACAATTTCAGTTTCAAGTGTTGATACTACAAATTGCCGTGTTACTTGCAATGGCAGTAGTAGTGCGAGATTTAATTGGATCGCCATAGGATTCTGAAATACTTATAAGAATGACGGCCAACATTATTTTATTTGAATAGCTCTGAACTTTTTTTCTTCTACTAATTAAATAATATTTACATAAGAGTATTTTTAAAAAAGTGTAACACTGAAACAAGTTTTTTTTTATTTATGTACACACTTATTAGCAAACATAGATTCTAACTTTTTTAAAAACATAATTTAAAACATTATTATTTAAAAACTCGCAAACAAAATTTGAAGTAATAGCCCTATAGCCTACAACGTTTTGTATATTAAAATGAGGATGAAATAGACCTACGTATAAACAGTTTTATTTAACTATGCATCACTAGCTAATTGGATTAGTTTGTGTCCAGTCACTGAGCAATAATAAGCTTTTAAAAAATATGTATAATAATGTTTTTTTTATATCTAATTGTAAATCTGTCCCTCTTATTCACAACTATATTAAGAAAAAAGATAAATGAATGTTATTGTTTTATAACATTGTACAATGTATAGAGAAAAAAAAAATAACGAAGTGCCAATTACCCTCACAGGGTGCACTAAAAGTGCTTGTTAAAATGAGAAAAAGTACAGGTTTTCTAAGAATGATGTGTTTCTTTTTTATATTTTATCTTAAATCTAATTTTCGTAACCGAACAATATCTCAAGCATAAAGTAATGAATGAACAATTGAAAGAGCGCGAATACAAATACAAATCTCGCCCTAAAACTGTTTCTTGAGTTTAATCATCAAATGTTTACCTATGTACTTAATAACCTTCATGTTTTGCTTTAAGAGTTTAAATAAACATATTTGTTTATTATATCTGCAAGATCACAACAACCACCTAATTATTTGTATGGTATGCACACAAAATCTGAGAGGTAAAATATAAAACTGTTAAACAAACAAGCGAACCTAAAAGTTCTGATTTTGTCAACTATGTTTTAAGTAGGGATTCCGGTTTTGAAACCGAAAACCGGTTTTGATTTTCAAAACCAGATTTCGGTTTGTTGGTTGGAAGTTGGAAGGTAATCATTACTTCAAGTAGAGAACCCTTTTTTTGGTTCTAATGGAAATATTTTTATTAAAAATGTTGGATTCGCACAAAATAATTCCTCAAATGCCTTGCTAACACTATTTAGTCTTAGATATTGTGTTTCTTGTGTTTTCAAATACCAACTATGGCTTGCGATAAAAACAACATCAAAGCAATTGTTAAGTTACAATTAACATGAATCTTTTTTACTTGTCGGCTCATCTTTTAGATGTGCGCCGCTCTTTGATGTACGCAATAGAGAGACCCTGAACAATTCGGCTAGACACCGCGTCTGTGCTTTATTATTAACGGCCCAATTACATACACATTCTTTTGATTTGTTTTGTGCTAAGCGAAACCTTTTAATACATTTTTTTACAAGTTACCATATATTCCTCAATATTATGGTCAACAATAATCGGTAATTTGATTATCACTATTGAAAAATTGAAAGCTATTATCGGTTTTAATCAATTAGCCCAGATTTTTTTTTAGTTCTAAAGAATCTTAGGGTACAGAGTACAAAATAATATTGTACACAAATCAACCCATTGAATGCCATGCAAACACTAATAAAGTTTGAAGTATTTTTCAAATATACCTACAAAACTAGGCACATTTGGCTTTTCCGGCCTGTGACTTGTGACATTGCGCTGGGGAAAAGGAAGGGGAACGAAATCCGGCTTTAAACCGGTTTTCTAGAACCGAAAACCGGTTTTGGAAAGAAACGGTTTTAACATCCCTAGTTTTAAGTAGCGACAAACACAGCTTTAATTTCAAGTGTACAGTCTCTTAATCACAGGAAGAAAATCATTACCTGATTCTACAGAACCAGACTAAATAGTTCTGCAAAGTACAAAATAGATCAAATCCCAATTTCTATGGTCCAATCTGGTGCCTTACTTTGTACTGACAAAACAATATAGATCTATTTTAGCCAGCCTTCAACAACACTCTTAAAGTCTTTACATTTTCATCAGATAATTCGAATTAATAGTCAAATTGTGTATCGAAAGTTGCAAATACCAAATGTGTATTTAGTTGATCCTAATTTCGTGAGTTTAACTCTGATTGGCTGGCTAGAGAGTTTTGAAATACTGGAAGACGCCAACAAACTGTGGCCAAGCCAGCTTTTTAAGTAGTGTTGCCAGACACATAGGTGTCTAAGGGAGGATATAGATAGATCAAAAGAAGAAAAAGTAGACATATTGTGTTTCAGTTGAATAATGGTTTCACATTAAACACTCAATCAGTATAATTTTATGACAAGAGCTGCCAATAATTGCTAATTGGTAAACTGAGCAAGAAACAGTTTTGTTAAGTAAAGTAGCCGTAGGACCGAATTGATATATTGGATTAGGTGAAGCAGCATTCACCAGTTTCTGTGACCACGGCATGCTAATTAATTGTGTGGCCAGCACTATGCATAGCCGCCTCTACTTTACCCCAACTATTGTCAGGTACCCATCAGAGCTGGGTAGACCCGGAAAAAAAATCCTAGTCTGAACCAGAATTCGAACCCGGGACCTTCGGTAAGCCAGCCGAGCGCGCTGCCGCACAGCCACCGTGACCAGTTTAGTTAAATATAAAAAAAATTCAATGTAGGCTGAAAGGCAGCTTACATTTGAGCAACTTTACAGCACATGCAAGAATCTTTAAAAAAAATGGATCATACTTTTCTTGTAGGCCTACTAATTTATTAATTATATTCTTAACATGTTAATAGCTCTAGTACAGGGGTCGGCAACCTTTTGATAGCGGCGTGCCAAAGTAGAATTTCTAACTCACTCAGCATGCCGCATGCCTACAGCCAAATAGCCAACCTCTGCTCTATTTATTATTGTTAACAATAATTATTTAATGTAAGCTTATGTATCATGATACAAAAAAGACACTTTACTAAGAAACCGTGTAAAACAAATAAATTTTATCTCGAATTATTTTGTGTGCTGTTTTAAAGAAGAAAAAAACATTTCAATGCAATTTTTCTGTATCAATTAATGTGAGCTTTGCTTAATGCTTCAACAGTTAGGCGACTTTCTTATGGGATTAAAAAAGTTTTATTGTATGAGAAAATCTTTTATGAACAAATATGTTTACAAGTGTAAGTTGAGCCAATAGATGAAAGTAAAACAAATGCAACGTTTTTCAAACAAATGAACGGTTTAAGTATAGCTGACGACCTTTCTAAGCAGCTTTCTTCCAGATTTGTTCGCAATTCGGCAAATTTTGATGTCCATAAATCGGGATGTTTTCAATTCAATTTGCTGCATTTCAAAATAGACTTCAGCCAGATAACTCCGCTATGAGTGCTTCAATGTACTTCTTAAGCTCATCTATGTGTAATGTATATAGATCTGAATGAGTTTTAACATAGGGGAAGTACTATAATGTTTTAGTAATATCACGGATAAATATGTCCAATGTCCAGTTTCAATCCAAATTCTTTCCAGTAAAAATGAGTAACCAAACAGTTCAAGAATTGTTTGATCCTGTCCTTGTAAACACAAGTTCAACATTTAAATGATTTGTTATGTCTGTCAAAAACATCAGTTTCATCAGGCATTCTTTATCATTCAATTACGAAAAATATTGTTTCATCAAGAAACATCGTATACTGCTTCGAGACACGAAACGAATATATTCAACACTTCACTTTGACTAAACCAGTTAAAACTGATGTACAACAGAAGATCTCTATATTGACTTTTAATTTCTTGTAGTAAAGATTTGAATTGTCGGTGAATCAACGAAGAGTGGGAAACTCTTAAAGTTAACTATTTTAAACAACAGTTTTTATTACGGAGCGCAAGTCCAATTAAGAAATCTTTGCACACAAACATTCCTGGTGTATAATGCAATGGAAGTTTAACAGCAGCCACTGTGGTTTACAAGAAATTTGACAAATCTTTTTTTGTTTGCCAACCATCGCAGCAGCGTTTTTGTTTTTTTTCGACCATTGTATGGGCACTTATACTTATACCTTGATATATTGCCGCATAATATAACACTTTGAATAATTCTAAAAGTTTTCTATATATGGGCCTACAGATATGATGAAATTATAACATTTTGAAGGATATCCTCTTGTTAAGATGAAACTTAAATATCAAATCGGAAATCCAAAATCGATCAAGGTTGTTATTTTTTTTATTTTTTTTTATTTTGGGGCGGGGGGGGGGGGGAGTTTTCATTTCGGTGGCCGACTTTTTTTTTACGTTAAATTGTAGGAGATAACTTTATAATAACAATATTAGATTCGTGAAAAACAATTCAGTTTATGGTTTTCGGATACTTATTATTTGTATTCGACATTTTTTGGGCTTGCGATATAATACAAACAAACCAAACAAATGTAGAGTAGTCGGCACATTCTTTTGATGTAAGCATAGGAGACACAAAGACTAGTTTTTATCCGCTGAAACTAAACGCTTTAGAACAGGCAAACGACAAAATGAAATGGCTGCATTGTGATTTAGATCTATCTGAAAAAAAAGTACTTCTTTTTAATTTAATTATATTCAGAGACTGAACAGCGAGAGCTAATGAAAAAAACGACATGGCACGCAGACGAAATAAAAAAATAATAATTTCGGGGTTCTCCGCGTGCCAATGAAAAGGGCTCCGCGCGCCAGTACGTAGGTTCAACAAGGTTGCCGACCCCTACTCTAGAGTATTTAGACAATCCCCCTATCCTCATGAAACAGTAGACCACTTGAATGCCCTAAGCTAATTAATCTCAATTATTACTCCCCCCTCAACTAACTATTATCTACAGTAATACAAAACAACTAAAAAATAAGTCATTAAATCTACTGTTTTTGTCTGGTAATAACCGAAAGACAGCAAACAGCTCTCCAGACTGGTTTAATAGTAGAAGGAAAGAAATAAAACTCATTAAAAGGAAATCAAGCTTCCTACAGACGATAGAAAGCTCAGAAAATGATACTGTCAACGCTTATATTTACATTCGTGTTTTTTTGTGTGTGTGTGTAATGTTGTTGCTGTTGGCTCTAACATTATGGATTTTTTAAATCAACACATTAATCCCATACTGATTGCTTGATGCAAAATAATTTTCATTTTTATGAATCTACGCATTTTGTTTTTTAATAACCAAGGACGCAACTCTTGACTAATTTATTTTATAAGCTAAGCTAAATTGAACATATCGCGACTAACATTTTGAGTATTAATTATTGCCTACTCACATTTGATGTTAAATAACGGGTTCCTCATAACTAATGGTGTTTCCTTTGTATATTTCTAAAAGACCAGAACTGGCCGTCGATGTTAAAATCAATTGTCAAACACCTCCCAAAGCATTGTTTTTGTTTACGAAAATGGCGGGGAATGTCACCGGAAGCTCATGATCTCTTCCATTTGAACTCATTAAGACTTTTCAATATTTATTCGCTGCGCAGTGTATAAGTAATAAAAAATAATTCATGATAGTTATATAACAAAATATACCTGTAACTTGTTTGAAATCACTAAAATCAAATTTCTAAATATAAGTTAATTAAAGGGAGATAAGTATTCGTTTTCTTTGCGTTAATATTTGTAATATTTATCTTTTCTCTATTATTATAAAAAAATCATAAGATCAAATTTATAAATATAAAAGTGATAAAAGTATTAAAAGATATTTGCTAATTATATAGATCTACATACAACATGACAAAACATTTTATATGTACATTAAGAAACGATATATTAACTACCAAGTTTAAATGATACACTAAGATACTGGTAAACAAACTTCAACCATACCTGCATACACTTTTACACGAAAATCAATTCTGCGGCATACCAGGCAGAAACATAGAAACTCTCAATCACACTATTAGGGACATTATCATATACACACACATCAAAAATACGCAAGCAGCCCTGTTATCGATAGACCAGGAAAAAGCCTTTGATAGAGTGGACCACGGCTATCTATTCAAAGTGCTGCGGAAAAACAACGTAGGAAGTCAGATCGAAGGCTGGGTCAGGCTGCTCTACGCTTCACCATGTAGCAGAATTCTTGTAAACCATACGCTGACCTCACCCTTCCCAATTGAAAGATCTGTCAGGCAGGGCTGTCCGCTCTCACCGCTTTTATATGCCCTGTGTCTGGAGCCGCTCCTGGAAAAAGTAAGAACGGATGCTGGTATAACGGGCATATCAATGCCTGGAGGACAGGTGTTGAAGGTACAGGCATATGCCGACGATACCACGTTTACAGTAACATCAGAAAAAGACATTAAAAAAATTCTGGAACATTTTAAAACTTTCAATGCCGCATCTGGAGGGAAAATTAACATAAACAAATCGAATATAATGGGCCTTGGTGCCTGGAAACGAAAAGAACATTTTCCGTCAAATATTCAAAATAAAACAAAAATCAAAATTACAGGCATCGTTTGGCACAACAATCCACACACTTACAATACAGAACAGTACAATGGATTGTTAGAAACAACGGATAACATAATAAATATGTACACACACATCTCACACACGATTTTTGGTCGTTCAGCAATCGTTAACACTCTCATTATACCGAAAATCATTTATATAGCTTCAGTTACAGAACCTCCACCACATTTCATAACCAATATGAATAAAAAAATTAGAGCCTTTTTATTTAAATCTACCATTCGCTCCATTCATCATAACACACTGATACAAAATAAACGGGATGGCGGGATAGGTTTGCAAGATATAAAAACAAAGATACAAGCACTGAGATTAAAATATATAGGCCAAATTGTACGTGCACCTGATAAGTTGCCTTTAGCTATGTATTTTTATGGTTTATAGCTAAGCAAACTTATTCCAATTCAAAACAATACACCTCATTATTTTGGCAACTTTTCCTCTTCATTTTACAAGTCAGTTACACGCATTTTACTTAACAATGAACACTTGATACATAGCAAAACAAAGAACATTTACATATCACTCATTACACGGGTCCAGATTCCACTTCATACACGGATTAAATGGGGGAGACAGCTAGGGATTACAGACTTTCATGACACATTCATCAGTTTACATAACAAACACATTGCACCACAATCAAAGGAGATATCATACAGGCTCATTTTTAACATGACACCAACATTAGATAGGAAGAAACAAAATACACGCAACACACCTATATGCAAGATGTGTACCTCACATACACAAGAAAATGAGGAACATATCTATCTTACATGCCCCGCAATCATACCAACAAAACAAACATTGAAATTAATAATGGATACAACAACACAGTCAAACATAGATATAGATTTAGCCATTACACTCTTTAAAATACCTAGACTTAGAAACAACACAAAACACACATTAAACCTCATCACATTGGCAGAATACAAACAACACATTTGGACAACGTATCTTAAAACACGGTTTGACCAAAAACACTACCCCCCACACATCATAGAAGACATATTTAGACAAAAACTTGAAGCACATTTAGATAAACATCAACCGCCCACTCTGTAATTTTATTTGATGTTTTGCTTTTATAAATGTTTTATGTATTATAATGTATTTCATGGATGAGATCCTAATGTATTTTATTGATTGGTTCATTTGTTTAATTGGGAGATCTGTGGACATGCTTATGTTATTGAATGCGTTCTTTTAAATATGGGGATGCCCTTGACTAGTATTGTACATTTGATTTTATTAATTGTTCATCAAGGGCACATTTTTACTTTCATTTCCGGGGCACATTTTTACTTTCATTTCCGGTGTAATTTTTGTTTTCATTTCCGGTGCGGTGTCTCTTTCAGTGAATGTGAAATCTTGTGCTGTTTTTTATTTTCTTTTTTACGCACCACTATGTACATAGTATTTTAAAATAAGTTTTCGGGATTATTTTCTTAATTTTGTTGAATGGCTTAGAGGACGGTATTTTAACTTCTTGGCTTACTACACATAAAGTAACGAGGAGAGAGACTTGGCCTTTTCTTGGTCCGTCTTCGCTTACTTAGCTTCCCTTTTATTACTGTTTTCTTCCAGTTATTCCCAACCTTTCTATTCAAAATTGTTCTTGGTTACCTATCTAATACAGGAAACTTGCGTCTAATATTAATCTTTTGTCTTCAAATTACATTTAACAGAGTGACATCAATGTATAATAAAAGAAGAAGGACTGATATATAAATACCGGCCCAAAACCCCTCTTTTGTCACATTCGCCAGGGTGTTAACTGGTGCAGACCAGTCATCCGGCGACGCTGGCTTAGAGGGGTGGGAGGGTCAGGAAAGTCGGGCCTTCCAAATTCTATGTCACTACAAACAGATTTGTATTTCTTTCCCTATCTTTCGTTCAATAGTTCATGCCGACTGGGGAACGGCTAAACGCTATTTGAAACATTAAGACAACTAGGGATTTTTCAACTCTTATTAGAGAATTGTACATATTTTTTTTCTCACTTGTGGAAGTCCCGATTGTGGGATTTCCTGTGAATGACACCTTTCGTCACCCGTCTTCAATAGGTGTTTCACTTTCCTTTGTCATATGTGACCCTTTCTTTGTTCTTTATATATACATTTAAGATCGCGCTTGGTGGTTTAAATTAAGATATATATCCCAAGGGATAGAACAATTGAAATGAAATGTACATAATTTCTACACACTTTGTTTTATTTTTCTCCATATTACGTTGTTTTAAATATCTTACAGTTAATAATGGATGTTTACGGTTAATACATGTTTAAATTAATTTGAATATGTATAGATGTTAAGCATGTATGTAAAAAAAAAGAAGAATGAATGAATTTAAATTTAAAGTTGGAATTTAAATATGTATGGATGCTAGGATTGAATGTCAAATAAAAAGAATGAATGAATTTAAATTTAAAGTTAGTTAGAAAACTCTTTGTCTCGTAAAACATTTTGTCTTCTATCCCCTTAAATGTGTATGAACTGTTCTTCTATTTCCTTTTCTTCGTGTAAAATATATGAGATTGTGCAGGTAAACTAAGTATTTAAATATTCTCTGCTGTCTTCTATCTCTTTGGAATTGTAAAAATGCAATAAATGTCTCCTATCCCTTGTTTCTCTGTGTAAAATAATAATTTTGGTAATGTAAATGCAATTTTTCATGAATAAACATTTTTGGAAAAAAAAAAAAAAAAAGAAAACCTCAAAAAAAAAAAAAAAGAAAACCTAAAAAAAAAAAAAAAAAAAAAAAAAAAAAGAATGTTAATATCTAAGCCTAAGTCATAAGCATCCCAGTTAGGATCTAATTATCTGATTCTTTCTAACAGTTGTTAGAATAGTTAGAATTACAACTTTAAAATTAATCAACCTTGTTAGACTAATACCATAGATCTCTACATATAACTATCTATGCTAATACCATAAATTATGTGAACGTTTAATAGATCTAAATATACTATTTGATTTACTATAAATTGAAAGGAAAAAAAGATGATAATCACGAAAAAGTTAATTGTTTTATCATATAACTAGTGTCAAAATGACAGAGAAAAGAATGACTACAATGTGTTTTGTTAAGAGAAAAAGAAAAAAGACTATTACAATAAATACTGGAGTGAGAACTATTTTATTCGGTATTTAGATTTTGATCTTTTTAATTGTTTCTCGTCGCCCTGACCCTGGCACATGCATAAGAATTGTTGCTGTCAAGCGCCTGGTATTAAAACGTAGCGAACAGTTGTGTTGACTTGTTATTGATAATATTAAATTAACAATGATAAACTATCTAAAAGAAAAAAGAAACAACACAAATACCAAACAATAAAAAATTAAATAATAAAAAAAGCGTAGAAAATAATATTTCAATACAATAAAAACTAAAGTGAGAACGATTTTTTCCGGTATTTAATTTTTGTTAGTGCTTATTGTATTAATAAAACAGTGTTAATTATGTTTCTTTCGGCATTTAGTTTTTGTTATTTTATATTGTGTCCGGTCGCCCTGACACTGGTTATGTATACAAATTGTTGCTATTAAGCTTCGGGTTTTTAAAAGTAATCATTTATAACTTGTCCTTTATAATTCGTATCATTTAATTTATAGAGTGAATAAAGTCGCCTATTAAATGATGTTCTCAATAGCGACTTGAATCCATTAAATAATTAAAACATGTGGTTACTTTTACTTAAATGGATAATGCAAACATCTATAATGACAAAATAAATGATTTGATAGACATTACGTCATACGCTAGTATTTTTTTAAAGTAGGCCTACAGAATTTAAACTCTCCAAGCCAAATTGCGGTGCGTAACTTCTAATAAAAGGTCTCTCCACACTAAAGCAACATCAACAGCAGTGGGAAAACCCGATATGACCCTCGCGTTCAACATAGTAAATATTGCGTTCAACAAAGTAATTGAACGGAAACGGCTATTTGTTATGTATAGTTATATTTATTTGCATATTTGGCTATAACATTATGGATTTTTTAAATCAACACATTCATGATTTTTAGTCATAAAGTAAATTTCTCTGTTGGAGGACGTTTCCAATTTATACATTTAACTTTTGGTCCTATTGGTCAAACGGCTAAGGCGCCTATAGGGGAAAAACATATATATAAATCGATAGATATAATTACGGTGAGTTTGTTTGTTTATTTATATACTAGTGGTTATGCCCGTCAAAATGACGGAGAAAAGAATGACTACAATGTGTTTTGTTAAGAGAGAAAGACAAAAGACAATATTACAATAAAAACTGGAGTGAGAACGTTTCTTTTCGTTATTTAGTTTTTGTTCTTTTTAATTGTTTCTGGTCGCCCTAACCCTGGCATATGCATAAGAATTGTTGCTGTCAAGCTTCTGGCATAAAAGACTGGCGTAGTGTGTAAACCGCCGATACATTCCCATTAAGAATACACCGGTGGGCGAACGCATGGGGTCCGAGATCCATTACACTGCCGAGAGGCCACCGGTGGGGAGGAAGCAATGGACGCTGCAATCCCGTCTTGAGAACCACCCGGTGCGTGGTTGCATGTACCTATAGTATAGGATATGTGCTACTGGGTGACAGTGCACGTTTACTGGCGAGCCACCACGATGATAATCCTTAGGGGAACCGCAGTGAACGATCGCTGGGCTGCGGAAACCTTCCCTGTTACACACCACGCCTTCGGCGTGCCGTGGGGTGGCTGGAGCCCGGACAGAGATTGCTCAATTCTAAGCGTCACACCCTAGACACAAGAGCCGAAAGGCTCGTAGGGTTTTTTAAAGATACTTTTTAATTCTATATTAAAATGTAGCTAACAGTTTTCTTTTACTTGTCTTGTTATTAACAATATTGAATTAGCAATAATATACTATCTAAAAGAAAAACAAAACACAAATACAAAACAATACAAAAAGTAAAAAAAAATAAATTAGAAAATAATATTTCAATGCAATAAAAACTATAGTAATAACGATTTTTTTCGGTATTTAATTTTTGTTCTTGCTTATTGTATCAATAAAACAGTATAGGGCGTTTGCAATCACGTGACAAAAGCACGTGATTTTTGTTTACTTTGTGCAGTAGTGGTTTACAAGTACAAGGCCGCTGTATTAATAAAGTTTGATATAGGCTTGAGCTTTTTTAAAATGATGTTTTGTGTTTTAAGTCTTGTTAGGATTTAAGCTGTATTATGTCTGTTAAATAAAATAGGCTATTTAATTATTATCATAGACATAGATCATAGACGATGTGAGCAGATGAGTGACTTGACTAGATAGCCTTTTCACCAACACTATCACTTGGCATTCCTACTTAGCCATTAGCCTAGCCTACGAAACATTAAAAGTGTAGGCCTATAAAGTGAAATTGAAAGTGTAAATAGGTCTAGCCGGCCCTAGCCTAATCACATTAATCAATTAATCTACAGTACTACTATTTACCGCCTTATTTTTGAGTAGGATAGCCAATATTTAGATGTGAATTTTGCATGATAAAGAAGTAGCCTACTTCACCATTTTTGTACACCAATAGTGGCTTCTATTTACAAAAAAACGTCACTAAAAAACCTAAGCCACGCCCATTGGGAACGCTCTATTGAGAATGTTTCTTTCGGTATTTATTTTTGTTATATTGTGTCCGGTCGCCCTGGCACATGCAAAAAACTTGTTGCTGTCAGGCTTCTGCTATTTAAAAGTAATCATTTATAACTTGTCACTTGTCCTTTATAATTAGCATAGATCTAATTTAATTTATAGAGTGTAAAAAGTCGCCTATTAAAGGATGCTCTCAATAGCGAGGTGCATCCATTAAATAATTGAAACATGTGGTTACTTTTACTTAAAAGATAATGCCAACATTTATAATGAAAAAAGAAATGATTTGATAGACATTACGTCATACGCTAGTATTTTTTAAGTAGCCTACACCATTCAAACTCTCCAAGCCAAATTTGAAAAAAGGTCTCGCCACATGAAAAAAACAACAGCAGAATGAGAAAATTTCCGATAAGACCCTCGCGTTCAAAATAGTGAATCTCGCGTTCAACATAGTAAATGAAAGGAAATGGCCATTTGTCCGTAAGGTTTTATGTATTTGTATAGCTGGATATACTTTTTTTTATTTATAAAATCAACACATTCATGATTATAAGTCATAAAATTAAATTATCTATTGGCGGACGTTTCCAATTTATACATTTAGCTTTTGGCCCTATTAGTCAAACGGTTTATATAAATATATAAATATATAAATAAATAAATATATAAACAAACAAACTCACTGTAATTTTATATGTTGATGATATGTCATTAACGACAACAATTAATCCAAAACACTTCATCAACTTCAGTCTCATGGCTCGTTCAGTGTTGGGACATGAACTATTTCAAGTATGCATAAGAATTCCTTATCCAGATTTATTTTAGTATATTATGTACAAGACAAGATTCGTTTAGAATATGCTTGTATTTAACTTGGGAGTCTAAACCTTCTATTTTTCCTAAATATGCAGTAAAGCTCATTTACTGTATGCGCACTATTTTTTTAACACATGCACACGAAGTATTCAGCCTATGCGTAAGACTTACATAGAGTAGGCCTACTCACAAAACTTATTTAGTGTGTGCGCAACAATCATTGAGTGCAATCGCAAGAATTTCTTAGTCTATGCGCAGGAATAAATACCGTATGTGCACTACTTATTAAGCACACGCGGTAGACTTATTTACCGTGTGCGTATAATAACAATTTTGTTTTGCCGGTCATTCTGCCGTTAACGTTCAAAATTATATTGTCATCATTTTGAATGAATTCAAACACAACATTTTTAAAGGCCAGTTATGATTCTTTTTTGTTATTAATTTTGTCTTTCTTTAATTTTAGATAATAAATGAATCGTCCACTTGCAAATGTCAACAAAAGGTGAACCATGTTTTTCAGTTTTATTAAATCCACCCTAACACCCCCACTAAATTGGAATAGTCCATTGTGACATTGGCTGTCTCATGCTCATGTGACTTAGAAATAATTTTTAAAAATATCTATCTATATATAGGCCTATATATTAGAAGAAAACAGATTAATGGTTCAATTCGTCAACACCATTACCAAAACCTAAGGTGATCTCACGATACAGTGAGACTTAAACTGTTTTCCCTTGATTAATATACCCGGCTTGCTTGGACATTCGTTTCCCTCTGAGGAAAGAAACGAAAAATGATTCTATTGGCTCTTTTTATTGCATTTGTTTCCAGCGTTGCTGTTGGTTTTGAAAATAATGGTAAGTAGAGACTTGTTTAACTATTGGACATTTAGGCTAACCATTAAATAGACAAGTCCTCGTTATTAGGATAGTATAATCAATATTCTCTAAAAAAAAGATTAAATTTTAAGCATGTTTTCTGGATATGTTTAGCTCTATTTTTAATTATCTATCTATGTATTTTTACCTACCTACATACCGACCTACCTACCTACCGCCTTACCTACCCAATACCTACCTACCTACCTACATATTACATACATACCCACATACTACCTACCTATCAATTTTCCTATTCACTAATATATTACAGACGCTTCATTTATACATATTATGCTTATTTGGACCCACACGTATTCATAGTAGATTGTCCGATTTTTAGACGATTTTATTTCTCTCAGAGCCTTTCACTTCTAAACACATCAATAATACACTATAGAAATCAAATTTCATTCCACTAGCCCCATGATGGATTCGAAATAATTTTTTAGTTTATTAATGAACGCGTGTCAGGAAAATATAAGAAAACATGAAGTAGGCAAGTATTTGAACGGTATATTTACATTTCTAACGTGTAACATAACAGCTGTTCCTGATGTGATAACTTGTAATCATTAATAATAAGTCATACAGTGTTATACCTCGACGATACACCAGTGGTCATCTTACACTGCCGTGCATGCCAAGTAGTTAAAATTTAATATCCTGGTCAAGCCATTAAGATGTGAAGTTCCAAAATAATTAGATAAGCAAGCCAGTTATTATTTGTTATTATTTCAGATGACAGGCTAGTGCTGATAATATTAGATGTGTTGTGTATTTGGCAATACGAGCCCCCTTTTTACGATTACGACTTAATTATGCCGTATCGAAATTATAGTTGTTTATAGTTCAATTGGATCAGCACAGAAGTAGTATTGTATCACATGTTATTTTAATAATTTAGTTTATTGAGGTTTGGCCACGTATTCAGATCCCTGGGTGAGTCGAATTTTGTAGTATTGGATGTATCTGAGGACCTCATCTGTAATATACTTTCGGACTGGACCCCATATGTAAGATTATTCAATGGGTGAGTCGAAACCTCAATGTATCACAGACGGCAGTGTAAAAGTTATTATTTTGGCTCTAAAGGTTGAATTGTATAAATGTTCCATAAGGAGTGTAGGAAACTCTGTTTCATAACAAACGTTTTTAATGTTGTGTATAATTTATGCAAATATTTCAATAAATCTTTTTTTATGTAACTAATTAATTTTTATTTTCAGGATATTCTCATTTAGAGCTGTCAGCCAATCCAGGTATATTTCCTCCCATTCTTACAAAGAAATTACAACTAAGATGTTCAGTCAAGAATAATAAGCTTCAAGCTCAAAGAACAACTTCAATATTACAGTTGAACGACACAAGGAACCAGAGTGACCAGTCAGCAATGAAAAGTTCCAAGTCCCAGGGAGAAGTTAAACTCTCGACACTTCATTCTTTGGTGATGACAAAGAGAAACAAAGAAACAGGTTTCAACGAGACAATAGCCAGTGTCACTGGATGTGATTCTCCAGTCATAGAGTCCAAGTACGCTGGTACTGTCCAAGTAGAAGGAAACACTGAAGGTTCACCAAGAGAAGGAGAACAAGGATTTATTACACTGACATGGACAAGTCCATTGGAAGAACATGCTGGTGAATTCCATTGTGAGGCTTCTGCATTGAACTCTGAGAAACATTCAGTGACACTTATAGCTTCTATAGAGATTCAAGCAATCGAACCTAATCTTTCTGATGTTGTCCACTTCATCTCAAACCATGACAAGGTTATCTTTGATCTCAAGTCTAAAGTCTTAGAATTGTATGAAGAAAATCAATATTTGAAGAACCAGACCAAAGAATTGTCCAAAAAAGATATTGACATAAAGTACAAAATAGACCAAATCCCACTCTTTTTGATCGAAGCTGCTTCCTTATCTTGTAATGATTATAGAATACGTTTTAACCCTGTCTTTAAGAATGCTCCTACAATCTTTACATCTTTTACATACGGGCATTCGTATTCATATTCAATTACAGTTTCGAGTGTTAACACTACACATTGCCGTGTAACTTGCAATGGCGATGATTTGCAAGCGACTTTTAATTTGATGGCCGTAGGATTGTGAAATAATTATAAGAATGACGGCCAACATGATTTTATTTGAATTGCTATAAACTTTGTTAATTCTACTAATTAAATAATATTTACATAATAATATAAAAAAAAAATAGGTGTAACACATTAGATCTAACACATTTTTACATTTATGTACACAATTATTAGCCTACCTTTTTTCTTTGTTAAGCCGGAGTTTTTTTAGTTGTTTTGACGGATTTTTTTTTCAACTTTTTTTGTATATCCTAGAATTTTATTTATTTTGTATCAAATTTTGTAAATGTATTTAAGTGTCATATATCGAATTAAAGGTAATTGGATGAAATTTCTGTCCCGTTTTTTTGCATGCGGATGTGTGTACATATGTGTGTGTTGTTCTCTTACCCATTGATAGATCATAAAAAGAATTATACCATTTTGTAGACAAATAAATTGTGTATAAGATAAATATAAACAAAATCTAGTTAATTTGTTAGTTTAGACAATAAGTTATGTTGAAATGTGATTTGTAACGAAAAATTAGACGGAAAAATAACAAAAAATTCTTTTACCTAATATTTCATCTTTTCCTCAATGAATTTATAGCTTTCACTCATAATTATTATGAAGTAAATCCAAAATTGAACATAATAATTCCAAGATGAAGATAACTGTGTGGTATTTACACCAACAAGATAAGATTATCAATCGAAACATTTTCCGAAAACGGGAAGAAAGTGTTTTTTTTCGGCTTATTTTTACCAAAATGTTGCACAGAAACTAAGAATGTTTATGCTTTGAAATCGAAAATAGGCTCGTAAATATACTTCCTGTCGGTAACTACAAATTTCGGAACAAAATTTTAAAGAAATAATGCAAATATTTAGCTTTAAACTCGACGAAATAATCTTGGCGCTGTCAGCGGCTTGCGGTACAAAGTGAATGAATCGCATGAGCCGCTCTCAGCGGCTCATGGTAGTTAATCAGTTAATGAAAGTGTATAACTTTTATTTTGAAATACTTTAAATAACAATCTTTAAAAAATAATCCACAATTATTCATATAAAAAAGACACATAATTTTGCATAAAAAAAAAGAACAAAATGAAACTAAACTGTTAAATTATCAATCAATGTACATTTTTCTAACAATATCACTATAAGACATAATAATCTAGTATAATTTTTTTTTTTACAAAAACTGGTCTTAGCACAGAGCGAACATTACAAATTCAATAACAAGAGAAAAAAAAGTCACGACAAAAATAATAAATAGAAGTATATAAAACAGCATTTTTCACAATGAAAATCAACGTGGAGTGTTATTTTGAATGAGGTCTATGCAGAATGATTTTCCGGTCACGTGATGTTGACTAGATACACTTAGAAACATTAACAATGTTTTAATGCGCTGCTTATTGGGTGCGCAAATTCTACCGCTAAATTATTATGTAAAGAATATAAAAATACAAAATATCTTTTCATCGATTTCCTTTGAAAGATCAACAAATAGGTGTTGTTCTTTAATAATTGAATGTCTCTAATCATTGTTGCTTCCGTGAGCATCATTTATAATATCACACTATTCAAGGATATGTGGAAAATTAAAATTTTTAATAATCATAGGTGCCGATAAGATCAATGTAAGATCGGCCATTTTTTTATAGTTTAGACAACATCACGTGATATATTTTCTGTCTCTAAGACTCTAAGGAATTGTGCATAGACCTCATTCTGTTTAAAAGGAAACGGAAGTTATTTTTATTTAAAAAAACATGGTAAGACAATAAAACAATTATACCCCAAAAAGACAACACTCGTGTAGTTCCGTCAAAATTGAGTAGACCGATCGACACGGCTCGTGTCGTTCCGGCCATAAAGGGTTAAATATTTTAAAACATTATCATGAACAAACTCGCAAACGAAAAATTGAAGTAATAATAGAAGTATACGAGATGATAAATGAAGCCGGCTGGCCTAGCGGTTAGCTCACCAGACTGTCAACCAAAAAACCACTTGACACGTCGCGGGTTCGAGCCCCGCCACCGGCAGCTCCCTGTCGCCCTACAGGAGTTTTGGGACTAGATGACGTTAATATTGAGTTGTTATCACATGCGCTTAACCGGCAGCAGTGAAACCTCTCACAGATTAATAGTCTTCTAGAGCGCACTGAGCATGCTAAAATAGCATGGATAGAAGCGCTATATAAATTACCATTACCATTACCATAAATGAATGCATATATGTTACGTCTTGTTTATTATAATGTGGATAAAATAGGCCTACGTATAAACAGTTGCATCACTAGCATATGTAGGTCTACAGTTTGTGACCAGTCGGTGATTAACAATAAGCGTTTTAAAAATATCTATATTTTGTTTTGGTTCTCATTGTAGCCTAAATCTGTAACTTTTATTCTCAACTAAGCTTATATTAAGAAAAAAGCTAAATAAATGTTTTTGCAAAATTGTACAATGTATAGAGAAAAAAATAACGATGTACCAATTACCCTCACAATGCACTAAAAGTTCTTGTTAAAATGATAAAAAGTACAGGTTTTCAAGCATGATGTGTTGATTTTTAAAAATGAATCTTAAATTTAAGTTTCGTAACTGAACAATATCTCAAGCATGAAGAAAAGAAAGAAAAATGTAAAAATGTAAATAACTATTTGGAAATAAAATATACATAAAAATCTTCTAGCCTTATAACTGTTTCTTGTGTATTTAACCATAAAATGTTTACTTATATACTTAATTAATTTCAGGTTTTGCTGTGTTTAAAAAAACTTTTTTGTTTATTATATCTACAAGATCACGACAATCACCTTAATATTTGTAGGCCCTATATGCACACAAAATCTGGGCGGCAAACTGTTAAATAAACAATCGAACCTAAAAGTTCTGATTTTGTACAAGTGTACAGTCTCTGAATCATTACCTGATTCTACAGAACCAGACTAAATAGTTCTGCAAAGTACACAATAGATCTAATCCCAAATTCTATGGTCTAATATGGTGCCTTAAACCTTGTACTGACAAAACCATAAAGATCTATTTTTAGCCCAGCGTTTAACAATACTCAAATATTTTACATTTTCTCATAAATTTAAATTTTTTCATATCCTTACATATTTTTATATCTTTCATTTTCTCATATTATTATCTTTACATTTTCTCATATCTTTACATTTTCTCATATCTTTACATTTTCTCACATCTCTACATTTTCTCATATCTTTACATTTTCTCAAATCTCTACATTTTCTCCTATCTAATATACTCAGATAATTCGAATTTATATTCATTTTCTCATATCTTTACATTTTCTCACATCTTTACATTTTCTCATATCTCTACATTTTCTCATATCTTTACATTTTCTCAAATCTCTACATTTTCTCATATCTAATATACTCAGATAATTCGAATTTATATTCGATTTTTGTATCGAAGGTTACAAATACCAATTGTGTATTAATTTAGTTGATCCTAATTTCGTGGGTTTAGAGCTCTGTTTGATTGGCTGGCTACAGAGTTAAAATAAACTGGAAGACGCCTAAAGACTGTGTCCAAGCCAGCATTCTAAATAAGTTTGCCAGACACAAAAGTGTCAAAAGGAGGACATCGTATGACCAAAAGTGGGGAAAAGGCGGACATAATATTGTGGTTCAATGTAATAATTGTTTCGCATTAAAACCGCAATCAGCATAATTTTATTACAAGAGCTGCCAATAAGGTCTTATTGGTAATCTGAGCGAAAAAACAACAACACAGTTTTGTTATCATTAATTACAATAATTCACTGTGGGATGAAAAGCAGCTTACATTTGGGCAACTTTGAAAAAGAACAAAACTTCACAGCTCGTGCAAGAATCTTTAAAAAGATACGGATTATTCTTTTCTTGTACAAATGATCACTAGTTTATAAATTATACTCTTAACATGTTAATACTATTTTTAAAAACTGTAGGCCTGCAAAACATGATGAGATTATAATACAAAAGCCGGGCATTTTAAAGATTTTAAACTTTGCCTGCCGAACGGAGGACAATAGTCATGTCCTCCTTTTGCTGGACGTCTGGCAACCCTAATTTTAAGGCCTGTGTGGGGTGGTGACTTTAGTTAGGCTTTGCAAAATAGAAAACCTATACATAGAGTTAGAGGACGCTGTAAATTCAACTGGCCTTAAAGTGTTACACAACAAAAATACTCCACCATTATCTCTATATATGAAAAAATGAGTCCCTTAATTTAAAAGTTTTGACTTTGATTAGAAAACTCCGCTTTGAGTGCTTCGATGTACTTCTATCTAACTATCTATCTTAATATATGCCTTAATATAGGGATGTTCATGTCCAGTTTTAATGCAAATCCATTCCAGTGGTCCTTGTAAATGCAAGTTGAACTCACTTAAATGTGTCGCTATGTCATTCAGAAAAAGATCGGCTTCAACAGTCGGTTTTCCTCATTCAGAATCGGAAATTATTGTTGTTGTTTTTTATCAATAATAAACACATCTTGGAGGTCTCTCGCATGCCATTGAAAAACGCTCTGGTGCCAAATTTGGCACGCGTGCCTAAGGTTGTCGACCCATTCTCTAGACAATTACCGTTCCTCATGAAACAGTAGACCACTTGAATGCCCTAAGCTAATTAACTTCAAACATTACTCCCCCCATCAACAAACTACAAACTAGTACCAACACACAATACAGTAATACAGAACAACTAAAAAAAGACAACTTTTTTTGGCTGGTAAAGACAGCAAACAGCTCTGCAGACTGGTTTAATAGTAGAATCAAGGAATAAAACCCATTAAAGGGAAATCAGGCTTCCTACAGACGATATAATGCTCAGAAAACTATACTGTCAACGCTTATATTTACATTCGTGTTTTTTTTTTTGTGTGTAATGTTGTTGCTGCTGAAAACATTTTTGTATTACTTGTTTACATTAGCAAAAGCATTTACAAGACGGGAACCGCCAAGTTAAGCGGAAAGCAGCAAAAAGAGAAATGCGGAGAAGTTAGATTTGGGAATGCAGACTTAACATAGATAGATAAAAGGGAAAATTATACAAGAGAGATAGACAGAGAGTGAGAATGAAAGAGAGTGAGAGAGCGACACACGGAGATGAATGAAAGGAGATTAAGAGGAAGGGAGAATTAGGGTTTAGAGAAATGATAAAACCTGGGCTGATAATTATTTAAACCGTAAACAAAACTTGCGAGTTAGTTTAAGAACTTAATAAAAATCAATCCATGGATAAGCGCAGGTCTTTATAATCTTCTGTAGAGATGTCGAAAGAGCGTCTGCAACTGTAACATAGAAAACACTATGCATTTGGCTTAATGTTTTTTGCTATAAAGATTTACCTTCCTTAAATTTTGTCAGACCCCTACTGTTTTACTTGTATATTAGGTCGGTGAATTCTAGTCTATACTCTTTTGTTCTGTCTTTTGTTTGTTCGTTAAGTTTTGAGATGATCAATTAGCGTTTTATACTTTCATGTAATTAACAAATTGAATACATATCTAGCCTAGATAATTGTAGCTATGTTCTTAAAAAAAAATCGTTATGTATTAAAATTTATTTGCTGCGCAGCGTAAAATGCGCTGTGAGCTTACATAATGTTTGTTGGCAGCGCTACATAAATAAACTTGTTATTTTTATGTTGTTGGTTTTCTTCCCTTATCCAGGCAACATATCTTAATGCCCTGGATGCCTCTTGGGTATAAAAAAAATGTACAAGCGATGGTTCTTGCATATGGAATAAGAAACATGTTTTTATCCCTCTTTTTGTCCGATAATCATGAAAAATTATCATGTTATATTTTTACTTTAAATTTGAATGTTTTATGTATTACTACTGTATTGCCCTACTTGCTTCTTTCAATGTAGTGTTTCTAGGCTTTGTGATTTGACTATTGGTGTTATGCCTGTCAATTGTGAATATTTACTTTTGATTAGCTTTGCTGCTATTTTGTAAATTCGTTCCTATTTTGTATGTTTTGATATTCGATGGTTCTCAAAGTTTGTTTGGTGCAAAGGTTTCAGTCGCAAACTTTAAATATTTTGGGTCTTTATCTTACATTTGATTTTTTTCTCTAATTTTCAACATCTCATGGGGTGAACTTAAAAAGGCTGCGCTGGAGAGATGTTTCGGAGGCCCTATGTTCCACAAGGAACCAAAGGAACTAAGCAAGCAATTTCTCATTTGCTCTTCTCCGTTTTCATTTACAATCCTAATTAAACTAAAGATAAAAAAAACTTAGTTTGTAGACATGTAGACGTGCTGGTCTAGCGGCAGAGCGATCGACTGGCGTATGAAGGTTCCAGCTTTAAATACTGGTGAAGATAAGATAAGACTAGGATTTTAGGGTCTCGAGAGTGTCCTTGAGTGTCCACTAAGCCTTGATCTGTACCTGACATTAATTAAAGTAAAAAAAAATGGCATTGTGCTGGCTCTAAGATCACAGTTTCTTACGGGATTCATTTCTAGTTTATGATAGGTTGAGAACAATTCTCAGCTGTTCTCCGGGCTCTTTCAGCATTGTTGTATCCATGGAAAGATAGTCAACCTTATCAGGAACTCATTTAGAAGCGTGTCTCGCAGAGTGATTCACAAAAAACAGCTTACAAACAGCTTCCAGGTGAAAACCCTTGTACGACAAGGATGTCTGCTGTCACCGTTTGTCTTTCTTCTTGCTATCAACTGGATTATGACATTCTTGGTGATTCCTCTAGACGCTGCCTCACGGTCTTAGTGTTGATGGCTGTCTCACGGTCTCAGTGTTGAGGGCTGTCTCACGGTCTCAGTGTTGATGGCTGTCTCACGGTCTCAGTGTTGATGGCTGTCTCACGGTCTCAGTGTTGATGGCTGTCTCACGGTCTCAGTGTTGATGGCTGTCTCACGGTCTCAGTGTTGATGGCTGTCTCACGGTTTCAGTGTTGATGGTTGTCTCACGGTCTCAGTGTTGATGGCTGTCTCACGGTCTCAGTGTTGATGGCTGTCTCACGGTCTCAGTGTCGATGACTGTCTCACGGTCTCAGTGTTGATGACTGTCTCACGGTCTCAGGGTTAATGGCTGTCCTTGCAGACCTTGGCCTACCACTATGTCCTTTATTCGCATTGGTCACACGTCCTGTTTCCCTGAACATCTACAGAAGACGTCTGATTGTGAGTCTACATTTAGGAATTCTTCTCGGAAAGTCAATTGTGAATTGTCGCTGAGTGTGGGCTACCGATTTTAATTCCAAATATGCTTTAACAATCTTCACTCTCTCCTGCACAGTATATTCATTTCGATCCATTGGGGTAAGAATTTAGTGTTTCATTGTTAATATTCCTGAAAATGAAAACAAAATCTCTGTCATTTTGAAAATTATAAGAATAAAAAAAGTTGTAACATTTTATTGGCCCACCCTGTACATTTATTTAGAAAGCACTGTAAAAATAAAAAAAAATCTAGACATGAAAATAATTTGTGTAAAGTGAGTTGTGTTTTTGTTATAGCAAGGAAAAAAGCGAAACCGATACCCAGAGCAATATTACCAGGCTGCACGATAACTTTTTAAGCATTAATATATTTACTCGAGAACAAGTAGTTTAGCTTCTTGCAGATAAAAGTAAGCTCATAAAAAATGCTGCTGTTTGCGCTTCTAATTGCACTAGTTTCCAACATCGCGGTTGGTTTTGAAAACAAAGGTAAGTAGAGAACTTTGATTTGTTAAAATTAATTGCAATTAATATTTAGTATTTCAAAGACATCAGTAAAATTATAATTTTTCTAAATTCGATATTTTAATTAGGCTACTTTTCTTTACTGTCGTTCATTTTGGTTTAGTTTCGCTATTTTAAAGATCTGTACTTAAAGTTTTTTTCAAGGAAAGTTATTAATACAGTTTTTAATGTTGTACATCTATTGTTTTATTGATTGTTGTACATCTATTGTTTTATTGATTGTTGTACATCTATTGTTTTATTGATTGTTGTACATCTATTGTTTTATTGATTATTGTACATCTATTGTTTTATTGATTGTTGTACATCTATTGTTTTATTGATTGTTGTACATCTATTGTTTTATTGATTGTTGTACATCTATTGTTTTATTGATTGTTGTACATCTATTGTTTTATTGATTGTTGTACATCTATTGTTTTATTGATTGTTGTACATCTTTTGTTTTATTGATCAAACTATCACTTTATTTATTTACTCCTTTGCCTAGGAAAATATATCTATACTAGAAATAGCCAGTGGGGAAACCACGGGGGTAAAGAATTTTGTTAAAGTTTTTATTTTTATTTTTAGTAATATACTTAAATATCTGGTTTGTTTTTTCAAAAGTCTGGGGAAATGAGCCGGCAGTAAAGTAGACCTAATTCATGGTTTTAAATTCAAGAACTGGCGATTCTAGTTAGTTTTATTAAAATTTTTATAGAATTACTCATATAACTAAAGCACAAACATAGTTTTCTTTAACTGCTATTTTTCACTTTAATAAATTCAAAGATGAAACTTTTTCTTTCAAAAGCAATATTGAGTGTAATTTCTTGTTCATTATGAGTAGTTTTCTGTTGAGTATTTACCAAGCGACAAAAGTTGACCATATATGAAGACTTCGACATGATCGAATGTCTGATCTTAAAATTTTCCCCACGGGCTATTTTTAGTTGGCCCTATAAATCTATATACTAAAACCCCGCAGAAATCTATCTGTCTTTCTGTTCGGAACGGGAAAACCCATTTTTAGGTTTGGTGTCCCATGTGCGTAGACTTTCAATTCAAACTAAAATTGTTGTGAGATTATACAGATCCTTCTTTTAAAAAAATAATAGCAGACAAGTGACGTTTATGTCTGCACATTTAAATAATTTTTTTTCTCTCGCTCTCTTTATCGTACTCTCTCTTTTTCTCTCTCTCTCCCTCTTTCTCTCTGTCTTAGAAATTGTGTAAGATATTATCATGTAAATGTTATTTTGATGTAGCATTTAGTCTATGTCAAAATTAATTGTGTGTATAATAGTGAGCTTACTAAGCTTAGTGCATTTTAAACTTGATAGACTTCACAAACATCACATAGACAGCATTTAAACTTCTCATTAATATGCAAAACTAGACTCAAACCAGGGATATGTGAAGGGCATGCCATAATCTGCTGTATAGAAAAGGTGTTTTTGACAAATACGATATGATGGAATATAAATATTTCAAATATTTCTCTTAAGGCAATGATGTACTTTCTTTAGAGTGCAATTGATGCGATATTCATTGCATCCCACCAGTGGCCTTACATAGGGTGGGGTGGAGGCAGAGGGGGCATATGCACGGTGGCGACACTTCTAGAGGGCGGCAAATATAGTCTAAATGTAGCACTAAACAAAGCAGTTACAGTATGCACAGGGTCATCGCTGAAACTTTTGCCCTGGGGCGCTACACAGGTTTGTGAGGGCCCTGCATCCCACGAATAACGGGGCTCACAAACACTATTCTATCTTTATTCTATGACACTTTTCCAAACTTTAAAGAAAGCTTACAAAAATAGAGAAACAATATTTTTAAAATATATACATTCTTTACCTCCGTGGTTTCCCCACTGTCTATTTTTAGTAACTGAAGATCTTTCTAGCTATCTTTTCATCTATCATATTTCTGTCTATTTAACTAGCTAAATAACTAAATCACTCACCAATTCACTAACTATCTATCTGTCTATCTGTGACTCTATCTAAATATCTATCTATCTATCTAATCATTAATCTATATATATATCTGCTTGTCCGTCTGTCTGCTTTGTCTGCTTTGTCTGCTTTCAGTCTATCTATCTCGCTGTTTATCTCTAAAGCTCTTTATCGATCTAATATATTATGTATTAGTCCGACTATTTGTTGTATGTCTACACATTTATTCCAATGTCTGCCTGACTGGGAAAGCCTGCTGTAATTCTGTATTTCATTTGTATTACTACTTTTTTCTTCTCCTGCGTTCCATTTTGCTTTCCTTTGCTGCGTCAGACTGGCAGTCCTGTTTCTCGTACGAACCGGGCTGTTGTCTATCGGAATGGCTTTGGGCCCCAAAGCTTTTCCTCCATGGTGGCTCCCTGAGGCCAGGCCTGGTTACGGGCCCTGTCTGTCGGTCCGACGGGTACAATACTTTACTACTTACTGTCAAGTAGACACCATTGCAGGATGTGCTCTGCAATCTAGAGTCCAGTCCACAAGGGCACTCAGGGGTGTGATTCGGTGCTGGTGGTCTAATAGTCTGTTGTGTCTTGTCCTTAGTCGGAGTAAGGTGGTCAGCTCATATCTGGTAAGGTGCAGCCAGTCGTCTCCTTTTGGGGGATTGTGTTGTTCAGTCCATTTTCTCTTGTACATGTCCTTGATTATGCCCTTTGCCTCGCAGTAGGAGATGCGTTGTGTGTGGTTGTTATCATGTGGGTATAGACTGATATCTGTGCACACACAAACACACAGTAGTAGTACCCCAGTCAGTTCAATCTGATCTATAATGCCCGTGAAGAAGAGTTCATACGTTTCCGGGGGCCACTGCATAATATGGGATCGTTTAGCCAGCACAATGCCCAGTCGGCTTTACTGTAGCCCAACTATTGTCGGGTACCCATCAGAGCTGGGTAAATTCAATGACACTCTCCAAACCCTGGAACGAATCCTAGCACTACACAAGGATTCGAACCCGAAACCATCGGTACGCTCACCCAGACCAAAAAACATAGACATATTTTGATTATTATTGTTTCAGTTTTAGTAGAAATGTAATTGAAACCAGTTATAGCCCCTCCCCCCTCCTTCCTTATCTTTGCCACTCCTATGAGCGAATAAAAAAGCAGGTTAACATCCGCATAAGTTTGCTTTGATAAGAATATTTTTTTTAAGCGTCAACTATGTTAAGATTAACAAATAACGTATTATTTTTCACACGCAGAGGCTGATGTTTGATAAGAAATGACTGTTTACTTTAGCCTTTTTTCTTTTACAACACTATTTTATATAAAAACTTTCAAGATATCATTTCTATATTTCACCAATGTTTAAACATGTATGTTCAATGATTTAAAAAAAAAAATTATATTTTAATTACCTATTTCATTATTACCCCCACAAATTGTTGGTAAAATCCTGTAAAAAAGGATTTGTTACAATTTAAATATACAAAAGAAGACTCTAATTTAGAAATACAACCCAATAACAGCCTGTTGAAATGTTCCGATAAACATACAGACAAAAACACTTTCCTTATCCCTTATGTGAGAACAAAAGCATATAAGTACTCTTTATTCCCGAGTCGCATTTGGGCATGGAATGGGTTGCCTAAACAAACCAGGAAAATCATTAACTTAACATCATTTATAAAGATGCAAGACTAGACTTGGACCACGGATAACCATATGACGCAATAATGTTCTTTATAGAAGGAACGTTTGTAAATATATAAGATAAGATATTTTTGCTATGGAAAGCGCAAAGCCCAATGTTTATTGTGGTTTTACGCACTGAACCATAATCTTTGTAGATATTTTATCTTTTTGTATACATTGTATATATCGTATTTGTGGCTCTAACAAAAATATTTTTTTTTACAGATAAACATCAAGCACTGTAAACGTAAGAGTTAATTTCCAGTGTACGTTGTATTTCTTAAGACCTTGAAAATTCCAGGAATAGGGCGAAACCGAAAATTCCATCCAAGATGAATATAACCAGTTTGCAGGATAAATATTTAGACATTAACCATATTTCTTCAGACCAGTTAGTCTGGCATCCTACACGTAAAAGAAAGTTAAGGAAAAATGATGATGTTCGCGCTTCTTATTGGACTTGTTTGCAACGTTGTTGTTGGTTTTGAAAATAGTGGTAAGTAGAGACATTTGATTTGTTAAAATCAATATGTTAATTAATATTAATTAATTGCAATTAATATTTAGTATTTTAGATAAATTAGTAAAATACAGTATCTCTTCGTTGTTATATTATAAAAATTTAAAAAAAAACATCTCTAAGTTTTCTATCCTTACATCCATCTATTTATCTATCTATTCGTCCATCCATCCATCAACCAGTCACTTAATCGTGTAACAAATCAACTTATTGATTGATTAATCAACCTATTTTATCTATTTATTCATCAATTTTTCAATACATCTTAATATCTATCTATGTATTTTTCGATTTCTGTCTAAATATGCATTTTTCAATCTTTCTATGTATTTTTTTATCTGCAGGCTGTCTATTTATCCATCTATCATTTTGTCTATACCTATATATAAAAGCATCTATCTGAATGTATCTAAAATATCGGGCCTAGCGGTATATAAAAAGTCAATTAATGTATTAACTATCTATTTTTGTATCAATTTAGTTATAAATCCATATTTAATCTATCTATCTATAGGCCTATATAAATCTTTCTATCATCTATCTATCTATTTATATATATATATCTTTCTATCATCAATGAATATATATAAATATATATTTATCTATCATTCTATCTATCTGTCTATCTACTATTCTCTCTCTCTCTCTCCATATATATATTATATTTCTATCATCATTCACTCTATCTGTCTAGCTATCTCTTCCTCTTCTGCTCTCTCTCACTCTCTCTCTGTTTTTTCTTTTCCTCATTCTCTTTCTCTTTAAATATATATACTCAATCTATTTCTCCAGTCTGCTTATAATTGATCTAAAAATAAAGGTTAATCAATTTATTAGTCAGTTGGTTTGACTCTATTTATCACTCATCTGTTTGCTAGATTTCTGTACTTAACATTTTTTTTTTATAGTGCTACCATTGAAAAACAGACAACCACAAACACACAAATGCTGCTGCACACGCAAACACATACACAAACACAGAAGCACATTTTAACTTTATGTTTGATTAAATTAATGTTGAAGAAATTTAAGAAATTTAATGTATCCCCCCCCTCCATTCCTCACCCACAGAAAAATTTAGACGCAAGCTATCAGAATAGTCTAGTTTAACCTTACTAATTTTTGTTTAACTATGTTGAGCTTAATCTACAAGGATTATCTATTTTATATTTGTAACATACAGAATTAATCTTTTGTTGATCTGAGAAAAAGAATGATGGTTTTACTTGGCAAAGTAATTAAAAGAAATTCTATGAAAATATGTACATATTTTGATTATGTGTACAATTGTATGTCAAATGAGATTTTTAAGAATGTTGTTAAGTTCAAAATTCTTTTTGATTTATTTTAACTAACATTGGATGGTAGATTCCGGCATAAAGAATTCTTTATTATTATGAAGATACTAGTGGTTATGCCATAGACTATAATATACATGGACCGCTTGCTTTAGTTTTTTATGCTATTATCTTCTGTTTTTTTGCAATTCCCGATTCTAAATGAAGTAATTGTAATACAAGTTCCGTTTTATTAAATCGCATTTTTTTCGACTTGAAATAAATACTTGTAGGCCTATTAATATAATTAATCCTATTATCATTGACTATAATAAGATGGACCGCTTGCTCTATTTTTAGAGCTTATGTTCGTTTTCCGTGTGCACACAACACTGATCTATAAATGTTTCCGCTCTGTACTACTTTCGATTTTAAATTTTCATTGAGAAAACCAAAGCGATTCAATAAAACGGAAGTGCAAAGTATATTACGAATCGGGATATCAGTGTTTCGAGTCATCATATAGCATAAATACTAAAGCAAGCGGTCCATGTATATTATAGTATATGGTTATGCCACTAAATGACGGAGAAACGAATGACTACAATAGCCTAGTTGCTGGCACGTACCTTTAATTGAGGAGATTACGCCGCGTTAATAAACAACTGTATGTAAGGGGAATTATTGGGGAAAACCGATAAGGCCTCGCGTTTAAAATAGTAAATGAATGTTCAAAGGGAGATCATTCTGAAATGGCGCTCAGTTTAGAACTTTAACATACGGTGATTATCAAAAGGTCTAAGTTTATTTTGAACAATATATGAACGAATTAAGCAATATTGTTTATACAATAAAAATTTCTTTTTGAGCACGTTTCCAATTTATACATTTAACTTGTGGCCCGATTAGTCAAACGGCGTAGGAGCCTGAAGAGCACAAACATATAAATATATATATATATAATATAAACAAACTCACAGTAATTATATATATTGATGATATACGCCTATAAGCAATAATCCATTAAAAACGTATATCGAGACAATGTATTAATTAAAACAAATTTCGTTGATCTATCTATGCCAACCACACCTTTGTTTATTGACGATGTATATAGTTTAATAAATTGTGCTTATTTCCATAAAATGTGATTACATTAATTTCATAAGAATTTCAAGTGATAAAATATATCTTTGTATATTTTACAGGACATTCTCATTTAGAGTTGGCAGCCGATCCGGGTGTTATCCACCCCATTCTTACAAAGACTTTACAGCTAAGATGTTCAGTGAAGAATAACAAACTTCAAGATTATGCAGTCACAAATACCAGTCAACAAATCCAGTCCAAGGACCAGAGTGGCAAGTCCGCTACCCGAAATTCCAAGTCCCAGGGAGAAGCTGAACTCTCCACACTTCTTTCTTTGGTGATGACAAAGACAAACAAAGAAACAGGTTTGAACGAGACTATAGCCAGTGTAACTGGATGTGATTCTCCAGTCATAGAGTCCAAGTACGCTGGTACTTTCCAAGTAGAAGGAAACACTGAAAGTTCACCAAGAGAAGGAGAACAAGGCTTTATTACATTGACATGGACACGTCCATTGGAAGAACATGCTGGTGAATTCTATTGTGAGGCTTCTGCATTGAACTCTGATAAACATTCAGTAATAATTGTAGCCTTATTAGAGATTCAAGCAATTGAGCCCAAAATTTCTGATATTGTCAACTATATTTCAACTAATGACAAACACATCTTTGATCTAATGGCTAAAGTATCAGAATTATATGAAGAAAATCAATATTTAAAGAACCAGACCACAGCATTGTCTAACAAAATAGATAAAATCCCAACCCCAATGATTCAATCTAGCACGCTAACTTGTACTGATCAAACTGTAAATTTTAACCCTGCCTTCAACAACACTCCTAGAATCATTACATCTTTTTCTAAAGTACAAATTTACAATGGGTATAGCTATCAACACGCTATGTCAGTATCGGGAGTTACTGCAAAAAGTTTTTATATTACCTGCAACGCTGGTAATTGGGCACATTTAGTCTCGCTTGATTGGTTGGCCATAGGGTTCTGAACATTTTAGAATACGGCCAACCAATTTTGAGTTTAGTTAGAGATCTAAATAGTAATAAAGTTTTAAAATTCTACAAATGAAACTTATTTTTTATCACGCTTTTTCGTTTTGACCTTACAAGATGTTTACATAAGTAATAAGTTTGTATTATATTATTAATATAACTATTGTATATATTTTTTCCCTTCATGATATAATTTAATGTATTTTCTCCCTTCATGATATAATTTAATGTATATTAATTTTAGAGATATTAAATGGATGTATTTTATTTTTAACATTTTCATATCATAAATTAGCAAAAACACATTTTTGTTAAACAAAAAAAAAACTACTAGTGTATTTACAGCTTTGTAACAGTAAATGGTAATAAATTATTTGACAAAAACAGACATATTTTTTATTAACTTCATTGTGAATTAATAAACTAACAACCACAACAAGGGAAAAATAAGAGATAAAATTAAAATCACAATAAATGTTTATAAGGTAAGCTATAGAAAATAACATACTGAAGTACAAGATATACAAAATAGTTTTCCACCATGTTAAGGCTGCATGGGGCACTAATTTCTATAGTTAAATGTAAAACAGTACAGCTATTCTTCTTCTTCTTCTTCGTTCTCAAATTTATGATTGGGAGGATTCAGACAGCAAGTCCAATAGTTGTAATGAACTGCGCCGTGGCTGTCAGTTGCTCTAGTCCACCGAACAGTTTGTCGTTGAAGGTAGCCCCCAGGGGCCAAAAGGCTGACCGGGTAGAAAGATACAGAGGACAGGTCTGAAGGACATGCTCCGCATTTTCGGGAGCTGTTTGGCAGGGGCACATTTCGCTTGCTCCGATTCATAGTTTGCGGAACATATGTTGCTTTAGCCTGTTGTGACCAGTCCTTAGTCTGAAGATGATGTTTTGAAATTGGCGGGAGAGTTTGTAGTAAGCATCAATCTTTGGGTTGTTTTGTTGCAGCTCAGACCATCTTTCGGATTCATTCCTTTTGAGTATTGCCTTTATTTCTTCGGGGTGTAGAGATGGGTCTGTCTGGTTTTGTCTGCCTCCAGCTTTAGCTAAGGTGTCGGCAGTGTCATTTCCTTCATTTTGTATATGCCCAGGGATCCATTGGAGAACCAGTTCTTTAGTTATTTTGCTCAGTTTTAAAAGTTCTGTACTGAGTGAATGGTTGATCCGGGCATTTGGGATTTTTAGAGACTGGAGTACTGTTTTTGCGTCAGTGAAGATGACAATCCGGCTGTTGGGGGATTGAGTGTGGCTTGTTAGTATATTTGCAGCAAGCTCAATTGCTTTTCTTTCTGCTCTAGTGCTATCTGAGAGGCTACCTGTGACAGTGACTTTTTCTAGGAGTTCTACATTTGGCCACTCTATGAAAATGCCGGCTGCTCCATTTTTCAAATCTTTTCCAGTTGACCCGTCAGTATAGACTCTGGTCCATGCATTTTGGGGGTATTGTTCTCTAATGATGTTCTTTACTGCTTCTTTTAGTATTTCGGGCGTGTAGTCAGATTTTTTCCCTATGTTGCTTAGTTCGTCTCTGATTTTTAGAGTAGGGCTTGGGTCCCAGGGGAGGAAGTGGCTGTGGGGTTGGGTAGGTTCAATTGCAATGTTTTCTATTTTATATTTACTTTTTAGATGTTTGGCTTCTTGTATAAAATTGGATCTTTGAAGTCTTTTTGTTGAGGATGTTTTGAGTAGCTTGGGTTTTAGAGGGTGATGACATGATGCTTCTAACTTGGTGAAGTGAGTAAGGATTTTGGTTTCTCGTCTAGTTTCCATAGAGCTTAGGTTAGTTGCATCCTCCATTGCTCTGATTGGGGTAGTTTTCATTGCTCCTGTTATGATTCGAAGTCCTAGTTTTTGAACTTTGTCTAATTTTCGGAGGTTCGATTGGGCTGCCGTACCCCACACTGTGGCTCCATATTCTAGGGTAGGCCTTATATAACTGGTATATGTTTTTTTCAAGATAGAGTGATTTGCACCCCAGTCTGAGCCAGCAAGTTTTTTCATCAGAGCTAGTCTTTGGATTCTTTTTTTCTGTGAGTTTTCTATTTGACTTTTCCAGGTTAGTCTTGGGTCAAACGTAACTCCTAAATATGTGGCATTGTCATTTTTTTCAAGGATTGTTTTGTCTAAGGTCAGTTTGAGGCTTTGTACTTTAGTAGATAGAGAGAAAATTTAGTATGTAGTCTTTCTTGAGTTTATGGTCATTCCCCATTCTTTGGACCATAGGTTGAGGTTGTTTAGTGCATCTTGTAGTCTAAATTTTGAGGTGCCTATATATTCTTCTGTGCTTATTAGAGCAAGATCGTCGGCGTACATGCTGCTTTTTACTTTTCTAGGAATATGTTGAATTAGGTCATTTATGAAAATGAGAAATAGTGTGGGTGACAGTACACCTCCCTGGGGGACTCCATTTTGTATTGTTGCTATGTTGCTCCTTTTTCCTTGCAAGTTGACTATAGCTTTTCGATTTGTTAGGTATTCTGTAATCCAGTTTAACATTTTGTGGGACAGCTATTGATAATGTTGATTTTATTTAACTAAGTCTTAGCTTGATAATAAGTAAATAATATCTAAAACATAAAGGATTGGTAATAGGCCTACATAAAATAAATCCTCATTGTACGAATATTAATGTTTTAGAATAAAATATACACAAAGAAGTCATTTGTACGAAGAGTGTTGTTTCTTTTTGTGGGAACTGCGGATCTATAAAATGTTTACTTAGTTAAATAGTTTATAATTATCAGGCCCCACGAGAGGGGGGTACAGCCGGTACGCCGTACCGGGGCCCATAAGAGTTTAGGGGGCCCATGAATATTATTTTTATATAATTTAAAATTAAATTGGCAATTACGCAAGTATTTTCTAATTGTTGCAATAAAGCTAAGAGGAGATGCCACAAAACCTCTTACAATATCACGTGGCGCTGGGGGCCCTTCATTTTGGTATTAATTGAATGTGTACTTGAACATTTTGTGAAATTTGCAAAGAAGCCTCTAGTTGTAGCCTAATATAGGGCCCATTTATTTTCGATAGCATTTAGGATCTCTTTTTTATTTTGTTTTCTCCAGAGACACTTACAAATATGACCTATGAGCCTTACAGGCTTAAAGTTCTCCCTGTTAGCTGAGTAGCCTAGGCCAGGGGTCGACAACCTAAAGCACGCGAGCCACACATGGCACGCAGAGCGATTTTAGATGGCCCGCGAGAGACCTCCAAAGGTGTTTCTTGTTGATTTTTTTTCAATAATTGAATGAGGAGGCACTAACTGTTGAAGTCGATGTTTCTGAATGGTGAGCGACACATTTCAGTGAGTTGAACTCGCTTTTACAAGGACGTGGCCAAACAGCACTTGGCTGTTCGACCACTGGAATGGATTTGCATTGAAACTGGACAAATCTTGCACGTTATTCAATTTCAAAACATTTAACTACTTGTAATTCCCTATTTTACGCTACATATTAAAATAGATAGAGAGGAGTTTTATAAACAAAGACAAGACTTTCAAATTTATGGACTCTTGTTTTCACACCACATAAAGTCTGACTGGATTTATCCATATACAACCATCTTATATGTGGATCTTTTTTTTTTTAAGTGGAGGGATAGTGTCCATTTAAAATGCAGCAAGTTGAATTTTAAACACAAAATGCTAGATTTGTATACAATGATCTATACAAAAATAAAAGTATTGCAAAGCTAATACATAGGCTTTTTTTTTAATGGGAGAAGAGCAGACAAGTCGGATATGCCTAAAGCGATAATAAAGAATAGTAAAGGTGGCAGGATGAAAAATAATAACGTGGCAAGGTAAAAAACGTAAAGGTTGTAGGTAGAGCAACGTAAAGGTGGTAGGTAGAGAAACGTAAAGGTTGTAGGTAGAGCAACGTAAAGGTGGTAGGTAGAGAAACGTAAAGGTGGTAGGTAGAGAAACGTAAAGGTTGTAGGTAGAGCAACGTAAAGGTGGTAGGTAAAGAAACGTAAAGGTTGTAGGTAGAGCAACGTAAAGGTGGTAGGTAGAGAAACGTAAAGGTGGTAGGTAGAGAAACGTAAAGGTGGTAGGTAGAGAAACGTAAAGGTGGTAGGTAGAGAAACGTAAAGGTGGTAGGTAGAGAAACGTAAAGGTGGTAGGTAGAGAAACGTAAATGTGGTAGGTAGAGCAACGTAAAGGTGGTAGGTAGAGAAACGTAAAGGTGGTAGGTAGAGAAACGTAAAGGTGGTAGGTAGAGAAACGTAAAGGTGGTAGGTAGAGAAACGTAAAGGTGGTAGGTAGAGAAACGTAAAGGTGGTAGGTAGAGAAACGTAAAGGTGGTAGGTAGAGAAACGTAAAGGTGGTAGGTAGAGAAACGTAAAGGTGGTAGGTAGAGCAACGTAAAGGTGGTAGGTAGAGAAACGTAAAGGTGGTAGGTAGAGAAACGTAAAGGTGGTAGGTAGAGAAACGTAAAGGTGGTAGGTAGAGAAACGTAAAGGTGGTAGGTAGAGCAACGTAAAGGTGGTAGGTAGAGAAACGTAAAGGTGGTAGGTAGAGAAACGTAAAGGTGGTAGGTAGAGAAACGTAAAGGTGGTAGGTAGAGAAACGTAAAGGTTGTAGGTAGAGCAACGTAAAGGTGGTAGGTAGAGAAACGTAAAGGTTGTAGGTAGAGCAACGTAAAGGTGGTAGGTAGAGAAACGTAAAGGTGGTAGGTAGAGAAACGTAAAGGTGGTAGGTAGAGAAACGTAAAGGTGGTAGGTAGAGAAACGTAAAGGTGGTAGGTAGAGAAACGTAAAGGTGGTAGGTAGAGAAACGTAAAGGTGGTAGGTAGAGAAACGTAAAGGTAGTAGGTAGAAAAACGAAAAGGTGGTAGGTAGAGAAACGTAAAGGTGGTAGGTAGAGCAACGTAAAGGTGGTAGGTAGAGAAACGTAAAGGTTGTAGGTAGAGAAACGTAAAGGTTGTAGGTAGAGCAACGTAAAGGTGGTAGGTAGAGAAACGTAAAGGTGGTAGGTAGAGAAACGTAAAGGTGGTAGGTAGAGAAACGTAAAGGTGGTAGGTAGAGAAACGTAAATGTGGTAGGTAGAGCAACGTAAAGGTGGTAGGTAGAGAAACGTAAAGGTGGTAGGTAGAGAAACGTAAAGGTGGTAGGTAGAGAAACGTAAAGGTGGTAGGTAGAGAAACGTAAAGGTGGTAGGTAGAGAAACGTAAAGGTGGTAGGTAGAGAAACGTAAAGGTGGTAGGTAGAGAAACGTAAAGGTGGTAGGTAGAGAAACGTAAAGGTGGTAGGTAGAGCAACGTAAAGGTGGTAGGTAGAGAAACGTAAAGGTGGTAGGTAGAGAAACGTAAAGGTGGTAGGTAGAGAAACGTAAAGGTGGTAGGTAGAGAAACGTAAAGGTGGTAGGTAGAGCAACGTAAAGGTGGTAGGTAGAGAAACGTAAAGGTGGTAGGTAGAGAAACGTAAAGGTGGTAGGTAGATAAACGTAAAGGTGGTAGGTAGAGAAACGTAAAGGTGGTAGGTAGAGAAACGTAAAGGTGGTAGGTAGAGAAACGTAAAGGTGGTAGGTAGAGAAACGAAAAGGTGGTAGGTAGAGAAACGTAAAGGTGGTAGGTAGAGAAACGTTAAGGTGTGAAAAACGTAAATGTCAATGATTCTTAAATTGAAAAAATGTTTTAAAACGCAAAAATTCGAAAATGGGACAATTTCCTACTAAAAACATTTCCGAGTTGATGAGCAGTAAAGAACATAGTTTTAAACTTGAGAAACCACTCATACCGTCCTTCACAAGACTGACGTAACACGCGTAAACAAACGAAAGCGTTATTTTTAACAAACTCTCTGAGACTATGCTTTATAATGTAAACTATCGCAGAAAATTTTTTAAGGTAGGCTATAAATACTGAAGAACAAGATATACATAATAGATTTCCCCATGTTAAGACTGCATGGGGCCTTATAATTAACAGCCCAAGAACATAACAATACAAAATTATTATAAAAGAGTGAAATGTAAGGCGCAAAATAATAATTTAAATGAACTAATTTAAACTAAATTATAATTTAGAGAGAGTAATGTCGTTAGACCTAAAAAAAATTCCAAACTAAATTACAAAATGCAACTTCATTATGGGGCCCGTAAACTATTGACAACGTACAAGACTTTTAACAAATTTCAAAGAGATACGCAAGGTTTATTCTTAGTGAATATATTCATTACTGACATGTGTAACAACAACAGTCAAATTACTAAAGCTAGAAACATTTACGAATAGGTTGTTCTCAGTGGGGGCGATTTCGGCAGAGGGGCCGTGACTTTTCTAGGGACTGTACGGGGGCTATAAGTATCACATGGGATTTGAGAACTTCAAATGCCACCTCGACTAATTGACCTATTCGTGCAAATTTTGCCAAAACTTGATTGTAAAATTACTATACCTAGCTCGTTTTAAGCGGACAAATAAAATAATAGACTCTTCATCTACTAACCTATGTTATGACCAGAGTGACGTTAATAAAAAAACACCAATCCAACTTTGTATTTCAACCTCCCAGAAAAGATCTATGCATGGGGCTAAATGCCGATGGACATGCGATGTGTTGTTAAATATATGAATCTGTTATCTTATCTTATCTTATACATCGCCGACGCTCGTTCTATAAAGAAGATTATTGCGTCCTACGCTCATCCGTGGTCCGAGTCTAGTCTTGCATTTTTATTAATGTTTTAAATGATGTTAAGTTTCTGGTTTTCCTGGTTTGTTCAGGCAACCCATTCCATGCCCGAATGCCACTCGGGAAGAAAGATTACTTATTTGCATTTGTTCTCGCATAAGGGACAAGGAAAGTGTTTTTGTCTTTATGTTTATCTCAGCTATGCAACAGTACTTATACTAATGTGGGATATCGTTGAACAGTACTTATACTAATGTGGGATATCGCTGAACAGTACTTATACTACTAATGTGGGAGATCGTTGAACAGTACTTATACTAATGTGGGATATCGTTGAACAGTACTTATACTAATGTCGGATATTGTTGAACAGTACTTATACTAATGTGGGATATCGTTGAACAGTACTTATACTAATGTGGGATATCTTGCTGTCTTTGATAGAATAGTTGTAAATCCCCTTAGTAGCATGTACTAATGTGTAATGCATTTGCAGGTGATTTTGAAATTACACCGATTATATTTGTGCTCTTACAACAGACAGAAGGTAAAATTTGAAGTATCTACTTTCGTTTTTTTTTCTGCCATTGATAACCACAAAACATTATTAGGTGCGTCAATAATACACTTTTTGTTTATAAATAAGATAAATCGCATGGGCTGGATAACAAAATGAAGACTTGTGGCAGATGACGAAACAATTCCCCATCAGCCAACAGATAGCTAGATGGAAATGTAGATGGATTGGGCATTCTCTCTTCCCACTTCTTTCTTCCGAAGTGGCCCCTGGCAAGGAATGAGCTTTGTTAATAAACAAGAAAAACCAAAAACCTATATACTTCAAACATAAAGCAAAATGGAAGACTAAACAAAAACCACGGATAAATCGTAGGACGCAATAGTATTCTGTAACAAAGGAGCACCTGTAACATGCTAGACGAGATTTGATAAAATAACCAGGAATTTGAGGACGACTAGACGTGTAAAATGGAGGCATGGGCAAAAAGTGCAAGGCTTGGATATAGTGCACGGCAATAAAAAAAGGAAGTGGGTAATAGCAGAATATATATGAATTAATTCATAATTCATCCTCATCTGTTGAAAAATGAATATTTCATCTAATTATTTATAGTCAAAACGTAAAAGTTAGATTAGTCTAAGTAATATAAGTATCCAGTTGGACCAAATGGATCCATAGAGCAAGTGAAGCAGCGTTCACCAGTTTCTGTGGCCGCGGCATACTAGAAAATTCAGAAAGCAAGACTTCACTTTGAAGCCTACCTTAACTTGTGGCTCCGATTCTCAGTTTCCTCTTTCAATTTTTCTCAGTCAAATTTTTAATTATTCCATATAAAAATGAATTGTGACAAGTTGACAATTTAATTGTCCAACGTTATAACCTCCAATAATTTCGCTAGGGGTTCTTTTCATCCAAATTCATCATCAGTGAATGTATTTTTCCCATTTTACATACCTTTGTAATATTTTTTTGTAAGACCTATACGAATTGGGGGAAAAGTAACATGAATTTTAACTTAAAACTGAACTTGATTAAAGTTTTTAATATTCCTGTTGGGCTGTGAATGACATAATTACATTCTAATGGTAACGCTTATGACAGTTTGACAAAGTGGTCCACATAGCCTACCTTTTTAAAAGTAAATCATCTAGATAGGACTCGCACCAGCACTTATTTTTTCTCTCGCAGGCTCTGGTCTACTTTATCTGCTTTCTTTGAAAAACTTGACATTAAAGCAGACAGAATGATTATGATGATAATTTCTTTGAAAGAACACTTGCACATGCTTGCATAAGAAATTTCATGGTACTTACCAAATCTACGTAACACCCCATATCTATGCACTTGCCAGAAGTCCATTCACATTTAAAGTTAAAGATGTTACTGAGACAGCACAAATGAGTTCATTGAACACGATGCCATTTGTTTATATCTTATCTTCTACTGTTCTTAGAGCAATATTAATGGCATCGTTTTCTGAATGAACATTTCTGCAGCAGTTTCTACACGGTGCACTTATCTTATGGTACTAAGATGGTAATAGTAATAACATGGTAATCGTAATAATACAAATAATAAAGAATATAAACAATATAGGGAAAACTCTGATCACAAACCCCACTGCCTTGTGGCTAAACCCATGTACGGGAAATACTAGGGGAGTGAACCTCGAAAACAAATCAGGAGCCGGAGTCCCTTAGGCAGTACGCTTTCTGCTCGTCACGTAGCATACTGGCAACTCCTGCGACGCAAAGGATGCCAAGCTGTATCGGCTAAGCCTTTCCCTTGTATACATCTGATGCGTGCAGAGATGTAAAATGATGCATGGGCAACATCAACCTCTCCTTAACACACTGCCCAGGCTTGCGCTCTGGAGAGGACACTCCAGCTTTGCTGTTTAGCGTCGACAAAGAACGAAAAGCAGCAGTTACCGGCTATAAACCATCTACTCGGGGGCCAGGGGTTGCTTTCGACGGTGGGAAAAACTATCATATCACATTGGGTGCGAGGGCTTAAGGCACGGAAATGCCCGTTATGCGGACTGTAAATCATGCACCAAGCCAAAAGAAAAAATCAAATAAAAAACAGAAAAGGTCTTGCCTAAGACTGGGCACTTGGAATGTACAAACAATGACACCAGGCCTAGACGATACCTTACAAGATATATGTGATGCTCGCAAAACCTCAGTTATCAGCAGCGAGCTCGCAAGACTGCGCATCGACATTGCGGCCCTACAAGAAACACGTCTACCGGAATCTGGGTGCATAAGGGATGGGGACTACACTTTCTACGGCAGGGAAAGAAAACGGATGAAGTCAGGGAACACGGTGTGGGTTTTGCAGTCAGAAATTCTCTTTTGGGTATGATAGAACCATGTCAACCGGCACTGAAAGACTACTGACACTCCGCCTTCTTACAAGTACATGACCTGTAAGCCTGATCAGCGCATATGCTCCAACCCTTTACGCCACTAAGGAGCTCAATGATGAGTTTTACGGCCAACTAGAACGGGAAATCAGTAAAATCCACAGGGATGAATCGCTGATACTCTTAGGTGACTTTAATGCTAGGGTGGGCACCGATCATGAATCCTGGCCAACGTGTCTAGGAAAATTTGGCATTGGGAAGATGAACAACAATGGCCAACGACTCCTAGAAATGTGCACCTATCACAACCTCAGTATCACGAACTCATTTTTCCAGGTCAAACCGCACCACAAAGTGTCCTGGCGACACCCCCGATCCAAACATTGGCATCAACTCGATCTGATCATTACCAGACGAACTACACTGAGATGCATTTCGCTCACTCGTACTCTTCATAGCGCCGATTGCGATACCGATCCCTCATTAGTTTTCAGCAAGTTAAAATTAATTCCAAGGAAATTGTACTGCAACAAACCAGCAGACATACCCCGAACAGATGTCTGCAGAACTTCTGAACCGGGAAGATAGAGGCATTTAAAAAGACCTTATCCGCAGCAATGGTCCAGAAGCCACCCTTAGGCAACGCAACAGAGAGATGGAATAACATCAGAGAGACCGTACACAGCACAGGATTGCAGGTGTTTGGAAAGAGGCGGACCAATAACAATGACTGGTTTGAAGCAAACATTGACAAACTCACTCCAGGAATAGATGAGCGGCGTGCTGCCCACTTAAGATACAAACACTCACAAAATAAATCAACACTAGATGCATATAGACATGCCAAACAAAAGGTGCAAAGACTGGCAAGGCATACTGCTAATGACTACTGGCTCCAACTGTGCCATAGCATACAAACTTCCGCCGACACAGGTAACATCAAGGGCATGTATGATGGCATCAAGAAAGCGCTGGGCCCACAAAAAAGGTCACAGCACCACTTAAGTCTGCCACATGTGATCTCATACATGACAAAACAAGACAAATGGAGCGATGGGTAGAGTATTATGCTGACCTGTACTCTACACAAAACCATGTTACTGATTTGGCCATGGGCGCCATCGAGTGTCTCCCCACCATGTCAGAATTGGATGAGATACCCACCTTATTAGAAATGATAAAAGCAATTTACTACCTATCCCCTGGAAAGGCACCAGGAAACGATGGCATCCCACCTGAGATAATAAAATGCGGAGGCAGCATCTTGTCAAAGCACTACTCGACCTATTATGTCAGTGTTGGGAAGAGGGAGCAGTACCACAAGACATGAGATATGCTAATATCATAACCTTGTACAAAAGGAAGGGGGACAGAAGCGACTGCAATAATTACAGGGGTATATCGATCCTTAGCATTGTCGGCAAGATCTTTGCGCGCCTCATCCTGGCCAGGCTACAGAAGCTAGCAGACAGAATATATCAAGAGTCGCAGTGCGGGTTTCGCTCAGAAAGGTCAACCATCGACATGATATTCTCAGTCAGGCAGTTGCAAGAAAAGTGCAGAGAACAACAGAAACCCCTTTTTATCATAGACCTGACTAAGGCATTTGACCTTGTTAGTAGAGATGGACTATTCTCCATTCTACCAAAAATTGGTTGCCCACCCAAACTTCTGAACCTGATCCAGTCATTCCACGACAACATGAAGGGCACTGTACAATATGATGGTGAATATTCTAGCGCTTTCGACATAAGCACAGGAGTGAAACAAGGATGCGTTTTTGCCTCAACTCTCTTTGGGATCTTCTTCTCAACCTTGCTAAACAATGCCTTTAGAGAATCCAGGGAGGGGATTTACTTGCACACCCGGTCAGACGGAGGGCTTTTCAGATTGTCCAGGCTAAGGGCAAGGCGAAAAATCCGCCGAAGAACAGTCAAAGACTTGCTGTTCGCGGATGACGCCGCCTTTGTCACACACACTGAGGAGGAGCTACAATCCTTGATGGACCGCTTCTCCAGGACCTGCCGAGATTTTGGTCTAACAATTAGTATAAGAAAGACCAACGTGATGGTTCAAGGAGCTGACCCACCCAACATATACATCAACGGTACCAAATTAGATGTTGTTGATCAGTTCACATACCTTGGCTCCACCTTCACCACCGATCTATCACTGGACACAGAAATCAGCAAAAGAATTGGCAAGGCTTCCGCAACTTTATCCAGGCTAACGCAAAGAGTATGGGCCAACAAGATGCTGTCTATTAATACCAAAATAGCTGTCTATCGTGCATGTGTGATCAGCACTCTCCTGTAGGCCTACGCCAGCGAAACTTGGACCCTGTACGCATCGCAAGAAAAGAGACTCTCTTCTTTCCACATGCGCTGCATCAGACGCATACTTGGGATATCTTGGAAGGACCGTATAACAAACAACGAGGTCTTGCAACGGGCTAACATACCTAGCATGATCACTCTTTTACGCCAACGGCGTCTTCGGTGGCTTGGCCATGTTTCCAGGATGGAGGATGGGCGAATCCCAAAAGATCTGCTATATGCTATATGCTACCGGCCGCCCCCAACTCAGGTTCAAGGACGTCTTCAAACGTGATCTAAAGGCTATAGATGTAGAGGTCGGAAACTGGGAGAACTTTGCTCAGCACAGAAATAGCTGGAGAGGCACCTTACACACCGGTATAAATGCGGCAGAGGGCAAACTTCGCCTTATGGCGGAGGCTAAACGAGCAGCAAAGAAAAGTAGGCTCCACCTAACTATCTCCAACGGTCCAGCTTTCAAGTGCCAGAGATGCGATAGAGGCTGTCTCTCAATGATAGGTCTCCACAGACACAGTCAATTTTGCAGGGCTGGCCAAATCACAGGAGCGCATATCTAATCGTCTTTCGAGACTATGGAGCCAATGATTATGAGTAATAATACAAAGGCATTAAACTATAATTTAGAAATACAACACAAAAACCGCCTGTTGCAATGCTCAGATAAACATACAGACAAAAAAACACTTTCCTTATCCCTTAAGCGAGAACAAATGTATATAAGTAATCTTTTTTCCCGAGTGGCAATCGGTCATGGAATTTTTTTCTTAAACAAACCAGGAAAACCAGTAACTTAACCCTTACAGTCCCGGGCGCGTATATAGCGGAACTAAAGGCAGCATAGATAGAAGTAGGTCGGTACGGGAAGGGTTAACATCATTTATTAAAACATTAATAAAGATGCAAGACTATACTTGGACCACGTATGAGCGTAGGACGCAATAATCTTCTTTATAGAAGGAACGTCTGTAAATATGTAAGATAAGATATTTTTGCTAGGGAAAGCGCAAAACCCAGCGTTTATTGTAGTTGTATGCACTGAACCATACTATGTAGATATCTTATTCATTTGTTTACATTGTATCTATCGTATTTGTGGATCTAACAGAAATATTTTTTACAGATAAACATCTAACACTGTAAACTTAAGAGTTCATTTCCAGTGTACGTTGTATTTCTTAAAACCTTGAAAATTCCAGGAATAGGGCGAAACCGAAAAAATTCCATCCAAGATGAATATAACCAGGTTGCAGGATAAATATTTAGACATTAACCATATTTCTTCAGACCAGGTAGTCTGGCATCCTACACGTAAAAGAAAGTTAAGGAAAAATGATGATGCTCGCGCTTCTTATTGGACTTGTTTGCAACGTTGTTGTTGGTTTTGAAAATAGTGGTAAGTAGAGAAATTTGATTTGTTAAAATAATTGCAATTAATATTTAGTATTTTAGATGAATTAGTAGAATACAGTATCTCTTCGTTGTTATATTATAAAAATTGAAAAAAAAAACATCTCTAAGTTTTCTATCCTTACATCCATCTATTTATCTATCTATTCGTCCATCCATCCATCAACCAGTGTAAAAATAAACTTATTGATTGATTAATCAACCTATTTTATCGATTTATTCATCACTTTTGCAATACATCTTAATATCTATGTATTTTTCGATTTCAGTCTATATATGCATTTTTCAATCTTTCTATGTATTTTTTTATCTGTAGGCTGTCTATTTATCTATCTATCATTTTGTCTATACCTATATGTAAAAGTATCTATCTGAATGTATCTAAAATATCGGGCCTAGCGGTATATAAAAAAGTCAATTAATGTATCAATCTATTAGTCAATCAATAAATCTCTCTATTTAACTATCTATTTTTGTATCAATTTAGTTATAAATCCATATTTTATCTATCTATCTATAGGCCTATATAAATCTTTCTATCATCTATCTATCTATGTATATATATCTTTCTATCATTAATGAATATATATATATATATATATTTATCTATCATTCTATCTATCTGTCTATCTACCATTCTCTCTCTCTCTCTCCATGGATATATTATATTTCTATCATCATTCACTCTATCTGTCTAGCTATCTCTTGCCCTTCTGCTCTCTCTCCCTCTCTCTCTGTTTTTTCTTTTCCTCATTCTCTTTCTCTTTAAATATATATAATCAATCTATCTCTCCAGTCTGCTTATAATTGATCTAAAAATAAAGGTTAATCAATTTATCAGTCAGTTGGTTTGACTCTATATATCACTCATCTGTTTGCTAGATTTCTGTACTTAACATTTTTTTTTTATAGTGCTACCATTGAAAAACAGACAACCACAAACACACACAGCTGCTGCACACGCATACACATACACAAACACACAAATGCTGCTGCACACGCATACACATACACAAACACAGAAGCACATTTTAACTTTATGTTTCATTAAATTAATGTTGAAGAAATTTAAGAAATTTAATGTATCCACCCCCACCCCCTCCATTCCTCACCCACAGAAAAATTAAGACGCAAGCTATCAGATTAGTCTAGTTTAACCTTACTAATTTTTTGTTTAACTATGTTGAGCTTAATCTAAAAGGATTATCTATTTTATATTTGTAACATACAGAATTAATCTTTTTTTTTTTATCTGAGATAAAGAATGATGGTTTACTTGGCAAAGTGATTAAAAGAAATTCTATGAAAATATGTACATATTTTAATTATGTGTACAATTGTATGTCAAATGAAATTTTTAAGAATGTTGTTAAGTTCAAAATTCTTTTTAATTTATTTTAACTAACATTGGGTGGTAGATTCCGGCATAAAGAATTCTTTATTATTATGAAGATACTAGTGGTTATGCCACTAATAAATGACGGAGAAACGAATGAGTACAATAGCCTAGTTGCTGGCGCGTACCTTTTATTGAGGAGATTACGCCGCGTTAATAAACAACTTTATGCAAGGGTAATTATTGGGGAAAACCAATAAGGCTTCGCGTTCAAAATAGTAAATGAACGTTCAAAGGGAGATCATTCTGAAATGGTGCTCAGTTTAGAACTTTAACATACGGTTATTATCAAAAGGTCTAAGTTTATTTTGAACAATATATTAACGAATTAAGCAATCTTGTTTATATAATAATAATTTCTTTTGGAGCACGTTTCCAATTTATACATTTAACTTGTGGCCCGATTAGTCAAACGGCGTAGGAGCCTATTGAGCACAAACATATAAATATATATATATATATATATATATATATATAATATAATCAAACTCACAGTAATTATATTTATTGATGATATACGCCTAAAAGCAATACGTAAAATCCATTAAAAACTTATATCGAGACAATGTATTTATTTATAACAAATTTCGTTGATCTATCTATGCCAACCACACCTTTGTTTATTGACAATGTATATAGTTTAATAAATTGTGCTTATTTCCATAAAATGTCAATACATTAATTTCATAAGACTTTCAAGTGATAAAATATATCTTTGTATATTTTTACAGGACATTCTCATTTAGAGTTGACAGCCGATCCGGGTGTAATCCACCCCATTCTTACAAAGACTTTACAGCTAAGATGTTCAGTGAAGAATAACAAACTTCAAGATTATGCAGTCACAACTACCAGTCAACGAATCCCGTCCAAGGACCAGAGTGGCAAGTCCGCTACTCAAAATTCCAAGTCACAGGGAGAAGCTGAACTCTCGACACTTCTTTCTTTGGTGATGACAAAGACAAACAAAGAAACGGGTTTGAACGAGACTATAGCCAGTGTCACTGGATGTGATTCTCCAGTCATAGAGTCCAAGTACGCTGGTACTTTCCAAGTAGAAGGAAACACTGAAGGTTCACCAAGAGAGGGAGAACAAGGCTTTATTACATTGACATGGACACGTCCATTGGAAGAACATGCTGGTGAATTCTATTGTGAGGCTTCTGCATTGAACTCTGAGAAACATTCAGTAATAATTGTAGCCTTATTAGAGATTCAAGCAATTGAGCCCAAAATTTCTGATATTGTCAACTATATTTCAACTAATGACAAACACATCTTTGACCTTAAGACTAAAGTATCAGAATTAAATGAAGAAAACCAATATTTAAAGAACCAGACAACAGTATTGTCTAACAAAATAGATCAAATCCCAACCACAATGATTCAATCTGGTACGCTAGCCTGTAATGATCAAACTGTAAGTTTTAACCCTTTCTTCAACAACACTCCTAGAATCATTACATCTTTTTCTAAAGTACAAATTTCCGATGGGTATAACTATCAACACGCTGTGTCAGTATCGAGAGTTACTGCAAAAAGTTTTTATATTAACTGCAACGCTTATCTTTGGTCAGGAACAGTCTCGTTTGATTGGTTGGCCATAGGGTTCTGAACATTTTAGAATACGGACAACCAATTTTGAATTTAGTTAGAGATATAAATAGTAATACAGTTTATAAATTCTACAAATGAAATATTTTTTAATCACGCTATTTCGTTTTGACTTTACATTACGTTTACATAAGTAATACGCTTAAATTATAAAATCAATAAAACTATTGTATATATTTTCTCACCTTATGTTATGTTTTAATGTATATTCTTAGAAGAGACCTTAAATGCATAAATATTATTTTTAAAATGTTCATATCATAAATTATATAAGATAGTCAAACACATTTTTGTTAAACAAAAACCTTGTGCATTTACAGCTTGGTGACAGTAAATGGTAATAAACTATATAAAAAATATATTTTATTGCCTTTAGTGTAAATTAATAAACTAACAACTACAACAAGGAAAGAAAAGAAGAGATAAAGTAAAAATTGCAATAAATGTTTATAAGGTAAACTATAGAAAATAACATACTGAAGTACAATATATACAAAATAGATTTCCCCATGTTAAGGCTGCATGGGGCACTAATTTCTATAGCTATTTGAAAAACAGTTCAGCTATTGATAATGTTGATTCTTTTTTACTAAGTCTTAGCTTGATAAGTAAATAATATCTAAAACATAAAGGATTGGTAATACATGAAATAATTCTCATTTACACGAATATTAATGTTTTATGAAAAAAATCTACACAAAGAAGTCCATTGTCAGCAGAGTGTTGTTTCTTTTTGTGGGAACTGTAGATCTATAAAATGTTTTATTAATTAAATAGTTTATATTATGTAGCGTACACAAAACATGTCTGGCTTATATTCACATTTGCATTTAAAGTCTAAGTTACTTACAAGTGCACACTGACTCTGGTTCATACGTTGATTTACATGCACAAAATTTTGTTATTTACTTTTACACCCAAAGTATAAATGTTTTAGTCATACATTGTTTGAATAATAGTATTAAAAAAACAAAAAAAAATAATTACAATCATCGATATAAAATAAAAGTATTACAAATCTAATACATAAAGTTTAAAACAAAAAATGGGAGAAGTTCAGACACGTCGGATATGCCTAAAGGGGGCAGGATGAAAAAAGTAAAAGTGGTAAGGTGAAATACGTAAAGGTGGAAGGGTGAGAAAAGTAAAGGTGACAAGGTAAGAAAAGTAAAGGTGGCAAGGTGAGAAAAGTAAAGGTGGCAAGGTGAGAAAAGTAAACGTGGCAAGGTAAGAAAAGTAAAGGTGGCATGGTGAGAAAAGTAAACGTGGCAAGGTAAAAATAAGTAAAGGTGGCAAGGTGAGAAAAGTAAACGTGGCAAGGTAAGAAAAGTAAAGGTGGCAAGGTGAGAAAAGTAATCGTGGCAAGGTGAGAAAAGTAAACGTGGCAAGGTGAGAAAAGTAAACGTGGCAAGGTGAGAAAAGTAAACGTGGTAAGGTGAGAAAAGTAAACGTGGCAAGGTGAGAAAAGTAAAGGTGGCAAGGTGAGAAAAGTAAACGTGGCAAGGTGAGAAAAGTAAACGTGGCAAGGTGAGAAAAGTAAAGGTGGCAAGGTGAGAAGAGTAAACGTGGCAAGGTGAGAAAAGTAAACGTGGCAAGGTGAGAAAAGTAAACGTGGCAAGGTGAGAAAAGTAAACGTGGCAAATTGAGAAAAGTAAACGTGGCAAGGTGAAAAAAGTAAACGTGGCAAGGTGAGAAAAGTAAACGTGGCAGGGTGAGAAAAGTAAAGGTGGCAAGGTGAGAAAAGTAAACGTGACAAGGTGAGAAAAGTAAACGTGGCAAGGTGAGAAAAGTAAACGTGGCAAGGTGAGAAAAGTAAACGTGGCAAGGTGAGAAAAGTAAACGTGGCAAGGTGAGAAAAGTAAACGTGGCGAGGTGAGAAAAGTAAACGTGGCAAGGTGAGAAAAGTAAAACGTGGCAAGGTGAGAAAAGTAAACGTGGCAAGGTGAGAAAAGTAAACGTGGCAAGGTGAGAAAAGTGAACGTGGCAAGGTGAGAAAAGTAAACGTGACAAGGTGAGAAAAGTAAACGTGGCATGGTGAGAAAAGTAAACGTGGCAAGGTGAGAAAAGTAAAGGTGGCAGGGTGAGAAAAGTAAACGTGGCACGGTGAGAAAAGTTAACGTGGCAAGGTGAGAAAAGTAAAGGTGGCAGGGTGAGAAAAGTAAACGTGGCAAGGTAAGAAAAGTAAAGGTGGCAGGGTGAGAAAAGTAAGCGTGGCGAGGTGAGAAAAGTAAAGGTGGCAGGGTGAGAAAAGTTAACGTGGCAAGGAGAGAAAAGTAAAGGTGGCAAGGTGAGAAAAGTAAAAATGTTAGGGTGAGAAACGTAATGGTGTAGCATGTATGTAAAATGCATTTACATGTGATTTTGAAAGTACACTGATTATAGTAGTGCTCTTACAACAGACAGAAGGTAAAATTTGAAGTCTCTTTTTTTTTTTCTGCCATCGATAACCACAAAACATTATTAGTTGCGTCAATAAAATACACCTTTTGGTTATAAATAAGATAAAACGCATGGGCTGGATAACAAAATGAAGACTTGTGGCAGATGACGAAACAATACCCCATCAGCCAACAGATAGCTAGACGGAAATGGAGATGGATTGGGCATTCTCTCTTCCCACTTCTTTCTTCCGAAGTGGCCCCTGGCAAGGAATGAGCTTTGTTAATAAACAAGAAAAACCAAAAACCTATATACTTCAAACGGTGCTCGGTAAATTTGGCAATGGTAAATTCGGAACCGGTATTTAAGGCAATGTGATTTTGGCAAAGGTAATTTCGGAATAGGTAAATTCGGCAAAACACGCAAAGCGGTAAAATTGGCAACGGTAAAATTGGCAATCATATAATATCCACTGAAAAGTATTGGTTAGACTACACTCTAATCCATGGATAGGCAACCTATGCAATGCGTGCCATAATTGGCACACAGAGCGTTTTTAAATGGCACATGAAAGACCACCAAAGTGGTAAAATGAGCATGACAACATTAAGGAGCACCTTGGCACGTTATTTAATGTAATGTCATCTAATGATCAAAGACAAACATTTTAAATAGGCGCCAAACGTAGGCCTATCCCTTCCCCAGCCCCGGCGTTTCTCCCCCCCCTAATTTACGCCTCGGCAAAGGTAAAGGTAGGCCTATGTGTGTAAGATTTCTAAACTGACTTTAGGCATCAAAGCATACGTTTGTCTCCCCTACGATATTACGTAACTGTGTCTACCTGACCTCCACCCGTACATAGTATGATACTGGTTGTGTAAACAAGAGCCAACGTAGAATGTTCCCCTCCCCTCCCGCCCCCGACCAAGTCCATCGTAAGTACTTACCCAACTCCCTTTACGAAGTTTTGCCTATTCAAGTATTAGTGACCCCAGGCTACAGCAGGAAAAAAAAGCTGGGGGGGGGCGGGGTTATGGAGGTCAAGGAGTTTTTGTTGCTAGTTGTTTTTTTTTGTTGTTGCTAGTAATTCTTTTAGTCAATACATTTAAATAATATAAACGTATATGCCTAGTAGTATCTTCTTATCATTTTTATTCATATATAATCAACAAGTTTCATATCAATGTGATGAACAAGACATTGATATAGTTTCAAGTCAGAGATGTGGATATAGTATGGCGGGAAAGTAGACTTACTCCCAGAAAGAGAAAAAAGTAGCTATTGGTGTATTAGTGCAGGATTAGGATTTGTAACGAGAAGTAACTTTGCCAATTTATTGGCGCAGCCAGGAATTCAACGTAATTCATTAGTGCAAGTCGGTGCAGGGGGGGGGGATCAGATTGTATAAAGTGGGTTGGGGCAAATAGTGCAATGGGGGGTAGGTACTCAAACTTTTTGTAGTGTTATGTAATTCCACGATTTTATCATGAAGATCCTCCCCCCCCCGCCCCTAACTTGTGTCACATTTTAAACAGAAATGTTATGCATTGGTGAATTTTAGGGCTTACGCCTCTAACCCGCTTTTTAAGTCTTTTGAATTCAATGTTACATTGTATCCTTCTGTACACTTGTTTACTCCGTTCAGACACGACCATACTTGAGCCCAGGTTTGTTTAGATCGTACGGGAAAAATTGCAAACACATTACAACCCCCCCTACTTTATATATCTTTCAAAAACGAACACAGTCCCTATTTCTTGACCGGTTACGCCAGGGAGAGTTAAAGAATTACTTTGCTGACCTATAGGCCTATTCTCTCAACACGGGTTGTTGAGTGTTAGAGGGGGAACACATGGCCGCCATAGACATAGAAACCTCGCCCACATCTTTTAGTTTTCACTGCTTAGCCTAAGGCTACCAAGCTGGTAACTAACACTTTAATCGGTGGGGAGACGGGGTGGGGAGACGGGGGTCGGGAGACGGGGTGGGGAGATGGGGTGGGGAGACGAGGGAGGGGCTACCATTTGTTTTTTAAACACGGCGAGTCTCATTCTGGTGTTTAAAAGAAGAGGGGGGTGGCAAATTATCTACATTACGTAATATTGCTTTGCCATTGTTTCCTTGTGCTATAGACGGGATGGTTACATTTGGAGTCGATTAAAATGTTACTTTTCTTATGCATTAGTTAAAAAGCGTAAATGTTAAAAAAAAATTACAGTGTTTTTATTCAATGTTTTTCTTAAATTTAATTTTTAGTCAAACGAATTAATTAATTATTTTTTTTTACCTAATTTGTATGCTTTATTTATAATTATTTTTTTTTGTCATTTAAGCACGTCTCATAAACTCAATGCCTGGGGCTCATCTCCTCTGGTTAAGCTATAGCAAACATGTCAAACATCAGGCACTTTCTATAATGCTAACTTCATTTCGTGCCATTAAATTCATTTAGTAGACTAGAGCAGGGGTCTGCAAACTTTATATAATAGTGTCCCAAAGTAGCATTTTTAAATCTTTCAGGGTGCCAACGGCCTTAATGTATTCCTGCTCTTTTCATGCAGAAGATACTTAAACTTCCTTTTTGGTGCCAAGTCTAGCACGCATTCCGTAGGTTGCCTTTCTCCGGACTAGAGTGTAGTACTACCAATATAGTCAATAAAAACAGTGGATATGTTAAGTTTGCCAAATTTACCGTTGCCAATATTACCGCTTTGATAGTTTTGCCGAAATTAACTTTTCCGAATTTACCTTTGCCAAAATTACCTTGCCGAAAATACCGTTGACGAAAATACCGTTGCCAAATTTACAGTGATTCACTTCAAACATAAAGCAAAATGGAAGACTAAACAAAAACCACGGATAAATCGTAGGACGCATTAGTATTCTGAAATGAAGGAGCACCTGTAACATGTTAGACGAGATTTGATAAAATAACCAGGAATTTGAGGACGACTAAACGTGTAAAGTGGAGGCATGGTCAAAAAATGCAAGGCTTGGATCTGTTAAAAAATAAATATTTTATCTAATTATTTATAGTCAAAACGTAAAAGTTAGATTAGTCTAAGTAATATAAGTATCCAGTCGGACCAAATGGATCCATAGAGCAAGTGAAGCAGCGTTCACCAGTTTCTGTGGCCACGGCAATCTAGAAAATCAGAAAGCAAGACTTCACTTCGAAGCCTACCTTAACTTGTGTCTCAGATTCTCAGTTTTCATTTTTCACAGTCAAATTATTCCATAGAAATATGCATTGTGACAAGTTAACAATTTAATTGCCCAACGTTATAACCTCCAATATTTTCTCTAGGAGTTCTATTCATCCAAATTCATCACCAGTGAATGTATTTTACCCATTTCACATAACTTTGTAATATTATTTGTAGACCAATACTGAATAGGGGGGAAAGTTACATTAATTTATACGAAATACTGAACTTGATTAAAGTTTTTAATATGCATGTAAAGCTGTGAATGATATAATTACATTATAATGGTAACGCTTATGACAATTTGACAAAGCGTTCCACAGACCTTTTTAAAAATATATAATCTAGATATGACTAGTGTTGGAAAGGCGGTCTCGCACCAGCACTTGTTTTTTCTCTCGCAGGCCCTGTACTACTTTATCTGCTTTCTTTGAAAAACTTGACATTGAAGCAGACAAAATGATTATGATGATAATTTCTTTGATAGAACACTGGCACATGCTTGGGACGAAATTTCATGGTACTTACATAATCTACCTGACACCCCATATCTATGCACTTGCCAGAACCCCATTCACATTTAAAGTTGAAGATGTTACTGAGACAGCACAAATGAGTTCATTCAACACGATGCCATTTGTATATATTCTTATCTTCAACAGTCTTTAGAGCAATATTAATGGCAACGACTTCTGAATGAACATTTCTGCATCAGTTTCTACACTGTGCCTTATCTTATGGTACTAAGCTGGTAATTGTAATAGTAAGGTAATTGTAATAATACAGAAGGCATTAAACTCTAATTTAGAAATAGGCCTACAACCCAATAACCGCCTGTTGCAATACTCAGATAAACATACAGACCAAAAACACTTTCCTTATCCCTTAAGCGAGAACAAATACATAAATATAATAAAAGAACTATTTCTTCCCGAGTGGCATTCGCTTATTGTAGTTGTATGCACTGAACCATACTATGTGATATCTTATTGATTTGTATACATTGTATATATCGTATTTGTGGATCTAACAGAAATATTTTTTACAGATGAACATAAAGCGCTGTAAACGTAAGCGTTAATTTCGAGTAAAAGTCGTATTTCTTAAAACCTTGAAAATTCCGAAAAAAAAACTAAAATTCCTTTAAAGATGAATATAACCAGGTTGCAGGTAAAATATTTAGACATTAACCAAATTTCTTCAGACCAGGTAGTCTGGCATCTTAAAAGAAAGTTAAGGGAAAATGATGCTGTTTGCGCTTTTTATTGGACTTGTTTGCAACGTTGTTGTTGGTTTTGAAAATAATGGTAAGTAGAGAAATTTGATTTGTTAAAATAACTGCAATTAATAATTAGCATTTCAGATAAATTCGTAAAATGAAGTTTCCCTTCGATGTTATATAATGAAAATTGAAATAAGGAATCTCCCAATTTTCTATCATTACATCTATCAATTCATTAATATATTCAGCCATCCATCCATCAAGAAGTTACTAAATCATGTAACTAATCAACTTGTTCATTGATTAATCAATCTATATATCTATTTATTCATCAATTTTACTATAAATCCATATATCTATTTTATTTATTTTTTCATCTGTCTATAAATCTTTCTCTCATCTATCTATCTATTTATATATATCTTTATATCATCAAAGATAATATATATTTATTCTTTTAGCCCTTTCTCTCCAAATATATATATATATATATATATATATATATATATTGTTATGGAGTTTGGCTCTATGATGACTCTTATTACGACTCGTTAAATCGGATTCAATGTATAGTTGTATCTTTATTAGAAGTTTCTAGATTCTGCTAATCTGTAGCCCAAGCTAGGGGTTCCTTGACTGACAGGTCTTTGCAGTAATGTAGTTATATTCGGTATAATTATCTTCAACACCTTTCTCATAAATGATAGATCACACAACTCCAGTTGTTGAATAAACAATTGTATTTAAATTGTAGACTCAATATAAACGATAAATAAATTCATCAACTGATGGCAACATAAGTATTTCATTAAATGGCATAAAATATACAAGTATCAATATAGCGACTTCACTCTACAAACTTTCAAACTGAACTAACTTTAAGGAGGTGGGGGACTTTACAAAGAAAACTATCATCGAAGATTCTACAGGGTCTTAATACGCATTTTAACCTCTTGCTCTATAGAATACTGCGATCCAGAATTATCCTCCGATTTCCACGGGGTGGGACGAATTATTTTATTTAAACTGCCCTCAGGGCATAAAGGTCAAACCTTGGACTCTAATACGCACTTGTTAATAGGTCAATGCCTTATTACGTCATTCATCTATGACCGATTTTCGTAACAATATATATATATATATCTTTATAACATCATTATTATTAGTAGCCATATAATCTGTGACACCTCCACTGTTCTAACGATTAAGGCACGTTTAGGTAGTTAGGTAAAACCTAACATGTTTTTAAAAAAGATTCTGTAAATTGTGCTGTTTGAAAAGCTCTATCTATCTTGCTCTTCCTGTCTTATTTCGTCTCCCTATCTCTCTCTTTCTCTTTAAATATATATAATCAATCTATCTATCCAGTCTGCTTATTATTGATCTAAAAATAAATGTTAATCTATAAGCAGTCAGTTGGTTTGACTCTATATATCACTCATTTGTTTGCTAGATTTCTGTACTTAACATTTTTTAAAATAGTGCTACCATTGAAAAACAGACAACCACAAAACACACAAATGCTGCTGCACACGCATACACATACACAAACGCAGAAGCACATTTTAACTTTATGTTTGATTAAATTAATGTTGAAGAAATTTAAGAAATTTAATCTTTCCCCCCCCAGAAAAATTTAGACGCAAGCTAACAGATTAGTCTAGTTTAACCTTACTATTTTTTGTTTAACTATGTTGAGCTTATATAGAAGGATTATCTATTTTAAATTTGTAACCTACAGAATTAATCTTTTGTTGATCTGAGATAAAGAATGATGGTTTTACTTGGCAAAGTGATTAAAAGAAATTCTATGAAAATATGTACATATTTTGATTATGTGTACAATTGTATGTCAAATGAGATTTTTAAGAATGTTGTTAAGTTCAAAATTCTTTTTAATTTATTTTAACTAACATTCGGAGGTAGATTCCGGCATAAAGAATTCTTTATTATTATGAAGATACTAGTGGTTATGCCACTAATGACGGAGAAACGAATGACTACAATAGCCTTTTTGCTGGCGCGTACCTTTTATTGAGGGGATTACGCCGCGTTAATAAACAACTGTATGCACGGGGAATTGTAGTGGAAAACCGATAAGGCCTCGCGTTCAAAATAGTAAATGAACGTTCAAAGGGAGATTATTCTGAAATGGCGCTCAGCTTATAACTTAAACATACGGTGATTATCAAAAGGTCTAAGTTTATTTTGAAAAATATATTAACGAACTAAGCAATATTGTTTATATAATAAAAATTTCTTTTGGAGCACGTTTCCAATTTATACATTTAACTTGTGGCCCGATTAGTAAAACAGCGTAGGAGCCTATAGAGCGTTCTTAGTGGCCGTGGCTTAGGTTTTTAGTGACGTATTTGTGTAAATAAAGAACCCACTTGAGGTACAAATGTAACGTGGTGAAAGTGAAGTACTTCTTTATCATGCAAAATTCACATCTGAAGATTGGCTATCCTACTAAAAAATAAGGAGGTAACTAGTAGTACTGTAGATTAATTGATTAATGTGATTAGGCTAGGGCTGGCTAGACCTATTTAAACTTTCAATTTCACTTTATAGGCCTACACTTTTAATGTTTCGTAGGCTAGGCTACGATGTCAAGTGATAGTGTTGGGTGAATAGGCTATCTAGTCAAGTCACTAATAGGCTCATATCGTCTATGATCAATGTATATGATAATAATAAAATAGCCTATTTTATTTAACATACATAATACAGCTTAAATCTTAATAAGACTTAAAACACAACAAATCATTTAAAAAAAGCTCGAGCCTATATGAAACTTTATTAATACAGCGGTCATTGTTAATTGTACACCATTACTCAAAGTAAACACAAATCACGTGCTTTTTGTCACGGGATTGCAAACGCCATATAGAGCACAAACATATAAATATATAAATAAACAAATATATATATATATATATATATATATATATATAGGCCTAAATATATATTAACAAACTCACAATACTTATATATATTGATGATATACGCCCATAAGCAATACGTAAAATCCATTAAAAACATATATCGAGACAATGTATTTATTTTTAACAATTTCGTTGATCTATCTATGCCAACCACACCTTTGTTTATTGACAATGTATACAATTTAATAAATTGTGCTTATTTCCATAAAATGTCTTTACATTACTTTCATTAGACTATCAAGTGATAATATATATATATATATATTTTTACAGGACATTCTCATTTAGAGTTGGCAGCCGATCCGGGTGTAATCCATCCCATTCTGACAAAGACTTTACAGCTAAGATGTTCAGTGAAGAATAACAAACTTCAAGATTATGCAGTCACAACTACCAGTCAACAAATCCAGTCCAAGAACCAGAGTGGCAAGTCCACTACCCGAAATTCCAAGTACCAGGGAGAAGCTGAACTCTCGACAATTCTTTCTTTGGTGATGACAAAGACAAACAGAGAAACGGGTTTGAACGAGACTATAGCCAGTGTCACTGGATGTGATTCTCCAGTCATAGAGTCCAAGTACGCTGGTACTTTCCAAGTAGAAGGAAACACTGAAGGTTCACCAAGAGAGGGAGAACAAGGCTTTATTACATTGACATGGACACGTCCATTGGAAGAACATGCTGGTGAATTCTATTGTGAGGCTTCTGCATTGAACTCTGAGAAACATTCAGTAATAATTGTAGCCTTATTAGAGATTCAAGCAATTGAACCCAAAATTTCTGATATTGTCAACTATATTTCAACTAATGACAAACACATCTTTGACCTTATGGCTAAAGTATCAGAATTAAATGAAGAAAATCAATATTTAAAGAACCAGACAACAGCATTGTCTAACAAAATAGATCAAATCCCAACCCCAATGATTCAATCTGGTACGCTAGCCTGTAATGATCAAACTGTAAGTTTTAACCCTTTCTTCAACAACACTCCTAGAATCATAACATCTTTTTCTAAAGTACACATTGCCGATGGGTTTGCTACTTATCAACACGCTATGTCAGTATCGAGAGTTACTGCAAAAAGTTTTTATATTAGCTGCAGCGTTCATCTTTGGACACATTTAGTCTCGTTTGATTGGTTGGCCATAGGTTTGTGAACATTTTAGAATTCGGCCAACCAATTTTGAATTTAGATAGAGATATAAATAGTAATACAGTTTATAAATTCTACAAATGAAAATTTTTTTAAATCACGCTATTTCGTTTTGACTTACATAAGTAATAAGCTTAAATTATAAAATCAATAAAACTATTGTATATATTTTCTCACTTCATGTTATGTTTTAATGTATATTCTTAGAAGAGACCTTGAATGCATAAATATTATTTTTAAAATGTTCATATCATAAATTATATAAGATAGTCAAACACATTTTTGTTAAATAAAAACCTTGTGCATTTACAGCTTGGTGACAGTAAATGGTAATAAATTATATAAAAAATATATTTTATTGCCTTCATTGTTAATTAATAAACTAACAACTACAACAAGGAAAGAAAAGAAGAGATAAAGTAAAAATTGCAATAAATGTTTATAAGGTAAACTATAGAAAAAAAACTGAAGTACAATATATACAAAATAGATTTCCCCATGTTAAGGCTGCATGGGGCACTAAATGCTATAGCTATTTGAAAAACAGTTCAGCTATTGATAATGTTGATTTTATTTAACTAAGTCTTAGCTTGATAAGTAAATAATATATAAAACATAAAGGATTGGTAATACATGAAATAAATTCTCATTTACACGAATATTAATGTTTTATGAATAAAATCTACACAAAGAAGTCCATTGTCAGCAGAGTGTTGTTTCTTTTTGTGGGAACTGTAGATCTATAAAATGTTTTATTAATTAAATAGTTTATATTATGTAGCGTAAACAAAACATGTCTGGCTTATATTCACATTTGCATTTAAAGTCTAAGTTACTTACAAGTGCACACTGACTCTGGTTCATACGTTGATTTACATGCACAAAATTTTGTTATTTACTTTTACACCCAAAGTATGAATGTTTTAGTCATACATTGTTTGAATAATAGTATTAAAAAAACAACAACAAATAATTACAATCATCGATATAAAATAAAAGAATTACAAATCTAATACATACAGTTTAAAACAAAAAATGGGAGAAGTGCAGACACGTCGGATATGCCTAAAAGGGGCAGGATGAAAAAAGTAAAAATGGTAAGAAGAAATACGTAAAGGTGGAAGGGTAAGAAAAGTAAAGGTGACAAGGTAAGAAAAGTAAAGGTGGCAAGGTGAGAAAAGTAAACGTGGCAAGGTAAGAAAAGTAAACGTGGCAAGGTAATAAAAGTAAACGTGGCAAGGTGAGAAAAGTAAAGGTGGCAAGTTGAGAAAAGTAAACGTGGCAAGGTAAAAAAAGTAAACGTGGCAATGTAAGAAAATTAAAGGTGGCAAGGTGAGAAAAGTAAACGTGGCAAGTTGAGAAAAGTAAACGTGGCAAGGTAAAAAAAATTAAAGGGGCAAGGGGAGAAAAGTAAACGTGGCAAGGTAAGAAAATTAAAGGTGGCAAGGTGAGAAAAGTAAACGTGGCAAGGTAAGAAAAGTAAAGGTGGCAAGGTGAGAAAAGTAAACGTGGCAAGGTAAGAAAAGTAAAGGTGGCAAGGTGAGAAAAGTAAACGTGGCAAGGTGAGAAAAGTAAACGTGGCAAGGTAAGAAAAGTAAAGGTGGCAAGGTAAGAAAAGTAAACGTGGCAAGGAAAAAAAAGTAAAGTTGGCAAGGTGAGAAAAGTAAACGTGGCAAGGTAAGAAAAGAAAAGGTGGCAAGGTGAGAAAAGATAACGTGGCAAGGTGAGAAAAGTAAACGTGGCAAGGTGAGAATAGTAAACGTGGCAAGGTGAGAAACGTAAACGTGGCAAGGTGAGTAAATTAAACGTGGCAAGGTGAGAAAAGTAAACGTGGCAAGGTGAGAAAAGTAAACGTGGCAAGGTGAGAATAGTAAACGTGGCAAGGTGAGAAACGTAAACGTGGCAAGGTGAGTAAATTAAACGTGGCAAGGTGAGAAAAGTAAACGTGGCAAGGTGAGAAAAGTAAACGTGGCAAGGTGAGAAATGTAAACGTGGCAAGGTGAGAAAAGTAAACGTGGCAAGGTGAGAAAAGTAAACGTGGCAAGGTAAGAAAAGTAAACGTGGCAAGGTGAGAAAAGTAAACGTGGCAAGGTGAAAAAAGTAAAGGTGGCAGGTTGAGAAAAGTAAAGTAGGCAAGGTGAGAAAAGTAAACGTGGCAAGGTGAGAAAAGTAAACGTGGCAAGATGAGAAAAGTAAACGTGGCAATGTGAGAAAAGTAAACGTGGCAAGGTGAGAAAAGTAAACGTGGCAAGGTGGGAAAAGTAAACGTGGCAAGGTGAGAAAAGTAAACGTGGCAAGGTGAGAAAAGTAAACGTGGCAAGGTGAGAAAAGTAAAGGTGGCAGGGTGAGAAAAGTAAAGGTGGCAAGGTGAGAAAAGTAAAGGTGGCAGGGTGAGAAAAGTAAACGTGGCAATGTGAGAAAAGAAAACGTGGCAAGGTGAGAAAAGGCAAGGTGGCAAGGTGAGAAAAGTAAAAATGTTAGGGTGAGAAACGTAATGGTAGAAAGGTGAGAAACGTAATGGTAATAGGGTGAGAAACGTAAACGTGACCACAGTAGTTATGCTCATGTGGGATATCGTTGAGCAGTACTTACACTTATGTGCGATATCGTTGAGCAGTACTTATAATAATGTGCGATATCGTTGAAAAGTACTTATACTAATGTGCGATATCGTTGAACAGTACTTATACTAATGTGGGATATCGTTGTACAGTACTTATACTAATGTGGGATATCGTTGAACAGTACTTATACTCATGTGCGATATCGTTGAACAGTACTTACAATAATGTGGGATATCGTTGTACAGTACTTATACTAATGTGGGATATCGTTGAACAGTATTTATACTAATGTGGGATATCTTGCTGTTTTTGATAGAAAAGTTGTAAATCCCCTTAGTAGCATGTATGTAAAATGCATTTACATGTGATTTTGAAATTACACTGATTATAGTAGTGCTCTTACAACATACAGAAGGTAAAATTTGAAGTCTCTACGTTCTTTTTTTTTTCTGCCATCGATAACCACAAAACATTATTAGTTGCGTCAATAAAATACACTTTTTGGTTATAAATAAGATAAAACGCATGGGCTGGATAACAAAATGAAGACTTGTGGCAGATGACGAAACAATACCCCATCAGCCAACAGATAGCTAGACGGAATTGGAGATGGATTGGGCATTCTCTCTTCCCACTTCTTTCTTCCGAAGTGGCCCCTGGCAAGGAATGAGCTTTGTTAATAAACAAGAAAAACCAAAAACCTATATACTTCAAACGGTGCTCGGTAAATTTGGCAATGGTAAATTCGGAACCAGTATTTAAGGCAAGGTGATTTTGGCAAAGGTAATTTCGGAATAGGTAAATTCGGCAAAACACGCAAAGCGGTAAAATTGGCAACGGTAAAATTGGCAATCATATAATATCCACTGTTTTTATTAAAAGTATTGGTTAGACTACACTCTAGTCCATGAATAGGCAACCTATGCAATGCGAGCCATAATTGGCACACAGAGCGTTTTTAAATGGCACATGAAAGACCACCAAAGTGGTAAAAAGAGCATGATAACATTAAGGAGCACCTTGGCACGTTATTTAATGTAATGTCATCTAATGATCAAAGACAAACATTTTAAATAGGCGCCAAACGTAGGCCTATCCCTTCCCCAGCCCCGGCGTTTCTCCCCCCCCCCTAATTTACGCCTCGGCAAAGGTAAAGGTAGGCCTATGTGTGTAAGATTTCTAAACTGACTTTAGGCATCAAAGCATACGTTTGTCTCCCCTACGATATTACGTAACTGTGTCTACCTGACCTCCACCCGTACATAGTATGATACTGGTTGTGTAAACAAGAGCCAACGTAGAATGTTCCCCTCCCCTCCCGCCCCCGACCAAGTCCATCGTAAGTACTTACCCAACTCCCTTTACGTAGTTCTGCCAATTCAAGTATGAGTGACCCCAGGCTACAGCAGGAAAAAAAAGGTGGGGGGGGGGGGGCGGGGTTATGGAGTTTCTGTTGCTAGTTGTTGTTTTTTTGTTTTTGCTAGTTATTCTTTTAGTCAATACATTTAAATAATATAAACGTATATGTCTAGTAGTATCTTCTTATCATTTTTATTCATATATAATCAACAAGTTTCATATCAATGTGATGAACAAGACATTGATATAGTTTCAAGTCAGAGATGTGGATATAGTATGGCGAAAAGTAGACTTACTCCCAGAAAGAGAAAAAAGTAGCGATTGGTGTATTAGTGCAGGATTAGGATTTGTAACGAGAAGTAACTTTGCCAAGTTATTGGCGTAGCCAGGAATTCAACGTAATTCATTAGTTCCAGTCGGCGCAGGGGGGGGGGGGATCAGATTGTATAAAGTGGGTTGGGGCAAATAGTGCAATGGGGGGTAGGTACTCAAACTTTTTGTAGTGTTATGTAATTCCACGATTTTATCATGAAGATCCTCCCCCCCCCGCCCCTAACTTGTGTCACATTTTAAACAGAAATGTTATGCATTGGTGAATTTTAGGGCTTACGCCTCTAACCCGCTTTTTAAGTCTTTTGAATTCAATGTTACATTGTATCCTTCTGTACACTTGTTTACTCCGTTCAGACACGACCATACTTGAGCCCAGGTCTGTTTAGATCGTACGGGACAAATTGAAAACACATTACAACCCCCCTACTTTATATATCTTTCAAAAACGAACACAGTCCCTATTTCTTGACCGGTTACGTCAGGGAGAGTTAAAGAATTACTTTGCTGACCTATAGGCCTATTCTCTCAACACGGGTTGTTGAGTGTGTGGGGGGGGGCATGAAAACCTCGCCCACATCTTTTAGTTTTCACTGCTTAGCCTAAGGCTACCAAGCTGGTCACTAACACTTTAATCGGTGGGGAGACGGGGTGGGGAGACGGGGGTGGGGAGACGGGGTGGGGAGATGTGGTGGGGAGACGGGGGAAGGAGGGGCTAGCATTTGCTTTTTAAACACGGCGAGTGTCATTCTGGTGTTTAAAAAAGAAGAGGGGGTAGCAAAATATCTACATTACGTAATATTGCTTTGCCATTGTTTCCTTGTGCCATAGACGGGATGGTTACATTTGGCGTCTATTAAAATGTTCCTTTTCTTATGCATTAGTTAAATAGCGTAAATGGTAAAAAAATGACATTGTTTTTATTAAATGTTTTTCTTAAATTTAAATTTTAGTCAAACGAAATAATTAATTTTTTTGTGTTACCTAATTTGTATGCTTTATTTATACATTTTCTTTTCATTTAAGCACGTCTCATAAACTCAATGCCTGGGGCTCATCTCATCTGGTTAAGCTATAGCAAACATGTCACACATCAGGCACTTTCTATAATGCTAACTTCATTTCGTGCCATTAGCTTCATTTAGTAGACTAGAGCAGGGGTCTGCAAACTTTATATAATAGTGTCCCAAAGAAGTATTTCTAAATCTTTTAGTGTGCCAACGGCCTTAATGTCATCCTGCTTTTTTCATGCAGAAGATACTTAAACTTCCTTTTTGGTGCTCTTTCACGTGAAATTATTTAAAACCGTACTGCGTGCCAAGTCTAGCACGCATCCCGTAGGTTGCCCATCTCCGGACTAGAGTGTAATACTACCAATATAGTCAATAAAACAGTGGATATGTTAAGTTTGCCAAATTTACCGTTGCCAATATTACCGCTTTGATAGTTTTGCCGAAATTAACTTTTCCGAATTTACCTTTGCCAAAATTACCTTGCCGGAAATACCGTTTACGAAAATACCGTTGCCAAATTTACAGTGATTCACTTCAAACATAAAGCAAAATCGAGGACTAAACGGATAAATCGTAGGACGCATTAGTATTCTAAAATGAAGGAGCACCTGTAACATGTTAGACGAGATTTGATAAAATAACCAGGAATTTGAGAACGACTAAACGTGTAAAGTGGAGGCATGGTCAAAAAGTGCAAGGCTTGGATCTGTTAAAAAATAAATATTTTATCTAATTATTTATAGTCAAAAAGTAAAAGTTAGATTAGTCTAAGTAATATAATTATCCAGTCGGACCAAATGGATACATAGAGCAAGTGAAGCAGCGTTTACCAGTTTCTGTGGCCACGGCAATCTAGAAAATCAGAAAGCAAGACTTCACTTTGAAGCCTACCTTAACTTGTGTCTCAGATTCTCAGTTTTCATTTTTCACAGTCAAATTATTCCATAGAAATATGCATTGTGACAAGTTAACAATTTAATTGCCCAACGTTATAACCTCCAATATTTTCTCTAGGAGTTCTATTCATCCAAATTCATCACCAGTGAATGTATTTTACCCATTTCACATAACTTTGTAATATTATTTGTAGACCAATACTGAATAGGGGGGAAAGTTACATTAATTTATAGGAAATACTGAACTTGATTAAAGTTTTTAATATGCATGTAAAGCTGTGAATGATATAATTACATTATAATGGTAACGCTTATGACAATTTGACAAAGTGTTCCACAGACCTTTTTAAAAATATATAATCTAGATATGACTAGTGTTGGAAAGGCGGTCTCGCACCAGCACTTGTTTTTTCTCTCGCAGGCCCTGGACTACTTTATCTGCTTTCTTTGAAAAACTTGACATTGAAGCAGACAAAATGATTATGATGATAATTTCTTTGATAGAACACTGGCACATGCTTGGGACGAAATTTCATGGTACTTACCAAATCTACCTGACACCCCATATCTATGCACTTGCCAGAAGCCCATTCACATTTAAAGTTGAAGATATTACTGAGACAGCACAAATGAGTTCATTCAACACGATGCCATTTGTTTATATTCTTATCTTCAACTGTCTTTAGAGCAATATTAATGGCAACGACTTCTGAATGAACATTTCTGCATCAGTTTCTACACTGTGCACTTATCTTATGGTACTAAGCTGGTAATTGTAATAGTAAGGTAATTGTAATAATACAGAAGGCATTAAACTCTAATTTAGAAATACAACCCAATAACCGCCTGTTGCAATACTCAGATAAACTTACAGACCAAAAACACTTTCCTTATCCCTTAAGCGAGAACAAATACATAAATATAAGTACTATTTCTTCCCGAGTGGCATTCGGTCATGGAATGGTTTGCCTAAACAAACCAGGAAAACCAGTAACTTAACATCATTTAAAACATTAATAAAGGTGCACGACTAGACTTGGACCACGTATGAGCGTAGGACGCAATAATCTTCTTAATAGAAGGAGCGTCTGTAAACATGTAAGATAAGATATTTTTTCTAGGGAAAGCGCAAAACCCAGCGTTTATTGTAGTTGTATGCACTGAACCATACTATGTAGATATCTTATTCATTTGTTTACATTGTATATATCGTATTTGTGGATCTAACAGAAATATTTTTTACAGATGAACATCAAGCACTGTAAACGTAAGAGTTAATTCCCAGTGTACGTTGTATTTCTTAAAACCTTGAAAATTCCAGGAAAAAGGCGAAACCGAAAATTCCTTCCAAGATGAATATAACCAGGTTGCAGGTATAATATTTAGACAGTAACCTAATTTCTTCAGACCAGGTAGTCTGGCATCTTACAGGTAAAAGAAAGAAAAAGAAAAACGATGCTGTTTGCGCTTCTTATTGGACTTGTTTGCAAGGTTGTTGTTGGTTTTGAAAATAGAGGTAAGTATAGAAATTTGATTTGTTAAGATAACTGCACTTAATAATTAGCATTTCAGATAAATTAGTAAAAGGAAGTTTCTCTTCGATGTTATATAATGAAAATTGAAATAATCAATCTCCCAATTTTCTATCATTACATCTATCTATTCATCCATATATTCATCCATCTATCCATCAAGAATTTACTATATCATGTAACTAATCAACTTATTGATTGATTATTCAATTTATATATCTATATTCATCCATTTTACTATAAATCCATATATCTATTTATGAATTTTTTTATCTGTCTATAGATCTTTCTATCATCTATCTATATATTTATATATATCTTTATATGATCAAAGATTATAGATATTTATCTTTTTAGCCCTCTCTCTCCATATATTCATATATATATATATATATATATATATATATATATATATATATATATATATATATATATATATATATATATATATAAATAGCTTTATATCATCATTATTATTAGTAGCCATATAACCTGTGACATCTCCACTGTTCTAACGATTAAGGCACGTTTAGGTAGTTAGGTAAAACCTAACATGTTTTTAAAAAAGATTCTGTTAGTTGTGCTGCTTGAAAAGCTCTATCTATCGCTCTCTCCCACTCTCTCTGTCTTTTTTCGTCTCTCTATTTCTCTCTTTCTCTTTAAATATATATAATCAATCTATCAGTCCAGTCTGCTTATTATTGATCTAAAAATAATGGTTAATCTATAATCAGTCAGTTAGTTTGACTCTATATATCACACATCTGTTTGCTAACTTTCTGTACTTAACATTTTTTTAAATAGTGCTACCATTTGAAAACAGACAACCACAAACACACAAATGCTGCACACGCGTACACATACACAAACACAGAAGCACATTTTAACTTTATGTTTGATTAGTAAATGTTGAAGAAATTTAATGTATCCATCATCCTCCCCCATTCCTCACCCACTTAGAAAAAAATATTAGACGCAAGCTATGAGATTAGTCTGGTTTAACCTTGCTAAATTTTTAAAAACTATGTTGAGCTTAATCTAAAAGGATTATATATTTTATATTTGTAACATACATTTGTTGATCTGAGATACAGATTGATGGTTTACTTGGCAAATGGATTAAAAGAACTTCTATGAAAATATTTATATATTTTGTGTATGTGTACAATTGTATGTCAAATGAGATTTTAAAAATGTTGTATTGTTCAAAATGCTTTTTATTGTATTTTATCTTACATTGAGTGGTAGTTTCGGGCATAAAGAATGCTTTATTATTATGAAGATACTAGTGGTTATGCCCGTCCAAATTGCGGAGAAACGAATGACTAAAATAGCCTAATTGATGGCGCGTACATTTTATTAAGGAGATTACGCCGCGTTCAACATAGTAAATGAACGTTCAAAGGGAGCTCATTTTGAAATGGCGCTCAGTTTATAACTTTAACATATGGTGGTTATCAATAGGTGTAAGTTTATTTTGAAAAAAATAAATTAACGAATCAAGCAATATTGTTTATATAATAAAAATTTTATTTGGTGGATGTTTCTAATTTATACATTTAATTTTTGGCCCGATTAGTCAAACGGCATAGGAGCCTATAGAGCACAAACACATAAACATATAAACAAACTCACGGTAATTATATATATATATATATTCAATTTTACATATAATACTAGTGGTTATTCCCGTCAAAATGACGGAGAAACGAATGACTACAATGTGTTTTGTTAAAAGAGAAGGACAAAAATAACTAACACTATTACACAATAAAGTTCAGTGAGAACGTATCTTTCGGTATTTAGTGTTTTTTTTATTTATTGAAAGCAATTTAAAGGGACATTATTTTAAAATGGCTGTTTTTATATATTTGTATAGATCTAGTACCTTCATATCCACGCTTAAAAAATAATATGCTAAATATATAATACCTTCATAGCTCAGGAAAAGAAAAAGCTGCCAGACTGGCTAGAAATGGATCTAGCATGGACCACTATGAAAGACCTGTCAGCTACAACACAGTGTGCAACATACTAAAAACAACTTTAAGGAGGAATACGCTAAATCAATTGGCTCAGGGAACCACTGGAAGAAAAATGTACTGAGAAATGAATCAGCCCAACAAACAAGACAACATAAAGTTCCTCCCCCGCAAAGAACAATGCACTATATACCTGTTGAGAACAGGACATATTGCACTCAACTCACACCTAAATAGAATAGACCCAACTCACCCACCTCATTGCAGACGTCGCCCTTGCCCACAAGAAACTGTAGACCGCTTCCTGCTTGAATGTCCTAAGCTGACCGACCTCAGATACACCCTGCTCCCCCCTCATACTACCATTACCAACACACTATATAGCAGTATTGAACAACTGAACAAAACATATAAATATGTTTGTCTGGCATTGACTGCAAGAGAGCAAACAGCTCTGCAGACTGGCTAATAGAAGGAAAAAAATACCTTCATAGCCACGTGAATTTAAAAATAATTTGAAAATAAAACGTAGTAAAACACAGCAGCAGACACAAACTTAGAAACCGGAAGTAATACAAATATTAACAAAGCAAAGTAGCCTAGGCTATCTATCTCTTAATACGCCGATGTTTACCCCCCATTTCTTTTTCCCTCTGAAGGTCAAACTCATGAAACCCGTGACTTACAGGATAAATTAAGAACTTTATGCAAAGGGAATTATTGATTAAATGAGCGTTGAAGGGGAGATCATGGTGAAAATGGCGCTCAGTTTACGGTGATTAGTAATAAATCTAAGTTTCTTTAAAAACATTAATTAACGAATTAAGCAATATTGTTGATAAAATAAAATAATCTTTTGGAGGACGCTTCCAATTTAAACAATTAACTTTTGATCCAATTGGTCTAACGGCCTAGGAGCCTATAGCGAACAAACCTACAAACATCTAAATAAATAAACAAACTCACAGTAATTATTATATGTGATTGATATGCGCCTATAAACAAAACGTAAAATCCATTATAAAGGTTTGGTCGGACAATGCATTTATTTAAACAAATTTCGTTGATCTATCTATGCCAACCATACCTTTGTTTCTTAACAATGTATATCATTTTAAAAATTGTGCTTATTTTCATAAAATGTCATTACATTAATTTCATAAGACTTTCAAGTGATAAAATAAAAATTTGTATATTTTTACAGGATATTATCATTTAGAGTTGGCAGCCGATCCGGGTGTAATCCACCCCATTCTTACAAAGATTTTTCAGCTAAGATGTTCAGTGAAGAATAATAAACTTCAAGATTATGCAGTCACAACTACCAGTCAACGAATCCAGTCCAAGGACCAGAGTGGCAAGTCCGCTATCCGATATTCCAAGTCCCAAGGAGAAGCTGAACTCTCGAAACTTCTTTCTATAGTAATGACAAAGAGAAACAAAGAAACAGGTTTGAACGAGACAATAGCCAGTGTCACTGGATGTGATTCTCCAGTCATAGAGTCCAAGTACGCTGGTACTGTCCAAGTAGAAGGAAACACTGAAAGTTCACCAAGAGAAGGAGAACAAGGATTTATTACACTGACATGGAACAGTCCATTGGAAGAACATTCTGGTGAATTCTATTGTGAGGCTTCTGCATTGAATTCTGAGAAACATTCAGAGACACTTATAGCTTCTATAGAGATTCAAGCAATCGAACCTAAAATTTCTGATATTGTCAACTATATTTCAACTAATGACAAACACATCTTTGACCTTAAGGCTAAAGTATCAGAATTAAATGAAGAAAATCAATATTTAAAGAACCAGACCACAGCATTGTCTAACAAAATAGATCAAATCCCAACCCCAATGATTCAATCTGGTACGCTAACTTGTACTGATCAAACTGTAAGTTTTAACCCTGCGTTCAACAACACTCCTAGAATCATTACATCTTTTTCAAAAGTACACATTCACGATGGGCATCACTATGGTCAAGTTATGTCAGTATCGAGAGTAACTGCAAACAGTTTTTATATTACCTGCAGTGCTCATCTTTGGTCAGGAATAACCTCGCTTGATTGGTTGGCCATAGGGTTCTGAACATTTTAGAATACGGCCAACCAATTTTGAATTTAGATAGAGATCTAAATAGTAATAAAGTTTATAAATTCTACAAATTAAACTTCTTTTTAATACGTTTTTTCGTTTTGACCTTACAAGATGTTTACATAAGTAATAAGCTTATATTATAATATCAATGTAACTATTGTATATATTTTCTCAATTCATTATATAATTTAATGTATACTCATATAAGAGACCTTAAATGGATGTATATTTTTTTTTAAATGTTTATATCATAAAAGATAATCTAGTCAGACACATTTTTGTTAAACAAAAATTATACTAGTGCATTTACAGCTTGGTGACAGTAAATGGTAAAAAAAATATTTTTTTTAAAAGTAAATATTTTTATTGCCTCATTGTAAATTAATAAACTAACAACTACAATAAGGAAAAAAAGCACACAAGTGTGTTATTTACTTTTACACCCAAATTATGTTTTTTTTTTACTTGAATAATGTTTGAATAATAGTATTAAAAAACAACAACAACTAAATACAATTATCTTTACGAAAATAAAAGTATTGCAAAGTGTATACATAGGCTTTTTAAAAAATTAGAGAAGAGCAGACACTTCGGATATGCCTAAAGAAATGTATTTTAATAAAGAATAGTAAAAATGGCAGGATGAAAAAAGTTAACGTGGAATGGTGAGAAAAGTAAAGATGGCAGGGGGAAAGAAAAGTAAAGATGGCAGGGTAAGAAAAGTAAGGGTGGCAGGACGAAAGAAAAGTAAAGATGGCAGGGTAAGAAAAGTAAGGGTGGCAGGGGAAAGGAAAGTAAAGATGGCAGGGTAAGAAAAGTAAGGGTGGCAGGACGAAAGAAAAGTAAAGATGGCAGGGTAAGAAAAGTAGATGGCAGGGTGAGAAAAATAAAGGTGGCAGGGTGAGAAAAGTTAAGGTGGCAAGTTGAGGAAATTAAAGTTGTCGGGGTAGGGAAAGTAATGGTTCAAAGTGGGGAAAGTAACGGCGACAGTTGTGTGAATTTTCGCAGCCTTTTTACAGTTCGCCCAGCGATGGTTGCTGCAATTTATTTATTTGTCGCTGGAACGTCTAACGTTTTTTTTTTGGACGACCGGCCTGTCTCTCTCTCTCTCTGTCATGGGATTTAAATACAAAACCTTCCGTGTGATCTACCGGCCAATAGAATCCGGGTATGTCTGCTAACGCCATAAATCGGTGTTCGTAACTCTGTCTGTCTGTCCACTGGATCTTTAGCATGTTGTGAAGACAGTTATTGACGAAAGCTTGTAGTTTTAAAAGATGGTGGAATGGGTTGCCTGAACAAACCAGGAAAAGCAGTAACTTAACATTATTCAAAACCTTAATAGAAATGCAGAACTAGACTCAAACCGCTGATGAGCGTAGGACGCAAAAACCTTCTTTTTTGACGGAGCGTCTGTAACGTATAAGATAAGGAATTTTACTTAAGGGTATTTCTAGAACCATTATGAGATGTCAGGAAATCGCAGGAAAAAAGTGCACGCTGAAAAAAGAGGAGATAAAGCGTGAACTTAACTTATACGTGAAAACCGACGTTTCTAAGGAGCGCAAGGTAATAATTAAAATTAAATTAGAATTTAAACTAAACTAATTTAGACTAAATTAACTAATTTAAACTAAATTAGAAATCAAAGACATTAATGTCATCCCACATAAAAACATTTCCCAACCTAAATTATAATATGCAACTTTATTATTGGAACCATCAACTGAAGAAAACATTACAATGTTTGAACAAATTCCAAAGAGATACGCAAGGTTTATTACTAGTGAATATTCATAACTGACAAGTGTAACACCAATAGTCTTATTACTAAACATAGAAACACTTACGAATGGGTTCCATAGGGGAGCGATTTTGACACTGGGAGCTGATTTTTCCAGGGGCTGTAGGGGGGTGTAGCAGGTGGGTGGTGATAACTTGAAGTGAATTAGCCACATAGATCGTGCAAATTTAGAGTTGCGAAAACTTAATTGTAATAGTACTGAATTTATCTGGTTAAGCGGACAAATAACATAATGGACTATACCTCTACTAACCTATATTATGACCAGAGTGACGTTTATAAAAATCAAACGAACTTTGTATTTAAACCTCCAAGAAAAGATCCATGCAGGGGGTTAAATGCCGATGGACATGCGATGTGTTGTTAAATATCTGAATCTGTTATCGATGAACAGTACTTATACTAATGTGGGCTATCGTTGAACAGTACTTACACTAATGTGGGATATCGTTGAACAGTACTTATACTAATGTGGGATATCGTTGAACAGTACTTATACTAATATGGGATATCGTTGAACAGTACTTATACTAATGTGGGATATCGTTGAAATGCATTTGCAGGTGATATTAAAATTAAGACGATTATAGTAGTGCTCTTACAAGAGATAGAAGGTAAAATTTGAAATCGCTACTTTTGTTTGATTACAGCAAACGATAACATTATTAGTTGCGTCAAAAATACATTTTTTGTTTGTTTTTAGATAAGATAAACTTCATGGGCTGGATAAGAAAATGAAGACTTGTGACAGATGACAAAACAAGACCAAATCAGCCAACAGATAGCTAGGTATTTAGGGCAGGAAATGGGCTGCGTGAATAAACAAGGAAAAAACTAAATCTTTTCATAACTTCAATTCTAAATCAAAATGAAACACTAAACTAAAACCACGGATAAATCGTAGGACACAATAACGTTCTGTATTGAAGCAGCGTCTGTAACATGTTAGAGAAGAGATTTGATCAAATAACCAGGATTTTGAGGACGGCTAACTTTTATGGGACATAAAGTGCAAGGCTTGGATAACTTACAAAAGGGGTGGGTCATAGCAAATTATATATGAACTTATTCACAATTTCATTGTCAACTATTGAAAAATGAATATCTTATCTTATTATTAATAGTCAAAACTTAAAATTTAGATTAGGCTAAGTAATATAAGTATCCAGTCGGAATAAATTGATTCATAGAGACGGTTAAGCAGCGTTCACCAGTTTCTCTAGCCGCGCCCAACTAGGAAATTGTGTGGCCAGCACAATGCCCAGCAGCCTTTACTTGACCCCAACTAAAGTCAGCTGGGTACACTCAGGGGCACTCTCCAGACCCGGGAACAAATCATACCCTTCACGAGGAACGCGCTGCCGCCAAGCCACCATATATTATTCTAAATACTTCAACTTATTTGAAAAAAAATAATTTTTTGGTGAAAGTTTTTTTAAATCCCTGTCCCTTAAAAGTCTATAAACATATCATTAAAATATATAACAGCGTTCCATTGTCAGGAACAAAATGTACAATGTCAAAATCAAGCTCGAGCCAAATCATATAAAGTATGAGAAGTAAGCTTATACTTTGCCTCATTTCAACATACCTAACACACACAAACATACATACACACACGCACACACATAAACATTGATGACAATGAGCTAAACGTCGATAACTATATAATAAATATAATAGAATAACATGCATCATTTATCAACAACGAAATTACTAATTTTTTTCATGACAAGAATGGGAAAAGCTTAAACGATCTATCCAGAATCTGTCATTGTATCCATTAGTGATCTGCCTCAGGGGACAAGGCGATTTAAGAAAAAGTGTAGTAAAGTACCCGTTGAACTAAACTGATCATAGGGCCGGCGAAGAAGCGTTCATCAGTTTCTAGGGGATGTGTAGTAAGCACAATGCATTGCCGACTTCACTTTACCCCAACTAATATCAGGTACCCATCAGAACTGGGTAGACTCAGTGACACCCTCTAGTCCCGGTAACAAATCCCAGCCTTCAACAGGATTCGAACCAGGTCGCCGTGCCTCATAAAAGAAAGACAAATTATATATTTTATAAATGATAGATTCAGATGTGAGAAACATGGACCTACTTTCAGGGAAATGTGTTTTAGGTGACTTTTTTGGATTAAAATGGAAATTTTCTGAGAGACATCTTTGCCACTAGGGTTGAATGGCATTGGCAACCACCTTTAAGTCACAATTTAAGTGTTAGACGGTTTCTCCACTCTATTTGCTATTAAAGACAAATCCAGGAATAAATTAGATGCTTCGAACGACAAATTTAGCACTGGCTAAACAAATCCAAACACAGAAGTTCTGGTTTGCTGGGCATTGCAGGTTTAGACTATCCATTAAAATTTTAATCGAAATTTGATAACCAATTTTTGAAGAGATTATTTATTTTAAAAATATATTTAAGAGTATCCTATAGGCCCATAGATTATGTTATTTGTAGTACATTTTGAAAGTACGTTTTCAAAGGTAACGCGAGCCGTCCAAAAATTGTCTAAGAGAACATCATTCAATAAATCCTTTAAAGGTTTGAGACCCATTGTTATAAACCAGCATCTGGAATAGCAAGACGAAGTAAACTAATCTTTAATGTGTGAACGACCTGCTAAGTGTTACAATAAAGGAAACACAAAATCCGTAGATCGTCCTTTTGTTTCAAAAGTTATTGTCGATACTAAAACAGCGACCAAACGAAATGTCAAGCTGACATTAAAGTTCTCAGTGGCAGGATTGGGGCTAAAACTGTGTCCATATGTATGTGTCTGTAGAGATTGGGGTGGTGGTGGTGGGGAGGGGCGGTAGGTTGCGTCGGCAATACGTGGCAGAACTAACATAATGGCCTATAGCAAGGGGTCGGCGACCTTTTTTATGTGTGCATAGCAAAAACTGGGTAAATCTCTTGACAAAAATTGTCTCGCTCGCAAAATAATATTTCATGAGAACATTTTCTAAACATGATGAAGAAAAATTCCGTTTGATTGATCTTCAAAACAACATCAAAATAAATCATAAGATAGAAAATGTTCGTCCGGCAGAAAACTTGCCAATCAGTTTCAAAGTTGTTCAACATGATGAAAAAAAATGCGTTCTATTAATCTTCAAAACAACACCAAAATAAGTCATAAGATAGAAAATGTTCGTCAATTATGCCAATCAGTTTTATTTAGGATGGGGTCAAAACTTAAATATTGTTTTTACAAAAAATATTCATCCGCCTGAAAACAACTGCTAATTTTAATATATATTATCAGAGTTGACTTCTGCAACTGCATCACAGACATGTGTCACAAACTAACGGCTTTCATAAAGGAGGATAGTCCAATTATGAAACTTCATAAAGTAGTTTGTATTTATTTGTTTATTTTTCAATGATAAGCTTAGCGGTTATTCGGTATTATTATGGGTGGAAGATATACTCCAAATAAATTCTAATTTTTGTAAGTCTTTTTGTAGGATTTCAGTATCTTTTTCTGTAGTTTTGTTTTATTTGTCCTCTAAATTATGCAATAATATGGAAATAACTTTTTCCTGTATTCATGCCATTACTATGAATTAGAAATAGACGCAAGGGCATAACAGTTCCTCATGGAACTCCTTAGTTTACAGTAATTGTTGTTGGTTTAGAGACCTGCATTATTACAGTAGCATATCTACCAGAAATGTTACCTTGGCAGCAACATCTCAAGCTCACTGTCCCTGGAAAAAGAAATACAAGCCAGAATCGGCAAGGCAGTATCTTTAATGGCAAGGCTAGACCAAAGAGTATGGAATAATGCCCAACTCACTGATAGGACAAAAATCTCTGTCAACCAGAAAGTCTAGAATCTGGTGATGTAAGGGCCTGAACTCTAGAGATGCCAAAAATGGAAGTTTACTTAGTAAACTAATATTGTACACTTAATTGAATGCTTTACACAAAACCAGTAATAAAGCATCAATTTGGTTATTTTCCATTCCTCTGGACACGTCATTTTTTAAATATATCAACTGTGCTGTACATGATCTGTTTAGTCTGAAACCGTTTTGATGTAGGCGCAGTGCATTCTGTTTGTATCACATTTTCTAAACACAAAGCTGACAAAAGAAACAGCCAATGGTTTCTTCGCACGTGGCGTGAACGGCCACGCCCTTACCATCTGTCAATAAAGTTAAAGCTCCCTCTCCCGACTAGCTCCCCCCTCCCCTTTTCCCCTGCCCTATTCACATTTGTCAAATGGGTCAATTCGTCATTTTTTCTGTTGTCCTGCGCAATAAACGGCGGTTATATATAGCATGGGACCTTTAGCCAGGAATCAGTTGACGCTCTGAAGAACTTTTTGTGTGACGATCCAACCAATTCGTTGAGGCTTCAAGTCATCAGCATGAAGAATTATTATAAATCTACTCTCTTGATAGTCATCTTTTTGTCAAGTGTCTTGGTGAGTTAAATTTTGTCACGCTTTTAAAACGATATACTCATTCATCAGAATAAAACATGTTTCTATGTATTGAATTTTAATTATATTTAATTTATGCATGAATTTGAATATTATAAGAATTTAATAATACAATAAGGGCAAAATGATTTAAGATCTCTTAAACATTGTGTCAAAGACTTTACATATCTACGAAAAAACTCTAAGAAAAAACTCGTGGCTCTTAAAGTACCACCATTACAGTTAAACTATGTTTAACTTATTATAATTGTATATAATTGTAAATGCGTTGTTTCACAGTTGAAACTAGGGTTAACATACAATTATTATTATAAATGAGTTGTTTCAAGTTTAAACTAGGTTTAACAGGTTGAACATATAATTATAATTATAAAGGAGTTGTTTCACAGTTAAAACCTAGGTTTAACATATATTTATAAATGAGTTGTTTCAGGTTCGTTCCGGAAACAATAATTTACAGAATAATGGCACTACAAAGAATAAATAAATATAGAAATGGGATGGTAATGGGGTGGTCGTGGGCACGTCTGTACTCAAGGGCCTCATCGTCGTCGAAATGTGGAAACCACCGAGACGCTTGCATCAAGAGCACCCCGGTGTGATAACACTTCGGGGAAGGCGCCTGCTGCGCGTCCGAGGTCTCATTGCGCCACCGAAAGACTCCGGCGTCAACCCTGCCGCCCTGGCGCCTTGATGTCCACACCAATAATCTTGGATCGGTGCTACCGGGTGACAGTGCAGGTATACGAGGCGAGCCACCACGATAATGATCTGAGTGGAATTTCCCCTCTGGTGGGGAGAAGAAGAATAGTAGTGCATTTGACTGCGGAAACGGTACCCTTTGTTCCGAGACACGTCTCATCTGCGTGCCTCGGGGTGGCTGTCGCTCGGACAGGATCTTGGTGTACATCGGTACGCCCTGGACGAGGGGGCGGAAGGCTCGTCCATTGTTGTTGTCTGTTAGTCAATTATGGATCAGTAAAGAGATTTTATTTATTTTATTTATTCATTAATGTTTATATAGTGTTAGACCTTCTAGTCTCTAGGTCAGATTTGCATTTATATAGATCACAAACACTAGCCAATGAACGTTAGACAGGTAATGTAAATGCTATGAAAAAAAAATTATACCTAGTTACCTAGTATAGATAAATGTAAACAAATACCTTTAGTCTCTAGAAGCTATATTCTCTAATATTTGGAATATTCACAAGACTAGAACAAGTTTTAAAACTAAGACTTTAAATGTGATTTTGTTACAAAATGTTTCGTTTCTGTAAGCTTATTTCTTTTTTTTTCCAGTCTCAAAAAAAAGACGGTGTAATTGTAATACCACTTCCTCGAGATTTGGAAGGAAAAGACGAAATGCCTTTCGATTCCACTGAGAAACTTGCAAGGTCAAGAAAAGACAGAATTGTCCCCGAATTCACGGAAGATTGGTTACTTTAGTGACTATTAAATGCGGCCCTTTACAATTTTTTTAAAATTCTGTTTCAGCAACAATGTTTTTTTTATAAAGGCCGTCAAATCTTTAAAAATGTTCCTTTTTTTTTCAAAATTGACAGCGTCAGAAAAATATCAAAGATGAAAATAAACAGGCTACATTAAGCTGATAGCACAGTAAGGTTGTATTTAATAAAACAGGCTACATTAAGCTGATAGCACAGTATGGTTATGTTTAATAAAACAGGCTACATTAAGCTGATAGCACAGTAAGGTTATGTTTAATAAAACAGGCTACATTAAGCTGATAGCACAGTAAGGTTATGTTTAATAAAACAGGCTACATTAAGCTGATAGCACAGTAAGGTTATGTTTAATAAAACAGGCTACATTAAGCTGATAGCACAGTATGGTTATGTTTAATAAAACAGGCTACATTAAGCTGATAGCACAGTAAGGTTATGTTTAATAAAACAGGCTACATTAAGCTGATAGCACAGTAAGGTTATGTTTAATAAAACAGGCTACATTAAGCTGATAGCACAGTAAGGTTATGTTTAATAAAACAGGCTACATTAAGCTGATAGCACAGTAAGGTTATATTTAATAAAAGAGTAACAAACAAAGAAATATCATTGTGGCGTGGCGGGCACTCTACGTTGTTCTGTGGCTCATGTAGGGGCTGATTATGTCGATGTCACACTGGCATTGGTCCTTAGAATATTTATATTTACATTCCATTTCTCGCGTGGTTAACGCGGGTTGCTAGTAATTTGAGTGATCCTGCAAGACACGATACTTCACATGGGCAACACAAACAAAGGTTGACTCAATGCCAGAATTGATTTCAAATACTGTTTATTTAGGCATGAGTTTAAGATTAGCAGAGGCAATCCACAATACGAATTTTAGTATATTAGTATAATTGGACCAGCTGAAAACACGACTGACGTGTTCTGTATTTCCGACCCCAATGCATAGTTTTCATTGCGCCTTAGTGTGTACTGTAAAGAATGGTGGAGGGGGGGGGGGCGATTACCAAAGTTTTTAATGATGAGTCACGGGTAGGGGAGATGGGGAGGGGAAGTGGAGAGCGATAGGGGGGATTACAAAGGTTCTTTGATACCCTAAGCCCTAAGGGTCCAGTCGAGAGCTTTTGCGTATGTGCTAGTTTACAAGGGGAAGTTCGGAGAAGGGGGTGAACCGCCCGCCTGCTTGACTGTAAGATTTTCGACCGTAAACGCACTTTTCTTATCTTGACCAGTGGTCGGTAGCGGAAGGGGGGATCAGAGGAGAGCTAGTATTGGCGAGGGTGGGGCTGAGGTTTGCATTGTTTACGGTAGCGAAGGGGGGGGGGGGGGTAAATGGAAGCATCGTGAATTTATACAAAGACAGATAACTATGTTTGTGTAATAATATATATATGTATCGATACATGTAACATTTATTAAGAGTAGGCTAAGTACATTCATATATTACGGTAATGCAAGGCACAAATATAATCATACATCCTTCAATCATTGGTGAGCACCGCAATGAACCAGGATTAACTGTAGTTATAGGTTGGAGCCATTGCGAGTAAGTGCCATGTAAGTACCAGACTGAGCGGTTGCGCCACTAGTGAGATTAAGACAAGCGTAAAGTGTCACCACATCTAAATAGCTTGATCTCAGAAAGGAACAGTCCCTCAGTTTACGAACGAGGAGAGACAGATAGGAAGGTTGAACGTTTGAGACAAACGATCGCTTACTGTACACATGAAGACCTAGCAGTACATAGCGCTAGCCTAGTAGGTCTATTCTATTTGTGTACGCAACCTCGATTTCATTGGCCTTACTACACCGCAGTAACAGATTTCTTAGCAGTGCCACACTATGTTCAGTTTTTCTCTTTCATTATTGTTAAGCCGATCAATTATGTGTTAGAATAACGTTATATAATTTATAATATTCGAGGTAAAGCAATACATAATTATGTAATATGTAAATGGCGTTCGTGTGTGTGTCATCGCTAATCAGTACAACAAGGTTACACCGTCATAAAGAATAAAGAGTTAACTTAAATCAGTCAAATTGGCTAAAGGCGTAACTTAGCAGTAGAAGCAATTATCTATAATTTTAGAGAAAATTGAAAATCTTCTCTTAATACGGATCTTGGCCGTGGAAGCAAAAGATCTATACTTTTAGAGAAAGTTGAAAATGTTCTCTTAATCTAGATCAATGAAAAACAATTTTTATTTGGTTGTCTTTCTGCTCTGTATCTAATAGGTGAAGTACATTTGTTTTTGCTAGTGTCAGGTCAACGACTGGGTGTTAATGAAAAAAAATTGATTGATTGATTGATTTTAATGTTTCAGGTTATGAACGTTTCAGGTTACGAACCGAGTTCAGGAACGAATTAAGATCGTAACCCGAGGTACCACTGTATATTCTTACTTCTTCATACACTCCAATCAAGGCATGACCCCCTTCAGCGCTACTTGTAAAATGCCCTGCTAGTCTGGGGTTCTCTGATCAATTTTGGTAATCACGATCTAATGGTAATGCTTTGATTGGTTGACCCTGGATCGATCCAAAGGTCAACACTCCATTCTATTGTTTCTAATAATAATGTATGACCTGATTGACCAACTGTTAATGTCAACTGTCAATTAATACAAGTTTTCCTTTTTACACATGTGCGCACACCTGTGTTTATCTAGCTCCGCATTTGTAATATATTGGTTACTCCCCTTTGACCATATCTGTAACGCTTTCAATAGAAAGCTGAGCAAAAATACACAAACGCAAATTATACAAAGGCCTTTTAATACAATTCCAGGAGTATTGATTGTCTTTATATACAACCAACCAGACACATTAAAGTAAACTAGACATAATGCAGAATTAAATTCTAGCACCTTATCAATGGATGGATGAGAATAACACATACAACAGCCTGTAATAATATAAGTTGAAACATTGAGTCAGCAAAGACGAGACACAACAGCATGAGAAACAGTTTGGAAAAAAAAAAAAAAAAAAATAATTTAAGGCAACCATCGAAACAAAATCTCATCGAGCTCAGAAGAGCAACGTCTATGGGGAAACAAAGTGCATTATTATAGATACATTATCACGAATAAGCTGTATATTTTGTCTTAGTTGTATGAACTTGTATGTTAAATGCGCTCTGAGCTTACATTAAGTCTGTTGACAGAGCTATACACACATTATTATTATTAGGCCTACATGTATTATTAATCATCCAGTGACAGGAGATAAACCATTTATTATACATGATGACACATTCTGAAAGATTGAGAATGGCTCGGTGGCCGAGCGGCAGCGTGTTCGACTGGCGATCCGAAGGTCCTGGGTTCGAATCCTAGTGCAGGCTAGGATTGTTCCTGGGACATGAGGGTGCCCCCGAAAGTTTCCAGCTCTGATGAGTACCTGACGTAAGTTGGGGTAAAGTAAAAACGGCTGGGCATTGTGCTGGCCACACATCCCCCTAGCTACCCTAGTCTGTAATCATACAGACTGGGCAGCTAATGTAGTTTTTAAATTTGTACATATACATTATTTAGTTATATAATATTCATAGAATCGTCAACTATATTTCATAGTGTTCATTTTAAACTATTAAGTTTAAGTATTTTTGTTAATAATAAAAAAAACTTGTTAGAAATATCAAGGCAAAGAAAACAGGTTATTTTTTTCCCTTTAATTAACAAATAAAGCTTCCAAATATGATTTTATAATGATGCTCAACAAGTTATGTGCTATGAAGCCATAAAATAATATATAGGTAGTAGCTATATTAATAATTAAAAAGTCGAAATAAAACCCATTTTTGGATATTAAGAAAACCTATATCGGAAGTAGATATAGTCAAGTGACTGTCCATGCGGTCGGCAGTCTTTTCTCATAACTCACAAGGAACGCAGGCATTATTTTAGACTCAGGAAAAATAAATAAAATTGTGTATTATGTTGATACTATAAAGCTATATTTGTTCATTGGATGTGAAGTGTCAACTGTTAATGAATTGTTATTAAATAATATGCTGCAATAAGTCGTTCATTTATTATTTACAAGTTTGGAAGTTATATTGTGGTGATGTCGTCCATTTTGATGTTCAAATCAATCAAATAATTCAGCTACTGCAACTCAAATACTCTGAGAAGACTGGTGGTAATGTTTGATAGTCCAATAATAATAATAGGACATCAACAGGTTTGGTGGCAGCTAACGGAGAGAGAAGCTGAAGGATATAATATTATGTTCAAATTCGAAACTTTTTGAACTTTTTGAAGACGTACTACAAACCACATGGAAAATTATGTGAGTACCAGTTTTTGAACAAAACTGAAGCCTGAGTCAATTATTTCAAATACATATACTATTTATATGATTGAGCACTATAATAGCTCTAAGAAAATATAACATTTGTACACCGATGACAAATATTTCATCATTGGAAAATTCGATACAAAAAATCGAAAAAAAGTGACTATACGTAGATCATTATTTAATATTTGCAACCGGAAAAAGTTTCGTTCCCACATGTTATCAACAAGGAACCTAAACTATATACATATGTTCAAGTCCGATGTTCAAATCCGATGTGACACAACCATGTGTTGAATTTTATGTAGCCTACATAACCATATGTTCAAATCCGATGTGACACAACGATGTGTTGAATTTTATGTAGCCTATGTTCAAATCCGATGTGACACGACCAGGTGTTGAAATCTGATGTGTTGAAGTCCGATGTGCTTATCGGAAGATAAATAAATAACATTAAATAACTTTAAATATAATTAATATTTAATCTGTATACCAAAGACTTTGACATTAATTTTAATTAATGGTTATACATTTTTTTCTTGTGTTCCTTCTAAAATTGGGTTATACCATACTGAAGTGGAAACTTGAAGCAAAGATACAGTGTGAACATTCATTGGATTATTAAATAATTAATTAAGTTTCTTCTGGATTTCTACTCTGGATTTACATTGCAGTAATTTCATACAGTGAATGTGTTTTCACTTGGATTATTAAGTAATCTTTAATTTAATCATATTTTTTACATTCATTAGTATGAATTATATATATATATATGTATTATTTATGTATAAAGCGGGCTCTGGTTGGCGGGACTTTCTAAAATAAATCTCTTGTCTATTCTTATTCTGTCTATCATCTATTTCTATTTCTTAAAAGACTTGCACTTGCTTTAAACTCTACTATAAAATTGCTAATAATAATAAAATAAACAAGCCATAATAGAAAATGTGTCTTGGCTTAGCATACTTGTTGACATTCTAGCATTTTGCATTCTGAATTATAAACATTTTACTACAGCATAGGATTAAAAAAAAAAAAAAAGTTGCTGTGATATTATATGACTGCTCATTCTGTATTTAATAAATATTGTCATTCAGTAATATAAAAATGCTCATTCAGTAATTAATAAATATTGCCATCCAGTATAGGAATAAAACATTGCTGTACTATAAAATAGTGCATTATAATAATTGTACTGTACTATAATATAATAAATCTTGACATTCATAATAAATAATAATGGAGTCAAAGGTTCAATTACTCTATGATGAGGCTGAATTGTTGGCAAAAAAATATGGTATTACTGATAAGAAGGAATATCAGGAATTTGTTGAAAATAAAGTTAAACAATTGAAAAAAGAATTAGCAGATAAGGAAAGAGATGAACGAGCAGAATTAAGGGCTCATGAAATTAAACAAAAAGAACTTGATAATGAAATTAAACAAAAAGAAATAGAAATGAATAAAGAAAAAGAATTGAAAGCACTAGAAATGAATAAAGAAAAAGAGTTGAAAGAAACTCAACTAAAATTAGCTCATGAATTGGAGTTGGCTAAATTACAAAATACTAAAGTTGAGCAAACAAATAATGAAAAATCAAAACATAGTGTAAGATTTAAAATGCCTCCTTTTGATGGAAAAGAGAAAATTGTTGATTTTCTAAATTTATTTGAAGCAACATGTAAAGGATATGGGATTCCCATTTCTGAATATTACATTCACCTTATCCCACAATTGAAAGATAAGGGTAGGGAAGCACTATCACATATTGATAAAGAAATAACTGATTATGCCATTATCAAAGAACAGTTAATAACATTCTTTATCCACTCTGAGGATTATTACAGACAAAAGTTTCATAACTTTGTCTTAACAGACAAGATAGAACCGAGAGCTTTTGTGTCTGAAGTGAAAACATTTTTACTTACCTGGTTAGACTTAGTAAAAATAGATACAAAAAATCCTAATGAGATTATAGAAATCATGGTTGTTGATAAAGTATTAGAACAAGCTTCTAAACCATTGTTTACGCACATTATGGAAAGAAAAGTTAAGACAATAGAAAATTTGGTAGATGCAATCTCAAATTTTAAGGATAGTCATCCTAATGTAGAACTGACTAAACAAAATCAAACAGTAAATACAATTCAACATAGAAGAAGGAGCTATTCACCTCCTAGGTCTGGACATAATCAATTTGGCAATAGAAAAAAATTTGGTAATCAACCAAAATCTAATAATTATAGATGTATTTTTTGCAATGGTACAAACCATTCATCAGAATATTGTTACAGAAATAACAATGCAAGAGGTAGAAATTTCAATCCAAACTTCAATAGATCAAATGTTGATCATAGAGGTTTTTCAAATCAAAATTTTTCTAATTTTGATAATAGAAACTTTCCAAATCAGAATTTTTCAAATTTTGGAAACAGAAATATGCCAAATCAGAATTTTTCCAATAACAATGTGCCAAATCAACATGTTGGAAGACAAGATTTTCCTAATACTCAAAACAGACCTCAATCAAATTTCCAAAATAGAAGAAATAGAGGAAAACTTAACAATTCCACATCTCAATCTAATAATGTCATATTTGAAAACAGGGGTCAGTTGATACTTTTTCCTGCTTATGTGGAAGGAAAGACCACTTACTGTCTAAGAGACACCGGAAGTAGTATAATATGTATAGATAAAAGTATCATTCCAAATCAGAAACCCACCAATATAATAAGAGTGGATACAATAAAACTTGGAAATGGTTCCACTGTAAATTGTTCTGTCACTATAATAGACATTGATTGTCCTTGGCTCACTGGAAAAGCAGAGGCAGCCATAATGAAAAACTGTGTTGCACCTTTAATTATTGGTAATTCTTTCAATGTCAAACATGATAATAGTTTTGACATTTTTCAAAAATGGATGAATGAAAAATCCAATGACTTGAATTTGAAACCTGTTCTATTGCAAAATGAAAAGTTGGTAGATTTACCAGAACAAGAATTTTACCCTGCTCTACAAACTTTTAATTTCTTACAAACCATAGGAAAGTCAGAAAATAATATTCTCAATGAGACACCTAATATTGACTTATCCATAAATAATGAAAAGGATAATCCTATTCCCAAATGGAATGGAACAGAAAAACTAGAACAGTATGTAAGCAAATTTGAAAGTCAATGTGAAATAAACAATGTACCAAAAGAATTACATGCTATTTCATTATGTAGACATTTAGAAGGTCATAAACAAATATTCAACATTGCTAAAAATCAAATATCTGATTTTACTAAAATGAAGAGTGAGATATTATCATACATTGATAGTCCTCATAAAAAGGAAACCCAAATGAAAAAAACAGAAAATATCAGTTTAATAAACATGCCTTTTGATGAGCTAACTCTAAAACAAGAACAGAAAGAAGATCCATACATAATTAAAATGGTATCAGAAATTGAAAAAGGTCAGGTTAAAAATAAAAACATTGAAATAATAAATGGAATTCTCTGTAGAAAGGACACTAAATTAGATGTAACTCAAATAGTTATACCTAAAACATTAACTGTCAAAGTAATGCAAATTTCGCACAACAATGCATTGTCAGGTCATTTGAGTAGCAAGAAAACAGTTTGTAAACTCAAAAAGAATTTCTGGTGGCCTAAAATGGAAAAAGATTTGAAAACATTTATTAAAAGCTGTGATACCTGTCTTAGACATAATAAAAAAGATTCTAAACATAAGGCTCCAATACAAATGACAGACACCATAAACAAACCTTTTTACAAGATAGCAGTTGATATCAAAGAAAATATTCATAAGAACATGAGAAAACTAGAAGTTGGTAATAAAGTACTTGTTTATTTGCCAATTGGCAATGGCAATACTATGGAATGGAGAGGACCTTTTGAAATAATACTTAAGCTATCTGATGTATTTTACAAGGTTAACATTAATAATAAAGAGAAAATTGTTCATTTAAACAATTTGAGAACTTATGAAGAAAACAAAGTTTTTGAAAATAAATCAGAAGATGATTTGATAATTGAAAATAAATCAGAAGATGATTTGATAATTGAAAATAAATCAGAAGATGATATCAATAAATCAGAACATGCAAAAATGACATTAAATAAATGTTCTGCAATTCTAAAAAGCTATAACAGAGAATATAAAAGCAAAATAATTGAAATGGAAAATAAACCAGACAATGATATTAACAAATCTGAACACAGAAGAATAACATTGAATAAATGTTGTGAAATTCTAAGGAATTTTAGCAGAGAACTCAGGTATAATCAATAAAATTATATATAGGAATAACTAAATTTATGAAAAAGATATGATATTTTCAGTAACAGATATAATGACATGATAACATTTTTTTTTTCTTTTGTAAAGAACAAATATGTAAATATGGATACTGGTATAAAATAATCTAATTGATGAAAATAATAATTATCAATTGGAAATTTTTTTTTATGTAGCCTCTGAACAGTTTGGTAAGACTGTTAAGCACATAAATTTTGTGGCCTCTGAACAGTGAATCTGTTATGCCATATGTTAATATTAATATGCCTATGTAAGTCTTTAAAAAAGCATTAGAGAAATTGAAATAAGAATGATATAATAATGAAATGCCTATGTAAGACTCTAAAGTCAGAGCATTAGATGATAATATTGTATTGTATTCATGTAAGACTAAAGATAGCATTGAAGCCAATAAATAAATTATACATATAAGACTCACAGGAATATGAGCAGTGTAATATAAATATATAATTGAAGGAAAGACTTGAATAATTTGTGTAATATTTTATTGTAAACTAAGATTAAAGATAATCATGTTACATTGTAAGTAATGTTATTGAGAATATCAATCAATAAGAATCAATAAGAATCAATAAGAATATCAATCCGGAAAAAAAAAAAATATTGTGAAGATATATATTCATAATTACCATTATGAAAATGACAATTGCAAAAATATGAAACTGAGGTTAGTATTATATTAATTTTGTTGTATAAAATAATAAATGTTGTATGAAAAAATTTTCATGGAATCTATTTAGATTTTGTGAGATAAAGATAATAGATAATCTCGACAGCCTTGATGAGTATTTAGCATAATAATTATCGATACACATCACTGATATCCAATAGTTTATCTCAGTATTACTGAAGTTCATTAGACAATACCTAAAGATAATTGTCTATGACTAATTGTCATATAAACATTAGACATTATTCTTTGTGTCATATTTCTGCTTATAAATATGTTTTTTGATTGTTTGTACATATATTAAATGAATTTTTTTTTTCTCTATGTATTATTAAATGAATGATTATATGCATTAATTAAGATTAAGATAATTTTTTTCATTATTGTAAACATTTTTCGTATCAAAAATAATAATAAATTATTATTTTTTCTCTGTGGTTGGGGGGTATGCTATGAAGCCATAAAATAATATATAGGTAGTAGCTATATTAATAATTAAAAAGTCGAAATAAAACCCATTTTTGGATATTAAGAAAACCTATATCGGAAGTAGATATAGTCAAGTGACTGTCCATGCGGTCGGCAGTCTTTTCTCATAACTCACAAGGAACGCAGGCATTATTTTAGACTCAGGAAAAATAAATAAAATTGTGTATTATGTTGATACTATAAAGCTATATTTGTTCATTGGATGTGAAGTGTCAACTGTTAATGAATTGTTATTAAATAATATGCTGCAATAAGTCGTTCATTTATTATTTACAAGTTTGGAAGTTATATTGTGGTGATGTCGTCCATTTTGATGTTCAAATCAATCAAATAATTCAGCTACTGCAACTCAAATACTCTGAGAAGACTGGTGGTAATGTTTGATAGTCCAATAATAATAATAGGACATCAACATTATGTTTTGTGGTAGAACTAATATTATTGATCAATTATTATTTTTTTATACAAATCCACCATTTCAAGATTTAATCATAGGTCGAAACTTAATTTACGTTAAACGGTTGTAAATAAACATTCCCTGCTTTAACTGTTTGTCGATTTAAGGAGCTTGTTTTTAAAACAGTAATAGTTTAATTACAACAATATATTAAACAAATTACACGATATAATGCTAATAAATAAGCTTTCATGTGCTATAAAATCTGTTACTAGGTTTTGTATTTCATTTAAAATGTGTTTCGAATAATGATTTAAATAACAGTATACCACTAGAATGAGATATTTATTCTCATAGAAAATATTTTAATAGACAATTATGTCCAACACACTGTGATTTTCAAATGATTTACAAAATTTGCCAGGAAATATTTTTTTTTCAAAATTATAAGTAGATGTAATGTGTATTAATGAAAAACTATTGATTCGATAGAATCTAATATTTAAATATTCCACGTATAGATATTTCCCCAAAATATTATTTTTAAAAAAAGCTAGTATGCTTATGTACAGTTAAAGGTTTTAAAACAAAATACTATGCTAAATATGTGTCATGTAAAAGATTGCTCAAATTGCAATGTTTATTAACTTTCTTGTTGACACTATTCCAATACTGGTAGAACAAAATAATTGAAATATGTTTTATTGTTTGTGTGAAAAATATCAACTAATAATAAACTGATGTCTATAAGACGCATAGTTATTTTTTTTAAATAATGCTGAATGACATATTTAAACAAAATAAAACTGACAAGGGATGCAAAGCTTCGGCTTCAAAGGCCTTATTGAAAATAAAATAGAATTTGCTTATTTGCAAAACCTTTATGCGATACTAGATCGGCATGCACGGGGCGCGAACAACACTTAGGCATAACCTTCCATTACTTTCTGTCAACTAAGCTTTTGCCTCCCCCCCTCCCCCCCAACAGCCTCTGTCAATATAATCCCATTTCCATTAGTCAATCTCGATCCGTCCCTATTTTGTTTTACATCAACAAGAGTGGTCCAAAAGAAATAGCACTCGATGGGACCTTTAGCCAGGAATCAGCTGAAGCTCTGAAGAGTTCCGTGTGCGGCTATCCAACCAATTCGTCGAGCTACAAGTCATCATCATGAAGATGTTTTATAAATCTACTATCTTGATAGTCATCTTTTTGTTAAGGGCCTTGGTAAGTTAAATTTTGTCACCTTTTTAAAACGTAAAACTTATTAATCAGACTTATGAGAACGAATTGGGTTTCCCTCTATTGCATTTCGTTGTTATTATTTTTTTAAATTATGAATACATTTTAATAATAATAATAAAGCATTGCGTTACAGACTTAAGTAACATATCTAAACAATTTAACACGTGGCATTTAGAGTAAAATATTACAATTTAAACATAATTTAAACATATAATTTGTGATAATCAGTTTTACAGTTCGTTCCGGAAAGAATATATACAATAATAATGCTAATTAGAGAAAAATTGATATTATAAGAACAGAAATAGAATGGTGGGGAAGGGGGGAAGAATAAAAGTTAAATATTACTTACTTACTTACGCCTACTTCTCCTCTCGGGGCATAGGCCACCAACAAGGGCTCTCCAGCCATCCAAGTCCTGAGCGAGTCTTTCCAACTGTCCCCAAGAATGACCTGATCTCTTGACCTCTACATCCAGGTCACGGCGCCAGCTGTTTCGGGTTTGGTCCCTCTTCCTCATTCCTTGGGGGTTCCACGATAGGAACTGTCTGGTGACGTTGGAAGCTGGTTTTTGGAGTGTGTGCCCCCAACCATTTCCATCTTTTTTGTATGATCTCCAGATCGGCTGCCTGTTGACCAGTGCGACTCCAGAGCTCATCGTTACTGATCATGTTCGGCCAGTGTATATGCAAAATCCTCATGAGACATGATTTTATGAAAGTCTAGATCTTCTTGGTGTTAGTAGCTAAGGTCCTCCACGTTTCAGCACCATAGAGTAAGACAGACTTTACATTTGAGTTGAAGATCTTGATCTTTGTTTTCAGGGATATGTCTCTTGAGCTCCAGATATTCTTAAGTTGGAGGAAGGCTGTCCTGGCCTTGCCAACTCTTGCCCTTACATCGGCGTCGGTTCCACCCTTCTTATTGACGATGCTGCCTAGATAGGTGAATTCTTCTATTTATTCTAGCGCTTAACCATTGAGAGTGACCAGCAATGTGTTCTCTGCGTTGACCTTACTTGATTATATCACTTTTTCGTTATGTGCATATTATTATGGGTGTTGGACTTTTCTTCCCTGTGTCAGAGTTGCACTTATATAGATCATAAACCAAAAACTGTAAATATAAAGACAATGCAAGTAAATGTTCACATTGTATACACAGTGTAGGCCTATATAATATATATATCATTGGCTCCATGGTCTCGAATGACGATTAGATTTGCGCTCCTGTGATTTGGCCAGCCCAGCAAAATTGACTGTGTCTGTGGAGACCTATCCTTGAGAGACAGGCTCTGTCTCATCTCTGGCACTTGAAAGTTTGACCGTTGGAGATTGTTAGGGGCAGCCTACATTTCTTCGCTGCTCGTTTAGCCTCCGCCATAAGGCGAAGTTTGCCCTCTGCCGCATTTATACCGGTGTGTAAGGTGCCTCTCCAACTATGTTCACATTGTATACACAGTGTAGGCCTATGTAATATATATATATATATATAATATATATATATAAATTTTATATAATGCATAAGCGTATTTGTAAAAAATACCTTTTGTTTTTATAAGATAGATATACACTTTCTATTTGTTTTAGTGTTAACAAGACTAGATAACTTTTTAGAAATAATATTCCCAATGGGATTTTGTTACATAATTTACGACTGTTTCGTTTTCCGTTGTTGTTGTTTTTTAAATCCAGTCTATAAGCTCGTCTGAAGATGAAATCAAAGTCCTATTGACAAGAAATGCCGAAGGAGGAAAAAAGTCCGAATATCCAAAAGCCTGCAAATATGTTTTTCGTTTTGTTCTTGGTGTACGAGGTTGTAATGATTTGGCTAACGCAATTAAAAAACTTTAAATAATGCTTCAACAACAATGGTGTATGCAAGGGGAATGAAATCTTCGAAACCTTTTTTTTTTATATTCAAATATTCCTCTTTTCAAAATTGATCAACGACAGGAAAAATAAATGAAAGTAAATTCCAGCATCTAGGATGAAGATTGGTTTAGACAGATCTTTGTTTTCGTATTCGTTGTCATTGTCTTTATGTATGTGTGTGTTGGTATGTTTGTGTTTGCTTGTTTTTATATTATATTAACACCTTTTTTACCTTACAATAATATAGTTTAGCCCATGTGAACTAGTTTGTTATATATTGATAAGGAACTCTTTATACTGTGATTTGTACTAGTTTCTTATGATTTACATTAAGGTCAAACACAATACATTTTTTTGGTAAATTAAGTGAAAAAATATCCTTTAAAAAATAAACAGTGTATTTTTCATGAAGTTACATAAAACAAACGTTGCTTGAACAGCCACGTTTATAATTTGTTTTAGATCACAATTTTGGCTTCTTGAAGACGACAAAGGACAACAAAACTAAATGTATAAGTACAATTTATTTTAAAGATAGGTGTAAGGGGTGGGAGGAGAAAGAAAGAAATTAGAGTAAGGAAAGAGAGAAGAAAGAGATAAAGAGGGTAGAAATAAGAGAGAAGAGAGATGGGACAAGGACAGGGGTCTGGGTCTGTGCAACCTTGGCGATGGAAGACCCAAGGTGGCCGTTAAAGGCCTAAGACTATAGCTAACTACACTACAACTAATACTAACACAACTACTATTCACAACAGTATAAGTACGAGTAAACAGTACAAGTAAGGACTAATAAACAAGAGAAACTAAAGAATTGAACTTTTATTTACACTAGAAAGATTAGAAATAAAATGTATAACCACAAAAAATAGAGACAATATCAACCATATCCTAAATCCCAACCAGATTCAGTTATACCTGGTGGATAAAATAGAATAAATTAATACAAGGGGACTATACCGATCTTAGCCAATGAAGGCAACATACAAAATGGTATACTATACATAATGAAATGATAATATGAAAAATAGACATAGAAATGGTATGTCTATAATGCACGACATATAATAAAATGATAATGATAAATATACATGGAAAGTGTATGTCAATAAAGCAAGTTAAAATGGTTAGTAAGAGACAAGTAACATTGTACCCACCATACAAATATTTATAGTTGGCTATGGTAACCATATTATAAAGGATACTTAAAGTACATTGTCAACCAAGGTACAATGTTGGTAGCAGCAAAGTTACCCCACATGTACACAAATAAATATAAAGCCTTAACTTAGGCAACCCTGTACCCTTAATACACGTACAACATGGTGGCAATTAAACCAAACCACGTGTAACAAAATAGGGCTATTCTGCCAAATACATTTCAAAACAAACTTAACATAATAAGATTATGACATTCCGATACCCAAATGCTATTACCATGTGTGACCAATGAAGCTGACACAAGTAAACTTTCAAACATACAAATTCATGCCACAATGTGTTAACAATAAAGTCCCCACCTGTGAACAACCCATTAGGAAAGCTAAAAATAACAACATAAATAAAAGCAACGTGGTATAAATAGGTCAAACATAAATAAAGGATAAGTACTTTCGACAGGCACCACTGCCGCTCAAATTTACCACGTGGTAAATATAATAAATGGGACACATATAAATGATAAGTAAAAGGAAAACATTCAATTTCATACAATAAAAAAAATAAAAATGATAATGAAAATGATAGGCCAATACTAGCCCCAATGACAAGGCTTGATGGGAGAAAAGTAAAAAAGAAAATTGTTATTACCTTGGTCCCACAGCTTCGTGAGGAAAAAAAATAATACAAAAATACTACTAATACTGGCTATTCTCAATATATATTCTGAACCACTGACGTTTGGTCTTTTCTCTGCCACGACTGGTCACTAGTGGTCACTGCTTTCAGTCCAAAAAACCGCCGATTTACACATAACAATGACCTTATATTAGGGCGCTGGACGTGAAGAGCGCAGGGCCGAATCACCGGATCCCTACGCCTTCCTAAACAAGCCAAAAAAGTTCCTAACAGTTCAAACTAAATGGAATAAGATATATTACTAACTATTATACTAATATAAACTAAACTAAAAGGAACAATCATGCATAAAAATAAATAGGGAAATAAGAAACTACATTTAACTATGGCGGAAGGATACAGGGGGCTATCTACTAGAATTAAAAGGTCAATCCCTACAAGTCGCCCAGCTGCCAACTAACAGAAAGTTGTTAATATAAAATTACTTTGACCCGTCACATAGGCTACCACAAAGTATATTAAAAAGACATGAATAAATAACAAGGGTAGAACAATAAAATGGATAAACAATATGATTGTATAAAACATGAAAATCATGAACTTAAAATAGTCTAAAAATGACTTCTACAAGAACCAAAAAAAAGGACACAGGTAATGTAAGACTATAGTAGAATAACAAACATGTCTAACATGCACACTACACAGTAATTATTATAAACTTTAACCAACGCCTAGATGAGACTAACTAAAACACCAGCTTTACAATATATTGAGTGTTGATTTGTTATGTTGAAAGGTTTTGATGACACAATTTGGAAACCTTTCGGATATGTAGTAGTTTTGAGAAAATATCTCCAATCCACACAAACTAAAAACCATTGCCACCAAATTTTACATTAACAACACCGTGGCTCACTGTAATCCAAATACCAGAATTTCATCCAAGGCTTGTAACGTGTATATAAATGGAAGAAAACTTTTCAACTTCTTGCAATCAACTATACTTGAATATTCGCTACACAAGCTTGGTCTGCAAATCACACTAGTTACAAAAAAAAGACAAATATTTAATTTTTTGTTAAAGTAAAAAATATTACAAGTTACACTCATTTCTAATGCAATAGCACTAATTGTCAAGGAATCATTATATCCGAAATAAAACATAAGTAGATGTAATGAACAGCATAAAAAAACCACAGGGACACTGGCATACAAGACATACATTATTGAAGAGGAGGAATGAAGTGGACACTAAGAAATATGTATTTAACTCCCTCCACCCTCCCCCCCCCAACCTACCCACAATGCTTACAACACAGAAAATATTTTTTTTCTTAGACTAAATGAAGTTCAATCCTTTGGTGGAAAAAAATTTATCCTTGGTGTTGAATTTAGACAAACTAGTATTGTAGAACCTATTGGATGGTGTTACACTGGCAGTGGCATGGCCAGGTTTTGGCGCTCGGGGGGGGGGGGGGGCGAACTTTTAAGAAGAAGGCTGCACTTTTAGCACTCTTTCCAGATTAATTAAAGAACTAATAATTCGTCATAAAAAGTCTTACAGGCCTCTGCCATTTGTGTAATATTGCAGATTTTATTTCACCATTTACGATTCTTAGCAGAACAACTAATAGTGCTAGTAAACTCTTCATGAATTCATCCAGATCTACAGCTGATTTCCTGGACGCACATCTATTATCACAAACTATTTATAGAATCAACGCGAATGCTTCAATAAGACTACAGCCATCTTCTTGCATTATTGAAAGACGATAGAAATTGCCAAAAGAAATGCATAGAAAATTTCTAAAGATTATAAAATATAATTATGTTTTATTATTTTAAATTACTATGTCTCTGCAGCATCTATGAAAGGCCAACGTTTTAATAACAACCTATTCTTTTCAAATCATTTCCTTTACGTTGTTAAAAGACCAGCCCGACAGTTATATCATTCAACAAACAAAAAGTTGTAAGTCGAGTCTTAAACATGAAAACTTCAGTTCAGGATCAATTTAATCAATGATTTTTAAAAACAAGGAAATGGTGATCTTACAAACGGAGTTGATAGAGTACATCCAGATTTAATTACATTTCCAAGTTTCTTATTAGAACATAATCTAAATATTATCATAGATTCAATTCAATACATATTTAAACAACTGAAGATAAGGTAGCATTAATTGCCCAGAAAGTGAATTCGGCGACGAAAAAGAACACTGTAGATGAACTTAATTTTAATATCTTTAAATGCCTTGATGGAGCTGAGCATACATATGCAAGTATAGATTTAGGGTTGCCATCCGTCTGGATAAATTGGGATTGGCACCGTTATAGACCTTCCATGTAATTGTGTTCTAAATAAAAAGTACTTATATTAAATACATTTCTTTTACTTCTTCTCTACATCTCCATCTCAGAGTGTCACGACGAGGTCTAGATATGGAACCGTATATAATAGATTGAGTAGTTGAGGATGTCTTAAGTGAGGCTATTAAAAATAAATTGTCGATAAGCGACATATAACTTTTAATAGAAATTGAGTAATTAGAGAAACAATTTACAATTAATTATTTACACATATTTGAAGAATAAAAGAACGGACATAGTCTCATGTTGGTCTATTTTGAGTTATAACCATAGCGTTATTCGTCATATTTTTCAATAATGAGAGTAGGTCTCGTGGCCTAAATCGTTCTCAAGTTACCGAGTTATTAGACATAAAAAAACAACAACAACGTCCTTTGATAAAACGATCGTAGCCGCACAATTTACTTTGAAAAACAGTCATAGTCGTCATTGTTTATGTCACGTGATGCTAATTGGCTAAACATCTTGTTTTATTCCTTCATTTTGTTTATAAGTATCATAGCAACATGACCGACCCTACCAAAACACTTAAATTTATTGAGAGACCAAAAAGAAAATGTACACAGCTAAGGCTACATCTTTGAAAGAAAACACGAATATATTAAGTCTAATAGTGTGAAAGTTATAATTTAAGTAATTTTGATTTTTTAAGTGGAAATCAACTGAAAAAAAGAGCCTAGGGCTTGTGACTATAATAAGATTTATGAATCATAATTGAATGTTTTGCTAAATTATGTATAATGCTCATTAAAGATGAACAAGAACATTATACTTACCGTTAGTCGCTTGGTGACAGTAAAAACTATTAAAAGGCAATAAATGAGGTTAAAAATCTCTTACAATCCTACACATATATGAGACTAACAAGCACAGCTACAACTACACTGTTTTAGTTGTCCGATAGCACATAGAAAAAAGCTTTAAGACGACAGGGTTCGGAACAACCAAACTACGCATACATACGAACACAAATGAAAAAGCCTATAAACTTACATGATTTAAAAAAAATGTTTTCAGAGTAGTTTAAAAAAACATTACAATAATAATTTCAAATTTGATATACTTATTTAAAAAAAATATATAATTGTGAATTAGACTCTAGTGACTATTCTGCAGTAGTAAAACTTGTTGTGGGTTGGCTTAAATTTCCTCTTTTAAAAGTTTGATTTCTTGTTATGTTGACAAAGCGACATAAAATTGTACACCTAAAAAGCGACAATCTTTTGATCAACTCCGACAGAATCAAATGTATTTCCCTGTGATTTGTTAATTGTTGTTGTCAATGTTGTAGAATGATTGATATAATGTCTCATGGCGCTAAGTCGATTCCTAATAATAAGAAATTATCATTACCACGATTGGATTCTAATATGATTTATGCAGTAATAAAATTGCCCTAAAGGCCACTTACAATCACTATAGTACCTTTGCACATTTCTTTCTTTTTTTGAGATTTTTTTTAGAAACATAATCATTACACCTCTTTTTATGATTAGAATAGGATGAGGCCTTGCCACAAAAAAGACAGATCGTTGAGGAATTTGACTGGCTAGTCTGCTGCATCCTTTGAATCGTTGTGTTTGTTGGTGCGTTTGTATGTGTTGTTGGGGAATAAAGACATACAGACAGTTACAGTTTTAGCCCATACATGTAGGTAGAGCCATACTTAAATTCATAACTAATGCAAATGTTAAGGCTGTCAAAGTACATATTTAACCTATCGCTTTGTGTAGCAACTAAACTTTATTCTTATTCATATTGTAATGAAATGGTTTATGATTGTTTATGAACACAATAGACCAAAATGCTGTACAGGATTATTTATTTAATAATTACTTGAACCATACGATTAGCCTTCAATCGTGAGGGACAGGAAGACAACGTGCATAATAATAATAAACACAGGAAGTGGACACAAATCTTAACTCTAATTAACGAAACATTCAGTGTCCAAATATCGATACACAAGTTATCACTACATCTCCCCCTTTTACGTTTAGTCATTCCGATATCTGGCAGGTGGATTAATGATACGTCCAGACCGAGTTGTCAAAACCGTAGAGCCAACAGGTGGGCCATGCGCCTGCTCTTGGGGTTCAAGGTGGGTTTCAGTAGTGTTATTATCCGGTTCTTGAGGGTTGGTAAAACCTGGATCTCCTTGAGGTTGAGGCATGCCATTCTGTTGTTCAGTAACAATGGCATCGTTCTTGTCAGGTAGGGAACCGATAGAGGTAGGAACAAATGTTGATGTTGGACGTAAGTGTTTTCTGTTCCTACGGAAAGTCCCAAAAGAAGTCTTGATTAGATATGATCTGGGAGCCACGCTTCTGATTACAGTGGCTGGATTTGTCCATTGTCGCTCATGGTCTAGTTTCTGTAAGACCTTGGTACCTGGCTCTAAAGGTGGAAGCTTTCTAGTACCATGACGTCTGTTATAGTAGATCTGATTTGCCCTTTTCCTTCCTTCGTCCTTTCCAAGAATAGACTTTCTTTCTATGATTTTTGGAGAGAGATTGACTGGCAATGTTGGTAGGATAGTTCTGATTTTACGACCCATCACTAACTCAGCGGGACTATACCCTGTGGCTGTAGTTGGTGATGATCTGTAGTTCATTAAAGCTAGAAAAAAGTCTGCTTGACTTAATATTTTCTTCGCTTCCTGCACTGCTCGTTCTGCCTCACCGTTGCTTTGGGCATAGTATGGCGAACTAGTAACGTGCAGGAAATTCCACTCTTCTGAAAACGTTTGGAATTCTCTGGAAGTAAATTGGCGACCGTTATCAGTGACTAGTGATTCCGGGATTCCATGATGTGCAAAAATGGATTTAAATTTAGTAATGACGACCCCTGAGGTCATGCTAGAAAGTGGCAAGATCTCCAGATATCTCGAGTAGTAATCAACCACTACGAGATAATTCTGACCTTTGAAGTCACAAATGTCAGCACCGATCATCTGAAATGGTCTGCTGGGAAGTGGTGTTGACATGATGGGCTCTCTTCGGAAAGTTGGCATCTTCTGTTCACAATGTTGGCAAGAAGAAACGAGCTGCTGGATTTCGCCACTAATTCCAGGCCACCATACAGACTGTTTCGCTCTCTCCCGACATTTTGTAATGCCCAAATGACCATCATGGATTCTGCTCAGAATTTCTGCTCTAAGTGACCTTGGTACTACTATTTGGGAACCTCTGATAAGCATGCCTTGATGAACGCTCAGTTCAAAGCGCACATTGTAGAAATCCTTGAGATATTGTTCAATATTTTTCACATATTTAGGCCAGCCATTTTCAGTGTACTTGATGGCAGTATTAATGATAGGGTCTTTCTCTGATTCACTTGCAAACTGTAAAAGTTTCACATCGGACGCCGGCCAAGACATTCGAACTGAGTCTATATGAGAGTCAATATCCTGAATGAGGCGATCCACTTCTTTGTCCAACCCAACGTTTACTTGTTGTGGGCTGCGCGACAGTGTATCAGCAATGATAAGTTGTACGCCTGGTATGTAAGTAGCATGAACATTAAAGCGCATGAGCCTTATAAGCATTCTCTGGCAACGTATTGGTGTGTCTTGCAGGTCTCGAACATTGATCAAAGATATCAGTGGCTTGTGATCAGTCTGTAATGTGAATGATGGTAGTCCCATGAGGTACTTTTGAAGCTTTTCACAAGTCCATACTGCTGCCAAAAGTTCTTTTTCTATCTGCGCGTAATTCTTTTCTGCTGGAGTCAGGGTACGTGAGCAGAAAACTACAGGTTTGAGTTTACCATCACATTCTTGAAGAAGCACTCCACCAATTCCATAGGAACTTGCATCAACGCTTACAACACATGGCCTTAAAATGTCAAAGAATGCAAGTGTTGGTGTAGATGTGAGCATTCTCTTTACCTGTGTAAGTGCATTTATTTGAGATGATCCCCATGTCCAATGGTTTTTCTTCTCCAACAATTGTGTCAGAGGACGAAGAATTGTGGATATGTTTGGAATGTATCTGCCCATGAAGTTTACCATGCCAAGTAGGCGACGTAACTCCTCAACATCTTGTGGCTCTGGCATGTCAATAATAGCAGAAACCTTGATAGGATCTGGGCTTATACCATCCTTACTGATGCGATGGCCCAGGAAATCAATTTCCTTCTTTCTGTACTCACACTTTTCTTGGTTTAGTTGAAGATTCACTTCATTCAGCCTTTTTAGAACTGCTGACAAGTGTTTTTCATGTTCTTTCTCTGTTTTACTAAAGACAAGAACATCATCAAAATAGCAAATTACGTTTTGCTCTTTTTCCAGAATGTTTTCCATCACCCTCTGGAAAATCTCAGGTGCACTTGTGATGCCAAATGGTAGCCTTTTATAATAGTATCGACCAAAAAGGTGTTATAAAGGTAGTCAGCTTTGCAGTGGAACTGTCTAAAGGAATTTGCCAAAATCCGGAAGCTGCATCCAATTTTGAGAATACTGTTGCACCTTGAAGCTTGTGTAGTATATCATCTAATACAGGAAGCACATAGCGTTCCCGCTTCACTGCAGAATTGAGCTTCTTAAAGTCTGAACAAATACGAATTGATCCATTCTTCTTTAAGACTGGTACCATTGGAGCACACCAATCTGTTGCTTCGGTAATAGGTTCTATTACGCCTGCTTTTTCCATCCGTTGTAGTTCAACCATGACCTTGTCAATAAGAGGTATTGGCACTCTCCTTGCTGTAGGTAAGCTATATGGCTCAGCATCTTTGCGAATTTTAATGGTAACCGGAGTGCACTTTATGTGTGTAGATAAGTCAAGAGGAACTGCTGCTCCGATTTCATTGATATTTTTCTGCACAAGACCCAGGGCATTAACTACGCCTCTACCCAAAAGACTGTCAGTCTCCTCATTAATAACAAAAAGACGAATTTGAAACTTTTTGTTTTGGAATGTAGCTGGAGCAGTAAATTCTCCCAAGTTCTGTAAGAAACCACCAGGACTTCGCAGAGTTGCAGTAGAATGAGTTAGTTTAGGACTAGGGCTTATCTTGTTATAAGTAGCTCTGGAAATAACACTAACATCAGCACCTGTGTCAATTTTAAAGTTAATTGGTAGATTGTGAATGTTAACTGTCACTCTCCATGGTGGCTCTGCAACTGTTGACAATATTGAGTCAAATGTGTATGACTGGGTAACTGTGTCATGATGCGTAATACTGTGAACGTCACGATGTTGCTTTCGCTGACGACACACTGAGATGAAATGACCTAATTTACCACAGTGGCGACACGACTTGCCCTTTGCTGGACAGGCTGTCTTGTAATGGGATTGTCCACAATTTCCACATTTCTTAACAAAGTTGGCTGATTCTCCTTTATGTGAGACGAAAGTATTTCCTGTACTTTCCCTCCTTGCACTTCCTTCTCCCTTCCCACCGATCGATTGTGAATAAGTCTGGCGACGCGGAGCGCCAAACCTGACTGAGTCCGTTGACAAACCTCGCTGGTCCAACAATTGTCCCTTCACCATCTCATAGTGCCTAGCTATTTCAACAGCAGCATCCAAAGTCAGGTCTCTCTGCAGCTGCAGTTTTTGTGAGATCTCCCTATCTGTGAGTCCCAGTACGAGTCGATCTCTGATACTGTCGCTTTTATCAGAGAACTCACAATAGGCTGCTAATTCATACAGTGTTCGTATATATTGTTCTACACTTTCGCCTTCCTTTTGGCTACAGGTGTAAAATTTGGCTCTCTCATGTATGATATTTCGTTTGGGTGTAAAGTAACTATTGAATTTGCTTAGTATTAATTCAAAGTTTTCTTCAGGCCTGGATTGACCAGCCTCGAAAGTAAACGTAGAATAAATTTTTTCAGCATCTGCCCCCATTGCATAGATAAGGCTGCTTACTTGTACTGAGCCTTCTTCCTTGCCTAGCTTAGTGGCCATTCTGAATCTTAAGAACCGTTCTCTCCACTCGGGCCACTTCGTAGGCGAACTGAAGTCGAATTGCTCTGGCGGGTGAAATTTAGCCATAATACTTCTGACACCATGTAATGAAATGGTTTATGATTGTTTATGAACACAATAGACCAAAATGCTGTACAGGATTATTTATTTAATAATTACTTGAACCATACGATTAGCCTTCAATCGTGAGGGACAGGAAGACAACGTGCATAATAATAATAAACACAGGAAGTGGACACAAATCTTAACTCTAATTAACGAAACATTCAGTGTCCAAATATCGATACACAAGTTATCACTACACATATAATCCTTTTATAGCCCATTACATTAGCACATAAAAGCCATTCACTCCCTATTCATACACCTCCACGAGACATCTATGAACAAAGCTCACTCTGTCCAGCCAGTCACACAAACAATAACACACAGCTATCAGGGGCACTTAGCCCAGTCAACACATTAAAATAATAGTCCAATGTGTGCCACTAAGTCTCAGTCAGTTTATAATTGGCCCGTCCCTTAAACACGCACAGTTACACAGTCACTATTACTGATACTGTCACAAAGGCTTCAAGATTGATGTTGTGGAGGGAACGGGGCAATTGGGCCTACAGCAACCAAGATTTTAACACTTGATGTGAAGAAAAACTAAAATATATTTTTTGTTGTTTACATAGTCCCTTTATTAGTTTATATTTCCTACGGTTGTCGATACCTTAGCAAATAACTTAAAAGAAGTACTTATTTCAAATGCAGAAGAGATTATAGGAAGACAACAAAGCAGGAAACAACCATAGATTACTGAAAGATACTTGACCTACTCGATGGAAGAAGAGCCTTAAAGAAAGATTAAAATTCCAATCAGGTAGCAGCGGATAAATACAAGCTAATAAATTCAAGGATCAGGAACGCGATGAAATAAACTAAAAAAGATTTTAAAAGATCGATAGTCAGTGCCGCACAGTGGAGGATAGTATTGCAGACTACAATAGTAAGAAAGCTTACAATACAATATGAAACCTCACAAAAACAAAACAGAAATCAGCATCAGTAATCGAGGACAACATGGCCAGCTCCTTACTGAAAGCACTTCAGTATTTGGACGTTGGACGGAACACTGCATTAAGCTGTATAATTACAAGACCGACACTGATACCAGCATACTACAGAACAAACAAGAAAGCGAGCCGGACGAATTATCAGTGCTTTTGGGCGACGTTGAGGAAGCATAAGAAGCTTAAATTGTCCGCGTTAAACCCACTCTCTGTTTAGTTGTATGACACTAGCTGCCAATAGTTGTCTAGTGGTAAAACTTAAACACTGGTAAAACTTAAACACTGGTAAAACTTAAACACTGGTAAAACTTAAACACTGGTAAAACTTAAACACTGGTAAAACTTAAACACTGGTAAAACTTAAACACTGGTAAAACTTAAACACAGGTAAAACTTAAACACTGGTGTTAATGTTCATATTATTTAAATGATTCATCAATTGATTCAATCTCCTCGGAGTGTTTATATTAAGGTAGATAACATAGTAGTCTCAAGCTATCCGACATTGAAAAGACGTTGAACAGACGATTCAATTTTATAATCAAAAATGAAAGAACTCATTGTTGCAGAATATAATATTTAATACTTATTACTCACAATTCACATTTCACATCAACGAAACACAGTTATATTTTCAACATTGATATAATTAAATTATTCTGAGTCCATTTTGGAATACAATTACACGTCCATCTTTTACAAGACTGTTCAGGGACTAACTTTAAGCGAGCGTGGTCGATCATGTGACTCCCCACTTCCTATCTATCAAACAAGACCCTAGGTTTTATTTTATTTTAATACTCAAATCTAGGTTTTATTCTAAGTCTTATAATTCTTACTTAATATTACAATTGATTTACATGAGTCATTTCCCTTGTATTATTACTTACACCATAGCAACTGGTAAAACTTAAACACTGGTAAAACTTAAACACTGGTAAAACTTAAACACTGGTAAAACTTAAACAGGCTTATACTTTGACTGAAAGCAATTTGCATTTGGGCAACTTAAAAAAAACTAATTTTACAACGGGCATGTATAAGTAAAGTTCCCTTCGGACCAAACTGATCATAGGGCTGGTGAAGCAGCGCTCAACAGTTTCTGTGGCCACGGCATACTAGGGGATGTGTGGCCAGCACAATGCCCAGCCGCCTTTACTTTACCCCAACTAATGTCAGGTACCCATCAGCGCTGGGTACACTCAGGGACACCCTCAAGTCCTGGGAAAAATCATGGCTCCACCAGGATTCGATGGAGATGCGTATTTTGGTGGTCCTCGTTAGTTTTAATTTTTCCCAAACACGCTTTGATAGCATAGCCATGGCATCAGATGCCTTGCCCACTCTCTTGCTTATCTCGTTGTCGATTGACAGTTTATCTGAAATGCTCAAACCTAAGTAAGTGAATTCTTTTGTGACTTGAAGAGTATGGCAGCCAATGTTAATGTTGGGGATTGATGTAACGTCCCAACCCATAATTTCAGTTTTGTACAGACTGATTGTTAGGACAAACTCCCGGCAATCCTCTACCAAAGCACTGACGAGCCTTTGTAGTTCTTCTTTTGTGTGTGCAGTGAGGGCAGCATCGTCAGCAAACAACATTTGCACGAATTGAAATCAATAGGGTGATTAGAAAAGGATTAATGCAGAACTCATCAGAAAATACAATCAAGCTTACTTTCTTTTCAGCCCAAGAATTGATCGGGCTTCATAGCAGTTTGTCACCCTTCATTCTACGACACTTTACCGAATATGCCTTATGAGAAAGCTTACAAAAAAGGAAAGATATTTATAAATTATTTGTCCCAGTCGCTTTCTACGAGCTATTTCTAATTAAATTATAAACGAGTTCGTTAACTAGAGTCAGTTTTCTCTTTGCGTTACTCCATGGCAAATAGTCTAGTTATATTTTAAAGGGCATTATCTCACTTAACTATATATATATATATATATTATATTTTATTTATTCGGTATGCACTTAATATGCATGCTAATTGTATGACATTAATTTAAACATCAGTGTGACATTAATTTAAACATCAGTGTGACATTAATTTAAACATCAGTGTGACATTAATTTAAACATCAGTGTGACATTAATTTAAACATCAGTGTGACATTATTTAAACATCAGTGTGACATTATTTAAACATCAGTGTGACATTAATTTAAACATCAGTGTGACATTATTTAAACATCAGTGTGACATTAATTTAAACATCAGTGTGACATTATTTAAAAATTAGTGTGACATTAATTTAAACATCAGTGTGACATTAATTTAAACATCAGTGTGACATTAATTTAAACATCAGTGTGACATTAATTTAAACATCAGTGTGACATTAATTTAAACATCAGTGTGACATTAATTTAAACAACAGTGTGACATTAAGTTAAACATCAGTGTGACATTAATTTAAACATCAGTGTGACATTAAGTTAAACATCAGTGTGACTAGGTAACTTAAGTTAAAGGGTCCACGGTGGAAGGGCAGCGCTTTCGGCTAGCATACTAAAGGCCTTGGGTTTGAATCGGTATGAATGCTTGGATTTGTTCCCAAGTCTGGAAGGTTGAGACTGCTGAGACTACTCAGCCTATGATGGATTGCTGATTTTAGTTGGGGTAATGTTATTGGCGGGTGGGCTAAGTGCTGGCCACATAATATCCTAGTAGGCCGTGGTCACAGTGGCTCGTGAAAGCTGTTTAACTGTCCCCATGGATTAATTTGATCAGACGGGATACTTGACTTACTTTAACCTAAGCAAAACTATAATGTGATGCAGGAAAAGTTGTTTTTTTATTTTAAAGTTTGGTTTCAAATATAACTTCAAAAATTATATGCACACAAACCAATACAAACATACAAACACGCAAACAAAAACATAAAAACAATAACTATTAAGTCGAAAATAACGAAATGTATTTTCACAACTTTAATGCTTGAATTTATTATCATCATTTACATTCATTCTGAAGTTGTAGTGTTTTAGGAAAGGGAAAGTTTTAATACTTGGTTTTAAAGATTTAACTCCCTTTGAAAAAAGTGTTTTTGAATTAAGGAGTAAACAAGGGCCATATGCACTTTTTAACATTTTAAGTACAAAACCTCATAAAATAAACAGTAACGCATTTATTATCCCCCAAAATGTGTTTAGCTGCATCTGCAACCACTTTGTTTTTTTCTCCCAAAACCCCCCCCAACGAAACGCTAATAGCGCCTTGATTAGGGACTTTCTCGGAGTCTGGATCAGGGCCTTTGTCAATGTCTTTAAGGTCTTTGTTTTTAGGATTTTGAGGAGCGCTTTGAGACTGGAAGAAAAAAGAAAATAAAACAGTTATACATTTTGTAAAAATATTACATATAAAATCTTAGTTTAAAAAAATGTTCGACATTGTGAATATTTCAAACGTTAGAGAATATATCTTTTATTGACTAAAGGTATTTATTTTACATGTATGCAATGTATCCCTTTTATAATATAGGTATACTGCGTATAATATGTATACATTTATTCACATTTATTCACATAATATTTATATTTTCTTTCTAGAACTTTATATACTAAATGTAAGAAGTGGAAGTCTATTACTATGATGGTATTCTGACCATTATATAAGGAACCTAAATTGAGTAATTGCCCAACGCCTATATCCCTTAGTGTTAATATATCAGACTTGAACCCCCACATCTCTTCGAGAATATTAGCCGAAATTACTATCTTTGGATAACGAACTCTGCTGTATCACGCAACACTGATACATTGTCTTAAATGTTCGGCCCAAACGGTTGTGCGATCCTTTCAACTATATATGATCCTGCAAGGTGCGACAATCAAACAGCACTAAGCCTACAAATGTATACCTCTTTCGGACAATACCTAGTTCGAAATTGGACAATAGTGGACTTTTCTCTTCTGCGGAGCCTCCACCACGATTCAGCTATATTTGGTTGTCTTAGATTCAGCCACACAAAGTTCGAATATTAGTGTAATATAATTGACATCATCATTGTCTAAATTGATTCCGGAACGAACTGTAAAGAAGCTTAGCTATAATGATATGTTAAAACTTTTTTAAATTGTAATATTGGTACTTTAAAAGCCACGTGTCTAGTTTCTCAGATGCATTTTGACTTTTACGCATGCTTAAGCAGACCTTAAATCATTATACACTTGTTGTTTTTAAATTTATTCATAATTAAATGTAAACGAAATGCAATTTTGAGAAACACGTTTTATCCTCATTAGTCTGATGAATGAGTATAGCAATTAAAAAAAAAGAGTCAAAATTAGTATTACCAATGCGCTTGACAAAAAGATGACTACCAAGAGAGTAGATTTATAAAACATCTTCATGATGATGCCTTGAAGCTGAACAAATCGGCTGGATACACACAGATTTCAACTGATCCTGGCTAAAGTTCCCATCTACCCATCTACTGTATATATATATATATATATATATATATATATTGGACGTATCTTGTTGATGTTGACAAAATAGGGATAGGTAGAGATTGTCTCATGGGAAAGGGATTACATTGACAGAGGTCAAAGGTTTAGGCTTAGGCTAATAGTGAGTAAGGAAAAGCTTAGTTGACAGAGAGGGTGGACAGGGTCGGCCTTAGTGTTGCTCGCGTCCAGTGCATTACGATCCAGTTGCGCATAAAGGTTTTGCAAAAAAGGCAAATCCTTTTTTATTTTCAGTTTATGGTATTGCCCAGGAGAGCGAGAAAAAAATCCAACTCTGAACAATGGGCCTTACATTGAACCATTCTCTGGACAGTGGGCCTTACATTGAACCATTCTCTGGACAGTGGGCCTTACATTGAACCATTCTCTGGACAGTGGGCCTTACATTGAACCATTCTCTGGACAGCGGGCCTTACATTGAATCATTCTCTGGACAGTGAACCTTACATTGAAACATTCTCTGGACAGCGGGCCTTACATTGAATCATTTTTTAGACAGTGGGCCTTACATTGAACCATTCTCTGGACAGTGGGCCTTACATTGAACCATTCTCTGGACAGTGGGCCTTACATGAAACCATTCTCTGGACAGTGGGCCTTACATTGAACCATTCTCTGGATATTGAAAAAGAAACTGGATTTAGTGCAATGAGTTTTACATTCACCAATTGCTACGTTCAGGCCATGACATCTACATGGTACCCTCATGGCATCTACATAATGACAACATAGGATCCACATGGCTTCTGCGTGACATCTACATGGCATCCACCTAATTATAAAACACCCATAATGTACATTTACAGTGCCTTAATTATTCTAAGTCTTTCTTCTATAGTTATTTGATACTATAAATAAGTAATTTGTTAATCTAGACTGATATTTTTAATTGTGTTGATAATATTATTGTTGAAATAGGTTACAGGTGCGGAGAGAGTAAGACTGAGAAACAACATTTGTTTATATAAATGCAGAAATATTACTTATGTATACTCGGCTAATAGAAAAGCGAGGTAGATGTATTTGTGTGTGTGTTTAGGGGGGGGGGTTAAAGTTGAAAGGTGTTGCAGCATATAATGCAATCTAGAGAAGCTATTGTTTAAAAGTAATACGTTGTTAAGAACACAATGACAGAAGATCAATAGTTAATTTAGAGACCTGTAATTGGATTTATATTTAAAAGGCAGAGTAAGGCGTGATACAATCTGGGGATACATTAAAACAGAATGTCGGAACACAATGTTGCAATCAATAATTCTAATTTGCGCAGCTTTTCCTGCTATTGCATTTAACATGCCCAATTCGCTAAAAAAAAGCATTTTCCACAATTCAGTTACTAATGTAGGAGTGAAGAGAGACCCAAAAACACTAGCTAAAGAGGAAAGTCTTCAAACTATTCTCAAATGATTCTTTTGTCTCAGAATACCCCGGTGTCTAGCTCAAGCTGTACCAGAGTATAGGCACCACAGATTTAAAGGTGCTCACTCCAAACGACTTATTTTTATGTTTAGTGACTCTGTGAACCGTGAGTAAAGACTGCAATGAGCAGCGCACACTCTTTAATGACACGTGCTTTGTAATGATCTTTGTAAGATAGGAATGTGCAGTGCCATCCAAGCAGGACTATAGGAATGTTCATGGTCAATGGTCACAGAGAGACAGTGAACAATATTTTATTAGCGTCGCACGATAAGGGAAGTCGAAAAGGATGCATATATATATATATATATATATATATATATATATATATATATATATATATCAAATATATATATATATATATATAAATATATAATTTAATAGTCAACTCATCATACATTGAATTTAAAGAGTTAATTAACCAAGCACACATATTGTGTCTTACATATCTAAAACAAAAAATCTTCCCATATTACATATTATACTCTACGTATTTAACATGTGTAGTAATAAGCTCTCATACACACACACACATATCCAAGGGCCTAACAAGCGTTTAACGTCTATTTACATTTTAAAAGAGATAAAAAAATAATTGCCTTTTATTTACATTAGGAAGTTTTATCTCCACATACTTAATATAGGGCATTAATTATGAATGAGCTGTTTCATAACTAATAATTATGTGTTTCATGTAATACATAGTTTTTTTGTATAAAAGCTGAATTTTTTTTTTCGCAAGCAGATCGCTCGTCTTGATTAATAAAAAGGCAAATATAATAGACAAAATAGACAAGCGCACACACAATCACACAATTTATCATGCAAGAAAAAAAAGTTTATTAGTAGTCATCTATTGTATCACTGATCTATAAAAAGAATGGATTGCGCATTCTTAATAAATTGGTTTGAGCAAAGTGAAGAAAAGCACTGATCTATAGAAAAAAGGAAAAACTAAACATTTCCACTGCACTTACCGATATAAACAAAATTGAGACTAAAACTTACTCCCCACTGATCTATAAATATATCGGAACGGAATCTATGTTGCTGCCATTTTACACAATATGCTAATGGATTGTTGCTGTCAAGCTTCTAACTTCTTATTAATAATATAAAACTAACAATAATACGATCAAAAGAAAACAAATACCAAACAATAAAAAAAAAGTTAATAATAAAAAAAGTAGACGGCAATATTTCGCAGTACGGAAAAACCCGGTCCCGAACACACACTAAATTTGAAAGCATTTCAAAGGGACATCATTTGGAAACTGCGCCCATTGTATAACCTTAACATACTGTGATTAGTAATAGGTCTAAGTTTATTTAAAAAAATAAATTAACGAATTAAGCGATATTGTTAAAAAAATAAAACTTTATTTTGGAGGACGTTTCCAATTTATACATTTAACTTTTAACCCGATTAGTCTAAAGGCGGTTCTTCAAATAAAAATTATAGGAACAATAATGTCCGTTATACAAACTACTAACATACTTTACGCATATATAAATTAATAAATTCTGGCTTGAAAAGACAGTCGAAAAGCTGAAAAACGGCACATCGTAATCAGGTCGTCTGCAGTGCAACGCCCCAAAAGTACTTTGCATTGTTAGTTTGAGTTAGTTCTCTACCATTAATGAAGTAGTTTGTTATTTTTGTTTCTTTTTCTTGGATACTCTTATAATTTGGCATTTTTTGGAGTGAAAAGACATACTTCAGTTAGATTCCCTTTTGTAGTTCATCTAGGTCTTTTTGTAAGATTTCACTATCTTTTCCTGTCTTTATTGTGCTATAAATGATGAAATCTTCGGCAAATAATCCTACTTGTGTTCCTTTGTTGATGCAATTTGATAATTCATTAATATAAATTAGACATAGTAGGAGTCTTAGAACAGTTCCTTGTGGAACTCCAGAATTTAGAGTTAATGGTGTTGATTTATAGCCATTAATTATCACTGTTTGTTCTTTACCTATAAGAAAATCTTCAATCCACTGATGTATAAATGTAAGGGACCAAAGATGCCAACATATTTAAGTTTTTTTAGTAAACTAGAATGATTAACTTATGAAATGCTTTGGAAAAATCCAGTAATTTGCATGAATATGGGAAGCCATGTTGGTGTGGGCACAGTGTTTTATGTTTGTCTAAGTGATTTACTATACTACTATACATTATGTATTATATATTATATATTATATATTATGCTTGTTAAGGAAACAGATCTATAATTTCCAGGGTCAGATTTATTTCCTTTTTTGAAAAGGGGGTTACATTGGCTAATTTCCAATCTCTAGGCACTTTGGCCTGGTTTAGAGAAGCCTAAAAAAGTGTTTCAAAGATTGGAGATATTTCATTATTTAGTTTTTTAAACAGTCTTACTGGTATTTCATCTGAACAAGAAGCTTTGTTTACTTATATGCTGGTTAGGAGTTGTTTAATGCCGTTTTCTTCTACATTTATATTTCCTATCTCTTCTAGTGTGTTTAAATTTTTGGAGATTTCTTTGTCACCGGGATTTAAAAATGATGATGCAAAGTGTGTGTTTAGGATTTTAGCTTTAGTTTCATTGTCGTTATAGGTTTAATTGTTTTTTACCTTTTAGTGGAGCTATGCCAGTTGTGTCCGTTTTTCTAGATTTAAGGTAGGACCATAAGTTTTTATTATTATCTTTAGAAATTACATTGTTTACATATTCATTTTGCAGTTTTCTGCTTACTTTCTGAATTAAATGTTTAATTTTTATGTATTTTTTTGTAGTATAATTAAATTAGTTGCCTTACATTTTTTAAATAAATGTTCTTTTTATTTATAGATTTTCTTTAGATTAGTATTAAACCAACATTTGTTCTTTTTTTTTTTAAGTTTGATTGATGGGCACAAAATCAACCATTATTGCTTTTAAGTTTGTTTTTATGAATTGCCAAATCTCTTCAACTGGACTGTTTATATTGTATTTAGTATGGGAAATGATTTGGAATTGTATAGATGCTTGATCTAGTTCTGTTGTATTGCATTTATTCTAGAGATAATTTTTTTAATTATGTTTATTGCATATTAAAAGTTGGGTTTTTATTATGTTACTTACTCTGAAGATATCAAGATCTGAAAGTCCAGGGATTATTTCATAATCTTTTACTAGTCACGGTCTGTTCGTTAAGAATAAATCTAGTATATTATAATTTCTGGTTGTTGTTGTTTTTATTAATTTGTTCTATGTTAATTTTTTGGATGGTAATATTGTGTTGATATAAGCCTTGTGTCTGCATGCCAATTTTGAAAGCAATTGGATGATTGGAAGTGTGTATATACAGCAATCATCAGAAAATGCAATCAATGTATTATCTTTTCAGCCCAAGAATTGATTGGGCTCCAAAGCAATTTATTACCCTTCATTCAATGACACTTTACCGAATAACAAAATAGGACAAATATTTATAAATTCTTTGTCCTAGTCGCTTTCCAATTAAATTATAAACGAGTCTTCAACAATTAGTTCAACTAGAGTCAGCTTAGTTTTTACGTTACTCCATGGCATATAAACTAGTTATATTTTAAAGGACATCATCTCACTTAACTTTAAATATATCTTTATCTATCTATCTATTTATCTATCTATCTATCTATTTATCTATCTATTTATCTATCTATCAATCTATCTATCTTTATATAAGACATTAGTTTGAACACCAGTATGACTAGATCACTTTATCAAAAGGGTACACGTTAGCCGGTCAGCGCGTTCGGCTAGCGTACTGAAGGTTCTGGTTTTGAATCCTTGTGTATGCTAGGATTTGTTCCCGGGTCTGGAGTGTGTCACTGAGTTTACCTAGCTCTGATGGATACCTGACTTTAGTTGGTAAAAGTAAAGTGCTGGCCACACAATATCCGAGTATGCGTATGCCATGGCCACATAAACTGGTGAATGGTGCTTCACTGTCCCCTCGGAACAATTTGGTTTGACGGGATACTTTACTTACTTTACTTGAGCGAAACAATATTTTGATGTAGAAATATTTTACATTTTAGTTCAAGACATAACTCCATAAATAATATATACACACAAACCAACACAAATATACAAACACACACAAAAAAACAACAACTAAAAACAATTACTATAAAGTCGAAAATAATGCAATTTAATTTCAAAACTTTAATGATGGAATTTATTATCATCTTTTATATTTGTTCTGACGTTGACTTATTAGGAAAGTAAAGTTGTTTAAAAAAGATTTCACTCAATAATTTTTCTTTTTCTTTTGCTGAATTAAAAACAAAAAGGGCCATATGTACTTCTCAACATATTTAAGTACAAAACCTCATAAAATAAACAGTAACGCATTTATTTTTCCCCACAATTTCTTTAGCTATATCCATAACCATTTTGTTTTTATCTTCCAAAATTCCCCCCAGCGATACTTTAATATGGTCATTATTATTATGTTTGTTGTGTGTATCAGGACCTTTGTCATTGTCTTTAAGGTCATTGTAAGAGTCTTTAGGGATTTGAGGAGCACTTTGAGACTGGAAAAAAAAAGAAAATGAAACAGTTATACATTTTGTAACACAATTGCATTTAGAATCTTACTTAAAATTTTTTTTGACATTGTGAATATTTCAAATTTTTTAGAATCTATCGTATACTAACAGGTATGTGCCTGGTCCTCCAAACCGGCCAGAAGTACAACTAAAAAAGTTTATATTTCGAATGTGACACGAATTTAAACGTGAAATTATTTTTTATTTACCTGCTACAAAGTTAATTACCCATTAAAACATTGTCTTAACAATTAAAACATCGCCCACTCCAAATTACGACGAAAATTAAAAAGCAGGTATATGCCCCGGTCTCCGAACCAGCTAAAAGTTATGTTTACATACACTCTAACTGCTCAAGCAGTTATAATGAGATTGAATATTTGTAGCAAGTTTCATGTTATTCTGTACAATATTTAAAAAGATTATCCGACATGTACATACATACACACACTTTTTGAGATTTATATATATACTAGCCGGTATGTGCCGGTCCTCCGAACCGGTTAAAGTAATTTTACATGCACTCTAACTACTCAAGCAGTTATAATGAGATTGGCGGCAAGAAATACACATTTTATGTTTCGTATACGACTCGAATTTAAACGTGATGGAATTTTGTATTTGCCCGCTACAAAGATTTATATATATATATAAATATATATATATATATATATATATATATATATATATATATATATATATATATATATATATATGATATGATATTATATATATGATATATCGGATATATAGGATATATAGGATATATATGATATATATGACATATATGATATATATGATATATAATATATACATATATGATGATATATGATAGACTAAAGGTATTTATTTTACATGTATGCAATGTATCCCTAAATGATATAGGTATACTGCGTATAATAGGTATACATTTATTCACATAATCTTTATATTTACTTTAGGGACCTTAATCTACTAAATGTATATAATATATATGCTACTGTTTCTATGTAAATGGAAGTCTATTACCATGAAGGTATTATAAACATTATAGAAGGAACTTAATTGAGTAATTCCCCACAATGCCCATATCCCTTAGTGTTAATATATCAGACTTGAACCCCCGCTTCTCTTCGAGAATGCGAGCAGAGATTACTCTCTCAGGGCTCGGAAAACGAACTCTGCTGTATCACGCAACAGTGATACATTGTCTTAAATGTTCGACAAAAAGGGTTGGGCGATCCTTGCAATCCTTTTAACCATATTACTATATAATCCTGCAAGGCGGGACAATCAAATATATCTAAACCAAATAAAGTAGGCCTATTTCGGTCAATTGGACAATAGTGGACTGTTCCCAACTGTATAGACTCCACCACGGGTCAGCTTTATTTTGTTGTTTCAGATTCAGCCACACAAAGTTCGAATATCAGTGTAATCTCATTCACATTGTCATTGTCTAAATTGTTTTCGGAACGAACTGTAAAGAAGCTTAGCTAAAATGCTATAATGAATGGTATGTTACAACTATTTTAAATTGCAATATTTTGTACTTTAAAAGCCACGTTACTAGTTTCTTACATATTTGTTGCTGTTTACGCATGATTAAGCAGATCTTTAATCATTTTGCACTTGTATTTACATTTATTCATAATTAAATGTAAACGAAATGCCATTTAGGTAAACACGTTTAGTCCTCATTAGTCTGATGAATGAGTTTTACATTTTAAAAGTATGACAAAATTTAACTTACCAATGCTCTTGACACAAAGATGACTATTAAGATAGTAGATTTTAAAAAAATCTGCATGATGTTGACTTGAAGCTCAACAAATCGGTTGGATAGTAACACACAAAGTTCTCAAGAGCGTCAGCTGATTCCCGGCTAAAGGTCCCATTATTGGGTTATATATATGGAACGTCTCTTGTTGATGTTAACAAAATAGGGATAGATAGAGATAGACTAATGGAAATGGGATTATATTGACAGAGGTCAAAGTGGCTGATGGGGAGAAAGTTAAAGACAGAGAGGGAGGGTATGGTCGGCCTTAGTATTGCTCACGTCACGTGCATTCCGATCAAGTTTTGCACAAAGGTTTTGCCAATTTGCAAACCATATTTTATTTTCAGTTCATGGCATTGCCCAGAAAAATAATCATACTCTGGACAATGGGCCTTATCATGAACCATGCTCTGGACTATTCTCTGGACAATAAATGGGCCTTACATTGAACCAGAACCATGCTCCGGACAATGAGTCTTACATTGAACCACGTTCTGGACTCTATACGATTGATCTTATAAATAATAATGCTCTGGACAATGGGCCTTACATTAAACCAGAACCATGTTCTGGACAATGGGCCTTACATTGAACCATGCTCTGGACTATTCCCTGGACAACGAATGGGCCTTACATTGATCTAGAACCATGCTCTGGACAATGGGCCTTACAGTGAACCAGAACCATGCTCTGGACAATGGGCCTTCATTGCACCATGTTCTGGACTCTAGACGACTGGCCTTACAAATAATCATGCTCTGGACAAAGAGCATTACATTGAACCAGAACCATGCTCTGGACAATGGGCCTTACATTGAACCAGAACCATGCTCTGGACAATGGGCCTACATTGAACCATGTTCTGGACTCTAGACGACTGGCCTTACAAATAATCATGCTCTGGACAAAGAGCATTACATTGAACCAGAACCATGCTCTGGACAATGGGCCTTACATTAAACCAGAAATATGCTCTGGACAGTGGGCCTTATATTGAACCAGAAGCATGCTGTGGACAATGAGTCTTACATTGAACCGGAACCATGCTCTGGACAATAAGCCTTACATTGAACCAGAACCATGCTCTGGACATTGAGCCGTACATTGAACCAGAACCATGCTCTGGACAATGGGCCTTACATTGTACCAGAACCATGCTATGGACAATGGGCCTTACGTTGAACCATAACCATGTTCTGAACAATGGGCCTTACATTGAACCAGAACTATGCTCAGGACAATTGGACTTACATTGAACCATGTACTGGACATTTAAGAAAGAAACAGGATTTAGTGCAATGAGTTTTACTTTCGCCAAAGACACGTGTAGGCCTTGACATCTGCATGGTACCATCATGGCATCTACATGGCGCCCACATGTGATCCACATTACTGCTGCTTGACATCTACATGGCATCCACAAATAAACGCTACTACATTTTCAGTGCCTTAAGTATTCTATTTTTTTCTTCTATAGATATTAATACTATTGGCCTAAATACGTAATTTCCTAATCTAGACAGTCCTCTTATCCACTCTCTCTCGCTTTTGATCCTTTTTTCATTAATATAAATAGTTATTAATGGAATAGCATGTCCGCTATTGAAAAACAAATAGATATTCAAATTCATGTTATGACTTTATATGTATTTTTAATGAATAATTGTTAAAACAATATACATGTGTATTTAGCGAAGCTATATTTTTTTATTAAACATTACATCATTTCTACATTAGATCTATAATACAAATTTTTCTATCTTGGATACTAGAGCTCAATTTTTACCCCTTTATCGATCCAGGAAAAAAAAAGTAATGAAAAAAAAACCACTTTAATTTTAAGCACCAAGAAAACACTCCAGGTATCTTAAATATCCTTTTCAGAGTAGACTTTAAAGCTGGATAAACTATATTGGCTAGAAAAGTCGTAATCGAACCTTAATGCAAGTTGTTAAATATCTATTTCCATCTTTCTTTCGTTAAATACAATATAAATAATATTTCCATCCTTAAAACGTCCAATTGAAAAAGGTTTTGAATCGCCCATCTTAATTTTTTTTTCTTTTGGTAGATCATTGACAGTGCCGCTACTCATGTCATCCCATACAACCGCACTTGTTGCCTGTACCCTTCAGTACGGGTGGTGGGCAATTGAGAAAGAGTATTGTGTTGATAATATTATTGTTGAAATAGGTTACAGATGCGGAGAGAGTAGGACTGAGAAACAATAATTGTTTACGTAAATGCAGACATTTTTTACTTATGCATACAAGGCCTATAGAGTATCGAGGCAAGGATTGTAAACTTTGTTGAGGGGGGGGGGGGGGGTGAGTGTTGCAAGGTGTTGTAGCATAAAATGCAATTTAGGGAAGCTATTGTTAGAAAGTAATACGTTGGTTAAGTTCACGATGACAGTTAATTTAGAGACCTGAAATTGGATATAAGCTTACATTTAAAATGCAGTGTAAGGCGAGATACCATCTCTTAAAAGCAATAAACTATATACGTGGCACAACGTTGCAATCGAAAATGCTAAATCTCACCCAATAAAAATAGAAATACTAATAGTATTTATATTGCGCAGCTTGCCCAATTCGCTAAAAATGCATTTTTTTTACACTTCAGTTACTACTGTTGGAGTGGAGCAGAGGACCGAAAACACTAGCTATAGATAAAAGTCTTCAATTTGAATGTTGTTTAAACTTTTTAATATTAACATTGCAAAACTTTCTGTCTTGCTGGCAACCCACCGATCCACATTCGGAAAGCTAATTGAACCACTTTCCTTACACTTTATCGATTTGGAACCTGGCATAATAAATTATAAATGTATAGAAATGAATCCATGAGCAACACATTCTATATAATGTTGTGTCTCATCTACTCACTCCATTTACAAAAATCAGCTTAAACTTTTCTTGTTTTTTTCCTTTTTTTTTCTTTATGTCACTTTTGGTGCACATTGACAATTCGCCTACAAAATTGGGCAAAAGAGAATACACATTTTATATAAAAATCAGTTACAATGAATAATTTGGGCTTTAAACTCTAACAGTCTAACCTGATTTTTTATTTTTGTCGTTAGTTTAAAATTCAACCGAAATATGTCAATGATGTAATAATCTTATGTATTTAAAAAGACTCGAAATGAAAAGATTAAAATATCATACAATTTCTTGCACATTAATTACGTCAACAATATTTAATTAATTTGTATCCCATCCCTTACCTTAAAAACTGTCAAACTTTCCAGTGACCCCTCTTATAAAATACATTATATAAATTGTTCAACTCTCCCTCCTAATTTTTTTTTTTTTTTTTTTTTTTTTTTTTTTTGTGTAGTCCCATAACCTTGGCGGTCGTTGTGGGGAGTTAACGGACACTGGATGTCCATTACAATTCAATTCAATTCAATTCAATTTTATTCAGTCAATGCGTTTTACATCGAAAATATGTGATTTTGAATGTGACATCTACAAAAAAGAAAATTACATTACAATAATAGTAAGACACAACAATGAAAATTAATGAAAAAAAACTATTATAACAATGTACATTTATGATAATATACAGAATATAAGGAAAATTATTACAATTATGATCTTATAAGACGCTTCTGTCTTGTATTATTGAACAGTTTAACTGCTTGCGGATAACAGCTGTTAACAAATCAGCTGCTACCTCTAAATGCTCGAAGGCGACGGCCATGTGGAAGAAATTCAAAATAATGTCTCGAGGGGTGGGATTTATCCTTCATAATGTTAGTCATTTTACCTGTTAAGCGCTCTTGGTATAATGTTTCTAACGACTTAAGGTTAGTGCCAATAATTTTTTCTGCATTTTTGACAACTGATTCTAGCTTGTGTAAATTAACTACAGGTAGCCTGTCGAACCAAACTTCAATAGATCTTGTCAGTATGCTTTCAATAATAGCCCTATAGAAAATAGTCATTATCACTTTATTGACCCCACAGGACTTTAGCTTTCTAAGAAAATACATTCTCTGCCTTGATATCAGTGCAGTTAATATCCCATGTTAGTTCATTGGATAAGACAGTGCCAAGAAACTTAAAATCATAAACTCGTTCTACATTTGATCCCTGTATAACCAAGGGTGGGGGTGGGGGTTCGTTTCTCCTAAAATCTATGATCATTTCTTTTGTCTTCGATACATTAAGGTGTAAGTTGTTCTGGCTACACCAGCTCACGATAGTGTCTATTTGGCTACGATAAGCGTGCTCATCTGCGTTTTTGATTAGGCCAGTGACCGTCGTATCATCGGCATATTAGTCCTCTCTTGGGCTTGGTAGACTTGGCGGCGCCCATCTCCTCTCCAAGTCGGCGGTGGATTTATAGCTGACTGCACTGAGGGTCGAACCCCTGATGCGGCGCTTGGGAGTCGAGCTCGCTGTCGACTTTGCTAACCAGCCCTCCTCATTATTCATACTAATAATATGTTTATACGGCTGACTATTATGTTTCAAAAAGAAAAGAGATACAAATTTCTACGAATAAATTAATACATTTGTACATGTTTAACAGATTTCAAATTGACTATGTCAACATATTCTAATATTTCTTACTTGGGCATATATACAAATCATAAGTATGTTTTGTAAATTATTTGTAAACAAATATATTGTATAAAAAAATTGGCCCCTAATCGTGAATTATTTTCAAAGTGTTTTTTTTTTTAAACAATGTTTCAAAAAAGTGTGGCATATGCTCAAAGATTTTACAGTAACAATAATTTGTAAAGCTATTAAACAAATATGTATCAAAGTTTCGAAAGTTCATAATTTGTTAATGTCTTTACATTGATGGTGAAACTATATGTAACATTTTATTTGATGTTTTACTCTTTGCCCTTCTGTCCTCTTGTGTTTCTAGGTTTAATGATTTAACTATTAATGTTAACAAAAACAATGATAAGATGGACCGTTTGCTTTAATATTTATGCTTTTTGATGACTCGAATGACTTCTTTTCGGAATTACCGAATCCCGTTTGCATTGTTATAAGCATCTATTGCAATTTGATCATTAGCCATACCATATTTACATGTTGTTGTAGTAACATGCCTTTTACTTTTAAGCCTGATGGCAAGTATGCAACAGACTGAAATGAAATTTAAATTTATTATTCCTTGACTGATGTGAACATAATTTTTTTACTTTCGTCCATGTTTTTATTTTATAAAAATGTATTTCAAGAAATGCAGAAGATTTACTCCACTTTTTTTTTTTTTTGAAGTTTAGATTTCTGTATATTATTTTTTTTTAAATATTTTAGCAAATAATTAAACTTACATCTTCTATAGAAAATATCCCCCAAAAATGGGCACTTATGACACTTTCACAAAATCGTCCACAGACCTTTTAAAAAGATTCCTGATTTTTCAAACGTATGTAATACAAATAATTCATCTAGATATGACTAGTGTTAGAAACAAAAGTGGGGAGGATGGGGTGGGGCAGAAAAGATCTCCTGACGGCATCCCCTTTGTTTTCTCTCGAAAGCCCTGGTGAGGACTGATACTGTAATTCATCCTCAAGCATTAATTATTAATTATTAATTATTAATAACAAATACAAAAGAAATAAGTACCAGCCACATGAAAGCTGTATCCACCTACTATATATTTTAGCAAAATAGTTTAAAGAAACAAAGTTATCTTTTATCCAGACAGATTGCCTTTTTTTGTGTTGTTTTGGTTAAAGACTATTCACCCCCTACCATAATTTGGATTTGTCCACAAGAACAATAGGGCGTTTGCAATCACGTGACAAAAAGCACGTGATTTGTGTTTACATTCTGTATTGGTGTACAAGTAATAATGGCCGCTGTATTAATAAAGTTTCATATAGGCTCGAGCTTTTTTTAAATGATGTGTTGTGTTTTAAGTCTTATTAAGATTTAAGCTGTATTGTGTATGTTAAATAAAATAGGCTATTTTATTATTATCATAGACATAGATCATAGACGAAGTGAGCCTATTAGTGACTTGACTAGATAGCCTATTCACCAACACTATCACTTGACATCGTAGCCTAGCCTACGAAACATTAAAAGTGTAGGCCTATAAAGTGAAATTGAAAGTGTAAATAGGTCTAGCCGGCCCTAGCCTAATCACATTAATCAATTAATCTACAGTACTACTATTTACCTCCTTATTTTTTAGTAGGATAGCCAATATTCAGATGTGAATTTTGCATGATAAAGAACAACTTCACTTTCACCACGTTATGTTTGTACCTCAAGTGGGTTCTTATATTTACACAAATACGTCACTAAAAACCTAAGCCACGCCCACCGAGAACGCTCTATATCCACCGCCATATTGAATTCTAGCTTCACATTAATGCCTTGAAGTCCTGATTTCAAATAGCTACCGCTAGTATTAATTCAAATCGTTTTTGTAAAGAAAATAAAAATTTAGGATAGAGAAACATACAAACAATGTTCGTATCTATTTCTTTTGATTTCATACGGCCCTAAATTAAATACGTCAAGTCGGTTTCACTATCACTCTTGGAATCTGGAACTCCATATACCAAAAGCCATGGTCATCGTGTCTAATTGGACTAGTATTACACAACATATTGAGTTAAATTTAATTAAAACTTAAATAAAATAACATTTTCCAATGGTGTAGGGCCTAATTACTTTTCCGGAAATATTATAGCATTTTTTCTTTAACGAAAATTTTCACACGACTTTTTTAAAACGAACTATTTGAAATTGATATCTCATCTATATCATCTACCTCATCTATCTCATTTATCTCATCTATCTAATCTATCAAATCGATCAAATCTATCAAATCTATCTAATCTATCTAATCTATCTAATCTATCTAAACTATCTAATCTATCTAATCTATCTAATCTATCTAATCTAATCGATCTATTCCACCTAATCCACCTAATCCACCTAATCCACCTAAACCATCTAATCTATCTAATCTATCTAATCTATCTAATCTATCTAATCTATCTAATCTATCTAATCTATCTAATCTATCTAATCTATCTAATCTATCTAATCTATCTAATCTATCTAATCTATCTAATCTATCTAATCTATCTAATCTATCTAATCTATCTAATCTATCTAATCTATCTAATCTATCTAATCTATCTAATCTATCTAATCTATCCAATCTATTTAATCTAATCTATCTAATCTATCTAATCTATCTAATCTATCTAATCTATCTAATCTATCTAATCTATCCAATCTATCCAATCTATCCAATCTATCCAATCTATCTAATCTATCTAATCTATCTAATCTATCTAATCTATCTAATCTATCTAATCTATCTAATCTACCTAATCTACCTAATCTACCTAATCTATCTAATCTATCTAATCTATCTAATCTATCTAATCGATCTAATCGATCTAATCTATCTAATCTATCTAATCTATCTAATCTATCTAATCTATCTAATCTATCTAATCTATCTAATCTATCTAATCTATCTAATCTATCTAATCTATCTAATCTATCTAATCTATCTAATCTATCTAATCTATCTAATCTATCTAATCTATCTAATCTATCTAATCTATCTAATCTATCTAATCTATCTAATCTATCTAATCTATCTAATCTATCTAATCTATCTAATCTATCTAATCTATCTAATCTATCTAATCTATCTAATCTATCTAATCTATCTAATCTATCTAATCTATCTAATCTATCTAATCTATCTAATCTATCTAATCTATGTAATCTATCTAATCTATCTAATCTATCTAATCTATCTAATCTATCTAATCTATCTAATCTATCTAATCTATCTAATCTATCTAATCTATCTAATCTATCTAATCTATCTAATCTATCTAATCTATCTAATCTATCTAATCTATCTAATCTATCTAATCTATCTAATCTATCTAATCTATCTAATCTATCTAATCTATCTAATCTATCTAATCTATCTAATCTATCTAATCTATCTAATCTATCTAATCTATCTAATCTATCTAATCTATCTAATCTATCTAATCTATCTAATCTATCTAATCTATCTAATCTATCTAATCTATCTAATCTATCTAATCTATCTAATCTATCTAATCTATCTAATCTATCTAATCTATCTAATCTATCTAATCTATCTAATCTATCTAATCTATCTAATCTATCTAATCTATCTAATCTATCTAATCTATCTAATCTATCTAATCTATCTAATCTATCTAATCTATCTAATCTATCTAATCTATCTAATCTATCTAATCTATCTAATCTATCTAATCTATCTAATCTATCTAATCTATCTAATCTATCTAATCTATCTAATCTATCTAATCTATCTAATCTATCTAATCTTTCTAATCTATCTAATCTATCTAATCTATCTAATCTATCTAATCTATCTAATCTATCTAATCTATCTAATCTATCTAATCTATCTAATCTATCTAATCTATCTAATCTATCTAATCTATCTAATCTATCTAATCTATCTAATCTATCTAATCTATCTAATCTATCTAATCTATCTAATCTATCTAATCTATCTAATCTATCTAATCTATCCAATCTGTCCAATCTATCCATCTATGTATATTATCTTATATCTATTCTATCTAATTTATCTAATCTGAACTACAACCGCCTGCCCAATCTTTATGGTTGTTGATATTTGCAAAAAAGGTAACATTTAATGGCGCAGAAAACGTCTACTTCGCACAGGCGAATCAATGTCGACTGGGAGTCTCGACCATGATCAACCTATCAATCCTGTAGGCTGTTTGTTTTGTTCTTTTTCTTCGTTTATCCCACCCCATTGTTGCACATTGTAATTGAGAGGTCACAAGTTGTACGTGAATTGAGAGGTCACAAGTTGTACGTGAATTGAGAGGTCACAAGTCGTACGTGAATTGAGAGGTCACAAGTTGTACGTGAATTGAGAGGTCACAAGTTGTACGTGAATTGAGAGGTCACAAGTTGTACGTGAATTGAGAGGTCACAAGTTGTACGTGAATTGAGAGGTCACAAGTCGTACGTGAATTGAGAGGTCACAAGTTGTACATGAATTGAGAGGTCACATGTTGTACGTGAATTGAGAGGTCACAAGTTGTACGTGAATTGAGAGGTCACAAGTTGTACGTGAATTGAGAGGTCACAAGTTGTACGTGAATTGAGAGGTCACAAGTCGTACGTGAATTGAGAGGTCACAAGTTGTACGTGAATTGAGAGGTCACAAGTTGTACGTGAATTAAAAGGTCACAAGTTGTACGTGAATTGAGAGGTCACAAGTTGTACGTGAATTGAGAGGTCACAAGTTGTACGTGAATTGAGAGGTCACAAGTTGTACGTGAATTGAGAGGTCACAAGTTGTACGTGAATTGAGAGGTCACAAGTTGTACGTGAATTGAGAGGTCACAAGTTGTACGTGAATTGCCCTTCCACAAAAATAGGGGTGGCATGGAGGTCGATCATGAACTCCGATTGTTCTGCGATTCGGGAGCAGTTGATTAGATAACAATTCGTTTTGGACGGGACAGCTGATTGAACAGTTTACATCTTGTTATTACATTTTTGGATGGTTGAAATAATGGACCCTGTTGCGGTGGGACGTTACGGCCTACGTGAAAACGGGAGAACCCAGCTGGCGTTTCCAATTTTCCTCTTTGGCATTTGTTGACATCGTGCAATTGAAATCGTGGTTTTGACCTGCTTGTTTTTCAGTGCGTTAAGCTTAAGCAATCACATTTTAATTATTTTAGGACAAATAAGAGGCTTATATTACAACAGGTTACCCAGAAGAGTTAAACATTTTACTTACACGAAAAGAGAATTTTAAACGTGTGTTGTGAAACGACCAAATGTTGCATAGTGTTGGAGAGATTCTAAAGTTTTCTTTTTAACAAATAACAAGAAAACTCCATCATCAATTGTTACATTCCAAGAATGTTTATTGACCACATTGAATAAGTTGATACTTGGAAAAAAAAAACTCTTAGCTTTATGTGTATGTGTAAAAAACACACACCATCAACTGCCCTTTAGATCTATGTGTAAAAACACATGAGTGGCAGCCTTGACTATAATACCAGATGGATGATGCTTGCCTTGTCTGGTTCCTGTAGGGCGGCGTTCCTAACCGTTGGGGTCGTGACCCCTTTTGGGGTCCAACGACCATTTCACGGGCGTCGCATAAGACCATCGGAAAACTCATTTATGTTTAAATTTTTGATGGTGTTACTTATTGAATGAATTAGATTTATTATTTAGTTTGGCTGGTTAATTAAACGCAATATAGAAAATAGTATCTTGTAAAGAAAACCAAAACAAAAATTCTGAACAAATTTTGATATTTCAATTAAAAAACAAATAAAACTGAACAAAAAAGATACTACGGAAGTCAAGGGTTAAGATACCATAAAACAATTTAATGGTTAAAGATAGAAGTTGACAATTACAAACACTAATAAGAAAATAATAAAATTAAATCAAATATAAACTCTACCTTGATGTGACCGTTATTTTGTAATTACTATGTATACAACTCTCAGGGAGATCACATTATATAATAATAATCAATGAACAAACTGCCGGCTTGTAGTAAAAATGAGATCTCAATATTTAATGCAATTTATGTACAAGATGAATTCAAATACACAACAGTTTATATAGCCTAGTCTAAACACGTCTTTCCACTACCAAATTCTTAGGTCGTCTGTCTTTATCTCCAAATGTACGCTACGTTCAATCTAACTCCTACGTCATTGTTTTTATCGTAGAACGTCACTCGTTTATTCTATACATTAACACCGGGTAAGAGATTATACAAATTATGTCCCCCTAAAACAACTATATATATTTTAAATCATCACACTTGATAAGAAATCAAAACATCCAAGTGAGAAGGCTAATAGCACGGTGATGCATGCATTTCTCTTGTATTTAGCGGGCAGCGAAGATCATGTCGATGGCTCCTCAACCCATTTCTAAAATCGCACTGGCTCTCAGGCAGTTGGACATCAGAGTTCAGCGACCTGTGCGTCCACAAGGCTTTAAGGTCCAAAAGCGCCTGAACACCATTGGACTGAGGCAAGACAGTCATCTACAAGCCCTTGCTGGTACCCTGTCTAACAAAGATAGAGCAACTAAACAGAACGATATTGAGTCCAGCCGGGCTGCTTTCAAACAGCTGGTATAGTCCACAGCATCTGAGAAGCTTGGCACAACACACAGGAAGCACCAGGACTGGTTTGACGAAAACAGCAAAGAAATCAAGACTCTACTTAACGAACAACATCATCTCCTGTATGCGCACACCAATGACCTCAGGTCTATTGCAAAGAAATAAGCCTTCACCAGAGTACGCCAAACTATCCAGAATAAACTTCTAAAAATGTATGTTGCATGGTTGAGCCAGAAGATCCTAATGGCTTAGAGGCCATGTTTTGTGTAGTTAATTGGCATCGTAATTTTTCAAAGGGACCGCGAGCCACAAAAACATTTCTAGGGAATCGCTAAAGATTAAATCCTTTAAAGGTTTGAGAATCACTGTTCTAGGGCAACATATGAAGTAGCAAGACGAACAAATAGGAATAATTTCCTTTGTGTTGTTGCTAATAGATATTATAAACTTCTATACAATTATCGAGACAAGTAGCGTCTAAACTTATATGCTACTATTATACCTACTCGAAATAGCCCGTGGGAAAACCACGGGTAGTAAAGACTTTTTTTTTGTTATAATTATATTTAGTATTGAATTTATATATCTTGTATGATTTTTCAAAAATATCTGGGAATATGAGCCGAAAGTAATGTAGACCTAAGTTTGGTTTTAAATTTAAGAAACGGCCAATCTAATTAGTTTTATTTATTTTTTTATAGAATAAGTACTCAGATAAATAAAACACAAACATAGTTTGCTTTAATTTTAACTGCCATTTTTCAATGTAGTAAATTCAAAGATGATACATTTTCCTTAAAAGCAATATTGAGCGTATTTTCTTGTTTATTTTGCAGTAGTTTTCTGTTGAGTGTTTACAAAGCGACAAAAGTTGACCATAGATGAAAACTTCGACATGATCGAATGTTTTTTTCTTAAAATGTTTAATTGCTATTGCAAAAGCCAGAGTGATTGGAAATTGTTGACGTTATAGATAATAGTCTTGTGTTTAGTGTTGAGGAACCACGTAGTTGATATAATAAATAATATTTGGATTAAAAGACTATCAGTTTTATTGCATTCTGAGAAGATCACTGAAGTGTTCAAATTGCGATTTACTTCCTTTGCAATGAAACAACAGCCGTTGCAAAGACAATGGTTTAGATTGAGATATCTCAAAGGCATAATGATTAAATTTTCATTATTGCTCTTTCCTTTGTTGTAAGACATTATTACAATTGGTGTCATATTTTTAATTTAATTTTAATTTCTGAACAAAAATTCCAAAGAATGGTTAAAGTTTAAGGAGAAAAGAATGGGTGAATGGAAAAATTAGAAATTGACTTTACGAAGACCAACATAATATAGACAGTAGCGTAGCCAGTGGGAAGCAGGGGGAGTGACCGCTCCCCCTACGACCATTTTCGGAAAACAAGGGCCTTTTAGGGAAAAATAATTTAATAATTTTAACAAGCCATGTAGCACAATTTATATTGTTTCTAATATTATTTTTTCTAAATTGCATTTCAACAATTTAATTGGTTACAATATGATTAATGAACCTTGTTAGATATAGTTAATTTAAGTTTAATTTAATTTGATACGAAGAGAAGGTCACACTCTAGCAGGGGTCGGCAACCTTTTGCTAATGTTGTGCCAAGCTAGGATTTCTAAATCATCCAGCGTGCCAACAGCCTAAAAGTCAACCTGCTCTATTATACTTATTTTCTTATAAGACAAGTAGGTATTTCAAATCCGCATCTAGACAAAGGCCAAAAGCAAAGGAACTCTCTAGAGAAAATCGTTAAGGAGTTTTATATTTAATGAATAAAATAATGTGTTTGTGATTATCATCCTTTTTATTAGCATGTATACCAAATACAAAATTATATTACCAAACTTTCACATTTATGGTAACTATTTTGTAAATGTTATCATTTAGTTGTCAAGATACATATCTATCAACTGATAATATTGATTATAATATTTTGTTCTCAGTTTAACTGAGATGTTCTTTAATTTATTATGGTGAAGACATCTCACTAATGACGTTAAGCGGAATTGATACAAAGTAATCATACAAACTGGGTAGTTAATGTAATGTTCATAAAATATGCATAATATTTTATATAAGTCATATAATATTTATAAAATTTTCAACTACTTTTTGACCGTTTGGTCATTATAAATTTATAATTTGTATGTCATTTATTTTTTTATCAAATACAAATAAAATAAAATATTAGAAATATTAGCGGAAATAAAATTAGCTAATTATCTCCCTTTAAATAAAATAAAGATTCTAAATTTGATTCAATTGTGATGCCAAACAAGTAATGTTTTGTAATATAACAAATATTACTGACTTATTATTATTTCTTTACATAAACTAGCGTTGTGGTATTCATTACAAGATTTAATTATTAGAGGTATAAAATTAATTTACGTTAAACAGTTGTAAGTAAACATTTCTTGCATTTATTATTTGTCCATACAACCCTGAGGAGTTTATCTCTTAAACAAGTTGGCACATTTCGATGCCCATTTCATTAAAGGTTTAAAATTTAACTGGCTACGTTTTCAAATCGTCAATATCCTTACACTTAATAAGTATCTCCATCTAAGAAGGTCGAAGTAAGATTAAGCCAGTTATGCTTGATTGTGTATGAAAAAATCTATTTGAAAGTCTTGAAATTCGGCTTTGAGTGCTTCGATGTGCTTCTGAAAAAGCCCAACTATCTATCTTAATATATGTCTTTGTAAAGGGAAGTACATAAAGTTAAATGTTGTGAAATTGATTTCACTAAATATAAATATTACTGAAAATATAGGTTTTTTTTTGTTTTCATCAATAATAAATCACCTCTTGGAGGTCTCTCGCGTGCCATTGAAAATCGCTCTGCATGCCAACTTTGGCACGCGTGGTTTAGGTTGCCGATCCCGTTTCTAGTGGATACCAGGTCATAAGCAGGAACTTAGAGTGTACAGGAACGGCCAACCGTTTGTGCCTAACTTTTACGGTGATGTATCAGTAGTGGTGCGTGGACACAGTTCTCCAAGCCCCAAAAGAGTACGCTCTCTCGCATTCTCAAAAAAAGCTGGGGTTCAAGTCTGGCGTACTCACTGAAAAGTACTACTGTGATTGAAAGCGCGCTGGCTCTCTCTTTCTCGGCCGTATACGTGTAGTGATCGAAAACATGGTTACATGAACTTCGAAAAATAAAAAAGATACCCACAGAATTTAAAAGAAAGAAGAAAAGAAGAGAAATAACTTGTTTTAAAGAAATTCCGTTTTCTAAGGATATAACCAACGGGCGTGGTGTTTTAATAGCTGAGAGGAAAAAAATTAGAAAAGAATAGAGCGTTCCTATAACGTATCATATTTTTTGTAATTGACACATAGATACAATAAAAATGTTGAAACTCTATTTTTTTTAAAATCTCTTTAAAAATGTCTATAAAGGCGATTTATCTCGTCTTTTAAAACGAAGAATAATTAAGTGCAATAGAAGCATTCGCATTGATTCTATAAATATTTTTCGACACTAGATACTCATCTCGAAAACGAGCAGTAGATGCAATCAATTTTGCAGAAATTCCCATCACTAATAGTTGCTAGTAAAAATCGTGAATGGTTAAAAAAAAATACTGCACTATTATACAGTGTGTGTATCCCGAGGCACAGAATCATCATCATCATCAACATATATAATTACCGTGAGTTTGTTTATATGTTTGTTTATATATATATATATATATATTTATATATATGTTTGTTCGCTATAGGCTCCTAAGCCGTTTGACTATTCGGGCCAAAAATTAAATGTATAAATTGGAAACGTCCTCCAAAAGATAATTTTATTTTATCACTTATAATCATAAATGTGTTGATTTAAAAAATCCAAAATGTCATATCCATCTATGCAAATAAATATAACGGTACATAGCAAATGGCCATTTCCGTTCATTTACTATATTGAACGCGACATTCACTATGTTGAACGCGAGGGTCTTTCCGGGTTTTCCCAATTCTACTGTTGTTTTTTTAATGTGGCGAGACCTTTTTTAAAAGCTACGCACTGCAATTTGGCTTAGAGAGTTTCAATGGTTTACTTTAAACAAAATACTAGCGTATGACGTAATGTCTATGAAATTATTTTTTAAATTATTGATGTTTGCATTATCCTTTTAAGTAAAAGTAACCAAATGTTTTAATTATTTAATGGATTTACGTTGTTATTGGAAAATATCCTTTAAAAGGCGACTTTATACACCCTATAAATTAAATGATACGAATTATAAAAAAACAAGTTAGGCTTATAAATGATTACTTTCAAATACCGGGTACCATAAGATTGACAGCAACAATATAAAATAAAAACTAAATACCGAAAGAAACATTAACAATACTGTTTTATTGATACAATAAGCAAGAACAAAAATTAAATACCGAAAAAATCTTTCTCACTTTAGTTTTTATTTCATTGAAATATTATTTTCTATGTTTTTAAAATATTTTTTACCTTTTTTATTGTTTTGTATTTATGTTTTTTTTCTTTCAGATTGTATATTATTTTTAATTTAATATAATTAATAACAAGTCAAGTCAACACAACTGTTCGCTACATTTTAATATCGAATTTAAAAGTCTCTTTAAAAAACCCGGACTAGCCTTTCGGCTCTTGTGTCCAGGGCGTAACGCTTAGGATTGAGCAATCTCTGTCCAGGCTGCAGCCACCCAACGACACGCCCAAGGCGTGGCGTGCCGTGTAACGGGGAAGGTTTCCGCAGCCCAGCGATCGTTCACTGCGGTTCCCCTAAGGATCATTATCGTAGTGGCTCGCCCGTATACCTGCACTGTCACCCGGTAGCACATATCCTATACTATAGGTACATGCATCCAGGCACCGGGTGGTTCTCGAGACGGGATTGCAGCGTCCATTGCTTCCTCCCCCTGTGCCCCATGCGTTCGCCCGCCAGTGTATTCTTAATGGGAATGTATCGGCGGTTTACACACTACGCCAGTCCTTGAGGCCACAATTCTTATGCATATGTCAGGTTCAGGTCGACCAGAAACAAAAAAAAAATAACAAAAACTAAATACCGAAATAAACATTCTCAACACTGTTTTATTAATACAATAAGCAAGAACAAAAATTAAATACCGAAAAAATCGTTATCACTTTAGTTTGTATTGTATTGAAATATTATTTTCTACGCTTTTTTTATTATTTACCTTTTATTGTTTGGTATTGTGGTTTTTTTTTCTTTTAGATAGTATATTATTGTTAATTTAATAGGCTATTTTTAATAACAAGTCAAGTCAACACAACTGTTTGCTACGTTATAATATCAGACGCTTGACAGTAACAATTATTATGCATATGCCAGGGTCAGAAACAATTAAAAAGAGCAAAAACTAAATACCGAAAAGAAACGTTCATTTTAATAGTCTCTTTTCTTTCTCTCTTAACATTAATATTAACTTAACTTAACTAATATTGTAATATTGTAGTCGTTCGTTTCTCCGTCATTTTGACGGGCATAACCACTAGTTATCTTATAATACTTGATACGTACGAATTCTTAGTTATTCTATTAATCTGGAACATTTTCTAAAAGTGGGGCCTTTTTCCTAAAAGTACGCTCCCCCCTAGCGTCAAAACCTGGCTACGCCACTGAATATAGATCTAGTTTTATATTTTCTAAATTGAAGAGAAAAGAATTTAAGAGATAAAAAGGTATAAAATTAGAAATCAAGCTTTAGAGATTTTACTAATAAACTTTTTAAACATTCCAAAAAAGTCTTTAATCTTGCATACAGGTGTGTATGTTTGCGTGTGTTTGTGTGTGTGTGGCAGTAAGGCAGACAGCAGACGGACAGCAGACAGACAGAAAGGGACAAAATCTATAATCTTTGCCCACACACGTTTAGGTTGAGACCTATTTAAAATGCTAAGATTGAACGTCGTCTGCTATACATGTTTCAAATCAGGATTTACGTACTCTTAAAAACTAATCGCTATGCTATTTACAAAACAATTAAACAGAAATAGCCACATTAGAGGGGCCTTATTCAAAATTGTGTAGATAAACACGTGTGGGCCCTCTGGGCATATTAATATTGTTTAGGCTTGGATATTTCTGTTTTTTGATGACTCGTAAACTCATGTTTCAGAATTTACGATCACAAACGAAATTATAGACCTACGCTTTGATTTTATCAATGAAAAACTATAAACTTTTGTCATGTAGAAATGTAGAAAAATGGCTTTATAGAAGGATTGTCTGTAATATATTATAAGATAAGAGCACTCTAGAGACGAAATCGAAAGCTGTATACAAGGGCATAGGCGAAGGCAGTACATTAGATGGTCGAGCTACACACATTAGAGAAAAGAGGACTGCGTTCAAACAAAATCCATCTACAGCTCAAGATGCCAAGTGTAAAAAGAAAAACATTTGCAGCTCGCTCCCACAGCGTCGTAGCTTCCCTGCGGTGGATTGAACTTTTGAACACAATAAAACATGCTGACAATATAGACATTTTTATAACAAAATTAAAGACACACTTTTTCGATGCTTTTTAATAACAGATGGTAAAGCGCATTCGAATATGTTATATGTAATTTGTAATAGATTTAAATTAAAATTAAAACAAAAATATTTTTTAACGTAAATGTTTATAGAAGGAGCGACTGTAAAATATTATAAGGTAAGAAGTGAAATTCTGATTAAAATCAAAAGTTGAATTGAATTGAAGCCTTTTGGGTCACATTTTTATTTGCTGCGCGACTCTAGCGCGACACGACTCTGAAGGTCTAAAAATAGCGCAAGCGATTATCTTATTATAGTCTTTGATTCTACGTCATCTGTCTATACTCTCAAAACAAAAAGTTGCTAAGCATTCCGATACACTGATCGACGTCATAGCCCACAGTTAAACAAGCCATTGTTTGGTTTTCAAAGAGTGCCCATAAGGAGAGTGCCACTTTCCGGAATACTCAGGCATTACAAATTTTGCACCCAGCTGGCCATACAACTCCCTTCCGCACATGTACATAGAATACAATTCAAATCTGGTTACTCTGAATAAATGTCCCTTAACGATATTAAATAAATCAACATCAACTTCCTGCTTCTGCTCTGCCTGCCACCCTAAACCCAAAACAAGCTTTGCCTGTCATAAATAAATGGCGAATGGAAGGAGTTATATACATCACCGCCACTCGCTTCGCACCTGTTGCAAAAGTATCTATTGAATAAATAATTGCATGGTGGTGAACTCCATCTGTCAAATTAACGTCTCTCAGCGTACCCAGTCCAACTCATTTCTCAGTTATTGACGTAAATGAGAAAGACTTACTATAAATACAACGCACTAAACAATAATTGATAATAACCTGCAGCTCAAAGTTGCTTCTAGCTGTACAGATAATTTTCAAACAATTAGCTGAAGCGAAGAGTTTTTAAGCCATCATCTTGAACATGTTTAGCAAAGCAACACTTTACGTGGTCTTCTTTTTGTATGGTGCTTTGGTAAGTAAAATATATTGAATTGTCTTAATGAGACCATTTTTACTGTGATCCAAATACCAGTCATTTTGATGAACTCTTTGTCGAAACCGCGTATGAACCGAATGTTGGCGGCAACTTCGGTGTTTTGCTATTCTAAAAATGTGCAAAGCTTCATCTTATTCTCTTTAGAATATCCACTTTGATTTCCCCCCCCCCCCAAATTACACCCCGTTACGCGGCTCACAGAATGGGCTCGGTGGCCGAGCGGCAGTTAGTTTGACTGGCGATCCGAAGTTTCTGGGTTCGAATCCTGGTGCAATCAAGGATTTTTTTTAGGGTGCACCTGAGTCTACCCAGCTCTGATGGATACCTGATACTAATTGGGGTAAAGTAAAAGCGTCAGGGAATTGTGCTGGCCACATATCCCCTCGTATGTCGTGGAAACTGATGAACGCTGCTTCACCATCCCTGTGATCCGTTTGGTCCAAAGGGTACTTTACTTAAGCAGCTTACAGTGTACCCAATCTTCTTGATAGACATAATAATTTAAAAAAAAAAACTTTTCCTATTCTATATCGTAGGTTCTCAGCGGGGGCGTTATCGCACCCCCCCCCCCCCCTAAGGGGACGGTAAAAAGATCCAGACGTTCTCACGGGCGATAGGGGTGATGAAGGGACCGTGGGCAGTACGAACGCTCTTGAATTATTTTGAACACACACTCTGCTATTGAGATGACCAATAATACCAAACTTTAAAAGTTCTTTAATTATAACCTTGATCTATTGCTATACTTAGACGGTTTATGAGAACGGCAGATTGGGGTAGGGAGGATTAGATTATGAATGAAATCTGACATATCTGCTAAATATCTGCTATAACCTAAGAGTGCAAAATATACAAGAAATAATAAATAAGAATCACAATCAAATAAGAAATATTAAATATCTCTGAATAGGATCGGTTTAAAACGAAGTTCGATGCTTACGTTAATTATCGCAGTTTCAGATCGGTTTGGTTTTAATTTTAAATAATATATGTTTAAATATAATTTATAAAAACAAGCTTTGATATCGACAGGCACTAAAACAAATAATATATTTACTCATCATAGTAGACCGAAACTTGTGTATAACTAGAAATAAAAGTTGAGTAATAGCCAGGGCCGTATATAGGATTGTGGAGGCCCTGTTGCCAAATGTATGTGGGGGCCCCTCGTGACCTCGCTTCTGCCTTCAAACATTGCTGTGTTAGCCTGTGTACAGTGTTGCTGATGCTGAATGATAACCAATAACCCCCTCTGCCTGACTCTGACATTTCTCTATGAAACGTTTAGGCCTACTTGTTTGCCATAACGTTCATCGTGCGCTTGTACAACGGCACTATTCTAATTGCCACAACAAAAGACTAATCATTTTTTATTTGTTTTTTTTGGGGGGCCCCTTTTGCGTGGGGGCCTCTGTTCCAATGGAACTTGTGGAACATGCCTAAATACGCCAGCTGATGAAGATAGTGATGAGTATAACTTGATGAGCCCACGCCAACAAACATTCAAGCATTACTTTTACTTTTTTTTTTATTATAGAAGGGAAAATTTGACATTTGGCTACAAAAATAATTAAAGGTCACTAAAGGCAAATTTTTATTGAACTAAAAGATTTTTTGGGAAAAATACATTTATAACACACTATTATTGATATATATTGATATTATTGATTACTTTTTGCATTTAACCTCCCTCTCTCTCTATATATATATAAATATATATATATATATATATATATATATATATATATATATATAGCCATATATATATATATATGTAGCCTATATATGCGCTGGGTTTTTTAGCTTTTTATATATTATATATATTTTTTATTAAAGTCTACTTAATATATGTACCATTTTGGGAGTCCCAATTTTTCAATGAACTTCAAGCGTTGACATTATATAAAGGGAGATAAAAACTGTTTAAAATGACTACCATTCTAATGTCGCTTTTGTAGTAAATTAATTTTTTTTTTTGTTTCCTTACGCCAGGCTGAACCAATGCCTATAGCTCAAGACGAACAATCTGCAATTTCCGATTTTATTGGAAAAAGGCTTGTAGGTGTCTCTTTTTCAGTCTTTATCTCGTTCTCTAAATGTATATTTTATCTAATCAATCAATTTTAATATCTTTACTACTATCTTTCTATCCATCTATCTATCTAACTATCTATTTATCTTTCTATTTAGTTATCTCTCTCACTATCTCTCTCTCTATATATATATATATATGTGTGTGTGTGTATAGATTCTAACTATTTATATATCTTTCTTTATCTTTCTCTGCCTCTCTCTCAATATATATATATATATGTAGCCTATATATACGCCGGGTTATTTAGCTTGTTATATCTTATATATATTTCTATTTAAGCCTACTTAATATATTATGTACCATTTTGGGAGTCCCAATTTTTCAATGGAACTTCAAGCGTTGACATTATATAAAGGGAGATAATAACTGTTTAAAATGACTACTATTCTAATGTCGCTTTTGTAGTAAATTAATATTTTTTTTGTTTCCTTACGCCAGGCTGAACCAATGCCTATAGCTCAAGACGAACAATCTGCAATTTCCGATTTTATTGGAAAAAGGCTTGTAGGTGTCTCTTTTTCAGTCTTTATCTCGTTCTCTAAATGTATATTTTATCTAATCAATCAATTTTAATATCTTTACTACTATCTTTCTATCCATCTATCTATCTAACTATCTATTTATCTTTCTATTTAGTTATCTCTCTCACTATCTCTCTCTCTCTCTATATATATATATATATATGTGTGTGTATATTAGGGTGTCCCAGAAATGCTAAAAAAAATATTTTTTTTTAATCTTTGGTGTCTCACCCCCTGAAATGTGTCTCTTGGGTACAATGAGTGAATTGGTGAAGTTGTAGCTCATTTGAACAACATTTAGAGGTCCCCCAAGAGCTTTTAAAATTCCAGTATTAGGCCAACATAAAAATCCAGACGAATCGTGGCTCAAATAACTTGCAGTTTTTGCATGCCATATATGAATAAAATGAAGTTTAAATATACTTATATTTACCTCATTGCTACCATTAACTAGAGTTGAAATTGTGTGATTCTTAATTAGAAAATGTAATAAATGCGAGAAAACAAATAAAATACCTAATGTGCAAAACTTGTGCATATTTTTTGAAGATTTGATTGTTTTAAACTAAGCAGTTTTTGAAGTTCCAAAAAAAAAGAAGAACAGGATCAATTGGATCTGTGGACAAAAAGCTTGCTGCTAAAGAAAAACGAGTTGCTGAGCGTCAGAAACAATTTATCAGGGATGTTGGTGATGCAGCAAAAGATGCTACATCACCATGGGTTACCATCAGGTTCAAGTGTAGAGTCAGCAGTAGACATAGAACAGCAACTGGATGTAGGTGGTTCTGACAGTGATACAGACACACATTCAATGACATCATCCATTTGTCGGGATTCCAGTGACGATGCAGAACCTGATGAAGAATTTGTCATCCAATCAGCATCCTCAAGCAAAACTAATTCTGCAACACGACATCGCAGACGAAGCATCATATCACCAAAAGTTGCTGCAGTGCTGGACAGAACAAACACCAGCATTAGAAAATCTACAATGATACTTGCATCCGCATTCAACGAAGCTGGTGTTCTGACATCTGACACAGTATTTTCCAAGAGCACAATGCATCGTCATCGCAAGCTTCGTCGTCAACAAGCTGCAGCACGTATAAAAGAAGACTATATTCCCTCAAAATCAATTGTTCATTGGGATGGTAAGCTATTGCCTGATGTTACCGAAGAGGTTACCAACAACGTCGATCGATTACCTGTCCTGCTATCATCACTTGTCGATGGCACTACAAAGCTTCTTGGTGTTCCCAAGTTAGCATCCGGGTCAGGACGGGCAGCTGCTGATGCAGTCTATGAACATATTAAATCGTGGAAGTGAGAATCTTTGGTCATCGGCATGTGCTTCGACACTACGGCTTCCAATACTGGAAGACTCAATGGAGCTTGCACTCTGTTAGAAGTAGCCCTGGGACGTAATCTATTATGGATGGCATGCCGTCATCACATGTTGGAAGTACTCCTTTCCGATGCATTTAATGTTTGTCTTGGACCATCCACTGGACCAGAGATTTTGTTTTTTAAGAGGTTTCGAGAAAAATGGCCAGAATTAAACCACACACCCGAAGCCAGATCCGCCCCTTTGATAATCGTGTCCGATTCGATTAAAGAACTTGAGGTCAGTCATCCACGTGATGATTATTTGGAATTTCTTCTGCTTGCTGCACAAATGGTTGGGTTGGAGGTTGATGTCAGCATTCGCAGACCTGGTGCCCTACATAGGGCAAGGTGGATGGCAAAAGCAATCTATGCATTGAAAATCGAACTATTGTTTGCAGGCAACGAAACCATCTTTCAGTTAACAGCTCGAGAATTACAAGGTATTCAGCGCTTTAATCGGTTTACCATAGGTGTTTATCTTCAATCATGGTTTTCATGCAGGCTCACCGCAGATGCACCTGTGAATGATACCTTGTTGATACAGCGTTTATACGAATATGATGATGCTGTTCTTCAATCGACTGGATTGAAAATGATGGTGCGTCACTCGTGGTACTTGAGTCCGGAACTGTCGACGCTTGCGTTATTTTCAACCCTTTTGTCGGACAAAGAAAAAACTGGCCTTGTTCGGACAATGCAATCAGAACGTGGACCGCATCTCATAAAAACTCTACCAAAAAGTGTTGTTGATTTGCGTGCTTCTACCACATTTTTTGAAACATCCAACATTGATGCCAGTTTTCTAGATGTTCCTGTTGAAGCATGGTCAGATACACCATCTTTTAAAGTTGCAGCAGATTTTGTAAAGAATCTGGCTTGTATCAATGACTCTGCAGAGCGAGGTGTAGCATTGATACAAAATTTCAATGACAGTATCACCAAGGACGAAGAACAAAACAATTTTTGCTCCAAGTGGTTGACAAACATCGGAAAAATTTTGCAGAATGTAATCGTGAACAGCTGGCTAAAATTTAAATTTGAAGAACTTTTTTAAATTTTTGTCTACCCTACAGTACAAAGTACAAGATAAATATTAGGAATGCTTAATTGCATTGCTTATTATTATTTTTCAAGCAGATTGACATTCTTTCAAGAATTAACTTGACAAAATGATTAAAACTTTTTTTTTCATAATTTTTTACTTAAATTTCAAATTTAAAAATATAAACCATTCAAGATTTATATATTTTGTTTCATTTAATATTATAAACAATACTAAGCATCAATTTGTTACTTAATATATCAGTTTCGCATATAATGCAACATTAACGCTGTATTAGATTTGACCGCGAATGATTTTACACCAAAATCTGGAACTTTAAACCTCTTGGGGAACCTCTAAACATTGTCCAAATGAGCTGAAATTTTGCAGGTTAACTACTGTTACCATACAGACATATTCTGTGGGGTGAGACATCAACATTTCAAAACTTCATTTTTTTGGGACACCCTGGTGTATATAGATTCTAACTATTTATATATCTTTCTTTATCTTTCTCTGTCTCTCTCTCAATATATATATATATATATATATATATATATATATATATACATATATATATGTAGCCTATATATACGCCGGGTTATTTAGCTTGTTATATCTTATATATATTTCTATTAAAGCCTACTTAATATATTATGTACCATTTTGGGAGTCCCAATTTTTCAATGGAACTTTAAGCGTTGACATTATATAAAGGGAGATAATAACTGTTTAAAATGACTACTATTCTAATGTCGCTTTTGTAGTAAATTAATATTTTTTTTTGTTTCCTTACGCCAGGCTGAACCAATGCCTATAGCTCAAGACGAACAATCTGCAATTTCCGATTTTATTGGAAAAAGGCTTGTAGGTGTCTCTTTTTCAGTCTTTATCTCGTTCTCTAAATGTATATTTTATCTATCTATCAATCAATTTGAATATCTTTACATCTATCTTTCTATCTAGCTATCTATCCAACTATCTATCTTTCTATTTATTTATCTCCCTCTCTCTCTCTCTCTATCTCTCTCTCTCTCTGTTTATTTGTGTGTGTGTGTGTGTGTATAGATTCCGATCCACATTGGTTACTTTGGAGACATCTGACCTATTTGTGTCATATTTTACTTATGCAATCTAGCTTTAGGCATTTGTATTCCATAGGTGAGTGGTCAATTTATCCGACTGCCAAGCGGGCGAACCTTGGTCGATTCCGCTCTGATATCTACTACTTTTTTTTTGGTATAAATTCCATAAATTTTTATCAAAGAATGTATGATCTTTAGGACTTAAATCTTTCTTAAAATGTTTTTAGTTAATATAATATGATAATTATATTTTAGACGCAAGCGTAAGACGGGTGTTTGATTCTCATCCACAGGGATAGTCCTAACTTTTCGTTAAATAAAAAGACATACTTTTTTTTTACCTGATTACAATATTTATTTTAAATTACTTTCTTATACTTTTTTTATTAAATAATACTAATTATATTTTTAATATTATTATAGCTTTATTTTCATTGCATTTTATAACATGTTTTTCTGTTGCTATAAGCCTATTTAATATTTCCCCGGGCATTCCCTAGCTGAGTGATTAGTTTATCCGACTGCCATGCGGGCGACCTGGGGTCGATTCCACACTGATATCTTGTTTTTGTCTCTTTTTCAGTCTTTCTCTCTAAATATATGTCTATACATACATATATACATATCTTTTTAGATTTACCTACCCAACTACCTACCTACTTATCTACCTACCTTACTATATATATAGAGAGAATAATAATATGGATATGTTCTATGCAAACATAATAGACATCTAATGAATCAAAACTTACACGGAGCCTAAATTGCGTTAACACTAATACATATATTCTTGTTTGTGAAAAATGTTCACCAGTTTCCGTTTCGATTTTTCACTCCAGGCTGAAGCATTGACTATATTTAACAACCACAAGAAAAAGATCCGGAGTACATAAATAAAGGACGTACGAGTCTCTTTCTCTTTCTTTCTCTCTGTGTGGTCCGAGGATATAATTATAATGTAACTGGACCAATATATATATATATATATATATATATACTATATAGATGTATATATATTGGTGTATATATATATACTAGTGGTTATTCCCGTCAAAATGACGAAGTAACGAATGACTTCAATGTTTTTGCTAAGAGAGAAAAAAAAATACAATAAAAAATGAAGTGAGAAAGTTTCTTTCGGTATAAATTTTTTGTTCTTTTTTTTTTAATTGTTTAAAGTTGCTAATTAAATAAACTAACCCATAAAAAAACTAAGTTTTTATTATACTCCTTTTCTTTGTAAACTAAGTTTATATTTAATTTATATTTTGATAGATTAAAAAAAATATAAGTATACATTATATCTTATGAATTTCCACAATAAAATTTTGCGCATCCTTTTTTTTTCTAGCTTTGGTTCGAAAAAACCATAAAAAGATACATTGTATCGTTTTCATTCTATTTTTTCGCAAAAACGAACATATCCGAAAATTTTATTTACTTTCGTCTCTTCCGGTAGAAGGAGCCATAATTTACGTGAAATATAATCTTCGATTCGCAAATTGGTCGAAGGAATTCGTAACTATTACATAGGCTATGATGCTGAAAATTTGATAGAGTGTATTGTTAGTCGGGACAAGTCTGCTGCCTAAGTTCAGCTCGATTGGACTACGGGGAGTGGTCGAAAAATCGATGCAAAGTTTTGCTAACAAACATCCAAGCAGATTACAAGCAAGCAGACAGACAGACATTGCAAGTTAATAGAAAGGGAGTAAAAATGTTCTCAATAGCGACGTGAATCGATTAAATAATTAAAACACTTGGTTACTATTACTTAAAATTAATGTAATAAAGCAAAAATTTACAATTAATAGAAAAGGAAATGAATTGATAGACATTTCCTCATAAGCTAGTGTTTTTTTAAACTGCATACAACTTTCGAATTCATTTTACTTTTTCATTGACAAAATCGTCGCGATTAACTAAAACAGAAGTGTACAGTACAAAAGGGAATCGGGAATTCCGAAAAGAAGACATTTGATTCATCAAATAGCAGAAATATTAAAGCAAACGGGACAACTTATAATAGTCTCTGGTAAATAAAAAAAAAAGAAAAGATATCGAAGTGATGAATATGATTAAGACGTAACTTTTTTTTGTGCTACTTAATCATAATAATACTTGAATAGTGCATATCCCGTTGTGAACAGTTCTATGTGCTGTCAACAGTCACAGACAGAAAAGATATAATCAACAGTTGTTTTATCATTTACAATTTACAATTACTGTCTTGGACGAGTTTCCATTTTTCAAATGGGTAAAAAAAAAAAGCAAGACAAGAAACACAAGACATGTCTGTTAGTTTTTACAGAGACAATCCATGCGTAAATAGAATAATTTTAAATGATATAAATGAAAAAAAAACTGGAGTCTATGTATACATTTTGGTGATATTTTGCGGATGTGGTTTTAATATGAACGACCCCTGTCCTTTCCTGAATTAGAAAAAAAAATTTAGTGGGTCATAACTCGAAATAAAAACTTTAAAATAATGAGCAGAAACATGTTACAACTGGACATGTAATATTTAATAGTCAAATAGTTGTTTGGGAATATAATAAACCAATTCTGTTGGGTGAATAGTTTTTTTGGTTCATGCGTACATTAAGACTACAACACTATATTTGTAAAAAATGATTGGTTTCGTGGCTATATTTCTATCCTTCATCTGCTGGAGCAACGCCTTAAAACTTCAGTTAGGTAAGCAGCCCTTTTAATAATCTTGTACATCTTTATAAAAAAAAATTATAATGTTCACAATCTATCTTTTTTTTCGGCCACATCTCACATCGGTGAGAATCTTTAGAATCGTCATTGAGCCAGATAATACAAAAGCTGAAACTGATACTTTTACATGTATGTTAAATAATATGATAATGTGCGTGAATGTCTATTTTTATAAGGGTATATTTATGTACATACGTATAAATAATTCTTTTATATTGATTAAAATTTGCTGAAAAAGGGGAAATGTATGTAATCAAGTCAAACTTCCATTTGTTTGGATCAATAAAGTAATCTTATCTTATTTGAATTTTTAAAAATCAGCAACATCTTTTTTTACTCGCAGTACAACCAGCAACGCAACACACAAACATGTTTTGTTAGTAAATGATTAGGACTGGGATACACATATAACCTTTTAGGTTCACCATGCATGCATAATTGTTAAGACTGGTCAATAGCAGGCTGATTCTGAACTGATGCTAAATTCTGTTCTAAATTGTTGATAAAGTTATATTATATTTAATTTAAAATATCTAAACAGAAAAAAATTGATTAAATAAATCAAACTTTAATCAGGGTATGCAACACTTTGCATCATTGAGCCGCTGAAGAAATTTGATTCATCAAACGGGCAACACATTGAAAATATTTATTCACATTTATATATATATATATATATATAATATATATGACCCCTCGGTCACCGTTAAATCATCTGGGATACATCGTCTGCGATTGAATCATTTAAACCCTACTGCCTCACAGTTCACAAATTTAAATGTTTTAGAAACAAAACTAATTAGATTTTTTAAAAAATGTGGGATTGTATTTAACGAATGTTTGTTAATTTTTTAAGTAATTTATTTAATTTTCATTATATTCATTCCGCACAACTGAATGTATAATATGTACATTATATCTCCATTTATTATCTTGATTTCATCTATTCATATAATCTATTCATATAATCTTTAACCCAAGATTGCTCTCAATAATTTCCATTCTTACTGTTGAACATAACTGTTGTACATTTTGTACATTACTGTTGTACATTTACATTAAGGCCAAACCTCATCATTGATACACGACCTATGTGTGTGTGTTCAACCTATCATATTAGTTAATTTAAAGACACGGGACCTTATTGTCTCATATTATACTTTTGCGATTTCACTTCAGAAATGTGTCTTCTCTAGCTAATTCCTTAACCTATATGTCTCCGAGCAGACCTGCCAACGTCCCAAGAAAAAAAGTCTGTATGGGGCGTGGGGGGTTGCGCGTGCGCAAAAGTTATGTATTTTCAATAATTAGTAGGAATATAACTACCTGTTGTATTGTTTGTTACTGATGTCATTAGTTTAAATTTTAATTAATAGCACATTTGTATTTAACTTTAAAGAAAATCAATAGGACTAATTTTTAAGCTAAATAATTAAATACTGTAATACAATATAAAGGCTCTAGGCCAATACTATAGATATAGACCAGTGATGGCGAACCTATGGCACGCGTGCCACAGGTGGCACGCAGAGCCATTTCTCTGGGCAGGCGAGCATTTACCAAAAGTGGAACAGCTTAGTTATGGCCAGAGCGCTAGGGATGGGGTCGTCGATTTAAAAGGCTGCCGGATACTCCATGTGCTTGGGTGAAAGCACAGATGTAAAAAATCATGCAAGCATATAGGCTTGCTGTAATTTGCGTTATGCAGTTGATGACATTATGAGAGAAGAGCTGATGAAATTGTTATCTTTGCTAGAAAGAACACAAGGGATAGATATCCTAAATGCTATTATGGCATCTTTTTTTTGCCACAAGATATAAAACCAGAAAAAGTTGTTTAAGTTACTAGTGACAGGGCACCTTCCATGGTGGGGGACGCATCTGGTTTCAAAAAGTTTTATTTTCAAGAAGCAAAACACCCAGTCATTCAGTTACACTGTATTATACACCAAGAAGCTCTTTGTGCCAGGGATAGCAGCAAGAAATTAGATGATTCCCTCAAAGATGTCACAAAAATGGTCAATTACATCAAGGCTCGCGCTCTTTATTGTCGACAGTTTCATGCAATACTTGATTAGGCCTAGGCGCAGTATACTACTTTACTCATGTACAATACTGTCAGTTTGCTGAATGACGAGTATTGGAGAGCTTTGTAGCATGCTTGGATGAAATTAGGCTGTTTATGATTCAAAAGGGCAGGATTATCCACAGCTCAATGATATGGTCTGGCTTACCAACCTCATGTTGTTTTTTTTACAGATTTTAACAGCACACTTCAACGAACTGAATAAAAAACTGCAAGGTTCAGGAAAAACAGCAGAAATGATATTTTGTGATATCAGAACATTTGAAAGAAAATTGCAGGTTTTTGAAAGAGACCTACAAAGTGGGCAGCTGAAATATTTTTCAAATGTAAAATTGCGTTTACAAAATTCTCTAATATTTACCGACAATCCTACAAGCCACCAGAAAATCTACAAGGAATTTTCTAGCTCTGTAACAGCTGCAAAGAAGAATTTCAGTAATATATTTGTTTAGTTCCTTAAGGTGGAGACAATCCTCTGTTGTCTTACTTCCCCAGATAAAGCCGAATTTAAAGAACTCGATCTTTCCTGCTTATGGTGGTTAGATTTAGAATATCTGGAAATGAAGCTTTTGGAATTTCAAGAAAGCTCAATCTGGAAAAATAAATTCTATTATCTGCGTTAAACTCTTGAGAAGATCGAAGGCTGCACAGTTGGTAGCTCTGATGATGAAATCCTTATAGTGTTAAATTCTCTACCAAATAATTTCAAGTCGAGGAAAGCACTTGGGATTGAACATCTTTCTTTGTCTATGTCATCTTATGCTTGTGAGCAGCTGTTTTCAACTTTAAATGATATCAAATCTGATAATTAGAAACAGACTGAGGGATGACCTGAATGCTACATGTGTTACTTTTAAAGCTACGGAGTATGAGCCAAGGCTTGACAAATTATCAGCATGCACACAACAGCAAAAAGCATGCCAAATGCATATTTATATATTTAATTATAATAACTGTAATTGTAATATATTAATATTTTTTTCATTTACTACAATTCATGTTTTTAACATAAAAGATTGTTTGTATCATTCAAAGATCTGTTAATTTTAATTTGTAATTCTTTTTTGGACAAAAGATGTTAATTAGTTGGGACAACTGTATGAGCTGTTTTGTTTTTCTAATATAAAACCTCATTATTTTGTTTTAATTGCTGTGTTGGCCCGTTAAAAAAAATAAGTTGGTCTTGTATTGCACTTTGGGCACGCGGCCTCAAAAAGGTTCGCCATCACTGATATAGACCATAGGCTATAGTTAGAGTCTATTCTATAGCCTAGTAGAAGGCCTACTAAATAGTAGGCTAATAGTAACTAGTATTAGTAGTGACTAGTAGGCCTACTAAAAATGCTAGGAGCAGGCCTAAACATTTATACACCGTATATGGCCTATACTCCTATACCTAACCTAGTAGCCTACTAGATCATTGTGAGCAATATGATAGGCTACAGCTATGCTTATGCTATAGGATAGGCCTAAGTATTTTTTTATAAAATATTTTCCTTAGTTATTTTGGCCGAAAAAATGTTTTTTTCCTTAGTATTGTAGTAGGCATATTCCTATTTTGTTTTTCAATGGTCAGTATAAGAGTAATATGGGTTTAAAATTATAGTACAGAGATGTACGCCTAGAGCTAAAATGTGTCGCTTTCCAAGAAAATATTACTTGATGTCATGCAAAATTGTATTTTTTTTTTTACAAATGCGATAACCGGTAATCATTAACATGGCTTATACGGCATTGCATCGGTAGGCCTAGTGATTAATTTTTTGTTGTTGTATATCAGGTTATTTTTTTAAATCGCTACATTTTTTACTGAAAATAAGTTGTAAGCTTAATCGAACTTTGGAGGCCATGTTTTAACACGAAAACGTATCGTAACAACCAGGTTTGGCTATCAAAATTTTAGCCTAGGCGTACGGTATAATGAAAAATAGCGGATGTGGCAAAAACAAAACCAAACACTTCCGGGCTCGCTTATTTTTTATATATATTTTTTTTTTGGAAAGGGGGGGGGCGGATTTTTACGATCGACAGTCTGGACAGATAAATAATAAATAAATTGCCGACAATCGGAATTTTGAAGGCTTTGTCGAAATGTCGGGACGAGGAGTGAAAAATATAAAATATAATTCTGACAAAATCGCAATGGTTGGCAGGTCTGTGACTGTCCTGCGGGCGACCCGGATTCGATTCTTCAGTTAGTCTATACCAATTTTGACTTTTAAAAAAATTGAATTACTTTCCTAGTCTTCAGTAAAAATATTTTGTGAAATTATTAGATTTATAGCTTTCTGTTCTATGTAGTTTATAAAATGTGTATCTGTAGCTTATAAAGGTCTGTTTTATTTTCACCCGAGCGACGCCGGGCTATTTAGCTTGTTATTAATACAATGAATTGAAAACAAAAACTATTGCCATTAGAAACTCTCTGAGGGGCAAATTCAAAAGGACGCACCTCAGCCCGTGAATGGAACAGCCCTTCTGTTGATTCATTCTCGATTATAGACCTTTTCATTTTATTAATTATTCCAAAAAAGAGGTCAATGTCTAGGCATGCGCAGTAGCTAGGGGGCAGAAGTTGTCAATAAAACCTTCTTCGCCTTTGTTATTTTACTAGGGGCCTGGTGGTTTTTGGGCGTAATTATATTAGCTTTTCATTTTACAAAAAAAAATAATTCATAAAAACTTTATACCCAGAAGCTAGGGAGCGAACTGTACTTTTCTTTTACCTTTTGAACCAGTTTTTAACCCAAAAAACATTAATTATACATTCTAGGCCTAATGCGTCTATGGTTACCATCAACCATATGTCACCATGTTAATACAGATTGGCGTCGAGCGATCAGTAAATCGTCTTTAAGCATACAAATAAAATTTAACATAGTTATATATTTATAAAGCTTTGTTTGTGTTGAAGTATCAACGCGTAGGCTATATTGTATTAAGTTATTATTTGTAGCAATAGAAATCGTAACTTTTAATTATTTTAATTAATTTTTTTTATCGTTCGAATTCGATGTCACAAAAGAACCTTGAAAAGCCAAAGTAAGCTCATCATAGTTTGATTCTGAAAAGGCCTAGGTCTATGTCCCATAGGCCTATGCTATTGTTTGACTTGTTCAAGGGGTTTTATCGTTAAAATATTGTATGTAGAAGTAGTTAGGCGGGATTATAACATATTAGTAGGCCTAGACCTAGCTATAGGACTATAGCCGCCTATAGGCTATAGTAGGCCTATAGGGGCTATAGGCTATATAGTATTATAGGCCCTAATAGGCTAAGCTAAAGTAGCCTAAAGGCCTATATAAATTATAAATATAGGCTTATGGCTTATAGGATAGGCCTATAAATTATAATAGCTATTATTTAATATAATATCGAATCGGCTTATCACATATAGTTTACTATAATAATAGGCCTAATTATTAGCCTGCCTATAGGCCTAGGCCTATTACTATTAGCCTATTAGTACTAGCCTATTATAGTAGCCTAAAGGTTATAAGCTCAAACAGTTTAAACTATTAAACAATTGAAAATATGTACTATTTACTATAGAAAAGTGTTGATTAACCGATTGCGATTGCATGAAATAATTAAGCGAATATGAAGGTAGGCTATGCTATATATTTGATATTTGCAAACTGGTGCGTGTTTTCTTCATGAATTTTTAGTTATAGGCCTGTTATTGAATAATATTTCATGCATAGGACTAATGAAAGGACAATAAGTCACAATATGAATAGGCCTATAGGCCTATATCATCTATATCTATATCTAGGCTATAATATATCATATTCAATATGGAAAACATAGGCCTACGCCGACATACGGTCATAGGTCCGACTATACGACATAGGCCTATATATATATATATATATATATATATATATTAGCCTCTTCCTACGAACAATATATATTTTTTTTAAGTTTAACATAATATTAGCTATGGCCTATGGCTATGGTTTTTATAGGCCTATTCGTGAAGATGCATCGGCTCTTATGCGTCTGTCTCTATCAAACATTCAACATGAAATATATCTAGAATTATATTTGCCTTTTTTATTAATCAAAACGAGCGATCTAGGGCTAAGTTAAGCAATAGCTTGAATAGCCTACAGTAATAAAAGCATTATAGGCCTAATTATTTTGTTTTCGATACAAAACTAGTTCTAAACGTAATTTTTTTTTTACATTGATTCTCAATGAAGAAACTTAACAAAAAAGTAATGACACAGTGATCACGATAGAATCGACCATAATATTAAGGTCCAAAGCATAGAGTCCAGGTCTAAAAAAAATTTTCTTTAAAAAGTAAAGAAGCTCTAAACGTTATTTTTTAACAATTCTCTTCCTAGGTTCTTAGTTTAAGATCTCCATGTGTTTTTATGGTTTAAAGTTCAAAAACAACTATAATAACATTAAAAACCCCCAACACCTTTAGTAAAATACTATACGGAAAGAAGAAACAAAAATCTTTGTGCCCCCAAAAGAAATATATGTCAGTGAGTCTCAAGGCCACGCCCCTTTTCCGGGGTCAAACTAAAAAGGTCTATAGCTTCTCTCATTTCAAAACGGTGGTCGTGCGGCAGCGCGTTCTGCTGGCGTGCCGAAGGTCCAGGGTTCGAATCCTGGTGCAGGCTAGTTTTTTTTCCCGGGTCTGGAGGGTGTCCCTGAGTCTACCCAGCTCTGGTGGGTACCTGACCTTAATTGGGGTAAAGTAAAGGCGGGTGTGCATAGTGCTGGCCACACAATCTCCTAGTATGTCGTGGCCACACAAACTGGTACACGCGGCTTCACCGGCCCTATGGATCAATTTGGTCTGACGGGATACTTTTTTATTACAATAAAACACTTTTTCTTTTACATATTGACAAAAAACATTTATAAAAAAAAACACATAGAAGTAGAAATTTAGATTGGCACAAGGAAACTTTTCAAAATGGCCTCCAGGGATTGCAACGAAATGTAATTGGCCTAATATTTAAATAGTGTTATATAAAAACGAAAAAAAGACTTTAAGAAAATACGTTACATTCATACCACTGCAACATACATAAGTTTAAGAATACTTTTTTACTTTCCTTGACAATGCCACTGGGTTATTATTAATGTGTTTTCGTGAAATAATTGTTTTACCTGTATGCAGTTATGTATATGCTAATGCTACTGTCTGACTATATGTAATGATTTATAGTCTGAAAAAAAATGCATGTTAAATGTAGCTAGCTTTTTAAAAAAGGTAAAATTTACATAATGGTGGTTGTTACCCTAAACTAATGTAATCATTAGTTCTTATGTAAATTCATCTAGAAACACAAGAGCAAAATAAGGGCAAAGAACAAAATAAGGGCAAAGAGCCAAGTATTCATAATGCATAAAACGTAACAGACTTACTTAGAAAAACAGCACAACAGTTTATTACAATGCTTAGATAAACATAATGATAAAAACACTATTTCAAATGCAAAAACAAACACATAATACACGTTTTCTTTCTTCCCGAGTGACATCCGCGCATGGAATGGACTGCCTGAACAAGCCAGGAAAGTCAACAACTTAACATCATTTGAAATCCTCAACAAAATGCAAGACTATATTTAAAACCACGAATAAGCATAGGACGCGATAATCTTCCGTAGAGAAGTTACATCTGTAACATTGGCTAAATACTAAATTTGAAAAATTGGGTTTTGTTCATCATTCTCTTTTACCATAAGCAAGCAATTTTTACTGAAAACGTGTAAAATATACCGTTAAATCATTTTTAAAAGTTCATTTGGTCTAGCTGGTTCACCAGCTTTGTGGGCCGTGTCATACAACTGGCATTTTGTGGGCCTGGTCCAGGAGGCGTCCAGAAGAAACACACATCAGACCAACTGGTATACTGTTCCCGATATAAAGACAATGGCGAGATATTATTCTACCAAGAGATGCTGTGGGAACTACAACTGGCGAAAGTAGCTTTACAAAACTTATAGGCAAGAAAGGTCCCTGAATATATTATGGATTTGTTTTAAACCGTTTATATCTCTAGCTGTATCTATTGTTCTATTTTTGATTTCTTGTTGCCGACCCCTGGTCTAATAAATAAAACTTTATGTTATACTAATAGCTAATAGCAAAATGAACACATTTTATCATATTGAAAGCATACATTACTTAGGCTTGTTGCCGTGGTCTTAATTGCACATAAATGGTGATGATTTAAACAAAACAAAACAAAAGTATCATTAAAGTAAAATAATGAATTACGTTTGAATTCTACTGTTTACGTCATTATTTACTTTCAAGTGGATGGGGAGGTGGTCAGAAGATAAGGCTCTTAGTGGTTTTGAAAGGTTAATCCCTGATGTTATCACTTGTTCGTAAATGCGAAAGCACAAGCGGTGTGAAGAGTATACAAGTTTTGTGGAGACATATGTAAAGGGCCGGCTCGTCCATATGGGCAATCTAGGCGGACGCCTAGGGCGCATTAATTTTTTGGGGAGGGGTGGGGTTGCGCATAATTGAGGATTCTTTTTTTTAATTTGGGGATCTAAAAATATATAATAAATTAAACTGTAGTACTTCTACGCGCTACTTGCATAGGCAGACGAATTACTAGGTAATGAAATGCGAACGGTTATTTTATTTAATTCGTCTTAGAAAATAGGAAAGTATGCCCTAACACTAATCAGTTTCTCCCCACCGACTGCATTTTAATGAGGGCACAAAATTGGTTTTCGCCTAGGGCGTCCCTTGAGCCGGTCCTTCATGTATAACTTTATAAAATGATTTTTTTTTTTTTCTTTGAACTACTAAAGATTGTAGGATTTTTTGGGACACTTTTAGGTATTACTATGGCTTTAAATGTATAAATCTTGTGCAGCGGATCTAAACTAGATAATTGTCTACAACGAACAAGTAATTAGCCGATTGGGAGTTAAAAACAACTACTAAAGTTGAATGGAAGATCGAAGAAGGCAATGCAGATCGCCATCTAAGACTTGCAGTGAGATTTGGAAATCGTAGGGGGGGGGGGGGGCGTATTCTATCTACCAATGGTTAATATAATATTGCAGGCAATATATTCTTCTATTAGCCAAACTGCATAGCAATTTGCCCTCTCGCAGTCAATGCCAGACACTGGCATCATTGTTATTCAGGCTTTTTTCAAAACCCCACGTTTCGAGAGAGTTTTTTGTTCTGCTGCCCAGCACCTGCGAGTGGTACTTGGGTTTAGGCTATATTGAGTCAGGACTGGTGTGTGCTGAGGTGGGGCTGGCCTATGGTCCAATCTCCGCCATCCACAGGCAACACATAAAAATAATCAAAAACAGAAGATTGCACAAATGGATACAGCTAGACCTAAACAGGGACCTATCTTGTCTTATCTTATAAGTGGTTTGAGTCTAGTCCTGCATTTCTATTTGTGTTATAAATGATGTTAAGTTACTGATTTTCCTGGTTTGGTCATATGATATTTCATATCATATCAAAAGTTTATTATATAAAATTGATGTATTTTCTATCACGGCTTCTCACTGCGGTTTATAGTGTCCAAAACTATTGTAAACTGACTTACAGTGTCTTTCTTCTCTCGTTTTCAGAGCCATTAGAAAGATTGGAATCCCTTTATAAACTGCTAATTAGAGAACGATTATTAAATGGTTTCTTTAATGTGAAAGGTAAGAATTATGTGTTGATCATTATATACACATTTATAAAAGATAAAGAGAGTTATATTAATAAAAAATATTATTTAAATGAGGGAGCACGGAAGGTAGTGGGTTCGAATCCTGGAGGAGACTAAGATTTTTTCCCAGCATTTGAGGGTGTCCCTGAGTCAACCCAGCTCTGATGGGTACACAACATTATTTGGGGCAGAGCAAAGGCTGGGCATTTTGCTGGCCACACATGAGTATGCCGTGGCCACAGACACTGGTGAACGCTGCTTCACCAGCCTTATGATAATTTTTTTTAAAAATAATATAGAGTTTGAAAGCATCAATAAAAATAGGTAATAATATGTAAATAGGGGTCAAGAGATGTTGATTTCTTATATTATATTATCTACGTTTTTTTAATATGGCTTTTACAATGCATATAAATATAATTTTTTTCTTTTCAGAGAATAAAAGAGATCTTTTTTACTAAAATTTGACCATTTGCATCTCGAATATAAATATCTTTTTCTGTAGATTGACTAGTACATCAAGAAGATTAAATAAATTCAGGTATTTTTTTTTCTATCCACAGTCACGCCAAATGTTATCCTATTCCTGGTGGAAGGATTAGATTCCCACACGATGTCTGCGGCAAGGAAAGTTCTGTCAGACAGAAAACTCAGCAAATCAATGAATGTACTTGACAGCTTTGTAACTGGATTTATAAAGGTAGGCCTATTGGCATCAAAGAATAAACTTGTTTTCTGTGAGTACTTGTCCTGTGTTAAATCTAAAGCACTTGAGATTTGGCGAATGTGGTTAAAGGAAGTTAAATGTAGTTCAGCATTTTACGTGAAATGGAAAATTATTCGTAAGAAAGTTATAAAATATATATACTCCTAGATTCCCAACCATCCCGCCAATTACTATAAGAAGCACCTTTAGATGGGCGAACATTCGAAGGTAACAAGAATAACACAAATAGCTAAGTAACTAAACCTAGATCACTAGGGGGTGACAGAAGGGGGTAAAGAGTAAAGTAATAATAATTCATTAGGCATTAAAGTCTAATTTAGAAATACGACACACTACCAACCCGTTGCAATGCTCAGATAAACATAAGGACAAAAATACTCTTTGTATCCATTATGCAAGAACAGATGCATATAAGTACTCTTTCTTCCCGAGTGGCATCCGAGCTTGGAATGGGTTGCCTAAACAGAGCAGTAAAACCATTAACTTGGCATAATTTAAAACACAAATTAAAATGCAAAACTAGTCAGACCACGCTTTTAGAGTAGGACGCAATAATCTTCTTCATAGAAGGGGCGTCTGTAAGATATATAAGATAAGGTGATAAAGAAAAAAGTAAGTCGAAGTGGTGTTTCAATTTCTCGGTTGAACTATGAACTTTAAATGTCTTTAGTTAAAATCTAGCTTACAGACGAGTTACTCAGGGTTTAGAAAACAATGGCATTGTTATGTTTTTGTTGAAAACAATGTTACTGTTATGTGTAGCTATTGTTAAGTCCACAATCCCCTTGTGGCCAGAGCTGTGTAGATCTTGCTGATAATTCTCGTTAGTCCTAGGGGAGACTTTAATTATTATTATTTATGTTTCAGTATTACACGAACTCTTCTTATAGTCCTGGGCACAAACTCAGGATTTGTGTTCCAACAGTTCCTTTCCTGGACATTAGAGTAGTAGATAAATCTTATAGTAATGTATACAACACAATAGAGTAGTAACTTGACAAGGAAGCTTCAGTGTAACTGTTGTTGATAGTTTAATTCAGGTGATATGTTCGATATATACAATATATCTATTATGTACAGTTAGAATAAAATAGTGCAAACACAAACGTTCTCAAAGGAACATATTTTGAAACTCTCCGTCTTTCAGACAAACAAATCATTAAATACTATCCGAGTGGTGCAAGGGACAGACCCATTACCAGTAGGGGTGAAAATCATGGTATCATTACAAAACTCATAACAAAACGATAGGAACTTTCCCTATTAAATAATGAGTCGTTCCCAGACCCTGAGAATTTGAGATCAACACAGAATCCCAACTTTAAGTAGAATCATTTGTCTTCCTACTAAACGTCAAGCGATCGGAAGCCTAAGCCCCGCCCACAAAAGCCTGTTTAGTGAGAAAAAGAGGGGAAAGAAGAATAAACATTGCGTGTTCCATTTCTGGGAAAAACAATATATATGACACTATAAACGATGTTATTGTTATGTTTCGTTAAAAGCAATGTTATTGTTATTTTTTCTATGAAACAATATTATTGTTACGTCTCGTTAAAAGCAATGATATTGTTATGTTTCGTTAAAAACAATGTTATTGTTATGTTTCGTTGACAACAGTGTTATTGTTAGGTTTCGATAAAATTAATGTTATTGTTATGTTTCGTTAAAACAATATTATTGTTATGCTTAGTTAGAAAACAATGTTATAGTTATGTTTTGTTAAAAACAATGTTATTGTTATGTTTTGTTGAGAACAATGTTATTGTTGTGTTTTGCTGAAAACAATGTTATTGTTATGTTTTGTTGAAAACAATGTTAGTGTTATATTTTGTTGAAAACAATGTTATTGTTATGTTTTGCTGATAAACAATGTTATTGTTATGTTTTGAAAACGATGCTATTGTTATGTTTTGTTGAAAACAATGTTAATGTAATGTTTTGTTGAAAACGATGCTATTGTTTTTTTTGTTGAAAACAATGTTGTTTTTATGATTTGTTGAAAACTATGTCATTGTTATGTTCTGTTGAAAACAATATTATTGTTATGTTTTGTTGTAAACAATGTTATTGTTATGTTTTGTTGAAAACAATGTTGATGTTATGTTTTGTTGAAAACAATGTTATAGTTATATTTTGTATGTTTTCTTTTTTTGTTGTTTGATTTTGTTACAGAAAGGAGGTTGACGGGAGATACCAATTTACAAGTTTGTTGCTACACAGGCAGCTTTTCTTAGTTAACGTAGCCAAGGTGGCAATCCTGGCTACGCCAATGGTGGAAAGTACTTGCAAAAGAGTCGGGTTGATGTGAACATTATTTACTTGTATGCCGTGGTCATCGAGACACGACCAATTCCAGACTTGAAATGTAAACTTTACTGAAATGTAGTGACGGTTATGATACTCTTGTTTACTCTTTTATCTCTTGTTCTTGTGCAGCCCCACAGCCGCGATCAAATGGTGGCCGACCCTGCTGCAGCCTCCTCCTCTATCTTCTCCGGCTTACCTGAGAGGAATGGACAAATGGGTTGGGTCCAGCAAGGCAACAATACCTGTCTACAGCATGATCAAAGCAAGCAACTAGCAAATCTCTTTAAGATTATGTCCAAATCTAGTAAGTAATAGCCCCTTCTGTACCCATGGGCCTCAACGTATGCGAAGTGTGTAAACCACCGATACGATCACATTAAGATTACACCGACGGCCGAACGCATGAAGGACAGCACCCGCTGCGGTTCCAAGACCCGTTGCACTGCCGAAAGGCCACGGGATCTCGTTGGGGAGGAAGCAATGGACGCAGCAGTCCCGTCTCACGAACCACCCGCATGCCTGGATGCATGTACTTATAGTATAAGATTAATGCTACCGGGTGACATTGCAGGTTTACGAGCGAGCCACCAGGATAATGATTCTAGGGGAACCGTAGTGAACAACCGCTGGGCTGTGGGAACCCCTCCTGTTACACGGAACGCCACGCCTTGGCGTGTGGCTGGAGCCCGGGCAGAGCCTTGATGTGCCCCTCCCAGAGCTCACTCGAAATACGTTACGCCATGGACTATAGATACCTTTGGGCTCGTCCGTTTTGTTTTAGTGACAATATAGTTAGGTAAACAATATTGGCAAAGGTGGCCAAGCCAGCAGTGCGTTCGTCTGGGTCTGGGTTTGAATCCTGGTGAAGGCTAAGATTTGTTCTCGGGGCTGGAGGGTGCTCTGATGATTACCTGACACTTCATCACAGTCACTCCTCAAATTTCCCAGTTTGGATGGACACAAAAAGAAGTACCTGAGAGTGCGCTCATTTTAATCAGTAGCGCCTTATTTATGGAACAATTTACCTCAGACACTGAGAGAATCTGGGACAAGAGAATCTTTTAAAAAGAACTCAAAGACCTTTCTCTTAGGCCAGGGGTCTCCAAACTTTTCAACCCTAGGGTCGCATTAACTAATAAACAGCAGTTCGGGGGCCGACTACACACTGAAAGTCCGAATAAAAATAATCAAAATGTTGTTTTGAATTATTTATTTTATATTATTCTATTCAGTTAATATTTAATAACAAACTGTTACACTACACATGAACACCTATATTAGTGGAAATGTAGATTAATTGTTTCCTGGATGCCAAAAAAGCAGACAGTTCTGGCTTTAGATTTGATGCCCCTAACATCAACTTTGACCTGAGATTATCATCGGACAAGTTTGCTCTCAAATTGTTCCTGACGTAGGTATGTTGTTACAAAAATTAAAAGGTACATTGATGCAAAGGTTTTGACATTAGGAAAGTCTTGCTTGGGCGAAAACTGGTAAAAACCCACCAGTCCTTCTTTGAACTTGTCCCTAAGGAGGTCATTCGCTTGCAACTCAATGACCTCCAGCTGCAGTTCATCTGGGCAACTGGCCACATCTGTTTCAAATGGGCTTTGAAACAGCCTCACTTCTTCTGCCTTTGAATCCTATTCAGAAAACCGCTCCTGTTCTCGCATGCAAAATGACGTTGGGAACTCAGCTGTTGTTTCAGCCATGAATACCTTGCACTGCTGAAAGTGCGTCAAGTTGTTCGCCTGTACTTGTTCCGAAAACAATACAAGTTGGTTTTTAAAGGCCCTTGGGTGGATGTATAGATCAAAAGCTAGATTATCCTCTCATTGTAGATTTAGGCTCAGAAAATGTAATTTACTTGTAGAGACTAATTTCCATACCCATTCTTCATCAGACAGTAATGGCTGTGGCTTGCCTTTATTTTCCAGGAAGTCACATGTTTCCTTTCTTAACTTAAATACTCTGCTGGGAACTTAGCCATCTAAGTGCTGTGTAATATGGTAAATCTTGCGATTCTGTGTCTGTATCTTCCAACATGTCTCTGAACTGTCTATGGTTGAGCCCATGTGACCTTATTGAGATCACCAACTTCATCAAAGTATTCAGTATACTTCTAATGTCCACATATTTAGCACACAAAGCTTGTTGGTGAATAATACAGTGCAGAAACATTGGCTGTGGAATGCTTTTCCTCTTTATACATCTGCTTCACTGGTCCAACCAAGCCTGTCTAAGCTTATATGCCACTCACGTTTTTGTCCTACATCAACAGCCAGGCAACTGAGGTTAGTCCAGTCCAAGTTATAATCTGCAAATATCTTTGAATACATCATGTCCAGTAACAGTGCCATACTTCGCCACTAGATGGCGTTATATCATCTCATTGAATGTAGACGTAAGTTGAAAAAGTAAGCAGCGAATAAGGTTTTTACAATGTAGTGATTGGAAAACATAACGCACTACTGCCCGCCTCTTTTTGAGTTCGGTAAAAACATAACGTCCACGTTGGCGGCGGCTGATCTTGGTAGGATATAGATACATTTCCGTAATTTTTTTCGTAGCTGAAAAAGGTTTCCGCGGGCCGCATGAGAAGGCTTCGGGGCCGCATGCGGCCCGCGGGCCGCAGTTTGGAGACCCCTTTCTTAGGCTAATACATCAGCCACTGTAATTCACACCAAGAGCGCACTGAGCATGCTAATTTAATAACATGGATAGAAGCGCTATAAGAAATGCCCATTCTTATCTTATTTTATATTAAAGTAAAGGTGGCTTGGCATTGTGCTGGCCACGATTCCCTTGGTATTCATTTGTCATAGATTTTGGTGAACGCTGTTTCAATGGCCCCATGATCAATTTGGTCTGAAGTGTACTTTACATTTACTAACTGGTAGGTAATATTTTTTTAGTCATATAAGTTTAACATTTTGTACAAAATAATTTTTATAACGAGTAAACTTAGTACTACCGAAACGTCTCGTAGAAATATAAAAAATACAAACAATGACAAAGATAATCTCTTAGAAAATTCATTAAGACACAGGACAAATGTAATATTCCTAATCAATAAATAAACAAAAAAAAACGCATATAAAATTTCCTTCTGCTCAATTGGCATCCACGCTAGAAATAGGCTGCCTGAACAAACCAGGAAAACCAATAACTTAACATTTCTTATATTATATGTAAACATTAATTCAAAGCAACTCAGTTAGGTCGCATCCAACAAGTGTCCAGCTCTACCAGATGTCATCAGCTTAAACTGCGTGTTCCTCACGCATCAACGTTTACAAATATTCTTTTTTTCCGTCCGCCATTAGAATATGGAACTCACTGGAGCAGACCTCCATTACTGCCCCTTCTGTGCCGACTTTCAAATCATCACTTCAAGAAAAAATGATCATGTGAAACTAAATTAATATGCTTTATAGATGACTTGCCTAAGGCATTAGATAAAAAAAAAAACCAAATTGATGTTATATTAATAGATTTTTCCAAAGCATTCGATAAAGTTCATCATTCTAGTCTACTAAAAATATTAAATATTTTGGCATCTCTGGTCTCTTACATCAGTGGATTCAGGACTTTCTTATAGGCAAAGAACAAACGGTGATAATAAATGGCTCTAATTAGTCATCACCATTAACTGTAAACTCAGGAGTTCTTTTACAAAAAGACCTAGATGAACTACCCAAACGGGAATCTAACTTTAGTATGTGTTTTCACCCAGAAAAATTCCAACTAATAAGGGTATCCAAGAAAAAAGAAACAAATAAAAACAAACTACTTCATTCATGGTAAAGAACTAACTATAATAATAAATGATAAGTTATCTTGGAACCCTCATATTGATAAAATAATTAAAAAATCAAAGAAAACATTAAGATTCATAAAAAGAAACTTTTACAAATGTAATAGTAATAAGAATATAAAACTAAAATGCTATCTCGCATTAGTTAGGCCTATACTTGAATATGCAGCATCTGTATGGGACCCATCTACTAAAGAAAACATTAAAAATTAGAACAAATTCAAAAAAGAGCTGCAAGGTTCATAATTTATGAATATTCCCTAGGTGTTGTCCTTTAATAATTGTATGTCTATAATCATTGTTGCTTCCGTATAATAATTTATAATATCACAATATTCGCAGCCATTTTAACTTTACCCAAACTAATGTCAGCTACCCATCAGAGCTGGGTAGACTCAATGTAACCCTTCAGATCCGATAAAAATCATAGCCTTTACCAGGATTCGAATCCAGGATTTTTCGGTACGCCAGTCGAACGCTCTCGGCCATCGCGGTCTCCCCCCCCCCCCCCTCCCTCTAAACATACACATATAAGAGTGTTTCATAGTCAACAATACGATTCTGTTCACTTTTCTTTCAGGTAAATACACAGCATTGGTGGCCACGGCGCCCTTGACTTCCCCAGGCGTGGCAGGAACATATGCCTCAACGCCAGATATGAAGCTAGAGTCAGACATCCATGCCATCAAAGCCAACTGCAAAGGGATTAATTTTCGTGATATTGCTAATCAGCTGATCGATATATACGACGATTTGAATGTAGGTCATAGTGATCATGGCGTATGCATGTTGTTGTTCTACTGCGTGAGACGGGAGGGGGGTCTTCTAATGGTCTTATAAACAAGAGTAACATTAATAGTCATTAATCTCTAATTTAGAAATCCAATCCAATAGCAGCCTGTTGCAATGCTCTGATAAACATATGGCAAAAAACCCTTTCCTTATTCCTTATGCAAAAACAAATGCATTTAAGTACTCTTTCTTTCCCAGTGTTATTCAGGCATGGAATGGGTTACCTGAAAAAAAAGGATTGCCAGGAAATCATTTAAAACATTTAGGCCTTATTATGATGCAAGTCTAGAATTGGACGACGGCTGAGCGTAGGACGCAATAATCTTCTTTATAGAAGGCGCGTCTGTAATATATAAGATAAGATAAGGAACTCGGCATTTTTATCTGTCGAAACATCGACTTGAAAACTACGCAGTATGATTACTGAAGCTGACTACTAGAAACATTATTTAAAAAACGAACAAAGAAGACAATAACAACAACAAAGCTAACTGCTGCCCCCCCCCCTCCCCATCTCTAAATGCACATCTTATAATAGTGTATGCGCTTCTCAAACATCGCTTTTCTTTGCTTGTTACTATATAAGATTTCATTTGGCTAAAGGTTCAGATCAGCTGGTTAGGCTTGTGTGTTCGTGTTTATGTGTTTATTTGTGTTTGTGTTTGCTATGCGTATGCTAAATTGTGTTCATATGTGTGTGTGTGCTTGAGTGTATGTGTGTATCTGTCTGTCTTTTTATAATTTTAATTAACAAGTCAGCTATTTTTAAAGGATGGCTGTTTGATGTAGTTTCAAAATAGTTCATTCATGAAAAAGATTTAACCCAAAATAATAAAATATGCAAAGTACTTAGGAATTATAATAAATGGTAAATTACCATGGAATTCAAAATATTGACGAGGTAATTAAAAGATAAAATAAGAAACCTTTAAAAAAAATTGTACAAATGTAAAAAAAAAACGAAAAACAACATTTACATGCAACTGAAATGACACATGACATACATCAGACATATTTTAAAATATGCATGTTCTGTAGGGCATCCTTCACCTTAATAAAACATGTTTAGATAGAGCAAATTCAGAAAAGAGTTGTAAGGTTACTACTGAATATTCACAAATGCCAAGTGTAGCAACACTAGATAAATCATTAAACCAGGTAACACTGGAGAGACAAAGTAAAGTAGGGCCTAGTTGTAGCGTGCTGGTCTAAGTTGCTACGTCCCAGAGCCTTAAATTAGCATAGACTATTAGTGCAGACTTAGTGGATAAATCAACACGGCATACAGGGTAGTGGGACATATATTTGGTTGGCAGGTTATCTAGTGGTATGCTGGTCCCGAAAGGCTGATGATCTCTATGTGGTGCCAAGACAAATTTATATCCAGGTTTCGATGGCTCGTATTTAGGCCGAGTTCAACTGTTGACTAATTGACACTGTCACTGAACGTCACAGACAGGTATTCAATCAATCAAATAAGCAAGCGTATTGTAGCGACGAAGATTTTATTCACATGAAAGTCCGTATTCAATAATTAATGACATGAGCAGATAACATCAAACAATCCAAATACAAGTTATATAGAGTGTAGATTTAACCATAGTCTTAACCTATACGTAGCCCTAAGGATGGCTCAGGGCCGCGTGTCAGGCGCACCCTTAAGTCAGTCTCTTTACTACCGGAGCTCAGGGCGTCCAACCAGGGCCGGCGCTAGGGTTTTTGGCGCTCTAGGCCAGCGATGGCGAACTTATGACACGCGTGCCACAACCGGCACGCAGAGCCATTTCTGTGGGCACGCGAGCATTTGCCAAAAATGGAACTACTTAGTTATGGCCACACCACTAGGTATGGGATAAACGGCAATTTTGTCGGATCGACGATGCCATCGTCGGTTTGTTAGAATACGTTTAGCCTATTTCGTTTATTTTCGTCGTTATTCTTTTTATTCTACTTTTAAATAAACCATACTCAATGTGCTTGGATGAAAGCATAGATGTTAATAATCATGCAAGACTTGCGGTAATTTTGCGTTATACAGTTGGTGACATTATGAGAGAAGAGCTGGTGAAATTGTTATCTTTGCCTGAAAGAACACAAGGAATAGATATTCACAATGCTGTTATTGATGCTTTTTTGGCACAACGCATCTGGTTTCATACAGTTCTTTGTTAAAGAAGCAAAACACCCAGTCGTTCAGTCTCACTGTATTATACACCAAGAAGCTCTTGGTGCCAGGGTTATCAGCAAGAAATTAGATGATATTCTCAAAGATGTCACAAAAATGGTCAATTACACAATGGCTCGTGCTCTTAATTGTCTACAGCTTCACGCACTTCTTGATGAGGTCAAGGCGCAGTATAATACTTTACTTATGTACAATACTGTCAGGTGACTGAGCAGAGGACGAGTATTGGAGAGATGTGTAGCATGCTTGGATGAAATTAGATTGTTTATGATCAAAAGAGGCAGGATTATCCACCACTCAGTGATATTATTATGGTCTGACTTACCAACCTCGTGTTTTCATCACAGATTTTTACATTACACTTCCATGAACTGAATAAAAAACTGTAAGGTTCAAGAAAAACTACAGTAACGATGGCTTGTGATATCAGAACATTTGAAATAAAATTGCAGTTTTTTTTAAAGAGACCTACAAAGTGGGCAGCTGATATATTCTCCAAATGTACTATAAACATACATTTACACAATTCTATAACATTTACCGACAAGCCATCAGGAAATCTACAAGGTATTTTCTAGCATTGTAGCATTGTTTTGGTCATCATATGCTTGTAATCTGCTAATTTCAACTTTAAATTATATCAAATCTGATACAAGAAAGACAGATGACCTGAGCGCTGTATGTGTCGCTCTTAAAGTTACGGAGTATGAGCCAAGGCTTGACAAATTATCAGCATGCAGACAACAGCAAAAATCACATTAACAATGCAAAATCATGCCAAATGCATACAGTTAATTGTAATAACTGTAATTGTAATATATTAATATTTTGTTTTCATTAACAACAGTTCGTAGTTTTTTTTACATAAAAGACTGTTTGTGTCATTCAAAGATCTATTAATTTATTATTCAATTTGAACAAAACATGTTAATTAGTTCGTACAACTGTATGAGCTGTTTTTTTTTTCTAAAGTAAAACCTCAGTGTTTTGTTTTAATTTCTGTGTTGAACGTTGAAAGAAATAAGTTGGTCTCGTATTGCACTTTGGGCACGCGCCCTCAAAAAGGTTCGCCATCACTGCCCTAGGCGAAAACAAATTCTGCGCCCTCATTTAAGTGCCTTCGGCGGGGTCTGCCGAGTATGGAACTTCGAAAATGCGTTTTTGTTAATAATTGTTATAGCCCGACAAAGCATTTTATTTTATAACCTTTGATTGGTGACTGTGAAATGTAAATGAAACAGTTGAATAAAAAGTAACAATAGCTTTGCATTATAGATTAATAATTAGAAATCTAAATTATTATTAGAAAATTTACATAACACACAGTTTTACATTAGATATATGTGTTTATATGTTTTATACCTGCATTTACTACAGTTATCCTTAATAACAAACCGAAACTCACTGTTAGATTAAAGATATTTTTTTCTGTTTTTATAACACTTAAAAAAATACACAAAGAATACTTGATATTGTTTGATATTAGATTATTGTTTTCTTAACTACGGTCCGAAAGTCACTTTTAAATACTGATCATCAATATTTAAACTCAAGAATAAAACCCTATTGGTACTTTTCTTGCTTTCTGGTTAGCAAATGATTGTATAAGGGCTTTTGAGTCTAACTGTCTTGCTATCTCACTTTCAATAGAAATTGTCGCCAGACCCGCGAGTCTCTCCTGACACATTGTACTACGCAAATAGGTTTTAATTAGCTTAAATTTTGTAAAACTTTGTTCAGCACTAGCTATGGAAAGTGGCAACCTAAGCAAAATACTAAGGGCTACAAATGTTAAGAAATCCATTTTCAAGATTATGTTGGTAAGTGTAGTTTAGGACTTCTTCAGGGTTTGATACTGAGTCATAGGGATGATGAAAAATTGCTCTAAGGGGCCATCGATAAATTACGTCACACGATTAGGGGGAGGGGGATCACGCATTTGTGATGATGTGTGACGAGGGGGGAGGGGGTCTAAGATATATGACGTCACATGAAAATGAATATACATATAATAATATATGTTTGTGCGTTTTAGACTGCTATCACGTATGCTGCTGACTTTGTTGATTTTACATAAATAAAAGTATGACATTTATGCACACATGAAAACTGTAATTTAAAAAAAAAAAAATTGCTCGTCGCCGTAAAAGAGAGTAGCTTCCCTTGAATTGAATTGTTGAATTTCCGGCCCATCTACATCGAAGGTTATACAGGGCCTTTTTGATAACGTTGTTGTCATGTTTGTCTTGTATCCATTTATTGTTCTTATATCTTTAGATTCTGTTGTACAGTTGTATGTCTTTAATATAGTTTATTATATGTTTTGGTTTAATTTTGCTAAAAAAGTTCATGAAGAGTTCTACAGTAATAGAATTTACGTCGAATGTCATCAAATGTAATACATTCCAACAAAATGTGAGACACTGTTAAGTTGGCATTTGAGAAAGCACACATTGGGGCCATTTCTCGTTTTAATATAAACGAATGTGTTAGTTTCGTATGTCCTGTATGTAGTCTGCAGAGAATAACTGCGTCCTTTCGAACAAGTTGGCCTGTATCATGCCAGGTTTTTGAATTTTCCAAATACTGCAGTTTATTGCATTCGGTTTTCAAGAAGTTAGTCCATGTTTGTCTTTCATGTTTAATTATTAAAGGTTTCAAGTCTCGATATGGTATTGGGATAATACTCTCTGATAACAACAGGGCGGCTTTAGCCTCTCTGTCAGCTTTTTCATTTCCATCTATCCCTGCATGACCAGGAACCCAACAGAAAACGACACGTTTGCCTCTTTCATATATTGATTGGTATTTTGTCAAAATGTCCAAGGCAGATATATTCCTGGTATTACAGTTTCCCATAGCAGTAAGACAAGATAACGAATCGGATAAAATAACAAAATTTTGGTTTTCTGATTCCTCTGCAATGTCTAATGCCAGGCATATTGCTAAAGCCTCTGCAGTATTTATTGAGATACTGGAATTATATTTTCTTTTTTTACTTGTATTTGAGGTAAGAGCAACCGAAGATGTCGCTGTATCATTTTTCGATCCGTCTGTGTATATTTGTACATAATTTGGGTATTTTTGTAGCACTTCTTGGAACATATCCATGCAAGGATCCTTTTTATTTCTATGGTTTAATTCTAAGTTTATAGGCGGGATTTCAAAAAGCCATGGTGGAGTTTTTGGTATATAATATCTTTTTATAAATCTAAATTCAATTTTAGTTTCGATCATTTCTTTTTCAATTCTAAGTCCAAAAGTTGGTATATATTTTGAGTTTTCAGTAAAGCTGTTTTTTTCTTGTGGGTGAAAAACACATAAATACGCTGGATTATTCGGTAAGGATTTTAGTTTTAGTGCATATTGTAATGATAGCTTGAGTCTTCTATTTTGTAGTGGTGATTCATTTGCTTCTATTTGCAAACTGGTACATGGAGTAGTTCTAAACGCTCCTAGACATAGACGTAGACATTGATTTTGTACAGGATCAAGCATTTTTAGATATGATGTTCTTGCTGATCCGTATACTAAACATCCATAATCTAATTTTGATCGAATGTGTGATCTATATATTTTCAGTAGACTTTTTTTCTCTCCTCCCCAATCTGTTTTTGCTAAAGTTTTCAGTAGATTTGTGGATTTTTGACACTTGGATTTTAGTTCCTTTATATGTAGCAGTAAATTTAATTTACTATCAAATGTTACTCCGAGAAATTTGACGTTAGTAGTTACAGGAATCTGTTTTTTATAAAGGTATAGTTCAGGGTCGGGGTGCTTTTTGTGCATCTGACAGAAATGCACTACTTTTGTTTTTTGAGCAGAAAATTTAAATCCATTCTTTTCGGTCCATTCTTGAATTTTATTGATTTGAAGTTGTAGATGATTCTGTATTTCTATCATACAATTAGCTCTATAATAGATCACAAAGTCATCGACGTATAGAGAACATTTTGTATTCTGTGATAAGCATTCAGTGATATTGTTTATTTTTATATTAAACTAGTGGTTATGCCCGTCAAAATGACGGAGAAACGAACGACTACAATATTACAATATTAGTTAAGTTAAGTTAATATTAATGTTAAGAGAGAAAGAAAAGAGACTAATAAAATGAACGTTTCTTTTCGGTATTTAGTTTTTGTTCTTTTTAATTGTTTCTGACCCTGGCATACGCATAATAATTGTTACTGTCAAGCGTCTGATATTATAACGTAGCAAACAGTTGTGTTGACTTGACTTGTTATTAAAAATAGCCTATTAAATTAACAATAATATACTATCTAAAAGAAAAAAAAAACACAATACCAAACAATAAAAGGTAAATAATAAAAAAAGCGTAGAAAATAATATTTCAATACAATACAAACTAAAGTGATAACGATTTTTTCGGTATTTAATTTTTGTTCTTGCTTATTGTATTAATAAAACAGTGTTGAGAATGTTTCTTTCGGTATTTAGTTTTTGTTATTTTTTTTTTGTTTCTGGTCGACCTGAACCTGACATATGCATAAGAATTGTGGCCTCAAGGACTGGCGTAGTGTGTAAACCGCCGATACATTCCCATTAAGAATACACTGGCGGGCGAACGCATGGGGCACAGGGGTAGGAAGCAATGGACGCTGCAATCCCGTCTCGAGAACCACCCGGTGCCTGGATGCATGTACCTATAGTATAGGATTTGTGCTACCGGGTGACAGTGCAGGTATACGGGCGAGCCACTACGATAATGATCCTTAGGGAAACCGCAGTGAACGATCGCTGGGCTGCGGAAACCTTCCCCGTTACACGGCACGCCACGCCTTGGGCGTGTCGTTGGGTGGCTGGAGCCTGGACAGAGATTGCTCAATCCTAAGCGTTACGCCCTGGACACAAGAGCCGAAAGGCTAGTCCGGGTTTTTTAAAGAGACTTTTAAATTCGATATTAAAATGTAGCGAACAGTTGTGTTGACTTGACTTGTTATTAATTATATTAAATTAAAAATAATATACAATCTGAAAGAAAAAAAACATAAATACAAAACAATAAAAAAGGTAAAAAATATTTTTAAAAAAAAGAAAATAATATTTCAATGAAATAAAAACTAAAGTGAGAAAGATTTTTTCGGTATTTAATTTTTGTATTTGCTTATTGTATCAATAAAACAGTATTGATAATGTTTCTTTCGGTATTTAGTTTTTATTTTATATTGTTGCTGTCAATCTTATGGTACCCGGTATTTGAAAGTAATCATTTATAAGCCTAACTTGTTTTTTTATAATTCGTATCATTTAATTTATAGGGTGTATAAAGTCGCCTTTTAAAGGATATTCTCCAATAACAACGTAAATCCATTAAATAATTAAAACATTTGGTTACTTTTACTTAAAAGGATAATGCAAACATCAATAATGAAAAAATAATTTCATAGACATTACGTCATACGCTAGTATTTTGTTTAAAGTAAACCATTGAAACTCTCTAAGCCAAATTGCAGTGCGTAGCTTTTAAAAAAGGTCTCGCCACATTAAAAAAACAACAGTAGAATTGGGAAAACCCGGAAAGACCCTCGCGTTCAACATAGTGAATGTCGCGTTCAATATAGTAAATGAACGGAAGTGTCCATTTGCTATGTACCGTTATATTTATTTGCATAGATGGATATGACATTTTGGATTTTTTAAATCAACACATTTATGATTATAAGTGATAAAATAAAATTATCTTTTGGAGGACGTTTCCAATTTATACATTTAATTTTTGGCCCGAATAGTCAAACGGCTTAGGAGCCTATAGCGAACAAACATATATATAAATATATATATATAGAAACAAACATATAAACAAACTCACGGTAATTATATATTTAAATAGTGTAGGCGACAATACGCTTCCTTGAGGGACACCTTCTTCTTGAATAAATGTATCTGATAAATAATTTCCAATATTTACTTGGAATGTTCGGTTGCTTAGAAAGTTTGATATAAATTTGGGTAAATTTCCTCTTAAACCTAAGGAATATAGATCTTTTAAAATTCCATATTTCCATGTAGTGTCAAACGCCTTTTCTAAATCGAAAAAAACAGCTATCACATGTTCTTTCCTAACAAAAGCTTCTCTAATAAATGTTTCTAATCTAATGAGATGATCTGTTGTTGAATGATTTATTCTAAATCCACATTGAGTCTTTGATATTAAGTTATTACTTTCCAGAAAATATATTAAGCGTTTATTTACAATTTTTTCCATAATTTTACAGAAACAATTTGTGAGGGCTATTGGTCTGTAATTTATTGGATCTGTGTGATCTTTTTTCTCTTTAGGTATTGGAATGGTAATTGCTTTGCTCCATTCCGTAGGAAATATATTTTGTTGCCAAAGATCATTAACAATTTTTAATAGAGTTTTCAGTGTTAACGTTGGTAGCTGTCTTATAATCTCATTATGAATTGTATCTGGGCCTGGTGCAGTATTTTTGGTTTCTTTAATACATTGCGTAAGCTCGTTTATTGATATTGGGGAGTTGTAGCATTCAAATATATTTGTTTCAAAATTTATAGCTTCTTTTTCTAATTCTCTTTTTACTTTTTTAAAGGAGTCTGTATAATTTTCAGACGATGAATTTTTTGAAAAGGTCTTTCCAATTTCATTTGCAATATCTTGTGTAGTTTCTGCATAAGTGCCATCAGCCAGTTTGATTTGTTTAATTTGACTTTTTTTTGTATTTCCTTTAATTTTTCGAATCATTTTCCAAATATTAGTTATGGGTGTGTTTGAATTTATTTTTTTAATATAATTTTGCCATGTAAGCCGTTTCTGTTCTCTGATTACTTGTCGGGTTTTTGCTCGTTCAATTTTAAAGGCTTTCAAGTTTTCTGGAGATGGGTTGGTCTTGAAAATTCTAAGCTGTTTATTTCTAGTTTTAATACTATCTTTACAAATGTTTGTGAACCATGGTCTTTTTTTTTTAATTTTATTTGTTGTTTTAGGTATAGTCCGTTCACAAATTTGATATAATGATTTTAAAAACGTTGAATACTGTTCTTGAGCATTAGAATGTATATTTATTTGACAGAGTATTCTGTCGCATTCTAACTTGAATGTATTCCAATCTGCTCTTTTAAAGTTCCAAGTTAATGGTTGTTGAGTTGGTATTTTGGAGTTGGTAGTAAGCAGGATAGGCTGATGATCTGAACCATAATTATTTTCTAAAACACTCCAGGTAAAGTCCGTAAATAGAGTTGAATCTGCCATTGTTAAATCGAGATAAGATGGAGATAAATTTTTTCCCTTGCATTCTGCGTTCACTGAGAGTGTTGAACAGGCAACTTTGGGTTTTCCCGACTTTTTTTTGTATTGCTGCGCACTCTGTTGTTTTGTTGGTTTATACTGTACTTTTTTTTCTCTATTATTGATCTCGCTATTATTTTTTTAATTTCTATATGTTTTGTATGGACACAACATGTCCACGGGTCAACTAGTTCTAGGCCTATTAAAAAGCATTGTAAATTTAAATTATGATTGCATTGTTTTTTAGCTATTTTCAAATGATGATCGCATCCCGAACGCGTCTGTATGCTAAAAAAAAGTTGGAATGATGCCCTAGCCCGGCAATAACTTTTGTGCATCTAGAGAAGTCTGAAAAAAATGAAAATTCTGAATTGCAGTCTGATAGGCAAGTGACCGATGCTCAGCCATCTCAGTCTGATGATTCAAAGTCTGCTATCAGGTCAGCACCATAAAGAATTGAATTGATACAGCCCAGTTGCATTTGCAGTTAGAGATTGACATTTTGAACTCACATTTGGTCGGCTAGTATGAACGGCAGAATCATGGAATGCTTACACAAGAACAGGACGCAGAACTCAAACAAAGGAAGAAAAAAAAAGAATGAACTGGAAAAGCAGCTCAGTAAGAAAATGATAATAAAAAAATATCACAGAAAGCAAGAATTGAGAAAAAGAGAACATTTAATGCTCTGATTGAAAGTAATCCAGAACTATTCGCATCTCTGAACGACAGAGCCAAGCCTAGTAGGCCAAGACTTGAGAAAGATCAAACATCATTACTGGAAACTATTGTGGATATTGCTATGCATGGATAAGCATCACACGAAAGAAAGCAAAGTGATGTGTACAGAAGCATAAAAAAATTAGATCAACTCACTGAACAGTTAAAGATGGACGAATTTACAATCAGTTGAAGTGGACTCTACCTTCGTCTTTTGCCAAAGCGAAGCTCATCTCTTGAAGGTCAGCGTCATGTTTCAACAGTTCCAGTGAAGCTTATTAGAGCACAGAATGATCGACATGCTAAATATATTAACGGTTTGTTTTGTACGGCAACAATAAGACGATTGGATGAGTTGTCATCCATGATAGGGCCAAACAAAGTGTGCTTTGTGAACCAAGACGATAAAGCTCGAGTGCCAATCGGGTTGACTGCTGCTAACAAGCAAAGTCCTTTGCTGATGCACGTCGAATACAGAGTCAGCTTGACTGACCATGACTGGGTTGTGGCTGCTGGACACAAGCTGATTCCGTCGGTGTATGCTGGAATCCAAATTCAGTCCAATGGTTTAGGAAACCGAGAAGCTGTTGGTTATTCAGCACCGACTTACATTGCAATCAGATCTGGAAAACATTCTTCATCAACAGTATTCAGTCATGGACTCGATTTCAAGAAATTGCTTAGTCTAAAGGAATTTGATGTCATTACACGAAGGGTCGAAAGGAACATAATGGGTTGATACTACCACATGCCCACTATGGTAGTCACTTGAATGATAGAGGTGTTACCATAGATGATTATTTAGAAAAAACTAATTTTCTGTTTGCAGGCAACACTCTAGCTGAAATTCGGTCCCAGTTGATAGTCGATAATTTTCCAACGGTTGCAGAATTCATCGACCCAACAGTCTCAGAGATCGATGAAGAACACCTGTTGTCTAAAGATCAAAAATGGTTTGACGTTCATGTACGAACAAGCCAATACTTAACTCAAATTGTAAAATGCACCGACAAAACGTGCTGTTCAAAACCAAGGAGCTCATATTTCAGTGTAGTAACAGAGACATTTATTCCACTTCTTTTACCAGTTGTTCAATCAGGCGACGGTCTGAAAATTCCAGAACGGACAACAAATGAAGCCTCGCATAAGTTTCCACCACTGTTTGCAGCTCAAAGTCTGAAAGGGGATGATATCCTTCCTCGGTCATCAAATCCTGACCGTTCGATTCCATACAATTTGTACTGTCCATCAATACAATCTTTGCTTAGCGATAGGATTTACAAAAAAATGTAATATGAATTCGCTTCGTTAGTCATGCTGCGCAGCCATTCCTCAACACACAAGCAGGAATCAATTATTCCTACCAAACCTATCAGGCCACAAAGAGTTGCTGCACGTAGGCAACGCAACGTGAACTAATGGTTATTATCGCAAATGAAGAAAATTGAGAGAGTGCTGAATGGATAGATGAAGAAGAGCTTGATTTGAATGGAACCCAACCCTTGAGACTCCTTAAGCCAGACTGCCGTAAGAATAACTTACATTACATGTAACACCGCGGCGCGCATTGTTTCGGGAGTGAGGAGGCAAGATCATATCTCCCCAACACTAAGAGATCTTCACTGGCTCCCGGTGATGAAGCGAATAGAGCACAAAATTATGTCCATTACATACGGATGCATAAAGGGCATTGCTCCTTCTTATCTTCGAGAGCTTATCTCAAGGCATGAACCATCTAGGGAACTGCGATCTTCAACACAGTTACTCCTCAAAACTCCTAGTTTGGATGGACACAGAAAGAAGTACCTGGGAGTGCGCTCATTTGAGTCAGTGGCGCCTTCTTTATGGAACAGTCTATCTCAGACACTGAGAGAATCTGCGACAAGAGAAACTTTTAAAAAGAACTTGAAGACCTTTCTCTTTGGCTAATACATCTGCCACTGCGAATCACACCAAGAGCATGCTAATCTAATAGCATGGATAGAAGCGCTATAGAAATGCATATTCTTATCTTATCTTATCTTATGTTGAAAGACAACAAGTTAGTTTGCAACTCCTCACGTGATTGTAATGGGGGGGGGGGGCAATGGTGAGATTGACATGTAGAAAGCGTATCCGATTGGTAGCTTGATATAAAGTTTTTGTGAACTAATATAAAAACAAACACTAAGCCACCGGTTATAAAATAGGCCCACACATGTTTACGAATGTTTTATTAAATGTATTTATGATTTGATTTTATAGGCCTACCAAAGTAAGATATATCAGAATAGGTTAACATTGTGAATTCGAAATGTGGTAAACTAGAAAAGATGTATAAATTTATTCGTATTTTCCTGATAACAATATTCGGAAGTGTAATATACTGTTAGTTTTATTGATTGGGGGGGGGGGAATTAAAAAAAATATCTAACGTATATTACAATCTTTTCATTTGCAGTCTTTCAGTGAATAACCTAATTTCACCTTTAGTTATTCAGTATTTAACTGGCGTAATGCTCAAAATTAAAAAAAAAGTGAAATGTTTATTATACCATTGTTTTAATTAATCGATATTATATTTTGCCTCGATAGTTTTTTTAAATAGTAAGACACATGGAGGATATCAGAAAAGGTTTACACCAAACTATATATTTTTACTTTTTTGTCAAACATTGTTTGGAATAATACATTGAAAACATTGAAAATAATAAATAAATACTTTTTTGAATAATAAATTTTTTACAAGTGTTTACAAACTATAATTATGATTAATATTTGTGCCCAAGTAAGAAATATTAGACTATGTTAAGAAGTCAATATGAAATCTGGTAAACTAGTAAAAATGTATTACATTTATTCGTAGACCTTTTTAATTAATATCAAACATACTTGCCGGCCGTAACTCATTGTTAGCTTGAATTGGGTAAGGAAGGGAGTTAACAAAATTGACATAATATTATAGGAGTGGTCACTAGAAAGTTTGACAGTTGTTAAAGTAGGGGAAGGGGTAGAAGAACTAAGAATTGTAATGTAATTTTAAACGATATTTTAAATTTAAACTTTTCATTTTCAGTCTTTTAAATACAATACATAATGACATAAATGATATATATTTCTGTTGGATTTAAAACTGACAACTCTAGCCTACATGTCTTTTTTTTAGGGTTTGATATGAGATTTAGCTGTTTTATTTATTTATTTTAAAAAAAAAAAAAAAAAAAATTGTGTGGGGGGGGGGGGGGGGGTATCGGGAAAAATTTAGATATTAGACAGCAGAAATAAAAATCTGCTTCGACTGTTAGAATTTAAAGCCCATGTTATGCATAGTAGAAAAATAAAACGACAAAAACAATTTATTGGTCTGGTAAAGACGTATTTTTTTAAATTTATGCACTGTTGTTTAACATACACATGATGTTAAGGTACAAGCGCCTGCTCTTTATTACCGATCGAATGATCGGTCACCTGGTACTAGTTATAACGCAAGCACAATTTAATAAACTTAAAATCTTATAACTAACTGTATTATCAATTATCGGCATGTTTACGACTTTGCACTCCAATCTCCATGCTACCAATACCAGAGCTCCCCAGCAGGAGCTGCGCAAAACGACTTTCCAGGGTAGTGCAATCTGGACTTCTGTCGAACAGCACCGCAAAGGGGGGTACAAGTTTTACGTGCCCGGGCTATACCCTATGCACAATCCACTGTTAGTCGCTTTTTATGGCATGCAAGTCTTCAAATAGCAGAAATATCAATGCAAGCGGTCCATCTTATTATAGTCTTTGGTAATATCTAAACTATATTAATATGCCCCTAATGCCTACATGTGTATGTCTACACAATGCTGAATAAAACATTGAAATAACTAAATGTGTCCGTAAACTATGACTAAATTATTTGGGAATTTTTGTTCTTAAATTAAAAACTTCAAACAATTAAGTTTTCCACTTTTGTAAAACGTACGAAACTATTTAGAAAGAGTAATATAAAACTATTTTTAATAATATAGTCATTATAACTGTCTTTAGAATTATCAACTAATTATCCTTACCTCACTTTCCCAACATGGAACAAAAATTTGATTTTTGAAAAAAAAAGGTTTATTGGATGAATTATACATATATTATAAACAGTTAAAACATTTAAAGGAAACACAACAGTTTAAGAACAATAACTTGGTATCAAAATAAATATATTAATCTTTCCCGGTGGCTCCGCCTATGGTTATAATGTCTGGCCTAACTGGAAAAGTAGTAAAGTATCCCTGTTAGATCAATTTGAATTTAAGGGACCATAAAGCAGCGTTCACAGATTCCAGGGACCACGGCATACTTGAAGATTGTATGGCCAGCTCAAAGCCCACAATGCCCAGTCCCCCTTTAATTTTCCCTAACGAGTTTCAGGTACCCATCAGAAATGGGTATGCTCAGAGACACCCTTCATTGACGGGAACAAACCATGGCCTTTATAAAGATTCATACTCATAAACTTCGTTACGTCAGCCGAACGTTCGATCTCACAAACAGTTATGATAATGTCTGGTATCAAACTTATTGTGATAAAATATGACACTAATGGTATTTAATGTATTACACCAAAGGAAAGAGCAATAATGAGAATGTAATCATTATGCATTTGAGAAATCTCAATCCAAAGATTGTCTTTGCAAAAGAAATACATCGCAATTTGAACACTTCGGTGAACTTATAATGTTATATTTAAAACTGATAGGCTTTTAATCCAAATTTATCACCTTGGTTCCTCAACACTAAACATGAACCTATTATCTATCATGTCAACAATTTCAAATCCATCTGGCTTTTGTGATAGCAATTAAACATTTTAAGAACATACATGCAATCATGTCGAAGTTTTCATCTAACTAAGGTCAACTTTTGTCGCTTTTTAATCACTCAACAGACATTGCATGATGAACAAGAAATTACACTCAATATTGCTTTTAAAGAACAGTTTCATTTTTGAATTTAATAAAGTGAAAAATGGCAGTTAAAGAAAACTGTGTTTGTGCTTTATTTATCTCAGTAACTCGATACAAATGTAAATATCACTAATTAAAATCGTCATATCTTAAATATAAAACCATGAATTAGGCCTAAATTACTGCCGGCTAAATTTTCCAGACATTTGAAAAATTATACCAGATATATAAATAATTCAATTCTAAAAATAAAAAAAACAACACTTAAACAAATTTTTTTCCCTCCCGTGGTTTCCCGCAGGCTATTTCTTATCTTATTATAGTCTTTCAAAGTCTTTGATTAGCTCTAGATCTCACAGACAACTCTATCTTTAAGAGTATGACAAAATATAAGAGTTATTATTTCTTTTTAAATTTATGTATTACTGGAATGTTTTTTTTTACACTGCAGGTTATTGTCGGATCTGGTCGGAACTACTTTCATTTGAAGACTAATCAAGATGAATTGACAAACGGCACATTGCCAGACTCCCGGTCAGATGTAGATCTTAAAAGGGTAAGATAAAAGGATGAATAGACGGATAGACAGAAAAACAGAAAGACGGACAGACGGATAGTTGGACAGACGGATAGACGGACAGACGGATAGTCGGACAGACGGATAGACGGACAGACGGACAGATGGACAGATAAAAAGATAGACGGACAGACGGATAGTCGGACAGACGGATAGACGGACAGACGGACAGACGGACAGACGGACATACGGACATACGGACAAACGGACAGATAGACAGATAGACAGATAGACAGATAGACAGATAGACAGATAGACAGATAGACGGATAGACGGATAGACAGATAGACAGATAGACGGATAGACGGATAGACAGATAGACAGATAGACAGATAGACAGATAGACAGATAGACAGATAGACAGATAGACAGATAGACAGATAGACAGATAGACAGATAGACAGATAGACAGATAGACAGATAGACAGATAGACGGATAGACGGATAGACAGATAGACGGATAGACGGATAGACAGATAGACAGATAGACAGATAGACAGATAGACAGATAGACAGATAGACAGATAGACAGATAGACAGATAGACAGATAGACAGATAGACAGATAGACAGATAGGCAGATAGGCAGATAGGCAGATAGGCAGATAGACAGATAGACAGATAGATAAATAGTCAGATTGATGGAAAGACGGAGAGACGGATAGACGATGAGACTGGAAGACAGATAAATAAATATATAGATAGATAGAACGACAGATAGATAGATTTAATGATAGATATATAGACAGACAGATGAATAGATATATAGATAAATAGATATATATCTAGACAGACAGACAAGCAGACAGAAAGATAGATAGATAGATTAGATTAGATTAGATTAGATTTGATTAGATAGATAAATAGATAGATAGATAGATAGATAGATAGATAGATAGATAGATAGACAAATAGAAAGACAATATAGACGGATAGATACTGATAGATTCGGACATAGATAGATAGATACGTAGATAGATTGACAGATGTGCATAATGGTAGATATATAAACATGTTGATTGATTGGATGATTTACTGTTCGATTCATTGATTGATAAAATGTCAATATGTTTTCAGATGTGGACCTCGTATAAAGATCTCAAACAACGTCCTTACCGAATATCCATCGGGAAAGTTGACGTGAGCGCCGCCTTAGCCAACGACACTTTAGACTACATTTTGGGTGAGCAGCTTGTCTTATAATCTTTTTTTTTAACGACACCACTTTCCCCAGTAGAGTGCATGTATTTTTGAGACGCAGGCTATAAGATAATATAAGATTAAGATAAGATTACTATATCGATCCAACTGGAAATTCGACTTGATTACATTTTTAAACAATGTAAAAGAATTATTTATATATACGCAAAGAAATATACACGTATGGGAATAGACATACACACGCAAACGATCTTATTATTCATCATACAAGCATAAATTATCATTATGAGTCAGCTATTGTATTTTCTGGCTGACTATTCTGTTGAAAGACTCTCATTGATAGTGGAAGAAAAAGAGTTTCTAAATCTCTCTGCTCTTTCCCTTATTGAAAGAAGCCGACCATTTCGAACTAGACATTATGTAGTTGTCGTGAAGTGGATGTGCCTGGTCCTGAAGGATTTTGTCAATCGATTTTAAAAAGTTGTTTAGTAAGTTAACGCAATTTGACCTATATTTACTAGTTTTAGTCCATGAAAAAAAGGCGTGGATTACGTCATTAGTTCAGCAGTCCGTCATAACTACGGTCAGGATCTGGCAGTTAGTCTATTAATGTGGACCTAGTAAAGTACCCGTCGGACCAAATTGATCCATAGGGCCGGCGAAGCCCTCTGCTTCACCAACCCTGTTTGGTCCTCGTGCCACTCGATCATGTTCATCAATACATTATTAACAAATCTAAGTCAACGGTGTACACATTTTCTTTATCACCATTGAAAGCTATAATCGGTTTTAATCAATTAGCCCAGATTTTATTTTCGTTCTAAAGAATGTTATGGTAAAGTGTACAAATTCATATTGTATTCTTGAATGCCCTGCAAATACTACTTGAGTTTGATCTATTTTTCAAATATTCCTACAAAGCTACGCACATTTTGCTTTTCCGGCTTGCGCGCGGGGAGGGGGGAGAACCGAAATCCGGTTTTAAACCGGTTTTATAGATCCGAAAATCGGTTTTGAAAAAAAAACGGTTTTAACATCCCTAGTTCTATTATTGGCCTACCTAGCCTCATCAATCGCATATAAGTGTTCAACGTTATTTGCACTGTTAATAGATTGACATATATATAACTATCTATCTATCTATCTATCTATCAAACTATCTATCTATCTATCTAACTATCTGACTATAAAACTTTAGATTTCTTTATCTATCTATTTATTTATCTATCTGTCTATCTTTTTTCTTTCCATCTGACTGTCTGCCGGTCTGTCTGTCTATCCATCTGTCTATCAATATATCTGTCTTTCTGTCTAATTATCTAATTATCTATATATCTATATATATATATCTATTTGTCTATCCCTCTACCTAATCATGAATTATGTAACGGTATATATGTCATATATGTTCTTTGCCTATGTATATACAATTTATATATATATATATATATATATATATATATATATATATATATATATATATATATATATATATATTTATACAGAGAGAGAGATACAGAGAGAATAAAATAGATTTATACAATATTAAATTCGGAGTAGACTAACTTTACTTGCAGTCTTCACCAACAAGGCCTATAACAACGACCACCATGTCCTACTGGTATATAAGTTGAACTAAATCCACATTAGGGGCATGGTGACCGAAAGTCGTAGGTTCAAATCCTTGTAAAGACTAGTAAGTTGTTCTCAAGTCTGAAGGCTGTCCATCACCTGACTTCAGTTGGGGTAAAGTGGCCACTGAAACAGGTGAACGCTGCTTCACCGACACTGTTTGGTCCTACGGGTACTTTATTTTACTTTTATGTAGTATTCCAACTTGTTACATTTTACCATCTAGAGTCTTTTACATTTCAGGTTTTCTGGAAGAGAATGATGGCATCGAGTTGACCAATGAAAACTTGGTCGACTTAGTGAACAATTTCAGAAAAAAATCTAGCAAGTCTAATGGATATTTTATCACAGTTTACAGTAAGTCAATAAATGAACGGCAGAGTATTATATTATGAAACAAGTGAGTAGACAGGCTGATCTATCAATACAAGGAGTAAGCTTATACGACTTCCTTGAACGTGTTAAAACATTTAGACTGAACCTGGGGCAAGTAAATGCGATTAATGTCAAGCAGGATAATATGGATTTGCTAACTCCCTGGGCAGGATAATTTGGTTAAACATTTTAAGGGCAGGAAATCCAGTAGAAGGTTGTTTTTTCTTTTTTTCTTATCCAATAATATGTATAATATTTGGACTATATATAGTGCGATGGAGATGGCGGCCATTTTGTTTTGGAAATTACTATTTTTAAACTTTAATTAAAAACACTACTCTTTTTTTATTAATCATTATACTTTATTTAAATTTTGCATAATTATACATAAACTTTATTTATGCAAGTTGAGCAGAAGGAATTTTAAATTTAACTGAAATTGAATTTTTATTAATTTTTTGTGTGGCATATTATACGAACATGGTAAAAATATGTTTAAAGTTACTAAAATATTATTTAAAAAAACAAACTACTTTTTATTTTCTAAATCGCTATTATATACATTAAAGAACCAATGTAATGAACATCTGGGAAAAATTGCATGATAATTGGTTGGTAAATAAACAATTATTAGGGAGTGAAATACATGAAAACAAAGTTTTGAGAAAAACCGGAATAACTGACGATTTTAGGAAACTTTTTTGGAGGAAAATTCAATTTCCTCATCTTTTTGTTGTAAGATTTTTTTCTCCACAATTACAAGATGTTAACCTTTAATTTGATGAATATTAATATAGAATTAATTTTTTTTTATATTACTGTAGTGCAAATACGTTTTTAACAAAATAAATACAATTTTGATGTATACCCATTTCAAATGCATTTTTTACATTGAAATAATGTTACTAAAATTCCCGATCTAAATATTTTAGATCCAGTAATAATTAAAGTATACAACTTAGGCAAAAGCTAAAAAAAAATTAAATTTTTTGGCATTAGATCAATTTCATTGAAGCCCCTCCACTTAAAGGAAGATTATATACGTTTTCATAAGAAAACAAAAAAAAATAGAAGTCATTTTATTACATGTGGTGTTATTCGTTTATCGATATTTAATGGCGTCCCAGATCAGCAGTCGGCAACCTTTAGATAATATAGTGCCAAAGATGGATTTCTAAATCATTCAGCGTGCCAACAGCATACAAGTTATCCTGTTCTAGCACTCAAATTTATTTTTTTATAAGCGAAATGAATTATAGCTTTCTGGAGTGTTTCGCGTGCCATTAAAAATGGCTCTGCGTGCTAAGTCTGGCAAACGTCCGTAGGTTGCCAATCCCTGTTCTAGATTACTGCCTGATTCGCCAATGTCTTGAGCCGAGACTTTGGTCTGTCACCGATATCTCTCTTGGGTATCTCTTAGACATTACGTTTCAGGCTTTTTGCCAATGTAAGGGTCGGTCGAATTTTAAGCATGATTATTGTCCATTGCTTGCAAAGAGGACCATCCTTTGTCAGCGTCATAGATGCTTATGGGTACGACGATGGCTGGTGAGGCCAATTAAATGGATGTTTACTGGTTACCACTGGAGCATGGAATGCGTTGTAGTCAGTTTGTTGTGAGTTAATCAAGGTATTCTATTGATTGTGTAACTTCATGTCCATCTTCAGTTGATCAGATAGCCAGAGCTCACGACGCTTCCCAGGCTGTCCTGGCCGCTAAGCACCTGGATAGGATCCTGGGCTTCGTCAATGATATCTACGTAAGTAGCTTTGTTACCTAAACAACCATAGGGGCGTATGCATATAATTATGACGACGATGGTTATTTATAAAACACTTACTCTATGTTACTATATTTAGCATGCTCAGTGCACTCCTGAATATAATTGTGCATTTTTTTATAGAATTAACTCTACGTCCTTATCATTACGGGGAGAGCACGGAGGCCGAATGGCAGCGCATTCGACTGGCGTTCAGAAGGTTCTGGGTTCGAATCCTGGTGAAGGCTAGGATTTTGTTCCCGGGACTGGAGGGTGTCCCAGAGTCTACCCAGCAAATATGAGTCCCTGACATTAGTTGGGGTAAAGTAAAGGCGGCTGGGCATTGTGCTGGTCCTATGATGAATTAGGTGCGAAAGGTTCTTTACTACTTATCATTGCAATAGTAAGAGTTATTACTTCAGTACATTTTTTGCTTCCACTCAGGATCTTGTCAAAGGTGAGGACACGTTGCTACTACTTGCATCTACTCAGGGATCAACTCTAACTGTTGGATCTGGTTCATACCTAAATGAAAATGTATACGGTAATATTTCAATTTCAATCGCAGAACATCTTAAAGGCTTTGCGCCCCCTCCCATTATTATATTTAACATATTATGCTTTACTCTTCAAAAAAAATAAGGAAAATGAGTGTATGCCATTGAAATAGCGAGAGTGGAGCGAAATTGAGATATTTTCCCGTTTCACATACGCCTGCTATGTTTGAAGAAGATGACGGCTATCTGGATTCAAACGAAATAGCGAACATTTGATGTTTTGAGACATGTTTCACAGTTCTTTATTGTGTTGTTGTTGTTTCTTAATTCATATATTTATTTCGCAAACACTGTGACGAAACTTCGCAGGGTTCACTGACCCACTTATCGTTATCCTATGGAGCTGACTCCTGGCATATTGACCATTTGCCGATAACATCACCTTCTCTCATAATTGTGTTTTTCACCTCCATCGCTGTTTAAAGTATTTGCGTATCATAACAAAATGCAAACAAAAATGCTTATGACGAATTTATGCAAACAAAAAAACAACGTTGTTTTATTTAAGGTGCGGTGGCCAAGCGGCAGCGCGTTCGACTTGAGTACCGAAGGGCCTGGGATAGATTACCTGGTGAAGGCTAGGATTGGTTCCCGGGACTGGAGGATGTCCCCGAGTCTACCCATCTCTTAGTTAGGGATGCCTGGGCATTGTGATCGCCACACTTCCCCTAGTATGCCATGGCCACAGAAACTGGTGAACGCTGCTTCACAGGCCCTACGATCAATTTGGTCGGAAGGGTACTTAACTTACTGTACACTTTGTTATGTCTTGTTTTGTACCTGCAATAATAAATTATGCATTTCAATTTAGATTTCGTTTTCTCTTTAATCTTTATTTTGTTCGTCATTTGATTTTAGGTTCCGCAAATACAGAGACGTGTGAACCATACACCTTCTTGAACTATGCGTTTGGGGTGAAAAAGTCTCCGACTTTTGATTCTGAAACAGGTATTTGATAGTTCTTACACCATACAATAATACACACACCTGCATGAAATTATGTAAATACCTAAGCAGGTAAGCAGGGGACTGAATGGAGTTGACCCTTATTCCTCATTTCGAGCATTGATTTTCCAATGTACAGTTAGATCTATATTTTATATTTTCCAATGTACAGTTAGATCTATATTTTCCAATGTACAGTTAGATCTATAATTTTGCTTACATCGACGTATTATTAATACTCCTAAAATAGTATCATTCTTATTGACGAGTCTTAAATAGGCAAATTTGGATGAAAATGCATTTCCGCTATATTTCCGTAAACGATCATATAATTATCTTTTGGCACGTTTGAACATCCGGTTTCATTTTGTTTTGTTTACCATGGCATACATTACGATTGAAAGCAGAGATTTACGCCTTGTCACTCACTTAACATTCACGCAAGTTGAGTAATTCATTGAAACTTTCAACAGCAAGTTCAGGCCGACTACAAATAAACAAAGGCTAAAGTATTATTGTGAGGATTTTGTCTTCAATATTAAAAGTGAGTATGCCAGAATTTATGGCAGAAGGCAGCCATTTTTTTTTTCCGATTTAGCGAATAGGATTGGAAGTGATGTGTCGTCCAAAATTAATGCACGCATAAGATTTAAGACTCGTCAATTGGCTAAGCTAAGTAAAATTGGGTACATGTGTAAAAAAAAATATTTTAGATAATATAATATTTGAATAAAGCCATAAATCAACTAAACAATGAAATTTTGCAGATCTAGAAGCTATGTATTTAAAAACGGAAAGATAAAAGTTGTTACATTGTAGCTCTCACTTCCATGCTTTTGGCTGCTTGTCTAGGTATGATTCTTATTTAGCCCAAACGGGAACCCACGTTTCTCTGAGCAGTGATAATAGTTTTCAGCAATTCCTCAAGTTGGTCAATCTAGCATCATTCAAAGAAATCTCTCAACAACAGTTTTCAATCAAGACAAAATCCTTGGCTTGTAAATTAATAAAGTAACTTTTATTAAGCAAATAAAGCTGTAATAGTAGATGGAAATCAAAAAAGCATATGTTACAATGAACAGTGCAACAATAATGCGACCTGTCCCGTTAGAAGGTTAACGTCGTCTCTCATCGTAAGTCTAGCTCCAGATCTCTGCCGGCTGAAAAAATGGATAGGACTATGACATTGTATTTACCAGGCCAAACTCAAAAGAGCGCGAGAGTGACGTCACAGTCTTCCTCACCCTGCCCAATGGGAAGCATGCATTTAATAGACAGCTTAATTTCGGAAACATGACGTTAATAACCTTTCGCGGGCTAAACTGATTTCAGGGACATGTATTAAAAACCTTTTGCGGGCTACCATTGCAGAAGACGATTTGTCTACGAATAAACTAGTTTCGGCTGGTTTATGAATGAATCGTTGTTTAAACGACCTTAACCTTGTCTCGTGTGTTAAGTTAATAAAATAAACAGTCGTGTCCCAATACTGAGAATGCTTTTTAAATAGGATCACTCTTTTATAGGGAAATATTTAGTAAATGGGTGGTTCTAACAATAATGTTATACACTATAACATAACAAAAGTTAATTGCATAATAAAATTAACCAAAGTCGATATATATGTATATGCGAACATTTTTTTTTCTTTATGTACTAAAAAGATTCAAAACATTTAGAGTCTACTAGAATGTTATGAATAAAGATTTATTAATTTAAAAGTTGCGACGTATGGCTGAAATGATGTGTTTTTTTTCTTTTTCTCTTGTATATTACAGACACTACGTCCATACAAAATATGTCTCTGCCCTACGCCTTTTCGGGGTTAGAGTTTGGTCTTAGTGAGATTTATTCAGATGGGGTATTTTCCGTAACAGTAATATAATATATATATATATATATATATTTTATATTCCCCATTTAATCACAATTCTGTTTATTATATGCTTGTGTTTTATTCTTTCAGGAGGTTTAATGTACAAGTTTCCCAGTCTGTATAATACTCAAGGAACGACCGGAGGTCCGGATCTCCCAATCTTTGCGTCTGGGAAGAGCGCCGGCATTTTCACCGGAGTCAACACCTTTCCTTATCTGCATCACGCCATTCTGTCCGCAACCTGCCTAACCAAAGACGCACCACAGATCTACCCACACTGCGTGCCTCAAGCTTCAACAACAACCGTTGGGCCTGTTGCGTCAACCACACCCTGCCCAACCATGTCCAACCCCGCGCCAACCACGCCCAGCCCCGCATTAACCACAACCTGCCCAACCACAATCTGCCCAACCACACCCTGCCCAGCCACGCCCTGCCCAACCATGTCCAGCCCCGCGTCAACCACGCCCAGTCCCGCGTTAACCACGCCCAGTCCCGCGTTAACCACACCCAACCCGAGAGCAGCTACTACGACAACCACCCGCTTCACGGCGCCCCCGGTGACGCCTCCGAAGCCCCCGGTGACGCCCCCGAAGCCCCCGGTAACGCCTCTGAAGCCAAACTTTTGGTCATGGTATTTCCAGCCTATCGCTGGGAGAGGCCCAAACCCTTACGCATACATGGTGTCGCGCAACGGTGTGTCGTCTGCGGCGGCCGGCTCGTCTAGGCCTGTGCAGCGTCCACCTACGCCCAGGCCTACGCCTAGGCCTGCTCAGAATCAAAACAATCAATGGACTTGGCAGTCCTGGTTGCCCTTTATGTTGTAAGAAAAAAAAGCCTATTATTCCATCTTGGTTTCCGGTGTTGATTCTCCCTAACAGCTTAACAACATTTAAAATCTTTATCAAAATGCAAGATTATAAGACCCGAAGTACGGATAAAGCATACATCGTTGGATGAAATAATTGTCTCTAAAGAATAAGCGTCTATAACATAAAAGATAAGAACAACTAATTTCTAAAAACTTTAAAATTACCATTACAACCACTGACAGAGACAAGAATTGAAAAGAATCTTTATTAAATCCCATATGACGGTGCCAGTGGAAGAAGGTCATAAGTCACACTTTTCGTCTTTTGAAAAACCTAAATTTTAAGTTTAAAACGCTCGCCCAAAGTCATATCTTTCATTAACGAAATATATTTTTTGTAATATCAATATATTTGATACACTTTCACCAAAATCAGAATCTAAAACTTGAAATAAATAAGTTAAAGAACTAAAAAAAAAAAACGCTTGACTGTTTTGGACTTAGATCTGTCATGTTACTTGGAATTACATCGTTTTTGACTGGATTTAAATCGTTTTTTATTGTACTCTAGTAAAAATATACCCCTTTATACTCTCTTTCTATTAAGGTGCATTTTCTGTCTGTCTGCTTGCTTGCTTGTTTGTTAGCAAAACTTTGCATCTATTTTTCTACCACTTCCCGTCGTCCAATCAAGCTGAAACTTGGGTCGCAGACTTGTCCAGACTAGCAATACAGTCTATCAAATTTTCAGCATCATAGCCTTTGGAATAGTCACTTATACCTTCGACCAATTTGCGAATCGAAGAAAATGGAAACATGGCTTCCTCTACCGGAAGAGACGAAAGTAAATAAACTTTTCGGATATGTTCGTTTTAACGAAATAAATAGAATGAAAACTACACAATATATCCGAAACAAAGCGAGTTATCTTTTTATAATGGTTTTTGCGGGACAATGCTAGAAGAAAAAAAAGGATGCGCAAAACTTTAGTGTCGAAATTCATAAGGTATGATATCACTTATATTTATTTTAATCTATCAAATATAAATTAAATATAAACTTAGTTTACAAAATAAAGGGAGTATAATAAAAACTGTGTTTTTTTTGGGTTAGTTTATTATAAATAAATATAACAAAATACTTAAAAACACAAGAGTGTTAGTCTGTTACACATTTGGTGTTGTCCACATGATGTAAATTCTCATAATATTCCCGATTTGATAGGGTGCAAAGTTTCTTCAATGAGTGCCATACAGTTCATAGGCCTATTCTTTCTCTCTTCTTACTGCCATGATTGGGATATACTTAAAAGCATTGCAATAAAAATATCGTAAATGGAAACAACTTTGTTAAAAGACTTGATGCCATTTCCTTATTGCTACAATGTTATTTATGAAAGCATTTCCTTTTTAAGCAATAGTAAAGTGACTACATCAAATATCCTTTTGTGTCAATTACAAAACTACAAAACATTTCTTTAATTCATAGCAATGGTATTTTTCTTGAGAAAATGTTAAGCCTTATAGAAAACATCATTCGTGCCTTTTAGCCTACTATGGTTTAATTTTTTTTTAAAGGAAAAAAATTAAAAAACTCTGTCAAAGTGTAGGCCTAAATCTAAGCTTTAGAAAACAGTCTTGCCGAATTAAATTAAAAAAAGTAGGCATAAACGTAGGTGTAGGCTAAATCTCAAATTCCACTATAATAAAACTATTATAAGCATTTGTAGAATAATATTATTATAAATATCCTATATAATCTAAATCTTTTGACGCCCCCGAAGCCCCCGGTAACGCCTCTGAAGCCAAACTTTTGGTCATGGTATTTCCAGCCTATCGCTGGGAGAGGCCCAAACCCTTACGCATACATGGTGTCGCGCAACGGTGTGTCGTCTGCGGCGGCCGGCTCGTCTAGGCCTGTGCAGCGTCCACCTACGCCCAGGCCTACGCCTAGGCCTGCTCAGAATCAAAACAATCAATGGACTTGGCAGTCCTGGTTGCCCTTTATGTTGTAAGAAAAAAAAGCCTATTATTCCATCTTGGTTTCCGGTGTTGATTCTCCCTAACAGCTTAACAACATTTAAAATCTTTATCAAAATGCAAGATTATAAGACCCGAAGTACGGATAAAGCATACATCGTTGGATGAAATAATTGTCTCTAAAGAATAAGCGTCTATAACATAAAAGATAAGAACAACTAATTTCTAAAAACTTTAAAATTACCATTACAACCACTGACAGAGACAAGAATTGAAAAGAATCTTTATTAAATCCCATATGACGGTGCCAGTGGAAGAAGGTCATAAGTCACACTTTTCGTCTTTTGAAAAACCTAAATTTTAAGTTTAAAACGCTCGCCCAAAGTCATATCTTTCATTAACGAAATATATTTTTTGTAATATCAATATATTTGATACACTTTCACCAAAATCAGAATCTAAAACTTGAAATAAATAAGTTAAAGAACTAAAAAAAAAAAACGCTTGACTGTTTTGGACTTAGATCTGTCATGTTACTTGGAATTACATCGTTTTTGACTGGATTTAAATCGTTTTTTATTGTACTCTAGTAAAAATATACCCCTTTATACTCTCTTTCTATTAAGGTGCATTTTCTGTCTGTCTGCTTGCTTGCTTGTTTGTTAGCAAAACTTTGCATCTATTTTTCTACCACTTCCCGTCGTCCAATCAAGCTGAAACTTGGGTCGCAGACTTGTCCAGACTAGCAATACAGTCTATCAAATTTTCAGCATCATAGCCTTTGGAATAGTCACTTATACCTTCGACCAATTTGCGAATCGAAGAAAATGGAAACATGGCTTCCTCTACCGGAAGAGACGAAAGTAAATAAACTTTTCGGATATGTTCGTTTTAACGAAATAAATAGAATGAAAACTACACAATATATCCGAAACAAAGCGAGTTATCTTTTTATAATGGTTTTTGCGGGACAATGCTAGAAGAAAAAAAAGGATGCGCAAAACTTTAGTGTCGAAATTCATAAGGTATGATATCACTTATATTTATTTTAATCTATCAAATATAAATTAAATATAAACTTAGTTTACAAAATAAAGGGAGTATAATAAAAACTGTGTTTTTTTTGGGTTAGTTTATTATAAATAAATATAACAAAATACTTAAAAACACAAGAGTGTTAGTCTGTTACACATTTGGTGTTGTCCACATGATGTAAATTCTCATAATATTCCCGATTTGATAGGGTGCAAAGTTTCTTCAATGAGTGCCATACAGTTCATAGGCCTATTCTTTCTCTCTTCTTACTGCCATGATTGGGATATACTTAAAAGCATTGCAATAAAAATATCGTAAATGGAAACAACTTTGTTAAAAGACTTGATGCCATTTCCTTATTGCTACAATGTTATTTATGAAAGCATTTCCTTTTTAAGCAATAGTAAAGTGACTACATCAAATATCCTTTTGTGTCAATTACAAAACTACAAAACATTTCTTTAATTCATAGCAATGGTATTTTTCTTGAGAAAATGTTAAGCCTTATAGAAAACATCATTCGTGCCTTTTAGCCTACTATGGTTTAATTTTTTTTTAAAGGAAAAAAATTAAAAAACTCTGTCAAAGTGTAGGCCTAAATCTAAGCTTTAGAAAACAGTCTTGCCGAATTAAATTAAAAAAAGTAGGCATAAACGTAGGTGTAGGCTAAATCTCAAATTCCACTATAATAAAACTATTATAAGCATTTGTAGAATAATATTATTATAAATATCCTATATAATCTAAATCTTTTGACGCCCCCGAAGCCCCCGGTAACGCCTCTGAAGCCAAACTTTTGGTCATGGTATTTCCAGCCTATCGCTGGGAGAGGCCCAAACCCTTACGCATACATGGTGTCGCGCAACGGTGTGTCGTCTGCGGCGGCCGGCTCGTCTAGGCCTGTGCAGCGTCCACCTACGCCCAGGCCTACGCCTAGGCCTGCTCAGAATCAAAACAATCAATGGACTTGGCAGTCCTGGTTGCCCTTTATGTTGTAAGAAAAAAAAGCCTATTATTCCATCTTGGTTTCCGGTGTTGATTCTCCCTAACAGCTTAACAACATTTAAAATCTTTATCAAAATGCAAGATTATAAGACCCGAAGTACGGATAAAGCATACATCGTTGGATGAAATAATTGTCTCTAAAGAATAAGCGTCTATAACATAAAAGATAAGAACAACTAATTTCTAAAAACTTTAAAATTACCATTACAACCACTGACAGAGACAAGAATTGAAAAGAATCTTTATTAAATCCCATATGACGGTGCCAGTGGAAGAAGGTCATAAGTCACACTTTTCGTCTTTTGAAAAACCTAAATTTTAAGTTTAAAACGCTCGCCCAAAGTCATATCTTTCATTAACGAAATATATTTTTTGTAATATCAATATATTTGATACACTTTCACCAAAATCAGAATCTAAAACTTGAAATAAATAAGTTAAAGAACTAAAAAAAAAAAACGCTTGACTGTTTTGGACTTAGATCTGTCATGTTACTTGGAATTACATCGTTTTTGACTGGATTTAAATCGTTTTTTATTGTACTCTAGTAAAAATATACCCCTTTATACTCTCTTTCTATTAAGGTGCATTTTCTGTCTGTCTGCTTGCTTGCTTGTTTGTTAGCAAAACTTTGCATCTATTTTTCTACCACTTCCCGTCGTCCAATCAAGCTGAAACTTGGGTCGCAGACTTGTCCAGACTAGCAATACAGTCTATCAAATTTTCAGCATCATAGCCTTTGGAATAGTCACTTATACCTTCGACCAATTTGCGAATCGAAGAAAATGGAAACATGGCTTCCTCTACCGGAAGAGACGAAAGTAAATAAACTTTTCGGATATGTTCGTTTTAACGAAATAAATAGAATGAAAACTACACAATATATCCGAAACAAAGCGAGTTATCTTTTTATAATGGTTTTTGCGGGACAATGCTAGAAGAAAAAAAAGGATGCGCAAAACTTTAGTGTCGAAATTCATAAGGTATGATATCACTTATATTTATTTTAATCTATCAAATATAAATTAAATATAAACTTAGTTTACAAAATAAAGGGAGTATAATAAAAACTGTGTTTTTTTTGGGTTAGTTTATTATAAATAAATATAACAAAATACTTAAAAACACAAGAGTGTTAGTCTGTTACACATTTGGTGTTGTCCACATGATGTAAATTCTCATAATATTCCCGATTTGATAGGGTGCAAAGTTTCTTCAATGAGTGCCATACAGTTCATAGGCCTATTCTTTCTCTCTTCTTACTGCCATGATTGGGATATACTTAAAAGCATTGCAATAAAAATATCGTAAATGGAAACAACTTTGTTAAAAGACTTGATGCCATTTCCTTATTGCTACAATGTTATTTATGAAAGCATTTCCTTTTTAAGCAATAGTAAAGTGACTACATCAAATATCCTTTTGTGTCAATTACAAAACTACAAAACATTTCTTTAATTCATAGCAATGGTATTTTTCTTGAGAAAATGTTAAGCCTTATAGAAAACATCATTCGTGCCTTTTAGCCTACTATGGTTTAATTTTTTTTTAAAGGAAAAAAATTAAAAAACTCTGTCAAAGTGTAGGCCTAAATCTAAGCTTTAGAAAACAGTCTTGCCGAATTAAATTAAAAAAAGTAGGCATAAACGTAGGTGTAGGCTAAATCTCAAATTCCACTATAATAAAACTATTATAAGCATTTGTAGAATAATATTATTATAAATATCCTATATAATCTAAATCTTTTGATTTTATATGCTCGAACAATAGTTTAAATAGTAATAGTATCTCAATAGCTAATAGTCAATAGACGAAATCCTACGCCCACCGCCTACTAATGAAACATGGACTCACAGCGTTTTTTTTTTTTACTGTCAATGTAGTTTGAAAACCAACTGATTGGGATATACTTAAAAGCATTGCAATAAAAATATCGTAAATGGAAACAACTTTGTTAAAAGACTTGATGTCATTTACTAATTGCTACAATGTCATTTCTGCTTTCATTTCCTTTTTAAGCGATAGTAAAGTGACTACATCAAATAGCATATTGAGTCCATTAGGCTACTTAACTACAAAACATTTCTTTAATTAATAGGAATTGTATTTTTCTGAAGAAAATGCTAAGCCTTAAAGAAAACATCATTCGTGCCATTTAACCTACTACGGTTTAAATTTTTTTAAAGGAAAAAATAAAAAAATCTATGTCAAAGTGTAGGCCTAAATCTAAGCTTTAGAAAACAGTCTTGCCTAATTAAATTTAAATAAGTAGGCCTAAACGCAGGTGATCTCAAATTCCACTATAATAAAACTATTATCAGCATTTATAGAATAATATTATTACAAATATCCTATATAATCTAAATCTTTTTATTTTATATTCTCGGACAATAGTTTAAATAGTAATAGTATCTGAATAGCTAATAGTCAAACTTACAGCGTTTTTTTTTTGTTTTACTGTCAATGTTGTTTGAAAACCTAAATACATGTATCTAAGTAATTACAACGCTTTAAGCTTTAATACTTTTACTGGTGATAGCTTAGGGCCATATCTATATACAAATAGTCCTAATAATTTTATTTTGTTTTAAATTGGACTTCAGACGTTCTTCCACTGTCGCTGTCATATATAGTTCACGGCTAGACCATTATTTTCCTTGGTGAGCCGGATTCGATTGTCACTCTGCTCTGGAAATGACTGCTGGGCCAAATACTTACGAAACAACATGGAATGTTATAAAGTTATTAAAAGCATCGCAAAAAAAAAAAATTATGTTTGTTTTAACACATATAGATACAAAGTCTCGTTAATAGTTTTTTTTTTGTTGTAACCTTTTTTTTATTTTGTGCACATCTGTATACTAAACTTGTTTTCTATTATGAGTCTTGTAAAAAAATAAACCATTTATAGATTGTAAGGAAATAAACAAATTTGTATTAGACTCACTATTTCTGTGAGCATTGAGAATAAGCTAAAACAACGAACTTTTATTGTAGCGGAAAGATGTTGGCCGAAAGGGTTCAAAACTTTACACGAGTGTGTTTTGGGTTTGTGAATGTGTGTGTTTCCTTGCGTGTATGTGCTTCAATGTGTGAATGTGTGTGTTTCCTTGTGTGTATGAGCTTGAGTATGTGAATGTGAGTGTGTCCTTGTGTATGTGCTTGAGTGTGTTAATGTGTGTGTTTCTTTGTGTGTATCTGCTTGAGTGTGTAAATGTGTGTGTATCCTTGTGTGTATGTGCTTGAGTGTGTGAATGTGTGTTTCCTTGTGTGTATGTGCTTGAGTGTGTGAATGAGTGTGTCCTTGTGGGTATGTGCTTCAATGTGTGAATGTTTGTTTCCTTGTGTGTATGTGCTTTAGTGTTTAAATGTGAGTGTTTCCGTGTGTGTATATGCTTGAGTGTGTGAATTTTGTGTTTCCTTGTGTTTGTGTGCTTGTGTGTGTGAATTTGTGTGTTTCCTTGTGTGTATGTGCTTGAGTGTGTGCATTTGTGTGTTTCCTTGTGTGTATGTGCTTATGTGTGTGAATTTGTGTGTGTCCTTGTGTTTATGTGCTTAAGTGTGTGAATTTGTGTGTTTCCTTGTGTGTATGTGCTTAAGTGTATGAATGTGTGTGTCCTTGTGTGTATGTCCTTGAGTGTGTGAATGTGTGTGTCCTTGTGTGTATGTTCTTGAGTGTGTGAAAGTGTGTGTTTTCTTGCGTGTATGTGCTTGAGTGTGTGAATTTGTGTGTTTCCTTTTTGTATGTGCTTGAGTGTGTAAATGTGTGTGTCATTGTTTGTATGTGTTTGTGTGTGTGAAAGTGTGTGTTTCCTTGTGTGTATGTACTTGTGTGTTTAAATGTGAGTGTCCTTGTGTGTATGTGCTTGAGTGTGTGAATGTGTGTGTCCTTGTGTGTATTTGCTTGAGTGTGTGAATGTGTGTGTTTCCTTGTGTGTATGTGCTTGAGTGTGTGAATGTATGTGTTTCCTTGTGTGCATGTGCTTGAGTGTGTGAATGTGTGTGTATCCTTGTGTGTATGTGCTTGAGTGTGTGAATCTGTGTGTCCTTGTGTGTATGTGCTTGTGTGTGTGAATTTGTGTCCTTGTGTGTATGTGCTTGAGTGTGTGAATGTGTGTGTTTCCTTGCGTGTATGTGCTTAAGTGTGTGAATGTATGTGTTTCCTTGTGTGTATGTGCTTGAGTGTGTGAATGTGTGTGTATCCTTGTGTGTATGTTCTTGAGTGTGTGAATGTGTGTGTCCTTGTGTGTATGTGCTTGTGTGTGTGAATTTGTGTGTTTCCTTGTGTGTATGTGCTTGAGTATGTGAATTTGTGTCCTTGCGTGTATGTGCTTAAGTGTGTGAATGTATGTGTTTCCTTGTGTGTATGTGCTTGAGTGTGTGAATGTGTGTGTATCCTTGTGTGTATGTTCTTGAGTGTGTGAATGTGTGTGTCCTTGTGTGTATGTTCTTGTGTGTGTGAATTTGTGTGTTTCCTTGCGTGTATGAGCTTGTGTGTGAGTGAATATATATTTTTATATAAGTAATTTTTTTTAAATATATTGCGTGACATACTGATGTCCCGTTTGCAATTATGTACCCATGTGACTCAGAGAATGGCGAACTGTGTGAACCGCCGATATGTTCACTTTAAAAGCACATCTGCGTGGCGAACAAATGGGGGACACCTCTTGTGTGGGAGGAAGCAATGAGCGCAACAGCCCGTCTCAAACCTGCCACGGTGCCTGGATGCGAGCGAGCCCCCACATAAATCTTCCGAGGGGAATTCCGAAGGTGGGAGGGGGTGAAATGCAGTGCATATACTGCAGAGACCTATCTTATCTTACTCAACACGCCCTATCGGCGTACCGCAGGGTGGCTGTTGCTCGGACAGGATCTTAGTGTGCCCCTCCCCCTTGATCCTCCCTTGAAAATCGTCACACCCATGACTCGTCCAATATTTATTTAGGGACACTTATACAATCGATGTCCCCTTTCAACTTGTAGACATTTTAAAGGAAAAAAAATCAATATATACACAATAGAATATTAGAATTCGTCTTTTATTTCGAAAAAAATAGAATTACGTCCAAAGCTTTTTCTTTTATAAGATTTTTATGGCAAGAAGCAACGAGCGTAGCAGTAACCTTTAATGTAAACTTAATTACTTCCATTAAACCTTCTCCTGATAAGTGCAAGTGTGCGCGAATGTCTATTGTGCTCGAGTACAAATGATTCTTTAATATTGTTTTAAGTACCGGTATGCTGAAAGAATGTATTTATGTAATCAAGTTAAAGTTCCATTGATTTGGATCAATAACATAACCTTTTCTTATCTTATAAAGAAAACATCAACAACGTCTTGACGGTACTCAGACTTCCGTTTCTCGAAACTTTTCAGAGTAGGTTTTCTGTTCAATGAACTCCTGCTCGTCGACTGCAGAACGAGTTGCAGGAAATGGAGGAGGTCGTGCGCGTGAACTGCTTCTGGTGAATGTCGGCGAGTGATATGGTCGTGCTCCCTGAGCCAGAACTAGAGATGAACGAAAACAAAACACTTCAATCCTTCTAGTTTTATTACTACTTAATGCTTTAAAACTTCTTTCCTGAAGGGTTCCCTAATGCGTGTATGAAATACGGCGATCTAGCGGCAGCACTATTGGTTTACTATACTAAGGGTCCGAGTTCTAAGAAAGTGAAGTTTGCTGGGCATTGTTCTAGCCACACAATCTATTGTACGCCGATGCCACAGAAAAGTGTGTACGCACTACGTCTGTCCAACGCACCAACACAATCTGATTGGGAAGCTCTACTGATAGGTGTTTTATTTATTGGTTTTGCACGGGGCACTGTGACCGTGTGGCAGCGCGTTGGGCTGGCGTACCGAATGTCCCGGGTTCGAATAGGATAGGATTTTTTTCTTGGGGCTTGAGGGTGTCCCTGAGTCAACCCAGCTCTGATGGGTACCTGATCTTGGTTGTGGTAAAGTAAAGGCGGCTGTTCATAGTGCTGGCCACACAATCACCTAGTATGCCGTGGCCATAGAAACTGGTGAACGCTGCTCCACCAGACGTATGGATCAATTCCGTACCGACGGTTACTTTATTTTACACTTATTACTGCAATATTTTTTTTAAAATTTGTTGTAAAAGAGTTTTCTTTAGTTTGTAAGTCTAAATGCAAAATGTAAGATTTTAATGACTCATGCTATGGACATTTCCGAAAATTTAAACACTATTAATGGGAACAGAATATCATTATTAAAAAAAAAGCCCTATAATTTATTTCAGATGTAGTAGGCTGCAAATGCAGAGTACGCTCACAATACGAAAAAAAAAGGAGTACATATGCCTTTTTGGAGAAGGCCTGACCACGGCAAAGAAAGTGAGGGTGGGCTGTCTTTTTAAGAGTATCCTACTATTGATTTTTTAAAGAGGTTCGAACCAGGATCTTTTCGACTCTCAATCCAACGAACAGGTTGCTATACAGTCAGAGCTGCATTGGTTGTTCGTCGATAAGTAGTAAAGGTAAAAATATACTAACAATACCTAAACAAGCGAAAGAGTGAGATAAAGAGAGAGACTATTGTTACGGCCACAATCTCATTGTGATCAGAGCCGTGTAAATGTTGTTGATAATTTTCGTTCGCCCTAGGGTAGACTTTGGTTATTATTATTATTTAGATTTCAGTATTACACGAACTCTCCTTATTGTCCTGGGCACAAACTCAGGATTTGCGTTATAACAGTTCCTTTCCTTGACGTTGTAGTTGTAAATAAATATATATTATGGTAGTGTAAACAATATAGCAGAATAGTAACTTGACAAGGAAGCCTCAGTGTAAATGATTCAATCAAGAAGATATTTTAATTCCGGTGATATGTGCAAATATATACAATATAAAGATTATATACAGTTAGAATGAAATAGTGCCAACACAAGCGTCCATAACAGGCTCAATGAAGTTATCTACAAAAATTAACTGTCTAGTTGTGCGCCCAACGCATAAATACTCGCGGAGAAGAGCGGGGAACATACCTATTAAGAAATGGGTAAAAATAAGGGTATCATTTACAAATTTCATAATAAAAACGATAGTTTTAACATGAACTCCCCTGTACGTAAAATAATAAACTATTCCTAACCATTGCGAGAATTTGAAGTCGGTACAAGAGTGGATTCCTAGAAAAGTCTAAGCTTAGTATTAGTACATCCCACAAAACTCGAGAGTAATGTGTGTTTCAGTATTTGGAACTACCAATATGTGACACTATATAGAGCACAAGTGTACAACGATGATAAGATACGACAATACAGTTTCTTTCTTTCGGATCTTACGCAAATCTGAAGGCTTCATATTTCCCGTCATCGGCGTGACTACAGGGGTGGGGGTGGGGCTGGGCAATAGCGATGGACATTCTTATTACGGTGGCGACAACCAGGGGCGTTCCCAGCGCCACTGCCACGCACCAAGAACACAGGGCGTCTAAATGTGCTGCGAGCCTGGTGCAATGTGTGCGGTACGCCCCATAGTGTATCAGGAAGACTCTGTCGAAGCTGAAATAAACGGTCAACTAAATAATGATATCGATGTTTTTAATTTGTAATAAATGTTATCAGACGTTTTAAAATGTTAGAGAAGGTTATGACGATGTTATCAGAAAAAAACAAAAACAGAATAACAAGTAGACACTATAATAGATATAAACTCGTTGTTTTTGTCGTTTTAGTTTTTTTTAAAGATAATCTGTAATCTCAAATCATTACTTTATTTTAAAAAACACACAAATTATTTGTTTTGAAAATTAATTTAAAACATAAACACGAAAACTAAATGTCAGGTTCTGAATTGTTATTTTATAGCTGTTTTTTTCTTTTTTTCTTATTGTTATTTATTACTTGTATCTATATATCAGCATATTTAGATATATAGTAAATGTAAACGTGTGAAACATTGAAATAAAAATTCCCTTGTATGACTCTACTGACTGACATAGGTTAGCTTGAGATTCAAAGTTCAAGTCTGGAAAACTAAACCAGTCTACAATACTAGCTGACAAAAAAACTGGATACTGCTCAGTAAACGCAAAGTAAAATACCTGTTTTTGAGCTTTTTTAAAATAAATTTTAATTAATCCGTTATAAGAAATGTGTTGTTATGATAGAGATATACGCAAACACACAAGCACCTTCTCGGAAGAGTGTCAAATGTTATTTTAAAATTATTGAATAAATGTCTTAACAATAAATGTGAACATATTTTAAACCAACTAACTTATTTAGCTGTTACAAACGTATCATTTTTATTTAATAAGTCTATACTTACGTGGTAGCTTATCTAGTGACAATACATATACAAAAATTACAATACTGAACATTGTTACGTAGGCCTAATGATTCAAGAGAATATAGAAAATAAATGCATGAATTTAAATATTATGAAATGATAAAAGTAATGACTATAACTAAAGGGGCACAAACTGTCTTAGAGCTTTACTTTCAAACATTTTGATCGCTTTTTCTTTGCTCTTTCCTCGTGGAATTAAAAAAAAAAACCACAACTTCCGTCATGCCTCCGTGTCCTGGGCGAGCATTTCATTTCCGGTTTTGTAACTGGCCTTTACTTCCTCTTCCTTGATTTTTCTACATGTTCCCAGAGGTCTTCCCATCGTCCGTTTTCCCGTGGGTGTCTATCTTATGGCTATGCTGGGACGCGTCTTCCTGTCAATACGAAGACCATGGTCTAGCGATCAGCACCTTCCTTTTTTTTTGACTACAAATACCGCAAGTGCTCAATGATAAAGCAACGGATTACTTAAAACATAACAATACAACGCATGCACCATGTCATAAACACACTGAATACTATTCATGGTCATTGGTTCACACCGTTTGTTCATTCTATTTTAACTGAGGGATTTTTCATGGCGTTCTATATAAAGTCAAAGTGCCATCCGTCGCATTAACTTTATTGAAATGAAGACAAAATCATAACTATGATAACCTTTTTGCAATATTCCTCGGCACCCCTTTAGGCTACCACTTTGATTTTTATTTTTTAATGTAATTTGATAACTTTTTTTTTTAGGTGAATTTTTTTTTAGATTGGTTAGGTGAAAAGGGGGGGGGCATATACTGCTCGTGAGTTAACCTTTAAGTAGCCAATCTTCGAAAAGTGCTAGTGCTACGTGAAAAGAAACTGATTTTACATATATCGAATGTCTATGTCACAATGAAAATATTTTGCATTGCGATTCATATTTGGTATGAGATATACTTTTTATAGATTGAGCTAAAATTCAGTATACAAATAATAAACAATAATTGTTGAGGACAGTATTATTTTTAAAAAAAAGAAACAGCAACAACCAATGAATTATCACTTTTTGAAAGTGGACTACTCATTTAGATGGTAACTTAATCATACACCAAGTGTACTAGCTTTGTGGTTCAAATTTAAATGAGCTAGTAAGTAGTTTGTTGTGGTTAGTTTAAATAAACAATCATACTGTTCCGAAGGGGAAATAACTGAGTGCTGAAAGCTGGTAATCTTTAACATACAGACAGTCTATTCCCTTGCCTTTGTCAGCACCTATATTTACTAGCATCAATTAAAAGAAATAAAAAAGCAGATTCATTAGACCATAATAATTTGGACATGCGTTTATTACAAAAGCATTTTATTAAATACAAAAAAAAACTAATGATTTAGAAGGAGTTGAGCTATGTAGGTCGGTTGTCTTCCATGTTTTCATATTTGTATTACAAATTCTTAGTTTTGTTTTGGCAGAGATGCGCTTGGATCTCCAGACTGGTGACAGATAGGCAAAGGCCTCTTTCTGATACACTGTCCACACCCTCAAGGTATACAAAGTTATCCACTTGGTCTAAGCTTTGATTCGTTGCATAAGGTTACCTAAAATATATACCGTTTTGGGAGTAACAATTTGTCAATGAAATTTGTCAATGAAATTCAAGCATTGACTGTATATAAAGGGAGATAATAACTGTTTAAAGTGACTGCTATTCTAATGTCGCTTTTGTAGTAAATTATTATTCTTTGTTTCCTTACGTCAGGCTAAGCCAATGCCTATAGCTAAAGAGGAACAATCTGGAATTAGCAATTTTATTGGAAAAAGGCTTGTATGTATCTCTTTTAAAGTCTTTCTCTCTATCTCTAAATATCTAAACTATGTCTATACATATAAAGGCATATATTTTTCAATCTTCCAACCTACCTACCTAAATATCTATTATATCTATCTACCTATCTATTTCAATATCTATACACCTATCTTTCTATCCATCTATCTATCTAACTATCTATCAATCTATTTATCTCTATCTATCTAACTATCTATCAATATATCTATCTATCTATCTTTCTCTCTCTCATAAAGATAAATATATATGTGTGTGTATATATACGCCGTTTTTTAGCTTGCTATATATATATATATATATATATATATATATATTTACATGAAATCTTACTTAATATATCTACCGTTTTAAGAGTCCCAATTTGTCAATGAAATTCAAGCATTAACTGTTTATAAAGGGAGAAACATGAAACAAACTGTTTAAAATGACTACTATTCTAATGTCGCTTTGTTGTAAATTATTTTTATTTTGTTTCCTTACTCCAGGCTCAACCAATGCGTATACCTAAAGCGGGACCCTGTAGAGTTTCAGACCGTAAAGGAAGAGTGCCTGTATGTGTCTCTTTTTCACTTTCTATCTAAATATATAGACTTCTATGTCTATACATATATATGCATATCTTTTTCTATCTACCTACCTGCCTACCTACCTACCAGTCTATTTTATCTATCTAGCTATCTATTTTAATATATATCTTTCTATATAGCAATCTATCTAACTATATATCCATCTATCTCTCTCTCTCTCTCACTCTCTCTCTCTCTTTCTCTCTCTCTCCCCTTATATATATTGACACGTGCAACACTCAAGTCATCTGTCAGTCTCTTTCTGGTATCAGATTTGCTATAATTTAAAGTTGCAAACAGCTGCTTACAAGCATAAGATGACCCAAACAAAGTAAGAAGTGCAATCCCAAGTGCTTTCATCGACTTGAAGTTATTTGGCAGAGAATTCCACACTTTAAGGATTTCATCACCAGAGCTACCAACTGTGCTGTCCTATGCCATCCTTTCACACTCTCAAGTGTTTCATGCAGTTAATAGAATGCATTTTTCCAGATAGACCTTTCTTGAAATTCAATAGCTCCATTTCCAGATTTTCCTAACCACAATAAGCAGGAAAGATCAACTTCTTCAAATTTGGCTTTATCTGGGGAAGTAAGATTTGTCTCCATCTTACGCAACTGTACAAAACTATTGCTGGAATTCTCCTTTGCAGCTGCTACAAATCTAGAAAATTCCTTATAGATTTCCTGATCGCTTGTAGGATTGTCGGTAAATGTTATATAGTATTTTGTAAATGCATTTTTACAATTGGAAAATATTCAGCTTCCTACTTTGTAGGTCTCTTTAAAAAACCTGCAGTTTTCTTTCAAATGTTCTGATTCAAAAAACATTTCTGCTGCTTTTCCTCAACCTTGCAGTGTTTTATTCAGTTCTTGAAGTGCGCTGTAAAATCTGTAAAAAAAAACAAAAAAAAAACTGAGGTTGGTAAGCCAGACCATATCAGTGAGCTGTGGAAAATCCTGCCCCTTTTGATTCATAAACAGCCTAATTTCATCTAAGCATGCCACAAATCACTCCAGTATTCGTCCTCTGCTCAGCCACCTGACATTATTGTATTATTGTACATGAATAAAGTATTGTAGGCCTACTGCGAATTGCCCTCAACAAGATGTGCGTGAAACTGTAGACAATTAAGGTCACAAAAATGGCTCTGGTGCGAGCTGCGGCACGCGTTCAATAGGTTCGCCATCGCTGTACTAGGGGATGTGTGGCCATCGTAATGCTCAGCCGTCTTTACTAAGGGACACCCTAAAGTCCCGGGAAAAAAATCATGACCTCTACCAGAATTCGAACCCAGAACCTTCGGATCGCCAGTCGTACACGCTGCCGCTCGGTCACAGTGCCCCCACATCACACACACACACAAATACTAATAGAGCGATTGTAATCACGTGACGTGCACTTTGTTTACTTTGTCTAGTGGTGATAAATGGCAGCTGTATTAATATAGCCTTAAGAAGGTTTTATTTTTAAATGTGATCATTTCAACAATATAACGTAAAACATATATAAAACACTGTATGCGATGAAACTTAACATTCAAAGCTAAAATTTAAACCTTTAAAAATTAATGAAAAGGTTTTGTAAGTGAAGAATATTTAATTGAAGATGTCGATTGTCGAAAGTTAGCCTATTAATAACTTACTATCTAAAAGTAAAGCATAAAGCAATATGTAGGCTACAATGTTTCAAAAGAGCTATTGAAAAACTATAAAAGCCTAAAATCTTGTTTATGTCGTGGATGGACTACTAAGGACTAGTATCACAGTTAAATATCAAGAGTTATAAAAACTAATTCCTTTTACTTTGGGGTTAAAATACACATGGTAAGGAACAATGTTTATTCCCCATTAATGCCATTATCACCAAGATGGCTGCTATTTACACAAATACGACACTAAATAATCCAAGCCACGCCTATTGCAATCGCTCTATATATACATTTTATTTGGCCATAGTGCTTTTTGAACTCTGAAATCTTTATTAAATTTGACACATGGGTTGGAATGACGAATATTTATTACCTGTCACAATGATGACGTTAACCAAATGTAACGATGCATTTTAATGCAAATTTCATGCGCGCTCGTGACATAAACTTCATGTATAATCCATTACCAACCTCAACGTCCCCATCCAACCATTCCTTCCAATTAATTTGTCTCTATCTGGGTTTTTCTTCAGTAAATTCAAAGACTATAATAAGATGGACCGCTTGCTCTATTTCTAAAGCTTATATGTTATTTTTTTCCGTGCCCAACCATTAAGGCTGTCAATAATGACTTCTACGCTCCTACGTTTGCATTAAAGGTTTCCGCTGTATACAACTTTCGATTATAATGTAATTTTTTCCTTGAGAAAAACGTCGCGATTAAATAAAGCTGAAGTATACAGTACAAAAGAGAATCGGGAATTCAGAAAAGAAGACATTTGAGTCATCAAATAGCAGAAATAGTAAAGCAAGCGGCCAATCTTATTATAGTCTTTGGTAAATTTGAGAAAATAGAAAATATATTGAAGTGATGAATATGATTAAGACGCAACTTTTACTTAATAGTAATAATAATACTTGTATAGCGCATATTCCGTTGGGAACAGTTCTATGCGCTGTCAACAGTCACAGACAGAGTACAGACAACATGAATAAAAGACGAAAATGTATACATGAAAAGTAATAAACTGCTACTTGATAAGGTGCGTCTTCAGCCGGCTCCAAAGCTAGGGGTCTAGCAAAGCAGTAGGGGGAGGGGCATTCCAGGCGGACGTATCCACGTATGAGAATGCTCGTTGGCCAGCCGACACTAGCTTCACACGAGGGATCTTAAGAGTTAGTGCATCAGAACTTAATCAGAAGCCGAGAAATTCGTACAAGAGGCTGGGGGGCGTTTGACGCTAACATTAAAAAAAAAGATTAAATCAACTGTTGTTTTATCATCTACATTTACTGTCTTGGACGAGTTTCCTTTTTGTTTTCAAAAGGGGACCAAAAATCAAGACAAGAAACACATTTTTGTTAGTTTTCACACAGACAATCCATGTGTAGTTAGAATAATTTTAAATGATATAATATATTTGAAAAAGACAACAGGGGTCTATTTTTGGGAGAAATCTATACATCAAAGTTTGATGATATTTTGTGGATGTGGTTTAATATGAACGACCCCAGTCCTTTTCTGAATAAGAAAAACAAAATTTAGTGCGTCATAGCTCGAAATAAAAACTAAAAAATAATGTGCAGAAACATGTTACAACTGCCTCTCCCCCACCCCCTCTCACCCACAGCTTTCTACTTGAATATTTTATTTACTTCAGGAGTTTTTACCTTCCTGAAACATAAAAAAATAATTCTAAACACGCACACACACGTCAACACAAATGTCAAAACCTACGTCCTGAAAGTTATAGTCTTGTCATGTCCACAGGTAGATTTTTACATGCTTTGTTTTGTTCGTGTCTTGGACAAAGAGGATAAAATTTGATGCTGCAATGTCATTTTAGATAATATAGTTAGGGTATAGTCTCCGTATTTATTTATCAATTGATAAACAATAGGTTTATGTGTGTGTTGGTGTTTATGTGTTATGTGTTTGTATAATGTGTTTTAAGGACATGTAACATTTAATAGGCTAATAGTTGTATTGGGTAAATTTTAAACACGCTAATTCTGTTGGATGAATAGTTTTATGGTTCATGCGTAGGCTACATCGGTAACATACTTTAATAAACAAAACAACAACACTATATTTATAAAAAATGATTCGTTTCGTGGCTATATTTCTATCCTTCATCTGCTGGAGCAACGCCTTAAAACTTCAGTTAGGTAAGATGTTTTTAAAAAAATCTTTTACATCTTTATTTAAACAATTCTAATGCTAAGTGCTAACATAGTATTAGTTGTAGACTTGCACATTTTTTGCCTTTTCAATGTTGGTTAAGCTGGACACATCATCTGCAGATATTGGCCTACTCAGCGTAAATTAACTTAAGAACCTCTGACATAACAGCACGTTTTATTTTGAAAATACATACGCATATGAAACAGCGTAGCCTACATTTCAATGTATTGGGCGATAATAGGGCAATTCTAGTGGAAGGTAAGGGAGACCACGGGAAGTGTAGGTGGGTGTTAAAGATGGGTGTGGGAGGAAACAGTCAAAGGTCAAAGGTTTGTAATATAGTGCAGTGTAGGGATATAGTGAACAATAATAATTAAAAAGTGGCCACAGCTATAGACCAGGCCCAATAAGGCCTTAATAGGTCAGGGGTTATCGTGTATATCCGGTTTACTTTCGGCAACACTTTTTATTATCGGCTTCTGCTGGTGTTTGGTAAATGCATTTTGAACATCTATCTTTATTTTTCTGCAACATCTCACATCAGTGAGAATCTTTCAACAGAATCGTCAGTCAGCCAGATAATACAATAGCTGAAACATAATGATACTTTTAAAAGTATGTTTAAATAATATGATAGTGTGCGTGAATGTCTTTTTTATAAGGGTAGGGGAGAACGGGGCTAGTCCGCCCATTTTTAACATTTTAAGCTATTCAGGGTTCAATTCTGGATGGAACGCTTTGCCGATTCTCATAATTAATCATTCTCCAACTATTCAGTTAATGTGAGCTAGAAGGGATTCGGAAAACCTCTGCCCCAAATGACACAATAGAATCAAATGCGAGGTCGCATGTGGGGCAAGTTTGTCACACATGCGGGACACATACGCCCATGTGTGGCAAATCCGCCACATGCACAACAATTCACGAAGACAAGGTTTAAACACTCGATACCAAAAAAAAACAAGACAAGCTTTATTTATGTGTATGGTAAGTTTTCCAAATATCAGTATAGATTTAAAGAATACAAAGTAACCAAGCTGGATCTAGATGCAGAATTGTTTTGATCCCAAAATGAATGAAACAAACTTTAACTGAACACAAAGTGTAACTTTAACAGGAGGTTTCATAACGATTCAGATTCAAAAGCATCATTCGAAATAGTGAGAGTCACTTGATGCACAGTAGTGGCATGTGTAATAGTCACATTTGTCTTCAATACAATGTTTATGTGACCATTCTTTATACTACAGACATTGTATCCAGGATTCCTTTTTACTGTGAGACCACCATGAGAGGCAAATGAAACAATGCTATTCCTTATCTTCTTCCACTGATGACGATTTCTTTGCAATGCTTCTTTTTTTCTATTTTCTTAATCACAACTGAAGTCTCTTTTCCAGGTTGCTTTGCCAATTCATTGTGCTGTTTTTTCAGATGGACCAGTTCTAATTTTGCCTTTTCTAGCGTGTCATATTACAGCTTTTCCTCTTCCTTTTCCCGCGTGTTTGTAACTTTTGCTGAGGTGCTTTTGGGTGAGGCTTTATTTAAACAGGCGAAAAGTGAACTGCTGCTTCAAGCCGCACTGGTGTTTTTTTCCCTTGAGAAGGGTCTGGCTGATCCTGGCGAGAAGATTCTGGTTGATCCTAGCGAGAAGGTTCTGGTTGATCCTGGCGAGAAGGGCCTGGTTGATTCTGGCAAGAAGGGTCTGGTTGATCCCGGCAAGAAGGGCCTGGTTGATCCTGGCGAGAAGGGCCAGGCTGATCATGTCGAGAAGGGTCTGGTTGATCTTGGCGAGAAGATCCTGGTTGATCCTGGCGAGAAGGTTCTGGTTGATCCTTGCTAGAAGGGCCTGGTTGATCCTTGTGAGAAGGTTCTGGTTGATCCTGGTGAGAATATTCTGGTATAAATATTGTGCAGCGGATCTAAACTAGATAATTTTTTACAACGGACAAGGAATTAGCCGATATGGAGATAAAAACAACTACTAAAGTTGAATGGAAGATCGAATAATACAATGCAGATCGCCATGTATAGACTTACAGTGAGAGTTGGAAATAGTAGGGGTGACCTTGTCTATCTACCAAAGGTTAATATAATATTGCAGGCAAGGCATTTCTTTTTCTATTAGCCAGTCTGCAGAGCAATTTGTTGCCCTCTTGCAATCAATGCCAGACACACTGGCAGCATTGTTATTGGTGGTGGTGTTTTGTTGTTGTTGTTTTTTTTTTGTTTTTTTTCAAAACCTCACGATTCGAGAGAGTTTTTGCAACTGCTGCCCAGCACCTGCGAGTGGTACTTGGGATTGGGCTATATTTAGTCAGGACTGAGGTGTGCTGAGGTGGGGCTGGCCTATGGTCCATTCAGTCTATTCTTCGCCATCCACAGGCAACACATAAAAATAATTAAAAACAGAAGATTGCAACAATGGATACAGCTAGACCTATACAGGGACCTATCTTGTCTTATCTTAAACGTGGTTTGAGTCTAGTCCTGCATTTCTATTTGTGTTTTAAATGATGTTAAGTTACTGATTTTCCTGGTATGGTCATATGATGTTTCATATCATATCAAAAGTTTATTATATAAAATTGATGTATTTTCTATCACGGCTTCTCACTGCGGTTTATAGTGTCCAAGTCTATTGTAAATTGACTTACAGTGTCTTTCTTCTCTCGTTTTCAGAACCATTAGAAAGATTGGAAAATCTATATAAAGAGCTCATTGCGGAACGATTATCCAGTGGTTTCTTTAATGTGAAAGGTAAGAATTATGTGTTGATCATTGTATACACATTTATAAAAGATAAAGAGAGTTATATTAATAAAAATATTATTTAAATGATGGGGCACGGAAGGTAGTGGGTTCGAATCCTGGTGGAGACGAAGATTTTTACCAGCATTTGAGGGTTTCCTTGAGTCAATTCTGATGGGTACTCGACATTAGTTGGGGGAGAGCAAAGGCTGGGCATTTCGCTCGCCACACATCAGTATGCCGTGGCCGCAGACACTGTTGAACGCTGCTTCACCTGAATATGATTAGTGTTTTTAAATATAGAGAGTGAAAATATAAAGAATAATAGGCAAATAATATGTAAAAGGGGGCCAAGAAATGTTGATTCATTATATTGTGTAAGTTTTTTTGTAATGTGGTTTTACAATGCATAGAAATATATATTTTTTTATTTATAGAGAATAAAGAAGATAATTTTTACTAGAATTAGAACTTTCACATATCGAATATAAATATCATTTCTTGTTGCTTGACCAGTACACCAAGTAGTTGACCTAAATGCTCGTATTTTTTCTGTCCACAGTCACGCCAAATGTTATCCTATTCCTGGTGGAAGGATTAGATTCCCACACGATGTCTGCGGCAAGGAAAATTCTGTCAGACAGGACAACCAGCAACTCAATGCATGTACTTGACAGCTTTTTAACTGGATTTATAAAGGTATTGACATCAATGAATATACTTATTTCCTGCTAGTACTTTGTCCTGTGTTTAATCTAAAGCCCTTGAGATTTGGCCGAATGTGGTTAAAGGTAGTTAAACGTACCTAGGCATTTTTCGTTTATCTGAGATGAAACATTAATCGTAAGAAAGTTATAAAATATACACCCAGATTTCCTACCTCCCCGCCACTTACTATAAGAAGCACCTTTAGATGGCAAATATTCTAAGCTGACAAGAGTAACACCAAGAGATAAATCACTAACCCTGGATCACTAGGAGGCGACAGAAGGGCAAAGAGTAAAGTAATAATAATACTTAAAGCATTAAACTCTAATTTAGAAATACTACACACTAACAATCCGTTGAAGCTCTTATCGTCGGTACGAGACAGAGGGTCGTGTCCCTCACTGCGTCCGATCTTCAGCTGGCTGATGCAACTGTGCCTTTCTCTCCGACTATCAAAAGCCTTGGCGTCTATCTGGACTCCACGCTGTCTATGCAAACCCACATCTCCTTCCTCACCAAAATCTGCTTCTTCCATCTGCGTCGTATTGCCGCCATCCGTCGTTATCTCACCAAGGAAGCTTGTGTTAAGCTCATCATCTCTCTCCTATTTTCCCGCTTGGACTATTGTAATTCGCTTTTGGCTGGTCTCTCGGCCTCCTCCCTTCAAGGACTCCAACGTATCCAGAACTGCGCAGCCCGACTAGTTCTCAAGAAGAAGAAGTCAAATGATATCAATCCTCTGCTCCGATCTCTGCACTGGCTACCCATCAACAACCGGATCTCATATAAGCTGGCTTCCCTCTGTTATAGGTGCCTGAATAACTGCGCCCCGGATTATCTTCGCTCTTGTATGGAGCTCTACACCCAGTCCCGCCCACTTCGTTCGGCATCTGACGCGCTTACTCTGCGGATCCCTCGTGTGAGGCTAGTGTCCGCTGGCGAACGTTCATTTTCCTACGCAGGACCGTCCGCTTGGAATCACCCCCCACTACAGCTTCGCCAGAGCCCTAGCTATGACACCTTCAGGAGCCGGCTGAAGACTCACCTATTTCGTCAGCAGAATTAGCGTATTACTACATATAACATATTTCGTTGTCTGTCTGTATTCTGTAACTGTCGTCTGCGCATAGAACTGTCACCAACGGGATATGCGCTATATAAGCACCGTTATTATTATTATTATTATTATAAAAGTAAGGACACAATTTTTTTTCGTATCCATTATGCGAGAGACGATACATAAAAGTACTTTTTCTTCCCAAAGACATCCGACTGTGGAATGGGTTGCGTAAACAAAGCAGGAAAACCAATAACTTAGCATATTTTAAAACACGGAAACAAATGCAAAACTAGACCGACCACGGTTTAGCGTGGGGCGCAATCATCTTCTTTATAGAATGAGCGTCTGTAAGATATATAAAGATATATAAGATGAAAAAAAGAAAAAAGTAGGTCGAATTGGTGTTTCGATTTCTCAGATGAACTATGAACTTTAAAGGTGTTTAGTTCGAATCTAGCTTACAGACAAGTTACTCAAGGTCTAGAAAACAATGCTATTGTTATGTTTTGGTTGAAAACAATGTTATTGTTCTGTTCTGTTGAAAACAATGTTATTGCTATGTTTTGTTGAAAACAATGTTATTGTTATGATTTGTTGAAAACAATGTTAATGTTATGTTATGTTGAAAACAATGTTATTGCTATGTTTTGTTGAAAACAATGTTATGTTATGTTCTGTTGAAAACAATGTTATTGTTATGCTCTGTTGAAAACAATGTTATTGTTATGTTTTGTTGAAAACAATGTTATTGATATGTTTTTGTTGGGTGATTTTATTGCTTTAATAAGGAAATGAGGTTGACGGGAGATACTAATTTACAAGTTATTTACTTTACAGGCAGCTTTACTTAGTCTATTTGGTACGGTGGCAAAGAATGGCAAAGCATTCGCCTGGCGTACCGAAGGTCCTAGGTTCGAATCCTGGTAAAGGCCGGACATTTTTTTTCTTTCCGGCACTCGAGGGTAAAGGCTGCTGGGCATTGTGACGTGGCTACAGAAACTGGTGAACGCTGCTTCACCGGCCTATGACCAATTTGGTCCGACGGGATACTTTATTTACTTAGAGAATCAACATTATTTTCAATTATATGTTACATTTTCTATTGTTCGTTTAAAATATGGCTAGTTTATACGTGTCCAATGAATATGTCATTATTTCGGCTTTTCGTAGAAATATCTTTGAACACGGTAGATTCTTCGTTAATGTTTGGAGTGTAAGTTTACTGTGACAGTGATGTATTATTTTGTTTTTTCTTTATTCTTGAAAATAATCACTAATTTTGCTGGATACTTTTTTTCTTTTTTTTTTGTTCTTTCTAAAATGAGAAGTTCAAACTTAGTAATAAATTAGGTTCTCATCATTAATAGTTAGATGAAATAGTAACTTTTAAATAATTTACATGAGATTTTGAACGTGTTTAAAATATAAACCTATGCAGATACTGCTATGCGCCTGCCTCTACCTGCAATCCTGGCTACGCCAATGGTGGAAAGAACTTGTAAAAGAGCCGGGTTGATGTGAACATTATTTACTTGTATGCCGTGATCATCGAAACACGGCGAATTCCAGACTTGAAATGTAAACTTTCATGAAATGTAGTGACGGTTATGATACTCTTGTTTACTCTTTTATCTCTTGTTCTTGTGCAGCCCCACAGCCGCGATCAAATGGTCGCCGACCCTGCTGCAGCCTCCTCCTCTATCTTCTCCGGCTTACCTGAGAGGAATGGACAAATGGGTTGGGTCCAGCAAGGCAACAATACCTGCCTACAGCGTGATGAAAGCAAGCAATTAGCAAATCTCTTTAAGATTATGTCCAAATATGGTAAGTAATAGGCACTTCTGTAGCCATGGGCCTCAAAGTGGGCGAAGTGTTTAAACCTCCGATACGATCACATTAAGATTACACCGGCGGGCGAACGCATAAAGGACAGCTCCCGCTGCGGGTCCGAGACCCGTTTCACTGTCGAGAGCCCACGGGGTCTCGGTGGGGAGGAAGCAATGGACGCAGCAGTCACGCCTTGTGTGTGGCTGGAACCCGGACAGAGCCTTGATGTGCCCTTTCCAGAGCTCACTCGGAATACGTTACGCCCTGGACTATAGATACCTTTGGGCTCGTCCGTTTTGTTTTAGAGACACCATAGATAGGTAAGTAATCTCCGTGTGGGTATTGGGGTCTTGGAAATGACCAGGTAAAAGAATAACCCCACTGCTTAGTCTCATTTGCATGTCGTAAAAGGCGACTAATAGTGGGTTGTGCATTGGTTATAATTCTGGCACGTAAAACTCATATCCCCTTTGTGGTGCTGTTTGACAGAGGTCCCGATTACACTACCCTGGACAGAAGTCTTTGCGCGCTTCCTGCTGGAATGCTTCTGTATTACTGGAGACGGCGTATAATGTCGTGAAGGGGCTGGATCCAGAATGTGACGATTCCACAGAGCTTACCCAAAATCAAAATATAAAAAAAAACACAACTGATTGTTCCAACCTTTGAGGAGCTCTGTGCATGGCGGAGAACGGACCAGGCCAACCCCACATCAACCCACAGAAACCCTAACTCAGTGAGACCCGACTCCGGAGTGACGCTTGCAGGTGCTGGGCGCAAAACTGAAAACTCCCTCGAACTGTGGGGTTGGAAAAAAGCCACAATAAAAAAAAACAGAATAACATTGCCAGAGAAACCTATGAAAAAACATACGAGCTCAGACGTCGCCTCGTAAAAGGTCTGCGCACGGCAGTTTCTTCCAGGGCTGCCTGTGATAAGTCAGCGATTTGAAACACCAAGCTAATTATTCTACAACTGAACATATTAGGATTACAAAACAAAAGTTCTGAACTAGAACTTACTTCACAATAATGAGATACACGTCGTTTTACTACAAGAGACACTGCTCCCCAATAAAAAGTCAACATCACAGGATACACTCAATATAAACGCAACTGCACTAAATGTCAAGGAATCATGACACTCAACCGAAATGACACCCAAGCAGAAGTAACGAACAACAACAATTGCTCAGACATTGACATACAAGACATAGTTCTTTGGAGAGGAGGAATGAAGTACACACTAAGAAATATGTATTGCCCCCCCCCCCCCCCGCGTCGTCAACTGCAAGAATTGACATACAGCTCTTCTACCACTCTAGAACAATTATTGCAGGAGACTTTAATGCCCATACACCAACCCTAGGATACTCAAGCTACAACAAAAGAGGAAAAGATCTAGAGGATATTGTCAACTCAACAAACCTCCAGCGTCTACAAAACAAGAATACTCCACCAACTTTTCTACACAGGGCATACAATACAACCAGCAGACCGGATGTGACACTAATAACAACAGACATCATAAATCAACACACATATAAAGTGCTCGATGATGTGGGTAGTGATCAAAGATCCATCCTAATCAACATAGGAAGATCAGGTGAATGCAAGAAACAGAGAAAAACCTTCTGGAAGTACAAGACAGCTAACTGGACCGCATATGCACAAGAAACTGACTCAGAACCGTCAAGCATTCCAGGGCAGTCTTTAAATAATACTGCTTATTCACACATTGTAAACATAATTCTCAGAGCAGCTAAAAAACATATTTCACGTGGCAATAAAAAAATACTCACCATTCTGGACTCCAGAGCTAGAATCCCTAGTAAAAGATAGAGCTAAAGCTTGAAAAACTGCTGAAAAACACCCATCAAAATAAAATAAAACAAGCTACAATAAACTGACAGCTAAAATCAGATATTACATACAAGTCAACAAAAAAGCTAATTGGGTCAAAACATGTGAACATTTTGACCTCAGTAAGGGCATGGACACTTCTACACCAGTTAGCAGGCAACAAGACTAAAAGCAACCCAAGACCTATGACTCATGGGAAATCCCTAGCAACAGAGAACAAGAAAAAAAGCTGAGATCTTCAACAAACATTTAGCAAGCACAAACAAAACACAGCCGAGAAAGCACCTATATAAAACATTTCAAAAACTATTGAAAAAAAAAAGAGAAAAGCCCATCAGCCAACACTTTTGAAACACCGTTTACACAACAAGAACTAAATGAAGCTCTAAAAAAACTCAAAACTAGGAAGTCCCCAAGACCTGACAGGGACTAGGCCACGTAGCTAAGGAAGTTTTACTAAAATACATCAACACTACATGGATGACAGGATCATTGCCAAAAGAATGAAAAATAGCAAGTATCATACCTATACTCAAGAAAGATAAACCACCTGGTGATCCAAAAAGTTATAGGCCTATCTCCTTAACATCAACAATAGGCAAATTAGCTGAAAAAATGGTCAACGCTATGTTGTACTGGTGGCTGGAATGCACAAAATCCCTGCACAACACACAGGCAGGATTTAGGAAGGCAAGCAGAACTGAAGACCACCTGTACAGATTCGCAAGAAACATTAGAAGGCTTCCATAATAACAAGCATACCACCACTGTCTTCCTCGACCTCCATCAAGCATACGATAGAGTATGGAGATTAGGACTGTTTATGAAGATGAGGAAGATAGGAATACATTGAAAAATGTATCAGTGGATAAAGGCCTTCCTTCAAAACAGAACTATCCAGACTATTTTTGAAGGAGCGACTTCTGACAAAAAGACCCTAGAGGAAGGACTCCCTCAAGGATCAGCCCTTAGTTGCACCCTCTTCCTAGTATTCATCAATGACCTACCTGATCTCATCACAGTAAACATTGCAGTATATGCAGATGACCTTCTAATTTGGACAACAGAAAAATATCCAGTTTTACGAGAAATAATAGACTATTCCTAGCCATTCCGAGGATTTGAGGTCGGCACAAGAGTGGATTATTAGAATAGTCTAGGCTTAGTACCTCCCACAAAACTTGCGTTGAGAGAGAGAGCGATTAATACATGACAATACTCATAAAAGACACGGGGGTAAAGGTACTTTTCCTAATCCTTAAATAATAAATAAAAACAGCACAAAAATTTTCCTTCTTCTCAATAAACATAAGCGCTAGAAATGCCCGAACAAACCAGGAAAACCAATAACTTAACATTTCTTATATTATATGTAAACATTTATTCAAGGCATTTCAGTTAGGTCCCATCCAACAATTGTCCAGCTCTACCAGATGACTTAAACTGCGTGTTCCTCACTCACCGACATATATTCTTTTTTTCCGTCCGCCATTAGAGTATGGAACTCACTGGAGCAATCCTCCATCACTGCCCCTTCTGTGCCGACTTTCAAATCATCCTTGAAGGGTTGCACTAGATAACTCCAATGAAAGTCTTAATGCACTGTGCCCACACCAACATGGCTTCAGGAAAAACAGATCATGTGAAACTCAATTAATAGGCTTAATAGATTACTTGTTTATGGGATTAGATAAAAACAACCAAATTGATGCTATATTACTAGATTTTTCCAAATCATTCGATAAAGTTCATCATTCTAGTCTACTAAAAAATTATTTTGGCATCTCTGGTCCCTTACAACAGTGGATTCAGGACTTTCTTATAGGCAGAGAACAAACAGTGTTAAATGGCTCTAAGTCATCACCAGGAGCACACTTAGGAGTTCCACAAGGAACTGTCCTAGGCTCCCTACTATTTCTAGTTTATATTATTGATCCACCAAGTTGCATCAACACAGGAACAAATGTTAGATTATTTGCCGCTGATTGTATACTGTATATAATAATAAAGACAAGAAAAGGTAGCGAACTTTAAAAAAAAACTAGATGAACTACAAAAATGGGAATCTATCTGGAGAATATATTTTCACCCAGACAAAAAGCCAACTATTAAGGGTATCCAAGAAAATGAAACAAATAATAACAATCTACTTCATTCATGGTAAAGAACTAACTCAAAATAATAATGCTAAGTATCTAGGAGTAATAATACATGAAAATATATCTTGGAAACCTCATATTGATGAAGTAATTAAAAAATCAAACAAATAATTAGGATTCATAAAAAGGAACTTTCACAAATGTAATAATAATATAAAACTAAAATACTATCTTACAATAGTTAGGCCTATACTAGAATATGCAGCATCTATATGGGACCAATCAACTAAAGAAAACAGTGAAAATTCCCAGTTAACAAGAGTAACACCATTAGTTAAATCGCTAAACCTAGAAACACTAAAGGACAGAAGGGCAGAGAGTAAAGTAGTAATAGAGCGTTCGCTATGGGCGGAGCTTAAGTTTTTTTAGTGACGTCATTTGTAAATTGAGGAACAAATATGGCACATGGTGAAGTTTCTTATTATGCCAAATTCACATAATGAATATTGGCTAAAAAAGGAGGTAAATAGTAGTACTGTAGATTAATTGATTAATGTGATTAGGCTAGGGCCGGCTATAAATAGACCTATTTACACTTTCAATTTCACTTTATAGGCCTACACTTTTAATGTTTCGTAGGCTAGGCTAACGTCTAAGTAGGGCAGCTACGATGTCAAGTGATAGTGTTGGTGAATAGGCTATCTAGTCAAGTCACTAATAAGCTCACATCGTCTATGATCTATGTCTATGATAATAATAAAATATCCTATTTTATTTAACATACATAATACAGCTTAAATCTCAATAAGACTTAAAACACAAACTATCATTTAAAAAAAGCTCGAGACTATATGAAACTTTATTAATACAGCGGCCATTGTTACTTGTACACCATTACACAAAGTAAACACAAATCACGTGCTTTTTGTCACGTGATTGCAAACGCCCTATAATACATAACGCATTTAACTCTAATTTAGAAATGCAACCCGATAACAGCCTGTTGCAATGCTCAGATAAACATAAAGACTAAAACACTTTCCTTATCCCTTAAGCGATAACAAATGCATATAAGTATTATTTCTTCCCGAGTGGCATTCGGGAATGGGTTGCCTGAACAAACCAGGAAGACCAGTAACTTATCATCATTTAAAACATTAATCAAAATGCAAGACTAGAATTGGACGACGGCTGAGCGTAGGACGCAATAATCTTCGTTATAGAAGGAGCGTCTGTAATATATAAGACACGATAAGACCACCGTCAGTTTATAATTATTGCTTGCATGCTATAAATTATTACGAAGCAGGACGTTTGGGCGCCGCCATTTTGGCGCGACCGTTTTGGCGCGACCGTTTTGGCGCGACGGACGTTTTGGCGCAGTCGTTTTGGCGCAGGACGTTTTGGCGCGATAGACTTAAAACACATCACATCATTTAATCAAATTAACTTAATAACTTCATTTGAGGAAAACAATATTTTTTGTATAATAAATAAAACAAATAGTAAATAAAAACATATTAAAACAATGTATATAATATTGGATTATTAAATTTATAAATACAGTTGTCTCAAGTGAAACTGCTTATTTGCCGCTCCTAATCTAGATGACCACAACCAAATAATTATCTCTGATTTGTACGCACGTTGTAGGCTGGACGCGATGACCACTCCTCGTTGACCATTCCAAATCAAAAAAGTTTATTTTTATCTTTTTACTACCCACCCAGTATTCTAAAACATCAATTGTTATCATTCATTCTCTGACCATCTTGTCTCCGATTGACCCTGGTTTTAATCACTCCCAACTATTTTACAACAGTCAAGTTCTTTAAAAGGTATGGCCACTGAGTTACTTCATAAACATGTGTAGTTATTAGAATTTTGTTGAAAGACTAGCACGCGTAATTTTCGCATAGGCCTATAGGCCTAACGTTCTAGGGGTTGAGTAAAAAAACAACAAACAATTTCCTTATTAAGACGACATATCTATAAATAGATAAATAGATAGAGAAGCATTGTATGCCATACAATAGATACATAAGTCTTTATACATATATATTAATACATTAATAGTCCAATAAATGCATTAAAGTACATCGTTTTAAATTATTATTATTTATTATTAGTTTCATTTATTATACAGCAAAAAAAAATGTTTTCCTCAATTATTTCCTCGTGCCAAAACGTATTATAAGTAGTAATGAACACTTTTGATTCTGGGGCATTCGTAATCAAATCACACTTAAACTGTGGACGTTTTCTTTTGGGTCTAGCGGGGTCTTCACAGTACAATGAAAAAGTAGAAGAAGAAAACTAGACTTGCAACAAGACATTAAGTGCAACCGAGTACCTATCCTTATTATGCCGTAGTCGTACGTTTTTTAAACCCTTATTACGGTGTTACACATAATTTAAAAAGAAATACGGACAAAATAAGTTGTCAATTTCAACTTATTTTTATGGGATATTAAAAAAGAAGATTGGTCAATAAGAAATGTGATATTTTTTTTAAGAAAAAAAGTACCCTTCAGGACCAAATTGATCATAGGGCCGGTGAAGCAGCGTTCACCAGTTTCTGTGGCTGCGGCATACTAGGTGATTGTGTGGTCAGCACAATGCCCAGCTGCCTTTACTTTACCACAACTAATGTCAGATACCCATCATAGCTGGGTAGTCTCAGGGTAACCCTCCAGATCCGATAAAAATCATAGCCTTCACCAGGATTCGAATCCAGGACCTTTCGGTACGCCAGTCGAACGCCCTCGGCCATCGTTGCCTACCCCCCCCCCCTAAACATACAGATATAAGAGTGTTTTATAGTTAACAATACTATTCTGTTCACTTTTCTTGCAGGTAAATACACAGCATTGGTGGCCACGGCGCCCTTGACTTCCCCAGGCGTGGCAGGAACATATGCCTCAACGCCAGATATGAAGCTCGAGTCAGACATACATGTCAATGAATCTGGCTGCAGCGGGTTTAAGGATATTGCCAGTCAGCTCATCTTGGATAACAACGATTTGAATGTAGGTCATGATGATCATGACGTATGTTGTTGTTCTACTGCGTGTGAAGGGAGGGGGTGGGGGTCTTCTAATGCCCTTGTAAACAAGAGTAATACCAATAGTCAAATCACTAAACCTAGAAACACTAGAGGACAGAAAAGCAAAGAATAAAATAGTAATAATACATAAGGCATTACACTCTCATTTAGAAATACAACCCAATAACAGCCTGTTGCAATGCTCAGATAAACATAAATCAAAAACACTTTCCTTATCCCTAATGCGAAAACAAATGCATTTAAGTACTTTTTCTTACCCAGTGGCATTCAGGCATAGAATGGGTTGCCTGAACAAACCAGGAAAACCAGTAACTTAACGTCGTTTAAAACATTTATAAAGATGCAAGACTGGAATTGGACGACGGATGAGCGTAGGACGCAATAATCTTCTTTATAGAAGGAGCGTCTGCAATATATAAGATAAGATAAGGAGCTATGCATTTTTATCTGTCGAAACATCGACTTGAAAACTACATAGTATGATTACTGAAGCTGACTACTTGAAACATTATTTAAAATAACAACAACAACGCGAACTGCTAGACGCCAGACCCACCCATTTCTAATTGTAAATATAACATAGTGTATGCGCTTCTCATACGTCAGATGTCTCAGCTTGTATCTACATAAGATTTCATTTGTTTAAACGTTAAGATTAGCTAGGTAGTCTTGTGTGTGTACGTGTTTACTTGTGTATGTTATGCGCATGCGTGTTGGTGTTCGTGTAAGTGTGTGTGTTTCAGTCATTTTATAATTTTAATTTAAAAGTCAGCTATTTCTAAAATGTTGGCTGTTTGATGAAGTTTCAAGATATTATACTTTCATTTCCTATCAATATTTTTATTCATGAAAAACATTTAACCGAAAATAATAAAATGTGCAAAGTACTTAGGAATTATAATAAATGGCAAATTATCATGGAATTCAAATGTTGATGAGGTAATTAAAAGATAAAATGAAAAACCTTACAAAATGTAATGTAAAAAAAAAGAAAAACAACATATTATTATACATGTAACTGAAATGACACATGACATACATTAGACTTATTTTAGAATATGCATGTTCTGTAGGGGACCCTTCGCCTTAAAAAACATGTTTAGATAGAGCAAATTCAAAAAATAGCTAAAAGGTTATTACTACTGAATTTCAGCGTTTTATCTCTTTTATTCTTTTAGCTATCAATTTAGAAAATATAAAATTATGTCTATATTATGTATAGCCTACATATAGGTCTTTATATAGTCGATTTCTAATTTTTCCTTTTACCCATTCTTTTCTCCGTAAACTAAGACTAGATTCTTTGGGAATTTTTGCTCCTAAATTAAAAACTTCCAACAATTAAATTGTTCACTTTTGTAAAACGTACGATCGTATTTAGAAAGGGTAATATAAAAGTATTCTTAACAATATAATCATTAGAACGCAAGCAAAATTCAACAAACTAAAAGTCTTTATAACTGTCTTTTGAATTATCAACTTATTATCCTTAGCTCACTTTCCCAACATGGAACAAAAATTTGATTTTGAAAAAAAAAGAAGGTTTTTTGGATGAAGAGTACAGATTTTATAAACATTTACAACATTTAAAGGAAACACAACAGTTTAAGAATATTAAATTGGTATAAAAATAAATAGTCATATTGTTCGTGGACAAACTGTAGCCTATATATTAGTGTTTCCCAGTGGCTACGCCTATGGTTATAATGTCTGGCCTAACACGAGTAGTAATAAAGTATCCCCGTTATACCAATTTCAGTTTAAGGACCCATAAAGCAGTGTACACAGATTTTAGGAATCACGGCATACTAGGAGATTGATGGCCAGCACAAAGCCTACAATTCCCAGACCCCTTTAATTTTCGCTAACGAATTTCAGATACCCATCAGAGCTGGGTATGCTCAGAGACACCCATTTAGATTCGGGAACAAACCATAGCCTTAATCAAGATTCATATTCATAAACTTCGTTACGTCAGCCGAACGGTTGATCTCACGAACAGTTATGATAGTGTCTGGTATCAAACTAATTGTGATAAAATATGACACGAAATGTGAACACTTCGGTGAACTTCTCATGTTATATTTAAAACTGATAGGCTTTTAATCCAAATTTAGCAATTTGGTTCCTCAACACTAAGTATGTCGAAAATTTCCTATAAATCTGAATTTTGTGATAGCAATTAAAAATTTTAAGAACATACATTCGATCATGTCGAAGTTTTCCTCTATGGTCAACTTTTGTCGCCTTTTAATCACTCAACAGACACAGCATGGTGAACAAGAAATTACACTCAATATTGCTTTTAAACAAAAGTTTCATTTTTGAATTTATTAAAGTGAAAAATGGCACTTAGAGAAAACTATGTTTGTGCTTTATTTATCTCAGTAACTCGATAAAAATGTGAATATCACTAATTAGAATCGTCATTTCTTAAATTTAAAACCATAAATTAGGCCTAAATTACTACCCGTTTTTTTTCCAGACATTTTAAAAAGTATACCAGATATATAAATAATTCAATTCTAAAAATAATTTACAAAAAACACTTAAACAATTTTTTTTCCCTCCCGTGGATTCCCGCTGGCTATTTCTGATCTTATTATAGTCTTTCAAAGTCTTTGATTAGATCTAGCTCTCACAGACAACTCTATCTTTAAGAGTATGACAAAATATAAGAGTTATTATTTCTTTTTAAATTTATGTATTACTGGAATGTTTTCTTTTACACCACAGGTTATTGTCGGATCTGGTCGGAATTACTTTCATTTGAAGACTGCTCAAGATGAATTGACAATCGGCTCATTGCCAGACTCCCGGTCAGATGTAGATCTTAAAGGGGTAAGATAAAAGGATGAATAGACGGATAGACAGATAAACAGATAGACGGACAGACGGATAGTTTGACAGACGGATAGACGGACAGAGACATGGAGAGATGAAAAGAGGGAAAGATGGAAAAATGGACAGATAGACAGATAGACAAATAGACAGATAGACAGATAGACAGATAGACAGATAGACAGATAGACAGATAGACAGATAGACAGATAGACATATAGACAGAGAGACAGATAGACAGATAGACAGATAGACAGATAGACAGATAGACAGATAGACAGATAGACAGATAGACAGATAGACAGATAGACAGATAGACAGATAGACAGATAGACAGATAGACAGATAGACAGATAGACAGATAGACAGATAGACAGATAGACAGATAGACAGATAGACAGATAGACAGATAGACAGATAGATAGATAGACAGACAGATAGACAGGTAAACAGACAGACAGACAGACGGATAGAAGGATAGAAGGATATATATATATAGACGGACAGACAGAAGGACAGGTAGATATAGACATATAGACAAATAAACCGATAGATAGATAGATAGACAGACAGATAGACGGATAGACGGACAGACTAATGGACAGTCAGACAGATATATATATATATATAGATAGGTAGATAGATAGATATAGATATAGATATATAGATAGAACGACAGAGAGATAGATTTTAAGATAGACAGACAAGTAGATAGAATGACAGACAGACAGACAGACAGATAGACAAACAGACAGATAGACAGACAGACAGACTGATAGACAGATAGATAGATAGATAGGTAGATAGATAGATAGATAGATAGATTAGATTAGATTAGATTATATAGATAGATAAATAGATAAATAGATATATAGACAAATAGATAGACAAATAGACGGATAGATAAACATGTAAATAAATAGTTAGATGTGCATAATGGTAGATATATAAACACGTTTATTGATTGAATGATTTGTTGATTGATTCATTGATTGATACAATGTCTTTATCTTTTTAGTCGTGGGAAAATGATAAATTTGACAAACAACGTCCTTACAAAATATCCATCGGGAAAGTTAACGTGCGCGCCGCCTTGGCCGACGGCATTCCAGATTACATATTGGGTGAGCAGCTTGTCTTATTATCTTTTTTTTTAACGAAACCACTTTCCCCAGTTCGGTTCATTCAATTTAAACGCGCTCTGAGCTTATACTATGTTTTTTAGCAGCGCTATAGGCCTGCAAATATTATTATTATTATTCTTATCACCTGACTTCAGTTGGGGTAAAGTAAAGCTACACGTCCCTGTGGCCACTGAAACTGGTGAACTCTGCTTCACCAACCCTGTTTGGTCCGACGGGTACTTTATTATACTTTTATTTACTATTTCAACTTGTTACATTTTACCATCGAGAGTCTTTTACATTTCAGGTTTTATGGAAGAGAAAGATGAAATCGAGTTGACCAGTCAAAACTTGATCGACTTAGTGAACAATTTCAGAAAAAAATCTAGCAAGTCTAATGGATATTTTATCACAGTTTACAGTAAGTCGATAAATGAACGGCAGAGTACTATATTAATAAACAAGCGAGTACAGACTGATCTATCAATACACAAGGAGTATACAACTTCCTTGAATGAGAACGTTTAGATTGTTTGTTTGTTGAAAATACACTTCCTGATAAGAACTACCGAAAATACCAGATAGCGTTGGCTTTATCTTATATTACACATTACAGAGCCTCCTTCTTTAAAGAAGATTACTGCATCCTACGCTCATTCGTTGTCCGAGGCTAGTCTTGCATTTGTATTTGTGTTTTAGATTATGTTAATTAAGTTACTGGTCTTCCTGGTTTGTTCAGGCAACAATTACCATGGCCTGGATGCCACTCAAGATAAGCGAGTACTTTGATGCATTTGTTCTCGCATATAAGTGATAAGGAAAGTATTTTTTGTCATTATGCTTATCTGAGCATTGTAACAGGTTGTTATTGTTTTGTATTTCTAAATTAACATATTATAACTTTACGGCATTTTCAAAAATCTATTCGTACAAAGGTCTACCTTTACTTCATATCGACTACAGGAGAAAAATATATATCATTTTTTCTTAATTTCCAGTGCCAAAAATATCGTAATTTATAATTTACATGTAGACTGAACCTGGGAAAGTAAAAGCGATTAATGTCAAGCAGGATAACAGGGATTTGCTAACTCCCTGTGCAGGATAAAGTTCGTTAAACTTTTTAAGGGCAGGAAATCCAGTAGAATGTTTTTTTTCTCTTGATTTCTTATCTAATATATGTAATATTTGACCATAGTACTACTGACTAAACTTATAAAAATGGAGAAAAAAAAAAGTTGTCATGGAGATGGCGGACATTTTGTTTGTTAAATTAGTATTTTTAACTTGAATTAAAAACGCTACTACTTTTTTATTTAACAATATAATTTATTTAAATTTTGCATAAATATACCTAAGCTTTATTTGTGCAAGTTGTACAGAAGGAATTTTAAATTTACCTAAAAAAATTTTGTGAGGCATATAATACGAACATTGGAAAAAACCTGTTTAAAGCTACTAAAATATTATTTAAAAGAAAAACTAATTATTATTTTCTAAATCGCTCTGATACATTTTAAAGAACCAATGTAATGTAAATCTGGGCAAAATTGCACAATAATTGGTTGTTAAATAAACAACTAGTAGGAAATCAAATACATGAAAACAAAGTTTTGAGAAAAACTGATGATTTTAGGAAATTCAATTTCCTCATATATTTCTTAATGTTTTTTTGTAAGATTTTTTCCCCACAATTCCAAGATGTTAACCTTTAAATTGTTGTATATTAATATAGAATTAAACTTTTTTTATATTACAGTAGTGCAAATATGTGGTTTTTTTTAAATAAATAAACTTCTGATGTATACCCATTTCAAATTCAAATTTTACATTAAAGTAATGTTACTAAAATTCCCGAACAAAATATTTTACATCCAGGAATAGTAAAAGTATACAACTTAGGCAAAAGCTAAAAAATTGAATTTTTTGACATTAGATCAATTTCATTGGAGCCCCTCCCCTTAATGGAACATTATACAAGTTTTCTTAACAAAAAGAAAAAAATAGAACTCATTTTATTACATGTGGTGTTATTCGTTTATTGTCACTGAATAGTGTTCTAGATCAACCTTTAGATAATATAGTGCCAAAGAAGGATTTCTAAATCATTCAGCGTGCCAACAGCATAAAAGTTATCCTATTCTAGCACTCAAATATTTATTTAAGAGACATGAATTATTGCTTTCTGTAGTGTTTCGCGTGCCATCAAAAATGGCTCTGCGTGCCAAGTCTGGCACGCATGCCGTAGGTTGCCGATCCCTGTTCTAGATTACTGCCTGATTCGCCAATGTCTTGAGCCGAGACTTTGGTCTGTCAATGATAGAGGCCATAGGGTATCTCTTAGACATTACGTTTCAGGCTCTTTGCCAAAATAAGTGTCGGTCGAATTTTAAGCATACAATTAAATGGATGGTTATTACTGTAGTATGGAATGCGTTGTAGTCAGTTTGTTGTGAGTTATTCAAGGCATTCTATTGATTGTGTATCTTCATGTCCATCTTCAGTTGATCAGATAGCCAGAGCTCACGACGCTTCTCAGGGGGTCAAGGCCGCTATGCACCTGGATAAGATCCTGGGCTTCGTCAATGATATCTACGTAAGTAGCTTTGTTACCTACGCAAGCAATGGGATGTATGTATATTATTATGACGACGATGGTTATGTATATGGCATTTATTAAAATGCAAGATTATAAGACCCACAGTACGGATAAAGCATACTCCATGTTACTATATTTAACATATTCAGTGCGCTCCTGAATATAATTGAACTTTTTTTTTTAAATGGTGGCCGAATTTGACTGTCATTCCGAAGGTTCTGAGTTCGAATCCTGGTGAAGGCCAGGATTTTGTTCCCGGGACTGTAGGGTGTCCCTGAGTCTACCCAGCACATATGAGTTCCTGACATTAGTTGGGGTACAGTAAGGGCGGCTGGGCATTGTGCTGGCCGAATGATGAATTAGGTGCGAAAGGTTCCTCTAATCATTACAATAATAAGAGTTATTACTTCAGTACATTTTTTGCTTTCACTCAGGGTCTTGTCAAAGGTGAGGACACGTTGCTTCTACTTGCATCTACCCAGGGATCAACTCTAACTGTTGGATCTGGTTCTTACCTTAATGAAAGATTAGTCGGTAAATATTTCAATTTCAATCGCATAACATCTTAAAAGGCTTTGCGCCCCTTCCCATAACTATAATTAACATATGCTTGACTCTTAAAAACAAATAAGGTGAATGAGTGTACGCTATTGAAATAGCAGGAGTGGCGCGAAATAGAGATATTTTCCCGTTTCACATACGCCTGCTATGTTTGAAGAAAATAACGAACTGGATTCAAACGAAATAGCGAACATTTGATGTTTTGAGACATGTTTCTCAGTTCACTATTGTGTTGTTGTTGTTTTTTAATTCATATATTCATTTCGCAAACACTGTGACTAAATCTTTGCATGTTTTACTGACCCACTTTCCGTTGTCCTATGGAGCTGAATCTAGACATAGTGACTTTTTGCCGATAACAAAACCTTCTCTCAAATTGTGTTTCTTACCACCATCGCTGTTTAAAATATTTTGTCCTATCATAAAAAAAAATGCAAACAAAAAGGTTTATGACAAATTTATGCAAAAAAAAAAAAAAAAAAAAAAAATATTTTTTTTTTTTTGTTGGGGTGCGGTGTCCAAGCGGCAGCGCGTTCGGCTGAAGTATCGAAGGTTACTTACTTACTTACTTACGCCTACTACCCCTCTCGGGGCATAGGCCACCAACAAGGGCTCTCCCGCCATCCCGGTCCCGAGCGAGTCTTTCCAACTGTCCCCATGAATGGCCTGTTCTCTTGACGTCTGCATCCAGGTCTCGGCGCCAGCTGTTACGGGGTCGGCCTCTCTTCCTCTTTCCTTGGGGGTTCCATGATAAGGACTGTCTGGTGATGTTGGATGCTGGTTTTCGGAGTGTGTGCCCCAACCATCTCCATCTCTTTTGCATGATCTCCAGATCGGCTGCCTGTTGCCCTGTGCGACTCCAGAGCTCATCGTTACTGATCATGTCTGGCCAGCGTATATGCATAATCCTCCTGAGACATGAGTTTATGAAAGTCTGGATCTTCTTGGTGTTAGTAGCTGTGGTCCTCCAAGTCTCTGCACCATAGAGTAAGACAGACTTCACGTTTGAGTTGAAGATCTTGAACTTTGTTTTCAGGGATATTTCTCTTGAGCTCCAGATATTCTTAAGTTGGAGGAAGGCTGTCCTGGCCTTGCCAACTCTTGCCCTTACATCGGCATCGGATCCACCCTTCTTATTGACGATGCTGCCTAGATAGGTGAATTCTTCAGTTTCCTCTAGCGCTTCACCATTGAGAGTGATAGGCGATGTGTTTTCTGCGTTGACCTTAAGGAACTTGGTCTTCCCTTTGTGGATGTTGAGGCCAAGGCGAGTGGAGTTTTCCGTCACAATGTTGGTCTTTTCCTGCATCTGTTGCTGAGTATGTGCGAGTAGTGCCAGGTCATCCGCGAAATCTAGATCGTCTAGTTGTGACCATAACGTCCACTGGATGCCATTACGCTTATCCGATGTTGATGTCTTCATTACCCAGTCTATCGCTAGCAGAAACAGAAATGGCGACAGTAAACAGCCTTGTCTCACTCCCGTCCGTACTTGGAATGCCTCTGTTGGGTGGCCTCTGTGGATCACTCTGCATTTCAATCCTTCATAAGAGTTCTTAATTATAGAGGTAATTTTTGTAGGGACCCCATAGTGTCTTAGCAGCTTCCAAAGTGATTCCCTGTCTACGCTGTCAAAAGCCTTTTCATAGTCAATAAAGTTGACATATAGGGGGGAATTCCACTCGAGCGACTGCTCCAGGATGATGCGCAGTGTAGCTATTTGGTCAGTGCAGGATCTATCCTTGCGGAAACCAGCTTGCTGATCTCGCAGCTTCGTATCAACAGCAGCCTGCATTCTGCCAAGCAGAATCCTGTTGAACACCTTTCCTGGGATTGATAGTAGGGTAATTCCTCTATAGTTAGAGCAGGTGCTCAAGTTTCCTTTCTTAGGGAGTTTAATGAGTAGTCCCTCTTTCCACTCTGTTGGGACTTGCTCCTCTTCCCAGATCTTTTGGAAGAGGGGGTGTAAGAGCTCTACTGTAGTCTCCACGTCCGCTTTCAGTGCCTCCGCAGGGATATCATCTGGTCCAGGTGCTTTTCCGCTTTTAAGCTTCTTGATGGCTTGGCGTATTTCTTCCTTTGTAGGTGCATTGCAGTCTATCGGGAGGTCTATGTCTGCCGGCTGGATATCAGGTGGGTCTGGTGGGGCTGGCCTGTTGAGTAGCTCTTCAAAGTATTCCACCCATCTTCTCTTTTGTCCCTCGTCATCGATTATCTGCTTTCCTTCTTTATCTTTCACCGGTCTTTCAGGTTTACTAAACTTTCCAGATAACTTCTTGGTGATGGTATACAAGTCTTTCATATTTCCATTTCTGGCTGCTTCCTCCGCTTCTGCAGCTAGAGCATCTGCATAATTCTTTTTGTCGGCTTTGATGCTCTTCTTTACACTCTTGTTTGCTTGTGTGTATTGTTCCTGTGCCTTGGCCTTCTCTGCACGTGTCCGGCTGCTATTTAGTACTGCCTTCATTTCTCTTCTCTGTTCTATTTTCTTCAAAGAGACCGTTGAGATCCATTCCTTGTGGTTGCGTTTCTGTGGGCCCAATACTTCTTGACAAACTGTCTTTATTGTTGTTTCCACTATCCTCCACTCCTTGTCTATTGTTGCTTCCTCTTCATCAATTATTTCTTGCAGGAATTTGTTTGCAAGTGCCAGCTTGAATTCCTGGCATTTGGTTGGGTCTCTGAGAAGTATTGTGTTGAACTTCTTTCGCTGGTTTAATTCTACTGCCCAATTCCTTTTAAGTTTAAGCTTGACACGTGCAACAAGAAGGTGGTCTGAGGCCACGTCCGCTCCTCTTCTAACACGTACATCTTGCAGGGACCTCCGGAACTTCTTGGAAATGCAAATATGGTCTATCTGGTTTCCGGTGTGGAGGTCTGGTGAGAGCCAGGTGACTTTGTGTATCTTTCTATGGGGGAAGATGCTACCGCCGATGATAAGGCTGTTTGCAGCACACAGATCTACAAACCTCTCTCCATTGTCACTCATCTCTCCCAACCCCTCTCGACCCATAACCTCTTCGTAACCAGTGTTGTCATCTCCTATTTTAGCGTTAAGGTCTCCAATCAACATGGTTATGTCTCTGCTAGGAAACCTCTGAATGATGCTCTGCAGCCTACCGTAAAATTCATCTTTCGTACAGTCTTCACTATCGTTAGTAGGGGCATAGCACTGAACGAGATTCATGTTGATCTTTTTCCTCTTTGTTCTGAAAGACGCAGTGATGACTCTTGGACCATGTGCCTCCCAACCAATTAGTGCTCCTTGGGCAGCCTTTGAGAGCATGATAGCCACCCCCTGAGTGTGTGGTCCATTTTCATCCTCGTGCCCTGAATAAAGGAGTAGCTCTCCCGTGGTGAGCCTCTTCTGGCCGGAATCGGTCCATCTGGCTTCGCTGATGCCGAGGATGCTAATCTTGTAATTCCTCATCTCCACCGCCACTTGTGCTGCTTTACAAGCTTCAAACATGGTGCGGACGTTCCATAGCCCGGATGAGAAAGGAGGAGGGTTGGGCGAGGGGCTAGCAACCCCTTCCCGTCAAACTACTACCGCTACAAAAACACAAACAAGGATCCTAACAGACAACTCGGTACTGGGAGAGGATGGACCTCCAGTTGGAGGTACGATGATGTCGGGCAGTGAAAGCCAGCTACTGGAAGCTGCCAGGCAGACGGCCATCATCTCGACCAGGACCACACTAACTATCGGAACATGGAACGAAGTATCGAAGGTCCTGGGTTCGAATCCTGGTGAAGGCTGGGATTTCTTCCGGAGACTGGAGGGTGTCCCTGAATCTACCCAGCTCTTAGTAGGGGTAGTAAAGTAATGGCTGGACATTGTGTTTGCTACACATACCCTAGTATGCCATGACCATAGAAACTGGTGAAGGGTACTTAGCTTACTGTACAATTTGTTATGTCTTGTTTTGTATCTGCAATAATAAATTATTGGCTCCCCGTGAAAGCCAGAATTGAGTATAAAGTGGCACTACTTTGCCATCAGTGCATTTTTAATAACGAGTTTCCGTCCTATCTCAAAGAACTCATCACACCATATGTCCCTCAAAGAACACTTCGTTCTGCCAACTCATCGCTTCTGGAAGAGCCCCGTTTCTCTCTGACGACCGTTGGCCTTAGAGCCTTCTCAGTATCCGGTCCGAAGGTGTGGAATCTACTTCCCATTTAGCTCAGGCAAACAAGCTCCATTGATTCCTTCAAAAAGAACTTAAAAACTCATTATTTTAATATTTATCTTAATTAACATGCTTTGAGCCCTACTGTCTTACTTATATGTTAGGTCGGTTATTTTGTTTTGGTTGTTTGATTTGTTCCATGTTTGTAAAGTTTTGAATCATTATTTAGTTTTTTTTATCTCTTAGCCTATAGATTGTATCTGTGTTCTTAGTTGTATGTTAAATGCGCTCTGAGCTTGCATTATGCTTGTTGGCAGCGCTATACAACTGTCATTATTATTATTTCAATTTAGATTTCGTTTTCTCTTTAATCTTTATTTTGTTCGTCATTTGATCTTAGGTTTCGCAAATACAGAGACGTGTGAACCATACACCTTCCTGAACTATGCGTTTGGGGTGAAAAAGTCTCCGACTTTTGATTCTGAAACAGGTATTTGATAGTTCTTACACCATACAATAATACACACACCTGCATGAAATTATGTAAATACCTAAGCAGGTAAGCAGGGGCCTGAATGGAGCTGACCCTTATTCCTTATTTCGAACATTGGTTTCCTATGTACAGGTAGATCTATATTTTTGCCTACGTATTATTTTTACTGTTAAAATAGTATCGTTCTTATTGACGAGTCTTAAAGAGCCAATTTGGATGCAAATGCATTTCCGCTATATTTCCGTAAACGATAGAATATTTAATTATCTTTTCGGCTGGTTTCAAGTGCATTGTTGAACTTCCGGTTTCATTTTGTTTTGCTTACAATGGCAAACATTACGATTGAAAGCAGAGATTTACGCCTTGTGGCTGACTTAACATTCAGATGTTGAGAAATTCATTGCACTTTAAACAGCAAGTTCAGACCTACAAATTAAACAAAAAAGCTATAAGTATTTTTGTGAGGATTATGTCTTCAATATTAAAAGTGAGTATGACAGAATTTATAGCAGAAGGCTGCCATTTTTTTAAATCCAATTTAGCGAATGGAATCGGAGGTGATGTGTCATCCAACATTTATGCATGCATAAGATTTAAGACTCGTCAATTGGCTAAGCAAAGTAAAATTTGTTACATCTCTCATAAATTGTAACTTAGATAATATATTATTTGAATTAATCCATAAACAAACTAAACAATGAAATTTTGCAGATCTACAAGTTATGTTTTTAAGAACGGAAAGATAAAAGTCAACTGCATAACAAAATTAAACCAAAGTCGATATATAGATATATGTGCGAACGTTTGTATTTCTTTACAGTCTAAATTAAAAACTTATAGAGTCTACTTAAACGTTATGAATGAAGATTTATTGATTTTGACTCAGTAAAGTTGCGGCCTATGACCGTAAGGATGTTTTTTTTTTCTTTTTCTCTTGTATATTACAGACGCTACTTGAATACAAAATATTATTCTGCCCTACGCTTTTTTGGCGTTAGAACTTGGTCTTAGTGTGTTTTATTCAGATGGGGTATTTTTGGTGGCTAAAATATATATTCCCCAGAAAAAAATAATTAAATTCCGCAGTGTAGTATGAAATTACGCGAGCTGTGATAAATCGTGGACTCTAATTATGATTTTGTTTATTATATTATTGTGTTTTATTCTTTCAGAAGGTTTAGAGTACAAGTTTCCCAGTCTGTATAGTACGCAGGGAACGACCGGAGGTCCGGATCTCCCACTCTTTGCGTCCGGGAACAGCGCCGGCATTTTCACCGGAGTCAACACCTTTCCTTATCTGCATCACGCCATTCTGTGCGCAACTTGCCTAGCCACAGACACAACACACTACCCACACTGCATGCCTAAGGCTCCGACAACAACCGAGGGGCCCGCAACGTCAACCGCACCCTGCTCACCCATGGCCAACCCCGCGTCAACTACGCCCAGCCCCGCGTTGACCACATCCTGCCCAACCACAATCTGCCCAACCACACCCTGCCCAGCCACGCCCTGCCCAGCCACGTCCAGTCCCGCGTCAACCACGCCCAGTCCCGCATTAACCACGCCCAGTCCCGCATTAACCACGCCCAGTCCCGCTTTAACCACGCCCAGCCCGCCAGCAGCTACTACTACTACCACCCGCTTCACGGCGCCCCCGGTGACGCCCCCGAAGCCCCCAGTAACGCCTCCAAAGCCAAACTTTTGGTCATGGTATTTCCAGCCTTTAGCTGGGATAGGTCCGAACCCTTACGCCAACATGGTGTTGCGCAACGGCGTGGCTTCTCCGGCGGCCGGTTCGTCTAGGCCTGTGCAGGTTCCACCTACGCCCAGGCCTACGCCCAGGCCTGCTCAGAATCAAAACAATCAATGGACTTGGCAGTCCTGGTTGCCCTTTATGTTTTAAGAAAAAAACGCCTATTATGCCATCTTGATTTCCGGTGTTCTTTCCCCCTAACAGCTTAACATTTAAAATCTTTATCAAAATGCAAGATTATGAGACCCACAGTACGGATAAAGCATACATCTTTGGGAGAAATAATTGTCTCTAAAGAATAATCGTCTATAACATAAAAGATAAGAAAAACTATTTCTAAAAACTTTTAAATTACCATTACAACCACTGACAGAGACAAGAATTAAAAAGAATCTTTATTAAATCCCACATGACAGTGCCAGTGGAAGAAGGTCATAAGTCATACTTTTTGTTTTTTGAAAAACCCAAATTTAAAGTTTAAAACGCTCGCCCAAAGTCATATACTAAAAAAAAATCATTAACCAAATATATTTTTAGTAATATCAATATATTTTTATACACGTTCACCAAAATCAGAATCTAAAACTTGGAATAAATAAGTTACATAAATTTAAAAAAACGCTTATCTGTTTTGGTCTTGGATCTTGCATGTTTTAATGGGAATTACATCGTTTTGACTGGATTTAAATCATTTTTTATTGTACTCTAGTAAAATTATACCCCTTTTTATAAATAAATAGAACAAAATACTTAAAAACATAAGATGCAGATAAGAGTGTTAGTCTGTTACACATTTGGTGTTGTCCACATGAAGTAAATTCTCATAATATTCCCGATTTGAGAGGGTGCAAAGTTTCTTCAATGATTGCCATACAGTTCATAGGCCTTTTCTTTCTTTCTTCTTACTTCTTCTTAAAAGCATTGCAATAAAAAATCGTAAATGGAAACAACTTTGTTAATAGACTTGATGCCCTTTCCTTATTGCTACAATGTTATTTATGAAAGCATTTCCTTTTTAAGCAATAGTAAAGTGACTACATCAAATATCCTTTTGTGTCAATTACAAAACTACAAAACATTTCTTTAATTCATAGCAATGGTATTTTTCTTGAGAAAATGTTAAGCCTTATAGAAAACATCATTCGTGCCTTTTAGCCTACTATGGTTTAATTTTTTTTTAAAGGAAAAAAAATAAAAAACTCTGTCAAAGTGTAGGCCTAAATCTAAGCTTTAGAAAACAGTCTTGCCGAATTAAATTTAAATAAGTAGGCATAAACGTAGGTGTAGGCTAAATCTCAAATTCCACTATAATAAAACTATTATAAGCATTTGTAGAATAATATTATTATAAATATCCTATATAATCTAAATCTTTTGATTTTATATGCTCGAACAATAGTTTAAATAGTAATAGTATCTCAATAGCTAATAGTCAATAGACGAAATCCTACGCCCACCGCCTACTAATGAAACATGGACTGTCATTTTACTGTCAATGTAGTTTGAAAACCAAAATATCTAAGTACTTACAACGCTTTAAGCTTTAATACTTTTACTGATGATAGCTTAGGGCCATATCTATATACAAATAGTCCTAACAATTTTTTTTTTAAATTGGACTTCAGGCGTTCTTTCACTGTCTCCGTTATATATAGTTCACGGTTAGACCATTATTTTCCATGGTGAGTCGGATTCGATTGTCACTCTGCTATGGATTTGTCTGCTGGGCCAAATACTTACAAAACAACATGGAATGTAATAAATTTATTAAAAGCATCGCAAAAAAATAAAATTACGTTTGTTTTAACGTATATAGATACAAAGTCTCGTTAATAGATTTTTTGTGGTTTTTTTTCTTATAACCTTTTTTTTTATTTTATGCACATCTGTATACTAAACTTGTTTTCTATTATGAGTCTTGTTAAAATAAACCATTTATAGATTGTAAGGAAATAAACAAATTTGTATTTGACACACTATTTCTGTGAGCGTTGAAAATAAGCTAAAACGAATTGAAAAAATATTTCGTCCTTCTCTTCATTTGCTAATGAATGGCCGAAATTATAATTTGAAATGTTCATGTAAGGCTTATGTTTGCTAGATATTTTCATTTCATCCTCCAAATATCGAAAAGAATTTAAAAAAACAACAACAACGAACTTTTATTGTAGCGGAAAGATGTCGGCCGAAAGGGTTCAAAACTTAACACGAGAGTGTTTTGAGTGTGTGAATGTGTGTGTTTCTTTGCGTGTATGTGCTTCAATGTGTGAATGTGTGTGTTTCCTTGTGTGTATGTGCTTGAGTATGTAAATGTGACTGTGTCCTTGTGAGTATGTGCTTGAGTGTGTGAATGTGTGTGTTTCTTTGTGTGTATCTGCTTGAGTGTGTGAATGTGTGTGTATCCTTGTGTGTATGTGCTTGAGTGTGTGAATGTGTGTTTCCTTGTGTGTATGTGCTTGAGTGTGTGAATGTGTGTGTGTCCTTGTGTGTATGTGCTTCAATGTGTGAATGTTTGTTTCCTAATGTGTATGTGGTTGAGTGTGTAAATGTGTTGTTTTCCTTGTGTGCATATGCTTGAGTGTGTGAATTGTGTGTTTCCTTGTGTTTATGTGCTTGTGTGTGTGAATTTGTGTGTTTCCTTGTGTGTATGTGCTTGAGTGTGTGCATTTGTGTGTTTTCATGTGTGTATGTGCTTAAGTGTGTGAATCTGTGTGTGTTTTCTTGTGTGTATAAGCTTAAGAGTTTGAATGTATGTGTGTTCTTGTGTGTATGTGCTTGAGTGTGTGAATGTTTGTATGTTTCCTTTTGTTATGTGCTTGAGTGTGTGAATTTGTTTTTGTTTCCTTGTGTGTATGTGCTTGATTGTAATAATTAGTGTGTTTCCTTGTGTGTATGAGCTTAAGTGTGTGAATTTGTGTGTGTTTCCTTGAGAGTATGTGCTTGAGAGTGTGAATGTGTATGTCTTATTATTTGTATGTGCCTGAGTGTGTGAATGTGTGTGTCCTTGTGTGTATAAGCTTGAGTGTGTGAATGTAAGTGTGTCCTTGTGTGTATGTGCTTGAGTGTGTAAATGTGTTTGTCTCATTGTGTGTATGTGCTTGAGTGTGTGAATGTGTGTGTGTCCTTGTGTGTATGTGCTTGAGTGTGTAAATTTGTGTGTGTTTCCTTGTGTGCATGTGCTTGAGTGTGTAAATGTGTGTGTGTTTCCTTGTGTGTATGTGCTTAAGTATATGAATTTGTGTGTGTCCTTGTGTGCAGGTGCTTGAGAGTGTTAATGTGTGTGTTTCCTTGTGTGTATGTGCCTGAGTGTGTAAATGTGTGTGTGTACGTGTGTGTCTGTTCTTGAGTGTTTGAATGTGTGTGTGTTTCCTTGTGTGTAGGTGCATTAGAGTGTGAATGTTTGTGTTTCGTTGTGTGTATGTGCTTGAGTGTGTGAATGTGTGTGTGTCCTTGTGTGTATTTGCTTAAGTGTTTGAATGCATGTGTTTCCTTGTGTGTAGCTGCTTGAGAGTGTGAATTAGTGTGTTTACTTGTGTGTATGTGGTTGAGTGTGTGAATGTGTGTATGTCCTTTTGTGTATGTGATTGAGTGTTTTAATGTGTGTGTTTCCTTGTGTGTATGTGCTTAAGTGTGTGAATGTGTGTGTTTCCTTCTTTGTATGTGCTTGAGTGTGTAAATGTGTGTGTGTTTCCTTGTGTGTATGTGCATGAGTGTGTGAATTAGTGTGTGTATTCTTGTGTGTATGTGCTTGAGTGTGTGAATTTGTGTGTTACCTTAAGTGTATGTGCTTAAATGTGTCAGTGTTTGTGTTTCGTTGTGTGATGGTGCATTAGAGTGTGAATGTGTGTGTATCCTTGTGTGTATGTGCTTAAGTGTTTGAATGTATGTGTGTCCTTGTGTGTAGGTGCTTGAGAGTGTTAATGTGTGTGTTTCCTTGTGTGTATGTGCAAAAGTGTGTGAATGTGTGTATTTCTTTGTGTGTATGTGCTTAAGTGTGTGAATTTGTGTGTTTCCTTGTGTGTATGTGCAAAAGTGTGTGAATGTGTGTATTTCTTTGTGTGTATGTGCTTAAGTGTGTGAATTTGTGTGTTTCCTTGTATTTATGTGCTTGATAGTGAATTTGTGTGTGTTTCTTTTTGTGTATGTGCTTGACTGTGTGAATTTGTGTGTGTTTCCTTGTGTGTAAATGCATTAGAGTGTGAATGTTTGTGTTTCCTTGTGTGTATGTGATTGAGTGTGTGAATGTGTGTGTGTCCCTGTGTGTATGTGCTTTAGTGTGTGTAATGTGTGTATGTCCTTGTGTGTATGTGCTTGTGTGTGTGATTGTGTGTGTGTTTTTTGTGTATGTGCTTAAGAGTGTGAATGTGTGTGTTCGTGTGTGTATGTGCTTGAGAGTGTGAATGTGTGTGTTTCCTTGTGTGTATGTGCTTAAGTGTGTGATTGTGTGTGTCCTTGTGTGTATGTGCTTGAGTGTTCGAATTTGTGTGTTTTTTTCTGTGTGTGTGTGCTTAAGTGTAACATTTTGTATGTGTTTCCTTGTGTGTATATGCTTGATATTGTGAATTTGTATGTGTTGCCTTAAGTGTATGTGCTTGAGTGTGTGAATTTGTGTGTTTCCTTGTGTGTATGTGCTTGAGTGTGTAAATTTGTGTATTTCCTTGTGTGTATGTGCTTGAATGTGTAAATTTTTTTTGTTTCGTTGTGTAGCTGCTTGAGAGTGTGAATTAGTCTGTTTCCTTGTGTGTATGTGCTTGAGTGTGTAAATGTGTGCATGTCCTTTTGTGTATGTGATTGAGTGTGTGAATGTGTGTGTTTCCTTGTGTGTATGTGCTTAAGTGTATGAATGTGAGTGTTTCCTTGTGTGTATGTGCTTAAGTGTGTGATAGTGTGTGTCCGTGTGTGTGTTTGCTTGTATGTGTGAATTTGTGTGTTTCCTTGTGAGTATGTGCTTAAGTGTAAGAATTTGTGTGTATTTCCTTGTGTGTATGTGCCTAAGTGTGTGAATGTGTGTGTTTCCTTGTGTGTAAATGCTTATGTGTGTAAATGTGTGTATGTCCTTTTGTTTATGTGCTTGAGTGTGTAAATGTGTGTGTTTCCTTTTCTGTATGTGCTTAAGTGTTTGATTGTGTGTTTGTGTATGTGCTTGAGTGTTTGAATTTGTGTGTTTTTTTCTCTGTGTGTGTGCTTAAGTGTAACATTTTGTGTGTGTTTCCATGTGTGTATATGCTTGAGGGTGTGAATTTGTGTGTGTTTCCTTATGTGTTTTGCTTGATATTGTGAATTTGTATGTGTTGCCTTAAGTGTATGTGGTTGAGTGTGTGAATTTGTGTGTTTCCTTGTGTAGGTGCTTGAGAGTGTGAATGTGTGTGTTTCCATGTGTGTGTGTGCTTGAGTGTGTGAATGTGTGTGTGTCCTTGTGTGTATCTGCTTGAGTGTGTGAATGTGTGTATTTTCTTGTGTTTATGTGCTTAAGTGTGTGAATTTGTGTGTTTCCTTAAGTGTATGTACTTGAGTGTGTGAATTTGTGTTTCCTTGTGTGAGGTGCTTGAGAGAGTGAATGTGTGTGTTTCCTTGTGTGTATGTGCTTAAGTGTTTGAATGTATGTGTTTCATTGTGTGTAGGTGCTTGAGAGTGTGAATGTGTGTGTTTCCTTGCGTGTATGTGCTTTTATATGAGTGAATATATATTTTTCTGTTAGTAAAAAAATTTTTTTAATATATTGTGTGACGTACTGATGTCTCGTTTGCAATTATGTACCCATGTGACTCAGAGACTGTAGAAGTGTGTAAAACGCCGATATGTTCACATGAAAAGCACATCTGCGGTGCGAAGAAATGGGGGACATCCCTTTGTTGCGCATCCGAGGTTCTTTGCACTGCCGAGAGACTTCGAGCCTCCGTGAGTGAGAAAGCGTTGAGCGCAACGGCCCGTCTCAAAAGTGCCACGGTGCCTGGTTGCACAGACCTGAAGTCTGGGATTTCGTGCAACCGGGCGACCTTGCAGGTATACGAGCGAGCCCCCACATAAATCATCCGAGGGGAATTCCGAAGGTGGGAGGGGGTGAAATGCAGTGCATATACTGCAGAGACCTACCTTATCTTACTCAACACGCCCTATCGGCGTACCGCAGGGTGGTTGTCGCTCGGACAGGATCTTAGTTTGCCCCTCCACCTTGATCCTTCCTTGAAAATCGTCACACCCTGGACTCGTCCAATATTTATTTAGGGACACTTATACAATCGATGTCCCCTTTCAACTTGTAGACATTTTAAAGGAAAAAAATCAATATATACATAATAGAATATTTCGTCTTTTATTTTTCCAAAAATAAAATTACGACCAAAGGTTTATTCTTTTATAAGATTGGTAAGGCAAGAAGCAACGAGCGTAGCAGTAAACTTTAATGCAAACTTTATTAGTTCCTTTAAACATTCTTCTGATAAAGAAAACCACTAGCAACGTCTTGACGGTACTCAGACTACCGTCTCTCGAATTTTTTCCGTGTAGGCTTTCTGTTCAATGAACTCCTGCTCGTCGACTATGCAGAACGAGCTGCATGAAATGGAGGAGGTCGTGCGTGTGAACTGCTTCTGGAGAATGTCGGCGAGTGATATGGTCGTGCTCCCTGAGCCAGAACTAGAGATGAACAAAAAAAAACAACACTTCAATCCTTAAGATTCTATTACTACTTAATGTTTTTAAACTTCCTTCCTGAAGGGTTCCTAAATGCGTGTATGGAATACGGCGATCTAGCGGCAGCGCTATTGGATTATTATACTAAGGGTCCGAGTTCTAATCGCGGTTAGCGGCAAGGAAGGTGTTCCGAACCCTCCAACTCTGATGGGTGCATGACGATATTCAAAGAAAGTGAAGTTTTCTGGGCATTGTTCTAGCCACACAATCTCTTGTATGCCGATGCCACAGAAAAGTGTGTACGTGCTACGTTTGTCCAACGCACAAACACAATCTGATAGAGATAGAGAGCGAGAGAGAGCGAGAGAGTCTAAATAGAGCATAAGTGTACAACGAGGACAAGACACTACAATACAGTTTCTTTGGGATCTTGCGCAAATCCATTTGAAGACGTCATATTTCCCGTCATCGGCGTGACTGCAGGGGGCGGCGGGCAGGGCTGAGTCGCTAGACAGTCTTATTACGGTGGCGACAACCAGGGGCGTCCCCAGCGCCAATGCCACGCACCTAGAACACAGGGCGTCTAAATGTGCTGCGAGACTGGTGCAATGTTTGCGGTTAGACCCCCATAGTGTATCAAGAAGACTCTGTCCAAGCTGAAATAAACGGTCAACTAGAAATGATATCGATGTTATTAATAGGCAATTAATGTTAGACGTCTTAAAATGTTATAGGAGGTTATGACGGTGTTATCAGAAAAAAACAGAATAACAATCAGACACTATAATACAATTTTCAAAAAATGAAATTGTGTCATTAATGTTATTATGTTATCATCATGATAGTGTTATAGATTTATAAATGTCTCTAGTAAGGGCGTTGATCAAGGAATGCACACCAAGATCCAGTTCGCGACTAGCCACCCCGTGGCACGCCGATAAGGCTTGTCGCGTAACATAGGGAACGGTCTCGGCAGTACATGTACTACACTTCTCTCCCCACCTGCGGAATTCCAATCTGGTCATTATCGTGGTGGCTCGCTCCTATACCTGCACTGTAAACCCTGTAGCACAAATCTCAGACTATAGGTCTGGACATCCAGGCAAAACGGTGGGTTTAAAACGGGCTGTTGTTAACATTTCATCCTCCTCAACGAATCTCTGAGCCTCATGGCATTGCAATGATCCTCGGATGCGCAACAGGGGCTTTCTTCCATATGTGTGCTCTTAATGTAAGCGTATTGGTTGTATACACACTTCGCAGAATTTGGCGCATAGATACAGAGGTGAATAATGTTATCAGATGTTTAAAAAAAACCTGTGATTATATGTTATTTAAAAATGTTAATATATTGAAAACAAACTAAATTGCCCTGTGTTGCATGGGTGAAAATAAAACAGGCCTGTGTTAGCTACAGATAAAAAATGTATAAACTACAATGAACAGAAAGCTATAAAGGGGAAACAACTGAGTTCTGAAAGCAGGTAATCTTTAACATTCATTACATTCCCTTGCCTTGGCCAGCAACTATATTCACTAGCATCAGTTACACGAAAACAAATAGTAAATTCATTAGACAATAATAATTTGGATATGCGTTTATTACAAAAGCATTGTATTGTATACAAACAACTAATGATTCCGAAGGAGTTGAGCTATGTAATGAGACCATTTTCTTTCTTTTTTCAATAGCTTAGCTTTTTCCGTAATAATTGTATTTTGGAACTGGAATGTATAAAGCAAGCATTCGTTTTAATTCATGTCATAAGACATTGATGGACATCATCATTTCCGTTCGCAGCGAACGAAAGAAGTTAAATTAAAGTACCCTTCGGACCAAACTGACCATTAGACCGGTGAAGCAGCGTTCACCAGTTTCTGTGGCCACGGCATACTAGGGTATGTGCGGCCAGCACAATGCCCAGCCGCCTTGACTTTACCCCAACTAATATAAGGTACCCATCAGAACCCATGAAAAAATCCTTGCCTCCAGCAGAACCTTCGGATCGCCAGTCGAACGCGCTGCCTCTCGTCCACCGTGCCCAAACGAAGGAAGAAGAGGATACAAATGTAACGTATTCCGTAGTTTTTATTTTATTCGAACTACCATTGGACAAACACATGTGCTAATTTGACTCTTGGAATGTTACACTCTTTTCCCCTCTTCTAGAAAAAGATTTCTTCTCTTGCACATAAACACGTTTTTATTTTTATCATGAAGTTCAAGGTTCTTGTACATGTTTCTTTTTTTTTTTGGTTTTCTGGTGAGGGTCTGTTTCCCTTGAAATCATAAATCATAAATATATGTGAACAACTAAAATAACTGTGACGACGTTTTGAGTCAGTGCTATTTTGACATTCAGGATGGAAATAATTGATTTAACACTATTGTAGGCCAATGAGAATACTTGTACTTGTGTCGCAGTTGTTGGCCTTAATCGATCAACTTTGAATCAATTCAAGAGTTATATCCCCTGTGTTTTGTATGGCATATAAAGTACAAAGTTTAAAATAGCCGGGGGGGGGGGGGAATTGAGTATTTAACTTCTCTTGATAAATGTCATCACATGCTTGTATTATCTTTAAAACTATCCTTTTCTAAAACTAGAATTGCGCACACTTTTCTCAAATAATACCATTATCAAATTTGTTGAATCTACAATTGTACATTGGATTTTAATTTTTTTGTAAAAAAAAAAATTCTTAAATATTGCAGTCATTTATGATAAAATCTATATATTGAATACACACATCATCATTTGTCCTTTGCGTACCTTGTGTAACCTAGGGCCTGCGTCAAAGCACGCTACTCTCCACGGTCTCTTGCCAGTCGTTTTAGTTATTCCCAGCTATTTCCTGTTCGTCCAGTCTCGTCCAACATGCTTCGTCTCGGTGTACGCTTGGGTCTTCCTCTGAGTCGTTTGCCTTAGGAGTTCCACTCTAAAGCCTGTCTAGTTCTGTTGGTACTATATTGACTTTTTTTCCAGGCTTTGTTGTTCTATTGTTCTCTGTCCACACATCTCCCACAGCTTGATGTTTTCTATCTTATCGTACCACTGTTTTATCAATAGCCTATATTTCTCAGACATCTGTTTACTAAGGTCTTGAGTCTATTTCCTGTTATCTCTGTTGTTCTCCATGTTTTCACATTTGTGTTAAAAATTCTTAGTTTTCTTTTGGCAGAGATACTAAGCGCATAGAACTGATTGCGGGATATGCGCTATATTAGCTTCATTTATTATTATTATTATTATATGGATTTCCAGACTGGTTTCAGATTGGCAAAGGTCTGTCGAGCCAAGTTTATTCGGCGTCCATTGTCCTCTTCCTGATACACTGACCACACTCTCAACGTATACAAAGTTATCTACTCGGTCTAAAACTTTGGTTTGTTATTTGGGTGTCGCCATCTTGTTGGTGGTTTATTTTCAACAAATTCTGACTTTTTTAGTAATCGTAGAATAAGCTGCCAAGGTTCACAAGTAATGCCATTACAGTTTTATGCAAGTTAAAATAAAAGCCAATCTTGCTTTATGCTAGTCTACATTACTAAAACTCAAGTTAACAGCGAATGGCATGAATTTAAAAATTCTATAAAAAAGGAAGCATGTAATTACAAATTCTAGTTAACAATAAAACAGGTACAGTGTATTTCAAAACTTGCGTTAACAATGAAGTTTATGAAGCGAATTTAGACTATTGCAAAATTCTAATTTGATTATTGCTAGCTGTGAAGATTCTGATTTCAGTGTTTGCATCTTCTTTACGATATTATTTCAGATAGCCAATAATCAGTTATAGTGCGTTTATTTAAAGTTCGGGGACATTTGTCATGCACTAACCATGAGCCACACAGGGAGCATCTTGGATTTTATTACCTAAAGTACCAAGAATCATATACTTTTAAGCCTATCTAGTCGCTGCTTTACAGTATTATTCAATTACCTCTGCTGTTTCTTCTTCTTTTCTAGTAGACAAAGGATAGAGAGAGCACAAGAGAGGTGAATGAAAGATAGAGAGGATACTAAAGATTTAAAAAAAGAGGGAGAGGTAGAGAGAAAGAGAGAATCTGTATGAGTTTGTGAAATATTTAAATGATTTAAACGCAGGTAGTAGCGACGTGCTCAATCTTTAAACAAAACATTAGCATCATGTTCAACATCTGTTCAGGATTCAATATAACATCAGTTTTAGTTCAATCCTGTGTTAAGGATTCAATATAACATCAGTTTTAGTTCAATCCTAAGCTGTTTTACTTTTCTAGCTTAACAAATGGTCTACTATATTTTCAGTGATGTGTTTTTCTTTGTCAAAAAAAACAACATCAAAAACGCACAAATCATTTTTGGAGAGGACATATGTGTGCTATGTGGCACAGAAATATTATATATACTAAATGTTGACATGGGATTGTGGGTGTATGTGTTTGTGTATGTAAAGCGTATATGTGTGTGTGTACAGTATGGGTGAAGCCACGTGTGTATGTGTGTAAAGTACGTCTAGGTGTTTTAAACATCAATTTTAAAAACAAGGGATGAGCTCATAATATAATGCTCACCCCAATGACATGCGTTGCATTAAGCCTTCAACCGAAAGTATAACGAATGGCCTGCTCTCAAGAAGGCTTAGGCTGTATCCGCGGTGAAACAGCTTGAACTAAATGGGTGAAGGCGAACCTTAAACTGGAGGCTTAGCAAAGGGTCCTCCGATTATTATGTCAACAAAGGCGCTAAGGGGGGGGGGGGGGTTGACAAGGGTTGGCATTGCGGAGGGAGGTTTTCAAGTTAAATTGACGTCAACAATGTTACTTTTTATAACAAATTTAATAAAAGTGAAAATAATCGTTCATTTATATTATGACAATGTCTTTGTATGTTTGTCCGTCAACTGATTACCAGTTTAATCATTAATTATATTTGATCGTCAACTTCGCCAATCGTACCTGATCTATTGCAATTTTAATTAATAAAAACGAAGGGGTGATTTTAATAACCTCAATCCAACAGAATAGCTTAAAATCAAAAATACAATTCACAGAAATTGGACATGTGAAATAACATTATACAAGTTAAATATTTTTTTAATTGTATTCAATGGTACTATTGACTTGTGCCACCATTTCACTGTTGTAATGCTGCTGTATTTTTTTTACTTTAAACTGTTGCTCATTTGGGAGATTTTTAAATTTTTGACATAATTTTATTAGGGGGCTCACTGAATGTTTGACAGTTGACAAAGGGGAAGGGGGATCGCCTAAAAATTGTTGTCATAATTATTGTAATTATTAAAGACCTTTAGCCTGGTAACTCAGTCTCAAAGAATCGCCACTCATACAATTTAGTTCCTGATGCCTTCTGGTTATAGTTATGACTTCAGAAGTAGCCTAACCCTAAACTTTTTTTGGGGCGTTGTCTTCAGCATTTCTAGTAGCCGATTCAATGCCATGATTAGTAGCCAATTCAATGTCATGGTTAGTAGCCGATTCAATGCCATGATTAGTAGACAATTCAATGTCATGGTTAGTAGCCGATTCAATGCCATGATTAGTAGACAATTCAATGCCGTGGTTAGTAGCCAATTCAATGCCATTGTTAGTAGCCAATTCGATGTCGTGGTTAGTAGCCAATTCAATGCCATGGTTAAAAGCCAATTCAATGCCATCGTTGGTAGCCAATTCAATGCCAAACTTAATTACACATTGACACCGGTAAACTGCAAACGCCTTGACAAACGCCTATTATAGACTGCCCTGACTGATAAAATAAAAATATCAGTAACACAGCTTCGTTTGTCGAAAGCGGGATTAATCAGGTCGTTTTGACGTCGGGTACTTTGACTGATTGGTGAGTGAGGAGGGGTCTCACGCCCCCCCCCCCCACCATCTAGGTGAGCTTCCAATTACATTACATAACTCCACACAGGCACGCCTACTTTACTCATCTATATTCCTATTCAGTTAAGTAGCTTACACTGATGCTTAAAACAAGGTCAATCACAATATATACTCCACGTCGATATAATTGAAAAAAAAAGGGAATTTCTCTCACATGGATGGTGAAAAGTCGACAAATTATTGTCATGAGAAAAGAGACCCCTTTTACGACTCAAGACAACATCACACAAGACAATGTCATTGACACGTCAGCCGATGTCAGTAAATGACAGGTTATGCAGTCTAATACCAACAATAATGCTGAATGATTTCCAAGTCTGTGTTCAGTGTGTTCAGTGTGTCTTTTCAAATTTCTAGTGTTTAAAAAAAAATTATTACTGGAGTTCAATTTAAGTTAACTAACAATAATGTCAAACCAAACCAATTTTATATATAGTTTCCGAGGTCATGGCATAAGCTTAGGAGGATATTGTATGACCATTCCTATCCCCAGCCTTATTTTTTTCCCATATAATGTTGGATACCCATCAGAGCTTGGTAGCCCCAGGGACATCCTCTAGAACCGGAAACTAAGCCTAGCCTTCACCGAGATTTGAATCCAGGACTCTTGGTATGCTAGTCGAGCGCACTGCTGCTCTGCCATTGTGTCCCATACCCCACTTCAATTCGTACTTTAACAGCAGCCCTCCCCTACAAGCCCCCACCCTTCCGAAGTCCCCACTGTCAATAAGTCTTCTTGCCACTTACTCTCTTGATACGCCAACGATACATGGCCACTATATATATGCAGCACTGATGGGACAAAATCGGGATCTTTTTGGGGAGACCATTATCCAACCAATAGTTAGAGCTTCAAGTCATCGTCATGAACAATTTTTTTTAATAAACCTGCTCTCTTGATAGTCATCATCTTGTATAGCGCATTGGTAAGTTAAATTTGTCAACTGTTTTGAAAGCGTATTTATCTGAGGACACAAAATTGTTCTTCTAAGCTAGAGTTTAATCATATGTATTTTTTGCATTTATTTTCCTACAATAAGTGCGTAATAATCAAAGATATCATTAATCATTGAGTTAAAGACCAAGCTAAGAAGATAGAAATGTCAGGTGAAAAAAAAGGATTTATTGTGAGTCTTTTAAAGTAATCATACACGGTTTTATTTCTTTCTTTCGCCTAATAGCCATTTATTTGCTCAGAGTTGCAATTATCTAAATAAGGGGTCGGCAACCCACGGTACGCGTGCAAACTTTGGCGCGCAGAGCGATTTTCAAGGACATGCCAAAGACCCATAAAAAGGCAATGCAAGTCTTTTCTACAAGAAAAAAGCAGGGTGGCTCTTAGGCTGTTTGCATGCTGAATGGATTAGAAATCCTACTTTGGCACCCTCTTACAAAAGGTTACCGACCCCTGATGTAAATCATAAATGCTTAGCAAATACCGAATTACGAATAAATGCACAAACCTGGTAAGTAAGCAAATAGTGTATATTGTAAATGAGTAAAGTAGTAATAATACATAAGGCATATAACTCTAATTTAGAAATTCAACCCAATAACAACCTGTTGCAATGCTCAGATAAACAAAAGACGAAAGACATGTTCCTTATACCTTAGCGAGAACAAATCCATATAAGTACTCATTCTTCCCGGGAAATGGAATGGGTTGCCAGATCAAACCAGGAAAACCGGTAACTTAACATCGTTTAAAATATTAATAAAAACTAAAAGACTAGACTCAGACCACGAATGAGCGTAGGACGCAATAATCTTCTTTATAGAAGGAGCGTCTGTAATATGTAAGATAAGATGTACAATATGTAAAAATACCTATAGTCTCCATAAATTTGTTTTGTTTACAAACATGTGGCCTATGAAAATAAGTTTTAAAAAAAACGTTTAAAAAACGATTCTAACGACATATGGTAGAAAATGTTCAATATCTTTTATTGCATTTTCATATCCAGGCTTACAATCACCAGAAAGGAAAACGTATCTTCACTATTCGGGATTTGGTGAAAGGTGAAGAAATAAAAAACGGTCCTTCCTACGGAGCTCAGGATTTGGAAGGAAGTGTAGAATACGAAAAAAAAGAGCCTAGATTTATTTCAAAGCGGACACCGAAAGGAAATCGCCCACATAGAAAAAAGGAATCATCAAGTCAACAAAGTGAAAGTGGGTCAAGTTATGGGTATGGGGGGGAAGATTGGTAAAATGTTTCTTTTAACAAATAAATTTTTTGAAAACAATACAAAAAACACACTTTAATTTGATAAATTACGAATGTCTAAAATGAAATGGTCTGAAAGAAATTCCATCATTAAACAGCAAGTTCTGAGTTGATTAATTTTTCTTTGTTTTTATATTTCTTGTTTGTTTACTTCAGCTATCTTACAATTATTACCCTCACTACCTGGCATTACTGGCTTCCTTGCTGAATAAGACACGTATATAATATAATGGTATTTGTTTATGTCAGCATTCGTTTGTCTTTTTTTACTCTCATCCGCATCTACCCACATTAAAATCATGATCAAACATCAAAGGAACCTCCAATTACTTTTTTTTTCACAAATCCAAAATTCTTGTATAAATAAAGTAAAGTACCTTTCCTACCAAACTAATCATAGGGCTGGTCACGACGTACAAGGCCAGCACAATGCCCAGCCGCCTTTACTTTACCCCAACTAATGTCAGGTACCGATCAGAGCTGGGTAGACTCAGGGACAACCTCAAGTCCTGTTAAAAAATCGCAGGCTTCACCAGGATTCGAACCCAGGACCTTCGGAACGTCAGACGAACGCGCTGCCGCTCGGCTACCGCGCCCCATAATAAATACACATTTTAACTCACAATCAACACAATTTTTATGATTCTACCGGAGTAAAAGGGGGCTACCATAATGATGCCCTTCGCCACAGACTTTCCCGATGCCACCAGTAGCAGTTTTTTTTTTTCATTAACTTTTTTCATGTTCATGCAAAGTTATAAAAAATATACATAAATAACGTAGTAATTCCTTTTTTTCAGTGCAGCTAATAAATATTAAGTGAACTACACAATATAATGTTGAACCAAAAACTTGATCAAAATTATACACGTTTCCGAAATAGTACACTTTGTAACTATTCTGTAATATGTTGTTTTGGTTATTTTACTATTCTCCATTACGTTTCTAAAAATCAATTTCTCATATCTTACATTTCACATATCACAAACAGACAGGCATGCATATATATTTACGCATGTGTCTTGCTATTTAGTTAAGTAGATGATGGGACATGATGGCCGAGCGGCAGCGCGTTCGACTGGCGTTCCGAAGGTTCTGGGTTCGAATCCTGGTGAAGACAAGGACTTTATTTCCTGGACTGGAGGGTGTCCCTGAGTCTACCTAGCTCAGATGGGTACCTGACATTAGTTGGGGTAAAATAAAAAGCGGCTGGGCATTGTGCTGGCTACACATCCCCTAGAAAGCCATAGAAACTGGTGAACGCTTATTCACCGGCCAAATGATCAATTTGGTTCTCATTCTGAGTTAACGCTCATTAAATCACAATACAGAAGACACAAGCAAGCTAATCAATAACCCTAAAGGAAAAAAATTATCACACATAAAAAAATTAAATGTAGAATACAAAATCTTTGAACATTAAAATAAATATAAATACGACGAAAATACAGTGATTTGAAATATATCTATTAATTATGAAAACGAAGAGCACAATTAATACAAACTAATTTTTTTTTTAATATCTGTGGTACTAATTGCCATTAGCAGGGTTCAAACAATACCAATAGAGAGGCTAAGAAGTACCAAATGGTATTTTAAAAATTCAACTTACGTTCAATATTTTTATTCTAAAAATCTCATGTGTATAAAAATAAACGTTCTGTCATAAATCACAATAAATAGCGTTGTATTGTGACCTATTTAGAGAAGCAGACGCAGCATGGAGCATACATTATATTCCCAGACTCAGGATATTAAACATCTTTAAGTCACTTTTGATACTTCATAAAGCCTATAACATTCCTAAAAACAACATATTTAATAATAATAATAATAATAATTGTATAGCGCTGCCAACAAACATAATGTAAGCTCGGAGCGCATTTAACATACAACTAAGAACACGGATATTATTCTAGGCTAGTCGACAAAGCTAAATTGATGATTAAAAAAGACAAAACACACATAAATGTAGTATAACCGACCCAACCCATAAGTAAGACAGTAGGGGTCTAAAGCAGGTTAAATGTTATCTAAGGTAAATATTGAAATAATGAGTTTTTAAGTTCTTTATGAAGGTAACAATAGAGCTTGTTCGCCTGAGTTAAATGGGAAGTAGATTCCACACATTCGGACCAGATACTAAGTAGACTCTAAGGCGGTCGTCAGAGAGAAACGGGGCACTTCCAGAAACGATGAGTTGGCGGAACGAAGTGTTTCATCGTTTAGTGCCCGAAGCACCTTTTTCAGATCGTCTTCCCATATAGCTGCCTGTTTACTGAAAAAAAAGGCTGGAGTCTACTTTAGATATGTAAGAAACTGTATACTGCTAGCTCCAAAAAGCTATTTAAAAAATTGAAATACTAGTCCTACTAACACATTTATAATTTAACTGCTTACTTCTTTCAAATATAAAATTTTCACGTGTTATAATGAGTTCGTACAGATATAACAAATGGACAAATTATTTTGAGCCATTAAGTAGATCAATTAGGGTAATAAGCACCACACCACAAAAATTGGCTTAAAATTGGCTTTATATTGGCAATTTATTGGGAGTAACATAAATGTTGAAAATTATGCCGATATTGGTCCGATATTGGCATGCTGGTGAAATTATATTGCTTGAATCTGGGTCATATATTGGTACAATATTGGTTTACTACTGATACTGATCCAGTACTGGTTTTGCATTGATTTAATATTGGTCAAATCTGGGCCATATTTAGTCATAAAATTGATAAATAAGTGACCCAATATTGGTTATATGTTGTCTAAAAATGTATTGCCTTCTAATACTGGGCGAGCTCTTGATAAACAGACAATGTGACCTGCCCTTTTCTAACATCTGGTCAAGTATTATTGTCATTGCAGAAATGGATTGGATGAATCAGAATCATCCTTATCAGAGTTCATTTGAAAATAAATATAAAAGGAAAGATATAATATTTTAAAAATTTATTTAGTGTCATTGTTGAATTCAAATTTTCAAAAGCAACTACCACCGTCCTGTTTGTCACGATAAAAGTTTTGATTCACTCCAATGCCAACATCACCCTGCTCATAAACCAGTTTATTTATTTGTTCATATGATACTGTTACAGACAAATAGAACTTGATATTTTTTATCAGTTTAAAATATAGACCTGTATGAAAAATCACTTTTTTTACTACTTTTAAAAAATGTCGATGAATATAATTTTTTTTAAACATTATTAAGAATTTCAAGACTTAAAGCTTTCCTAAAATGTTTTCAGTGAGTAAAATCTAATAATTATATTTTAGACGCTTGCGGGGAGACGGGTGTTGGATTCTAGGCCAGGGATAGTCTTAACTTTTTGTTCAATAAACCGATTACAATATTTATTTTAAATACCTATCCTTAATGTTCTCAGTAAAAAATAAATAAATATATACATATATATTATTTATTATTATAGCTTTCTTTAGATTGCTGTTTATAAAATGTATATCGGTAGCTATAGGCCTGTGTATGTTTTCCCCGGGCAACGCCGGGCAAGTGGGCTTGTATTTAGTACAATATCGTTAACAGCTGGGTGAAAAAAAACAGAACAACTCATTCTCATATATAACGATGGAAGTGACTAGGTGAGCTGTGGATAAATTTGAAATACACATTAAACGTCAACCTATTTTTTTTTTTACGTTGGTGAAGGATTCTATTGTTTTAAATGATTTTAGCGTTTAAATAATAATTAGTCACGCACTTATTAGACGAAGGATAAAGATACAAATTTAACAAATCAAATCTTAAATATTTTGAATTGAGGTTATATATTATGTCTTTTTCATAAGAATACTTGTTGCTTAACACTAAAATTATGCTTTATATTGTCAATTCATTTCATGAATTGCTAAGTCAATATAAGATTAAAAAAGATATTCAATAGTGCATCAATATTGTGTGTGACCGTTATTTTGTAAATGTTCTATATCAGAAGCACACACCTCTCAGGGAGATCACATTCTCTGCTAACATGCAATATACAAACTGCCGGCTTGTAGTAAAATGATAACTAAATGTTTAATCCAGAAATATCCAACAATTTATGTACAAGATGAACTCCAATACAACAGTTTCAATAGCCTAGTCTACACACGTTTTGTCGCCACCAAAGTCTATGGTCGTCTAACGTTTTCTGCAAAATCTATGCGACGTCGACTCTAACTCACACGTCATTGTTTTTATCGTAAAACGTCACTCGTTTATTCAATGCATGAACACCGGGTTAGAGATTATACAAATTGTGTCATACCAAAACAACGAGATATATTTTAAATCCTAACATTGTGTCAATAAAGATATTGCATTGTATAAGAGAGCATCTATACAATTGCTTTGAATCGTGGCAATACATTGGCTACATATTGCAGATGTAACGCTTATATTTCAATATTTGCCCAATATACTTGTAGCGTGAATGTGCAGTTGATAATATTGGTGCGCAAAAGACTGCACATTATGAACGTAAAAATTATGACGTAGGTTGTTTTGGGGGAACGCAAGTTTTGACGGAATATAATGACGGTTAGTAGATTTGGCAGGGCTCTCAGAGATGAAGCTAGCCTCTTGTTGAAGTAGGATGCATATGATTAAAGATTGATATTAGTCTAATGAATGTGTGGCAGTTAGTACTGAAGAGTATATACATATTTGTACAAAGGTTATGCATTAAAGTTTCAAGTTGTTCTACTAGATCTCGATTGTTGACTATTCATTTTGTTACGCACCCTGAGCTGGAAAGAAAGAGCTAGCCGATGTTTTGGATGCAGAAATAGATCTATAGTATATCCAATAGTTTCCATAAACCAAAGACATAACAATACTTATTGTCTGTATTTTTAATGTCACTATTCTACTTACTAGTTATGTATAATTTTGGGTGTTGAAATTCTGATTTGTGGAGCATACTCTACGATATCTTAAATTCTTTCTGTAACAGCAACCCTAGTTGATGGCTCCTTTTTTTCCCTCCTCTTCAATCTCTGCCAATTGACAAGTCTTAACGATTATGCATGCATTAAAAGGTGGAAGAAAAAAACAAACATTTCCGTCTCCATTCGATCATTTAATTAAAAAAAATGGCTATGTGTTACGTTACTGATTGTACCATAGATATATATGGTTGTACAAAAAGATGTCGGAGATTTAATTTTATTTCATTTCCAAAAGATGTTTCCGAAAGAAAACGATGGATGGTGAATGTCAGATTTGAAGAATCACCTATTTATAGTCCCAAACTAATTGCTTGATTCAAAAGAATTTTCGTGTTTTTTTTTATAAATCTACACGTTTTTGTTTTAATAACCAAGGGCGCAACTCTTGACTATTTTATTTTATAAACAAACTAAATTTAACCTGACGCGACTAACACTTTGACTAGCCTATTAATTATCGGCTACTCACTTTTAATGTTAAAAACATATTCCTCATATCTAATCTTGTATCATTTGGATATTTCTAAAAAACTAGAACTGGCCGTCGAGGTTGAAATCAATTGTCAAACACTTTTTTATACTAATTTTAAAAAAGAAGCGAAAGTTCGTGATCTCTTCCATTTCAAAAGGTCAAGCCTCATTAAGACTTGTCAATAAAGTCAATCCCAAGCTTTTCTAATCTATTGACATCAACAATAGAAGCCCGCTATATAGGCTTACAGCTCGAGTATCCCTTAGTCTGCCCAGCTCTGATGGGTGCCTCTTTAGCTTTTGTAAAGTAAAGGCGGCTGAGCATTTTGATGGCCACTCAATCCATGCCTTGACCGCCAAAACTGGTGAACGCTGCTTCACCGGCCCTGTGGATCAATTCCGTCTAACTGGACTACTTTACTTACTTACTGATCGAGCTCATGAATAATTTGCACTCCCCAGAACTCAATGTGAGAGTCATTCGCGGATAAATCCTAATCGTGAATAGGTTTGTTTATCATTCTACTCTCGTCATAGTCATTGGTTATTTTTGTTTTGTTTTGTTTTGTATAGCGCATAGTAAATTAAACTATGACACATGGTTTTAAAACGCCTCTGCCCAAAAGGCCACACCCACTGCCCAAAAGCTCCTTAAAATGCTCTCCCATTTGTTAATTCATTTCCCTTACCAAAATGACATAAACAATAAATTAATAGCCGCTTATATATATGTACATATATAAAATCCCGAAACAGCTTTAGTAGGGAATCAACTGAGCTCTCATTATTTTTTTGTATAGTAAAAGTAATATGTAATCGATTCTAGAGCTCCAAGTCATCATCATGAATATTAATTTTAATAAATCTATGATCTTCATAGTCATCTTTTTCTATAGCGCATTGGTAAGTAACATTTCGTCACACGTTTTAAAACTCCTTTATCGGATAAATGAAGACAAACAAACGTGTCTCTCTGTAGAACATTTTATTATTTTAATTTAAATTGGATTAGGATTATGTTTCGTACATTCCGTCCGTCTTTTTTGGGGGGAGGGACCGGTGGCAGACCGCCAACGCGTTTCGCTGGGGTGTCGCAGGTCCAGGGTCTTAAGGGTGCTCCTGATGGGTGCCTGACTGTAGTTGACTTTAGTTGATGTAAAGTAAAGTCGGCTGTGCATTGTACTGGCCACACAATCTCTCAATACGCCGTGACCACAGAAACTGGATAATGCTGCTTCTCAGGTCTTATGGATCTATTTTGTCAGGCGGAGTTACTTTTTACAAATTAGATAGCAAAAGTGAATTTTCTGTTTTGGGGACTTTTAAAGTACAAATAATTTTCATCATACAATCTATTATATATAGGCCTATCTATCTATATATAATAAATAGGGGTGGCCGAGCGGCAGCGCGTTCGACTCTCGATCCGAAGGTTCTGGGTTCACCTCCTGGTGGAGGCTAGGATTTTTTTTCCGGGATTTGAGGGTAACCCTAAGTCTACCCAGTCCTGATTAGTACCTGACCTAAGTTGGGGTAAAGTAAAGGCGGCTGGGCATTGTGCTTGCAACATAGCCCCTAGTAGGCCGTGGCCTCAGAAACTGGTGAACGCTGCTTCACCAGCCCTTTGATCAGTTTTGTCCGAAGGGTACTTTACTACAGTTCCCATAATAATTCAGATAATTCTGATGTTAGTTAGAGACAATGATATAAAGAGATTTACAAAATGTTATAACTTTTATACCGATCTGTTCGACTTTAATAATAATAATAATTCTATTTGTATAGCATTGCCAACAAACATAATGTAAGCTCAGAGCGTATTTAACATTGAGCAACAAACATCTAAGAACACGGATATAATCTCTGGGCTAAAAAAATATAAAGCTAATAAATAATTTAAGTCTTTACAAACATAGAACAAGCAAGTACATGTAGCATTAACCGACCTAATGTAAAAGTAAGACAGTAATGGTCTAAAAAAATTTACTTCGAGTAATATTAAAATAATGTGTTTTCAAGTTCTTTTTAAAGTGATGATAGAACTTGTTCGCCTGAGTTGGATGGGAAGTAGATTCCATACTTTCGGGCGCCAGATATTGAGAAGGCTCTCAGGCCAACGGTCGTCAGAGAAAAACGGGACACCTCCAGAAGCGAGGAGTCGGCAGAACAAAATGTTCTTTGCGGAACATAGAGCTTGATCAGTTTCTTGAGATAGGAGGGCATTTCGTTGTTATGGCGGCTCTGATGGCAAAGTATCGCCACTTTGTATTCAATTATGGCTATTACGGGACGCAGGAGATCTGCCGCAGAATTGCGCCTGAATTACGCATGGCATTACGGTCAGCACTGTTCTGAATGCGCTGTATTTGACGACTTTATTGTCAGATATTCCGATTCGCAGAGCATTAGAGCAGTTGAGGCGCAAGAGAACAAATGAAGCGGCAAATGTCTTGGCTGAGTCGGATCTGACCAAGTCTCCGCTGCTGTAAATAAAAGCCGAGTATTCTGAGACAGACTTATCAATGGTGAAACTTTGCGTGCGTTCAGTCAGGTAGGATATAAACCAGCTGCAAGCTCAACCAGAGCAATCAAACGTACGACAATCTATCGATAAGAATCTCATTGGTCAAGCGTATCAAATGCAGCCGACAAATCGAGCATTACTAGAATTGACACTTGATCAATCGCAAAGTAGATCATTAATTACATTGACCAGTGCCGTCTCTATTATATGGCACTTCCTGTAAGCGGACGGGAACTGACCATGATATGATGCTCTAATCTAATCTTTAAAAATGCAATGGACACATTTTCCGTCATGAATTCGATCTTGACATTTAGCCGTGAAGTTCTGGCAATATGTTATATCAACATTTTAAGCCACATAATCCAACTAAAACCTCTCAACTTCAGTTTTTCCACCGTTTCTTATTCTTTACCTTTTAGGGTAGGATCGGTTAATAACTAGTGAATACACCTAAAGAAACACGCCCAATATTTTTAAGTCATTGCATTGTATGACCTTTATCTATCCATTCTATTCGAATTGTTAATTTCTATTTGCTTTTAATGTTTTAGTAGGCTATTCATCATCAATCCCATGACCGTTATGGTTGTTGGGGGGAGCGAATGGATACTACAGAAGTCAACTCTCTCCAATTTTGCCTTTATTGAGCAGTTTTCAATAGTTGAAACAACTTCAGCCCTGTCCAATTGTCGAACCAGCATCTCCGCTGACGACCTCTTCTACGCCCACCCTCCACCGTGCCCTGGAGGATTGTTTTTGACAGGTCATTGTGCCGCAACACATGACCGAACTATGTCACTTTGCGCCGTTTGATTGTTGTCATGTTTTCTTGAGGGTCTGCAATTGAGGATATTCTGCCCCACATTTACGCATTAGTCCTGTTTTCTACGTAGGAGATTGGAAGTATTTTTCTCCTGCATTTATTTTCGAAAGCCTGCGACATGTTTTCAGTTGCTGATAGCAGCATCCAAGTCTCACATTCATACATAACAATAGTTCTGATAAGGGCTCTGTAAAGTCTGAGCTTTGTTGTGAGACCGACGCTTTTACTGGTCCAGATTCTGTTTAGGCGAGCCTTTGCCCCTATTGCAGGTGGCAAAAAAACTAAATTATCGTAAGAAATTGGGGAATGCATAATTTAAATGCAAATCAAGAACTTAAATGAAAAACTATTTTAGGTGTTTTTCTTATTGTTTGTTTTTGTTAGCGAGTGGTAAAGGAAAAAATCTTTGCAATAATTTTTATAATTTACAAAATACATATAAAATTATTCATTAAAAATTGCTTTTAAGGGTTGTTTGATTTTAATAACACTTTATATATATATATATATATATATATATATATATATATAGAGAGAGAGAGAGAGAGAGAGAGAGAGAGAGAGAGAGAGAGAGAGAGAGAGAGAGAGAGAGAGAGAGAGAGAGAGAGAGAGAGAGAGAGAGAGATATAGAATGATAGATAGATAGATATAAACAAATAGAAAATTAAATTTAAGAATGAAATTATATAAATACACATCTGCTAAGTATAGTATATATTGTAAATGGGTTATATTGTATGCAAAACTTATAATTGTCTCTAGAATATTTATTTGTCAAGGTGTGATATTTCCACATGTTCACATAGTTATGAAAACTAAGATTCTATTTCTTTGTTACAAAATATCAACTATTTCGTTTTCTTTTGTTTTTATGATGTCTAGGCTAATAAAAGATTTGAAGCCGACTACCGAGACAAAGAGCCCATGTATAAATTTCGAAATTGGAAAGGAGGAGCGAAATACCCAGATAAAAATCTCATCTTTAATAATCTCAATCGGGATGAAAGTGAAGAAAACGAAGACGTAGATCCTAAAGTACGAGAGTGGAATGGAATTGGCAGATCCCGAAAAGACGATCGGATCCATGGAGCACTAGAATGGGGAGAAAGTGAAGAGTTTGCAGAAAAAGAAGAGCCTATCTATGGAACAAGATATCCGGTAAGACCTGACAGACACCAAAAAGGATATCCTGGAAGACACGATTGGAAACGACCTGACAGATATCAAATAGGATATCCTTCCCAAGGAACACGGTCTCCGGCAAAAAAAATGAGCGGACTACAAAAGGGATATGTAAATCCCATCTTTAAAAATCGCAATCGGGAAGAAAGTGAAGGAAGTGAAAAAAGTGATGAAAGTGAAGAAAACGAAGACATAGATCCTAAAGTACGAGAGTGGAATGGAATTGGCAGATCCCAAAAAGACGATCAGATCCCTGGAGCACGAGATTCGGGAGAAAGTGAAGAGGACGAACAAGAAGAAAAGCCTATCTATAGAACAAAACTTCCGGGCAGACTTGACAGACAACAAAAAGGATATAGTCAAGGAACACGAGATTGGCAAAAGCCTATCTTTAAAAATCGCAATCGGGAAGAAAGTAAAGAAAAGGAAGAAAGCGAAGGAAGTGATGAAAGTGAAGAAAACGAAAAGGTAGATCCTGAAGAACGAGATTCGGGAGAAAGTGAAGAGGACGAACAAGAAGAAAAGCCTATCTATAGAACAAAACTTCCGGGAAGACTTGACAGAAAACAAAAAGGATATCCTTCTCAAGGTACACGAGATTGGCGAAATCCCATCTTGAAAAATCGCAATCCGGAAGGAAGTAAAGAAAGTGAAGAAACTGGAGTAACTGAAGAAAGTGAAGAAAACGAAAAAGTAGATCCTGAAGTACGAGAGTCGAATGGAATAAGCAGATACCAAAAAGACGATCAGATCCCTGGAGCACGAGATTCAGGAGAAAGTGAAGAGGACGAAGATGAAAAGCCTAACTATAGAACACAAGTTTGGACAAGAGTTTAAAACTACTAATTAGACCCCAAATAGAAATGTCTTTTTTCTTAGCTTTGATAGAAAGGAAAGTTTTAGAAATACAAACTGGCCTGAGTGATGTTTAAGAATTTGATACGATTGAAGAAAAAGCTAAATTATCGTTGTTTGATAGTACCAAGGGTCTTTTGTAAAATGTTTTAGTTTTAATATTGTTTCAACATTATTTTTTCAATAAATTGAATATTGAAAGCAATAAAAGAAAACTATTCCATTTTTCAAACTAACAAGAAATATAACAAATAAAAAGAAATTCTAAAATTTTTTATGTTCTAAATCAATTTATATTTCGTTTTTTTATTTCATTGTTTGTGTGTATGTATGTGTGTGTGTGTGCATGTATACTTTTTGTTAGTTAATGTTTTAAGTGGAAAGTAAAAGTTTTGATCAAAATGTAAAAACAAACAGTAATTTTTCTACTTAAAATATAGTTTTCTCCATGAGGCACATTTATGCTGTAATTTAATTGTGAATAGGATAAAATTAGGTGCAAGCAAAAAATAAAATAACTGAGATGAAGTCTTTTGAATGTTTACTAGTGTGGGTTTTTCTAATTGTACGAAACTGAAAGGGTTTGTCCAATATGCACGTCTTAAAATGGGGCTAATAGTGTGTTTGTATACACGGTTTTCATCAAGGCGGATGTGACAGTCCAGTGCAATATACTTGATAAAGTGTTTGAGCTTCCCTATTGGGGGCTCATGCATGCAGAAATGAGATCCCCATTTAACAAGTGAAAAATACCCTGACGATTTAGTAGGTGAAGATTTCACAGAGCGTTCTAAGAACTTACTAAATAAAAAAAAAGGATATACGTGTGTGTTGCAACTACAAGGTATGCCATGCGCGCTTTTGAAAAAAATCCTCAAAACCTGAGAAATAGAAGAAAGCAAACGCCAAGATAGCTTCTAAATACTAAGAGAAAACAAAAGCCAGTAAAGCCAATAAAACTGGATAAGCACTAGGCACTTTCAGCAGCTTCTAACATGTCAAAGTCTATTAATGGAATCATTGGAATCACAAACCTTAACTTACTGTAACTAAACGTATTACAACTACAAAACTATATATATATATAGATGTATATATATATATATATATATATATATATATATATATATATATATATATATATATATATATATATATATATATATATATATATATATGAACTAGACTACAACCAAAAATAACAAACACATTTCATTACACCAAGAAACACTAATACTTTTTTTTTTAAATGACAGATTAAGAGATAGCCTACATGCAAAATTAATTACATTTCACTGAATGTCAATTTAAAATGTCACCCATTCAAAATAACACATAAGTGTAAATTTTGTTTTTAAACTTACAGGGACATTAACACATATTTCGAGAAGACAGATAAAGTACCTACTAAGTAATATGTACTACCAAAAAAACACATTTTGGTGAAGACAGATTAGAGAGAAAATGAATGATTCTGGAGATGGGAAAGATGGAATTCATTGCTAAAATCCGTCCTACAAAATAGAACCAACCAGACGATACTTAAAGAGGCCACGTCAAACGTAAAAGACTTCAGAAGAAGGACACCTTCCAGAGAACGACCCCCCCCCCCCAACCCAACACTTTGAAGCAGCACGTCTTTTCGCTGCATATTCTTCTACATATTTATTTTTGATCGGCAGGAACACATTACAATTCAGTATAAAAAAAACAACTATATATATATATATATATATATATATATATATATATATATAAATTACAAATACTTATTTTATTTTGTTTAAAATATGCTGAAGGACAAAACATCTATAATCAAGACAAATTTCCATTTGTATGGATCAATAAAGAAATCTTATCTTATCTTATATATAATCTATATAATAGATTATTTTAAAAAAATGAGTTTTGTGCAATGAGTTCTCTATTTTATTGTTTGATTATTTGTAGCGTTTCGCAGTACATTTTACTTTCAGGTTAGAGTTTAGCATGGGTTTACATTTTACATTTGCCTAAATGTTAACAACCTCTTTCGGACTCGACACAACTAGGCACATTGGCTACAGGGGGCAGACTAAAAATGGTTTACAAGGTAGATTCTGACTTCAAAAACAAAAAAAAAAATTAAAGTAAATCTGTTGCAACTCTTCGGGTTAAAATAATCCAGAGTTATCAAGAATAAAATTAAAATAAGCCCTTTTTACCGTCAATGCCTATAACAAGCTACAGATAATAAATCGGAATGATTAAAGTGAAATTGTATGCGCTATGTTTGTCATATCCAGAAAACAGCATATAGAATTTTTAAAAATTGAATGTTTATGCCTGCAAAATAAAAGAAGAAAATCTTGCATACTTGGCCGTAGCTAAATGGCTGTAGCTAGAAAGGTGCAGCTGGAAGTCTGCATCGACTGTAAGAAGAAATATGTAGGTAGAAGGTTGTAGCTAGAAGTACACTCGGGTTAAATAAAATAACCAACCAGACACATTAATGATTTAAATAAACCAAATTAAATACATAACTTAAATAAAAATACATCATCGTTACAAATTGGAGGAGATTTAGCAGAAAAGCATTAACGCCCAGGTGAGAAAGAAACATCTTAAGGACACACACATTGTGCCAGATTTGGACAAATACAGGTCAATGTCGCCTATACTGAATAGTTGAATTGTTTCCAATCCTACATTCAGACGCTCCTTCAGTACAGAAGATTATTGCGCCATACGCTTATCTTTGGTTCCAGTCTACTCAACTCATGCATTGTGATTCGTGTTTCAAATGATGTCAAGTCATTAGTTTTCATGGTTTGTTCAGGCAACCCATTACATGCCCCCGATGCCACTTAAAGAAAAGAAAAAAAATGCGTTTGATTTTGCACATGGAATAATATCATGATGCTTATCTGAGCCCTGCAACAAATTGTAATCGTGTTAGAAATACAACTTAGAATTTAATGCTTATTGAATTATTACTAATTGCGCAATTACAATGATTTCCGTATTTATTTCTTAAATAGAGATATGGTCGAGGGGTTATAATATTTTAATATATCTGGTAGGCTAAGTGTTATTTTGTTTAGGAAAGCGATTAAACAGTGTTAGCGTTAGCTCTAACAATATATTAATTGTACAAATAGCGTTTATTTCACTTGTGAAGTAAATGTTAAACTATCCAACCTATCATTGAGCTTCAAGTCATTATCATGAAGAATTTTTTATAAATCTGATCTACTTTCTTCTACGGTGACCGAGCGGCGGCGCGTTCGACTGGCGATCCGAAGGTTCTGTGTTCAAATCCTGGTGTAAGCTATGATTTTTCCCGGCACTTCCTACCCAGTTCCGATGGGTACCTGACACTAGTTGAGGTAAAGTAAAAGCGGCTTGGCATTGTACTGGCCACACATCCCCTCGTATGCCGTGGCCACAGAAACTGGTAAACCTTGCTTCACCGGCCCTATGATCAGTTTGCTCCGAAGGGTACTTTACTTACTCTCTTGATAGTCATCTGTTTGTCAGGCGCCTTGGTAAGTTAAATTTTGAAACAGGTTATAAAAGGTATACTCACCCGTATAACCAGTGGCGTAGCCAAGTTTTGACGCTAGGGAGGCGAACTTTTAGGAAAAAGGCCCCGCTTTTAGCAATTTTTCCACATTAATAGAAGAACTAAGAATTCGTACGTGTCAAGAGTTATAAGAATACCCTGTGTCTCAGGATACACAAACTGTATAATAGTGAGTAATTTTGTAACCATCCACGATTTTTACTGATGGGAATTACTGCATAATTGATTGCATCTACTGCTCATTTTCGGGATGAACATCTAGTATCGAAAAGTATTACAAGCACTGCATTATTCTTCTTTTAATTTTGAAAGACGAGATATATCGCCAATATAGACACTTTTAAAGAGATTAAAAAAAAAAATAGAGTTCAACATTTTTATTTGCTTCATATATGTGTCAATTACATAACACTGTATCTATGATACGTTATAGGAGCGTATTCTTTTATAATTATCTCATCTCAGCTCTTAAAACCCCAGGCCCAACGGTTATATCCTTAACCAACAGAATTTTGTTTTTAAAAAAAAAGTTATTTCTCTTCTTTTCTTTTTTCTTTTAATTTATGTGGGTATCTTTGTTGTTGTTGTATTTTTGTTGCGAAGTTATTGTAACCATGTTTTCAATCACAACACGTATACGGCCGAGAAGGAGAAAGCCAGCGCGCTTTATGTCACATTATTACTTTTCGGTGAGCACACCAGACATTTTTTTGAGAATGCAAGCGAGCGTATTCTTTTGGGGCTTGGAGAACTAACTCTGCTGTGTTCACGCACCGCTGATACATCACCGTAAAAGTTAGGCACAAATCGTAAAAGTTAGGCACAAACGGTTGGCCGTTCCTGTCCACTCTAAGTTCCTGCTTATGACCTGGTATCCACTAGAGCAGAGGTCGGCAACCTAAGGTCGCAAGCCAAACTTGACACGCAGAGCGATTTTCAATGACACGCGAGAGACCTCCAATATATTGGGTGAAATCAATTTCACAACATTTAACTATATGTACTTCCCTTTACAAAGGCATATATTAAGATAGATAGTTGGGCTTTTTCAGAAGCACATGGAAGCACTCAAAGTGGAGTTTCAAGACTTTAAATTGATTTTTTCATACCTAATCAAGCATAACTGGCTTAATCTTACTACGACCTTCTTAGATTAGATAATTTTGTAATTAAGTGTATGGATATTGGCGATTTTAAAACGCAGCCAGTTGAATTTTAAACCTTTAAAGAAATTTGCCAAATTGTTTAAGAGATAAACTCCTTAAGGATAAATGGAGAAATAATTAATGCAGGAAATGTTTATTTACAACTGTTTAGCGTAAATTAATTTTATACCTTTAATAATTAAATCTTGTAATAAATACCACAACGCTAGTTTATGTAAAGAAATAATAATTAGTCAGTATTATTTCTTATATTACAAAACATAATTTGTTTGGAATCACTTTTGAATCAAATTTAGAATATTTATTTTAATTAGAGGGAGATAATTAGCTAACTTTTTTCCGCTAATATTTCTAATATTATGTTTTTTAATTTTTATTTTATAAAAGACTAAATGGTCTACAACTTATAACTTTATACTGACCATACTGTCAAAAAGTAGTTCAAAATCATAAAAATATTATATGACTAATAAAATATATGCACATTTTTTAACATTACATAAACTACCCAGTTTGTATGATTACTTTGTATCAATTCCGCTTTCGATTACCATTGGCTTCAATAAATTAAAAAACATCTCAGTTAAACTCAGAAGAAAATATTATAATCAATACTAGCAGTTGATAAATCTAGATATATATCTTGACAACTAAATGATAACCTTTACAAAATAGTTACCATAAATTAAATGTGAAAGTTTGGTAATATAATTTGGTATAAATGCTAATAAAAAAGATGATAATCACATACACATTATTTTTTTAAAATAAATATATAACGCTTTAACGATTTTCTCTATAGCGTTCGTTTGCTTTTGGCCTTTGTCTAGCTACGGATTTAAATTACACACTACAATAGAGCAGGTTGACATTTAGGCTGTTGGCACGCTAGATGATTTAGAAATCCTAGCTGGGCACACCATTAGCAAAAGGTTGACGACCCCGGCACTTGAGTGTGACCTTCACTTCGTTTCAAATTTAATTAAACCAGATTAACTAGATCTAACAAGGTTCATTAATAATATTGTAACAAACTAAAAGGTTGAAATGCAATTTTAATTTTAAAAAATATTACAAACAGTATAAATTGTGCTTCATGGATTGTTAAAATTATGTAATTATTCCCCCCCCCTGGCTACGCTACTGCGTCTAACTGATGAATATAAAATATGTCTCTATATCTATATATATAAAAAGACCGTGTTAGGCCCCCCGCGGATCCCCATTGGTCAATTTGAAATCACGTGATATCACTGACCTATCTAGGCCTAGCCCTAATTTTTCACATCGGACATGTGTCTTCGATAGCTCAGTGGTAAACGTAATGGACTGCTATACGGGCGACCGGGGGTCGATTCTCCAGTTAGACTATCCTTTTTTTTTTCGACAATTAATTTTTCAAACTTTTTAAAACAAAAGCCATTGTAAATCTACAGGCGATATAGATTTTGTTAAATAAAAATATTTGCCTTTTTTTTACCCGATTACAATATTTATTTAGTTTCCTAAAAGTATTCAGTAAAAAAATTATAATTTAAATATAGGCCTAAGATTTATAGCTTGCTTTTAAGTGAAGTTTATAAATTTGTTATCTGCACCTCAAACAGTCCTGTTTTTTTTTCACCCGTTCAACGCCGGGCAATGTAGCTTGTATTATATATTAATGGAAATCAGGTCAGAAAAAAAAGTAAAATAATGATCAACACCACAGATGCCAGAAGTGCAAACATCATAATGATCCAACAACAACTAGAAGAGGTAAATAATATCAAATATCTAGGAGATATCCTATCCGTAGACGGAAGCTGTGAAGCAGAAATTCGAGTTAGGATTGGGTCAGCAATGGCTAGACTAAACAGAATCTGGTCCAACAAAAGCATTAGTCTCCCACTAAAGCTCAGGCTTTACAGAGTTCTTGTGAAAACCATTGTTCTGTATGGATATGAGACCTTGACACTGCTAGCAGCCACTGAAAACAAGTTGCAGACATTCGAATATAAATGCATGAGATAAATCATTCGAATCTCCTACCAAAAACACAGGACTAATGAGTATGACTGTGACAGATTATAATCAGAAAAGTTTGCGTATAATTACTCTGATATTAAGTTTGTCGATAATATCGAAGATATGTTAGTAATAGTAATTTATACTTATACTAGGCTATACACTATAGTCATACAACATACAACTTATAATACCGTAAGACACCAAATGATGCTAATCAATAAAAATTTAAGTAAAAAAAAACACTGGAATTAAAAAAACATGTGCAATCTAATATTATTCTTGTTTAAATGTTAATTCAAATATTAGATATACTATTTTTTTTTTAAATATCTTTTAAACGTTAATGTAGCCTACCCGGTATTTAGATATGTTGGCAATACTTTGGATTAACTGGCCTTTTGGATTTTTCTAAGTCCCCTATATCAGGGGTCAGCAACGTACGACACGCGTGCCTGACTTGGCACGCAGAACGATTTTCAATGGCACGTGGATGCCCCCCACCCAAAGGCTACTTAAGTCTCTTCTACAAGGGATTGAGTGCTAAATCATTATGACTTTTAGGATGTTAGTACGCTGAATGAATTAGAAATCTCACATCGGCACACTATAATCAAAAGGTTGCCGTCAACTGCTTTATATTACTTTACAGGTCTTTTTACGCTGATTGCGGAACAGTTCGTTTCGTTTAGCGATTGCTGTTATATGATTTTTTATTTAATGTGGAAAAGTTGGTAATTTTGCATGTTCTATGAAATATAGTTACTTCCCTTGAGCACTTTGTAAATAAAAACTGTGTTATGTCCCTTTGGTTTGTTTATTGTGTTGTTGATGTGTTTTTTTCTTTTATCCCATAATATCAAACATATATTCATTTTATGATTAATTAAGCCTAGGTAATAGCGCCTTTGACAGATTCTTAAATTGTTTCTAAAGGCTTTGCCCTAATATTTAATATAGACCTTCTATTCTCACTCCACCAATAAGCGTAGATAGCAATAATCTACTTTTTAGAATGTGCGTATGTAATAGACATGTATATGATAAGAATCTAGTTTTGCATTTAAATATGTATTTTAAATAATTTTACGGTAGTGGTTTTCCTGATTCGATCAGGCAATCATTTCATTCCCGGATGCAACTCCGGAAGAAAGAGTAGGTTTAAAATATTAATTTGCTTTTTTTTCTCACATAAGGGATATGTTTATCTGAGCATTGTAACAGATTGTTATTGTGTTGTAACGTATTTCTACGTTAAGATTTAATTCCTTGTGTATTTTAATTACTACTTTACTCTTTGCCCTTCTGTCCTCTAGTGATTCTATGTTTAATGATTTAACTATTGGTGCACTTCTTGTAAGTTGTGAATATTCCTTGCAGCTATTTTTTGTAAAAAAAAACTTCAGACCCAACTGATCACACGGCTGATGAAGCAGCGCTCACCAGTTTCTGTGGCCACGGCATACGAGGAGATGTGTGGCCAGCACAATGCCCAGCCGCCTTTACTTTACCCCGACTAGTGTCAGGTACCCATCAGAGCTGGGTAGGTTCAGGGGCATACTCAAGTCCCGAGAAAAAAATCCTAACATGCACCGGGATTCGAACCCAGAGCCTTTGGCCACCGTCTCCCATAGCTCTTTTCTGAATTTGTTATAATTTTTTTTTAATGTTCGCACAGAAGTTTCGTTGTTATGCGAAAGATATTGTGTCACAAGATTCTAACAGATTGTGTTTGCCACGCACTTACACAACATGGCCCCCCTTCCCCCTGAAGTAGACCTTGTTGTTGGCTCTGCCACGTATAGATGACGTTTATCGTGACCACCTTCCCTTGACCCACCCATATATAAACACACGCACACAGTTTTAACCTATTCATGCAATAGGGAACTTTTATCTTAAGGTTAATTTGACATTGCTTGTGATGATATGTAAGTATCAACACTATATTTTCAAACAAAAGGATCACCTACAGTTTATTTCATTTATTCCATATATTGTAATACTTTGCAGGATATTCACACATTTGGCTGCATTGTTGCTTACAACGTTAAAACTTCGCCCCACTTGAGGCTTAACTTGATTCTACTTCTTTACAAACAAAATGCCTATCCACAGTTTATTACCTTTGTTGAATGTATTGTAATGCTTTTTAGAATGGTCAAAACATTATTTGGATGCTTTGTTCTTTACAATGTTCAAGCTTCGTCCGCGTGGGGTTTGTATTGATTCTATCTATTTAGATTTTAGAACAACAACAAATGGATTACTTTTGTTCTTCTTGAAACTCCAGATGTTGCTTTAGATGTTGGATGGTGATTGTTCAAAGAATGTATTGTCTGGTGGTCCCATACACACATTCTTTTGAGGGCTGGTGGTCCCTTTGAAAAAAATGCAAGAACAAAAGCGAAAAACAACAGAATCTATAGATCTATAGGATACTTTTAGCAAATGATTGTTTTTTAATTCAATCATCTCTGTGCCCGGCTGGCGCTTGAGGAGAAGGCCAAAGATCTCCATCTATCTCGGCCCGCTGCAGCTCGATGGGCTGTTTCTAGGTTCAGGCCTCTAGCCATCAAGTCTCTTCCCTCCGTTTTTCTCCATGTGGAAAGGGAGACCTAAGGAAACCTGGAGAAGAAGGATTGTTATTAAAAAGAGATCATTATCACATTTGCTAAAAGCGCACAAAACGGCTGCATATGCGTTGCCCTGCAAACCAGTTCTACCATGTTTGAATTGGTTTTGCCATGGCAGATCATCACCCTTTGATACTTATTATCATTTAAAAGACATTGTGTAATCTTTAAAAGGTCCGACCCCCTATCCCACCTCTTTCTCCCTATGGAGATTCAAGAGCCCTCTTGGACTCATACACATAAGAAGAAAGGCTACATACCATTTGCGATCAGATAGCACCTGTGTTATAGGTCTTGGCGTTAGCACTTCCATTTGTGCCAGCCAGGCTTTAACTAGCTTAAGCGAATTCGAAGTTTTTTTTGGTCATAACTTAGATGTGGTTGTGTAGGGTTAGCTTTCTATGCAGGACGTCTTTTTTATGTAGTTTTTTCTCTTTGAGCGTCATGCCGCCGATATTTAACTCTATTGGTCCTTGAGAATATCAATACGCAGACCGTATTGTACAATTGATTTCTAGTCGATATTTCTTGGCGTTCTCGGAAATAGTTTAGATGTCTTTCTACAAAGCTGGCTTTATGTCTGCATCTCAAATAACAGCTTTGGGCAACCAAACCTTTCTGGCTAATTCCATATCATGTCTGGGTGGTCCTCTCTCATAGCCCGTTATGCCAATTCTTCTTAAATTCTATACTGGAGCAGGTCGTAGGCATGTTTGAGGTCCTTGAAAATGTCAATAGTGGGCTTCACTCTTTAAAATCCATCTGCCATCGCTAATACTATTACATTTGTCTGGTCTATCGCCCTCATGTTAGCTCTAAAATGTGCCTATACCAAATGAGCCGTTTGCCGATCATTCTGTCTACCAGCGTTCAAAGCAAGGGGTACTAGTCGGCAGCTTTCTGCCTCTGTGTCAATCTAACTTTTTAAAGATGACCGCTTGCTCTATGACCTCAGCGGTTCGCCATGTGCGATCTATTATTTACAGGTGTTTGGCCTTGCCCAGGCTACTCAGGTTCCGAATAATCTCGTTAGCTATCTGATCCTAGCCGAATGACCTTTTTTTAGTTGACCATTGTGCACGGCCCTATCTGAATCCAGTCTTTTAGGGAAGGAATAAAGATTGGATCGCATTTTGTGGCATCTGCTTATTCATGCTTGACAGACATGTTCATATGCTTGTATTTTTATAGTTGATGGATTGGCTGTTGAACCAGTTTAGCTGAGCCCTTCAAATAATGTAAGAATTGTGCTATACAAATATATCATATTCGATGTCTTCTTTTAAAAGTAAAAGAATTATTACTATTTCAGATTTGTTTTGGAGTTCATTGAGTAAATTTTGGGTCAACATATAAGGTGTCTTGTAGAAAATCTCCTCACAAAAATTTTGGTTTGCACGCGAGAACATTTTTAATCAAGAGATTTCGCCAGTTTTAATCACGCACGCACACACAATTTACATATCAATATCTTGATGTTGGTATTGCCACGTATTGCTGACGTATATCCTGGCATCCCACCGCCCACCGACCCAAATACACAAGCACACAGCATATAGTCATTGTTTTATTATCAACAATATATTTTTTTTTCTGAACAAAAGGAATAGACCTATCTTTACAGTTTATTTCATTTTGTGCTTGAATGGTAATGCTTTGTGCGGTGGCAACACATAGGGCTTTGTGGTTGTTTACTATGTTAGCACAACGCCTCGCTTTAGAATTCACTTAATCATACATATTTATAACAACAACAAAAACAGTATTTTTCGAACAGACAGAAAATGATTGTGAAATAATACAGAAAGACTTTGATAGTTTACACAAATCTAACTGAAGTATATTTTTACATCCAGAAATCTTCCAACTGTTTAGATTATGAAACAAAAAGATACAAAAAAATAAAAACTATTTTAAACATCGAAATTAAATAATTATTAATTAAATAATTTAAATAGCGAATTACTAGCGAATATTCACAACTGACAATAGTAAAATATAATAGTTAAACCACTAATCCTTGAAACACTAGAGAACAGAGAAGCATAGAGCAGAATTAAATTATAACTTTGAAATTCAACACAAGGATAAAGTCACTTTTTCTCATATGCAAAAAAAACAATTAGCTTAATGAATCATGTCACCAAAATACTTCTCAGAATCATCATGGAAAGAATAAGAAGTAGAATCTATCCTGCAATTTCAGAAACCCAGTGTGGATTTGTTGCAGATAAAGGCGCAAGAAATGCTATTTTCCCCTTAACTATGCAAATTGAAAGGTTTATCATGATGCAAAAAGACCTGTATCTGTGCTTTATAGATTATTCTAAAGCGCTTGACAAAAGTAAAAAAATCAACACATATTTAATATATTACAAGATCTGGACATAGATGGTAAAGACCTCAGAATAATAAGAAATCTATACTCGAAGAATGTAGGATGCATAAGAGGTGAAGGCGAACTAAGTGAATTCAGACCAATAAAGAGAGGAGTAAGACTTTTTCAACATCTACAGTGAAATAATACTCCAGAATATCGTATACCTAGATGATATTAAAGTTGGACGAAAGAATAAAAATAATTAATCTTACGGTATTAATTGTACAATCAGATAGCGCCCTGCAAACTAGTCTAAATAAGGTGGTAGAAGAGAGCCGACTTAAAGGATTAACGCTCAATCTCAGGAAAACTGAAGTAATGGCAATCTCTAAGAAAACACAATCTAAAGTGTGTTCTATATATAGTGAAGGCAAACACATCAAGCAAATCAGTTCTTTTTAGTATCTAGGATATACAATAGCACAGAATGGCAGATACTACAAAGAAATAATGAGAAGAATTGCAATATCTGCATTATCTAAAGACAATTTCATCGGATTAAGCAGTGTCATGAAAAACAGGAATGTCAAAATATTTACTAAAATGCGCATAAAGAATGGATATGTTTGGTCTGTTCATCTGTATGGGTGTGAATGTTGGACAATAGATAATGAAACAAGGAATAGATTGGAGGCAGTAGAAATGTGGTTCCTAAGTAGGATGGGGAGAATATCATGGACTGAAAAGAAAACAAATGCTGAGGTGTTAACAACAGCATGTGCCACAAGATCACTTATCAAAACTAAAAGGAACAGACAAATGAAATTCTTAGCACACGTCTATAGGAAAAATGGAATAGAAAGACTGGCTTTGTGTGGAAAGATATCTGTTAGGAGAAACTAAGGAAGACGAAGAATAACATACGTGGAAAGCCTGGAAGAATGGCGTAAGCTGTAACGACTTCCTCTAAATAGAAAACAGAAAACAACCAAGAGAATTGGAGAGTCATGATCTCCGATGTCTGGAGTGGCATCCGGTCATCCGGGTATAAAATGGATTGCCTGAACCAGCCAGGCAACAGTGTAAGTTTAATTTTTTAATGCAAAAAGCACATACTCAAACCACACAATAGCGTAGGACGCAATAAACTTTAGTGTAGAAGGAGTATCTTCAACATGTACTACAAGAATAAAATTATTTTTTTGTCAACATTCAATGTGTTGAATAGAAAAAGTTATCACGAAAGGATGGCTGTCATGAATATTGTGTGAAAAGACTTTTGCGACACACGCACATAAAATTAGCCTACACCTTAAGGCTCAATTACACGGGCGAGTTTACTAGCTGCTAGTGGACACACTGCTAATTTCTCGCTCAGAAGCCGGCGAGTGGCGAGAAAAGTTGACAGGCTTTCAACTCCCCCCCCCCCCCCAGCTTTTTTACTAGCAGTAGCTGACTAGCTGCTAGTGGTTAGATTACACGGACCTTGTTTACCAGCAGGGCTAGTGGCTGACTAGCTGCTAGTGGTTAGATTACACGGAGTTAGTTTACGAGCAAGGCTAGTAGCGGAATAGTTGCTAGTGATTAGATTACACGGAGCTAGTTTACTAGCAGGGCTAGTAGCTGACGTTGCTAGTGATTAGATTATACGGAGGAGCTAGTTTACTAGCAGAGCTAGTAGCTGACTAGTTGCTAGTGATTAGATTACACGGAGCTAGTTTACTAGCAAGATAGTCAACTAGCCAACTAGCAGCTAGTAAACTAGCTCGTGTAATTGAGCCTTTAGTCTGCCACGTATTGTCGACGCGTATCTTGAACAATTCTCCACCAACCCACACACAAACATACGGAAAGCATTAACCTTAATCAAACAATAGAGGACTCTAATGTCAACGTGACATTGCGTGTGGTCGATTTTTTCAAAGTTAACAATATGTTTTGGAAACAAAATGCTTTTCTACAGTTTATTACCTTTATTGAATGTATTCTATTGACTTTGATGGTGAAACATTTGGATGCTTTGTTGTTTACAATGTTAAAGCTTTGCCCGCTTGGGGTTTAAATTGATTCTTTCTATCTACAACAACACCAACAAAATAAGAGATTACTTTTTTCCCTTAGCAAATCCATATATTGTCTTAGAACAGTGGTTTTTCAAATGTTTGATACTATTAAAACGGCTCCATTACATTTGAACACGCGACAGATTGACACGCGACACTTAAACACGCGGACACTTAAACACACGACACTTAAAAACACAGACACATAACCGTGCAACACTTAAACACGCGGACACTTAATAACACGACACTTAAACATAAGGACACATGGAGAAAACCATGAATCTCTTTTACTCGACGACTGTTGGTAGCATCATAACCATCGCAATCTCCTCATTGTATGGTAATACCACCACATTGAACAAACACCGGATAGACCGCCTAATAAACAAAGCCTCTCGTACAACACAGACATAACTACCATCTCTTGGAGATCTGTTCAATGCAAGGTGCCTATCTACGATTGACAAAATCCTACAGGACCATGCACACCCGCTTCACGACAGTTACATCATATCTAGTTGAAGTGGTCGTCTTATTTCAATAAGGGCAAGAACAGAGAGATTTAGGAACTCTTTTGTTCCACTATCAGTGAGAATCTTTCAAAAGAATCGTCAGTCAGCAAGCCAGAAAATACAACAGCTGGCTCATAAATGATACTTTTTTCTTGTATGATAAATGGTCTGATAGTGTGCGTCAATGTCTATTGTGCTTTAGTACAATGGGTGTTTTGAATATGCTGAAATACGGAATTTATGTAATCTAGTCGAATTTCCATTTGTTTGGGTCAATAAAGTAATATTATCACAGGGACAAATAAACATACTTTAATTGTAATATTACATGTTACCTCCCTGAATGGCGGGGAAAAGACATGATGGGAAAGAAAGGGACAGTTATTTTTTGTATTGTGTATTTTTAATCTTCAAAATGAAATTATTGACGGAGATAGAAAGAGATATACACATAAGACTTTGATACTGTTATTATTACAACTTTCTGTCTTGTTTTACTTTCCTAATCCTTTTCGTGGATGTGTAGAGGCACACACTTTAATTTATCACTCTATTTCCCTATTCTTCTTCTTTTTTTTTACATTATCTTCTGTCGAAAAGGAACTAATTACCCATCGCAGGCTGGTTTTTAGAGAGGAAATGAACTCGATGGACCACGTGACGCTCTTGGTACGGAAGATGGCGGACGGGTTCCAGCGTAAGGAGTCTACATTGTCAGTGTTCCTGGATTTTAAAAAAGGACTAAGACAGGGTCTGGTGAAGGGGTCTGTTGTTGAAGCCACAGAGGTTGGGAATCACCACTCACCATAGGTGGATCCGGTTTTTTTTTTAGCCGAGCGCTAGGCCGCAACATGAGAAAGCGATATCCCGTAAGCGCACCTTGGAGCTAGGACCGCATAAAGGATCGGCTCCTCTTGTACGTTGTTCTTCGCCTTCATCAACGACCCAACGAACTACCCGAGAAGCTCGAATCTGCTCTTTGCGGGCGACCTTGTGATATGGTTGACGCCATATATGAAAGATGCCACTTCTCCTGGGCGGTTTCTCTGGAAAGGATCTCACTCTCATCCACTTTTTTGCCAAGATGTGGTGTCTTGAGATAAAGTGCCTAAAACAGTTTACTCCCTCTTAACCCTCGGAATCGATATCCTAAAGATCGAATTGAAGATAGGAGATCAGGCTCTGAGGACTGATCCCAAGCAGGTCTACTTTGGAGTGACACTAGACCCTAAGCTATCCATGTACGACTACGTAATGCTAGTCCTAGAGAAAACCTCAAAAGACTGGCCAGTACAAGTTGCAGTGTTGAGGAACCTCTACCTAGGAGGGGTAAGATCCCAAATCGATTACAGCCCCCTGTGCAAGTCTACGCCTCCGAAACAGCTTTGGGGTCGCTGGCAAAATCCAAGCCCTCTGTACAAATCAAAGCCCTCAGACAATACGTCGAACTTTCAGCACATCCTCATCGGCTGCGGATGAAGTCATGGCAAACGCAGCCCCATTTTGCACGCGCAGTAAACGAGCCTTTATTACCGAGTACCAGCGATATAAGCGGCTGGAGGAGAGCTCCCCTCTCAGGCCGATGGCCTGGAGACGGTACTCTCTTTTTCGGACTGCATCAAGGTAAAATAGGTGTGTACTGGCTTCCCCAACCCTTAAATCGATGGCAGTGCCACCAGTGGTACCGAGAAGAGGTCCGGATACCGAGGTCTTGAGTTGTACCTAGGGGTTGTACCTAGGGTGGGTACCCGAAGAGAAGAGTTGTCATGGTCTTCTGTTGCAATCTGCAGCTACGAGGCAGAGATGGAAGCCATCAGATAGGCCATCACGGCAATAGGAACAAGGTTTGAGGATGAGTCGGAGGTGGTCGCCGACATAGTCATCTTCACTGATGCGCTTTCGGTACTCCAGGCCATCGACGGCCTGGGGACCTGGCCCGAGCGACTCTCTCGTACACTATCGGCTATCTCCGATCTGATCTCTAGGTGCGTAATGAAGGTCACCCGCCAGTGGATCCCGAGTCATGCAGTGGTCAAGAGTGGGTCCCTGACACAGGCACTGAATGAGCCGTGCTCAATGGAGAGTGCATGTTGACTGATCCGTGGTTGAGAAACGGACCAGTAGTACAATAGCTGGGACATTTCTGACAAGGGCCGCGGTGTGTTGCATCATCTGAAACGGAAACGACTCAATTGAGCCGATTCACGGCGGAAGCTCCACAGAAGAAAATCGTCTACAAGAGCCCATTTTCCAATTGGACATTGTAACACATTTTTAGACATTAAACTAAGAAATTTCGTAAGAGAAAGAAAATGGGTTTTTTTTTTGGTGTGACTTTTGGTTTTGAGTTGAATTGTTGAATTTCCGGCCCATCGACGTCGAAGGTTATATAGACTTTTAATTAAAAAAAATAAATTAAAAATGCACAAGAGTATTGAATGCGCGTTTGACATTAATAAGTTTAAAGTAAAAGTTTAACATTTAATAGAAAACACGCTAGAGGAAAACTACTGACGACAAGGATACGCCACTGATAATTTTGTTTTTAAATCTAATTCTTAAAAAAAAAAGTAGAAAAGGGATTTAAGAATGTGTATAAAAACTAAAGCGCAACAGTAAACACGCCATTACGATACCACAAAGCGTCACTCATTAAGTTCAGAAGAATGCATCTAAAAATATTTGTGATTGCAATTTTGACTTTGGTCTTCGCCACAGAAGCCAAACCGAATCGGCGAAGCCGTACAAGAGATGTGGACGACAACAGGACTGGAGGTGAGTAAAACAATAAAACAATAAGTTCTATCGCTTTACTTTTGTTTCTAATTGATCTGTTCTTGTATCTCTGGTGTTGCTAATAGAGTTAACATTAGTTGAAAATGTTCATGCAGAAACAATTTTAAACAGTGGTCAATATCTAAACAAAATTTTTCTTTAAAGAAAAAATAACTCCAATGGTCGCCAGATCTAATCCATTTAGAAGTCCAGGAGATTTCAATTAGTCCGCTCAATTTTATTATTGGTATAATAGAGTAAAGAAAATGCTGGCAATGATTTTACCATTTTTTAATTGCCTTAAAAAAACGGACGAGCTTTACGATTCTTACATCGAGGGCATCAAGATTGAACCAGGGGGGGGGGGGGGGGAGGCCACCAAGGTTCTGTCCGGGCGCCAGCCACCTTCGCCTCGCGATATGGGTTACGTGTAACTTAGAGTACTGTTTCCGCAGCCACATACACTATTTTTTCCCCACTGCGGAATTCCTCTCGGATCATTATCATGGCTGCTCGCCTGTATACCTGTAATGTCGCCCGGTAGCACAAATCCCATATTATAGGTATGGGCAGAGGCGTATTTAGGCATGTTCCACGTGTTCCATTGGAACAGGGCCCCCACACAAAAGGGGTCCCCACAACCTAATTAACAAATTATTTATTTTTTGTGGGGTGTGGGGGGGGGGGCATCAGAATGGTGCTGTTGTAGAAGCGCACAATAAACGCTCACTGAATTTGCATTATGGCCTGATAAACCAAGTCAACGTTTCATAGACAATTGGGTTGTTAATGTCAGAGTCCGACAGAGGGGGTTACTGGTTATCATTCAGCATCTGCAACACTGTTCATAGGCTAACACAGTCAATGTCGGAAGGCAGAGGCGAGGTAACACAATCCTAAATACGGCCCTGGCTATGGGTATCCAGGCACCAAGGTGGGTTTGAGGCGGGGTTGCTCCGATAATTTCTTACTCCCCAACGGGACCCAGTGCCCTCACATAGGGGAGGGCAGAGGGGGGCATATGTCCTGGGGCGGCAATTCCAGGGGGGCGGCAAATGTAGTCTAAATATAGCAAATATAGCACTAAAAAAGCAGTTACAGTATGCAAGGGAAGCGGCACTGAAATTTTCGCCCTGGGGCGCCACATAAGCTTGTAAAGGCTCTGACGGGACCACAGAACATCCCGAATGCAGTGGGAGCGGTACAACCAGAGTCGCAACAGGGACTGTCCCCCATAAGTTAGTCCACAGGTGTGCTCTTGATGCAAGCGTACTGGTGGTTTCCATACTTCGCCGCTTTGAGGCCCATGTGTACAGAAGTCAATGCTTTTATCAGAAATGCAAAACAGTCATATGCACAAATAGTTGTCGCAATGTTGAAAGCTTTCTTTTCAGTTATATGTATGTATTATGTTTGCTTCCTTCCTTTGTTGAGGGACAGTCTCTGAGTTCCAAATTACATTTAGCGGAATATGGCTGTACTGCTGGTAAATTTCTGCTGCTATAGCGTCGGCTCCTGGTTCTCTTTTGCATAAATTTGTTTGATGTCGTGCTTAACATGTAACTGTATCTCTGCTTTGATAGCAAATTGTTTTCTTTAATTTGTCTTGGATGTCTTTATTGCTTTCATCCTTCAGTTTGCAGGCATCAATCTTTAAAAGTTTTTTTTTATATGTTACCTTGTGGTTTTCTTTTTGGCACGTCTTTTTGACGTAGCTTGACTTTTGATACTTTGAGATTATGAGTCAGTGGTCTGTCCAGCATTCTGCTCCAGACATTACTTTTGTCACTCTGGCATCCTGTTTATATTTATTTTTGGTGATGTGATGATATAGTCTTTCAGGTGCCAGTGGCAAGAGCGGGCATGCATCCACAAAGTTTTATCTTTAGTAATTACGAGTTCACATTTACAGGGAGGAGACCATTACTGTTATACTTGCCTGTATCTAGTAGGAATGCCGAAATATGGAGAAACTTACTGTTTGACAAGCTGGTACGTAGTAAAAAGATGCATGACTTACTTGACTTTGTCCTGTATATCTCCATAGGAGCATGGGGCCGCTATTACACTTTGCCATTGGTCTCGGTCTTGGGGGGGGGGGGGGCTCCCTTTTTTGTGTCTTGTAATGCCAACAGGCTTTGCCTCACCTACGATTGATCTCCTCCAAGTTTGCCTGGGTCTGCCTACTTCTTTTTGCCCTGGGGATTCCAGTCAAGTGCGTGTCTTGCCACACCGTCTTCTGTTCTTCTTAAAGTGTGACCAATCCACTTCCATCTTTTGATGCTGTTGTCGATTGGTTTTTTTGCCTGGTCTCTTCCCCTAGGTTGACGCATGAAATGGTTTCCGGCCATCGAATTTTCAGCAAACGCCTTAATCATCTGTTAGAAATGTCTGGAGTTTGCTTGTATTTGCCTTGTTACTCTCCAGGTCGGAGAGCCATATAGCAGGACTGCCTTAACATTTGTATTAAATAGTCTTACTTTTGTTCTTTAAGGACAGCGCGCTTGAACTCCACATGGAGCGCAGGGCATTGAAAGCAAGCCTGGCCTTGTTGATCCTGCTCTTTATGTCTTCATCTGTTCCTCCGTCTCTACTCACCACACTTCCCAGGTAAACACATTTGTTCATGTTTATTATTTCCTCATTATCTAGCTGTATTCACCTGTCCTGTTCATTATTTATCCTCATGATTTCTGTTTTCCTTTTATTTATTTTTGGGCAAACTTTCTCGCCTCTTTGGACAGTCGGTTCAGTTTAGTTTGTGCGTCTTGCTGTCTTTGTGAGAGAAGGGCAACATAGTCTGCTAGGTCCAAGACTTCTAGCTTCTTTGTGCTGTTTCCTGGGGTTGTCTTATTCATGATCCAGTCTATTACATTTTAAAAAATCAGCAATGACAGCATGGAGCCTTCACACACATCGGACTTCACAGCAAATGGACGTTAACTTTCTATATGGATGACTTGGCGGCAACAGTCTTCATATAGTTTCTTGGTGATGTTAATGAATTTTGATGGGATGTCATAGTGGCTCATTAACTTCCAGATGGTTTCTCTATCCGCAATGTCGAAAGCCTTTTCAAAGTCTACAAACGTCATGTACAGGGGAGATTGCCATTCTAAAGATTGTTCAATGATTATCCGCAAAGTGGCACCGTGTTCAGTACACGATTGTTTCACATCTAGGGCTTCCTTCAGTCTCTCTAAGATAATCCTGGTCAGAAGTTTGCCTGGAACTGAGAGAAGCATTATTCCTCTCCAGTTACTGCATACGGATAAATCACCTTTCTTCGGTAGCTTGACCATCGAGCCTAATTTCCACTCGTATGGCACTTGTTCCTCTTTCAATATTTTTTTGTAGTAGTGGCTGGAGCATCTCTGCTGATACGGGTGGGTCTGCTTTTGTTGCCTCTGGTGGAATGCGATCTGGTCAATTACTCCCAATCGGAGACAATAAAAGTTTCCAGACAAAGAAGAGCTACTCAGGGCTGGCATGCCTAGCATTCATATTTACGCTGATGAAATCTCAGGTGCGATGGGATGGTCACCAAGAAAGAATGCCAAAATATGGAGACAGTTTCAGTTTGGTCAAAATAAGGGCTTTAGCGACAGCCTGAAATCTACCCTGAAAAAAATAAGATATAGACCCAGACAGATGGGAAATACTAGCAGCCAACCAAAACAAAAAAGGCGAAAAGCTATCTCGTCCGGCGCAACCATAGCATATATAAACATAATTTCCCATGCTGAACAAAAACTATCAGAGAACAAAACTTACATAGCGCAGCCAAATCCCAAAGCCACATCATTTGAGAGCGATACTTTCTAAAAGATCTTTTAGAACCCATACAGGACTAATAGGCCATTACAGAAGCCGCAAAGCTATGAGGAGACGTAGTCATTCTCGGAAAAAAGGACCAAACATATCTAACCCTAATATATTTTGATCAATATAAAGTATATTTTAAAAATCCTCTATTCTTCACCCATGATTACTTTAATAAAAAAAACTAGTCTAATCGCAATGGATGTGGTGACTGTGGGATCACTAATCTATACACCAAGTCAAGTTGAGTACAGTAACAACAACTTTAATACATAGACTAACCAGATAACAAAAAACCAATAGCACAGCAATAAGTAACAAGCAACAAGTCACAGTCCAACCTCTCACAAGCGGTCAACACGCACACACTCTCAGTCCCGCCGTCTCGCCTATTGACAAGTCTTAACGTGTATGCATGCATAAAAGGTCACAAGAAAAAACATTTCCGGTCTTATTCGATCATTTTCTTCGAAACATGTCTGTGTGCTACCTTACAGGCTGTACGAAAATATATAGAGGATACAATTTTATTTCATTTTCAAAAGGTGGCGCCAAAAGAAAACGATGGATTGTGAATGTCAGATTTGATGAATCGCTTATTTATAATCCCAAACTAATTTTATAAAGCTCCGCATTGTGTTTTTTTAATTACCAAGGACGCAACCCTTGGCTAACTCATGTTATAAACAAAAGCTAAATTTAACTAACGAGACTAACACTTTGAGTATTAATTATCGTCTACTCACTTTTGATGATAAAAACGGATTCCTCATAACTAATCTTGTAGCCGTTGTATACTTCTAAAAGACCAGAACTGGCTGTCGATGTTGAAATCAATTGTCAACAGCACCAAAACCATGGTTTTTGTTTTGGAAAATGGCGGTAAATTTAACCGGAAGTTCACGATCATTACAGTTCAAAAGGTCACACCTAATTAAGACTAGTCAATTCTCTTGCTAATCATGCCCACAATACACTGCTCCAACCATTACCATTCACACGTTTCACGAGATTCACTCATAACTCACAAGATCCCAGCTACACCAACGCACAACCCTCTTATCCCCTACTCCCAGTCATTACACTGGAGATGTCCCTTTTACAGATGTTTTGTTTCGAGACATTATTTAAATTGAAATAATTTGCTTAGAAAATAAACAAACATTATGTAAAATACACGTCTATTTTGCTTTACAATTACTTTATAATTACTTTCTTTGTTTTTTAAGATCGTCAAGCTGTGATTTCTTGTACTGCCTTTGAGTTTACCTGTGGTAATGGACTTCAATGTGTCCAATTAATATCTTGGTGCAACTCACGAAGAGATTGTTTAGATGGATCAGATGAACTTGATTGCCGTAAGTAAAAATGTCATTGAATTATACATTCATATCAGCATTAAATGTCATTTAAGACCTGTTTCACTTACAAGCATAACATGCATATACTAGAACGTATAATATATAGTTATATAGTAAATCACCTGGACAAACATAAACGCTGTGCCAACAGCAATAAAGCTTCAGGAAAAGCAGATTATGTGAAACACAATTTTTAGGGTCAATAATTGACTTGTCTTAATGATTTGATTATAATAACAATTTTAATGCTATATTACTGTTTTATTCGGAAGGATTGGATAAAGTTTACCATACTAGTTTACTAAAAAGAACTTAACTTTTATTTTTAAATCCCTGGTCCCTTACTTTCACTTCCTTACTCATGAGTCTAAAAGTCGACGAAGTGTGAACACCACTGGTGCCCCGAGTCAAACAAGTCAGCCAACGCATGGGACAATAGTCTCAGCATGCCTCCACCCTAATCGATGGGGGTGCCGAGGCGACGAGTGCTAGTCGCCGCCGGGTTGGGGTCGGACTGGCCCACTCTGGTCGCCTGGTTCCGGTAGTATTGCACACTTCACGACCGAGGCCCGACACCCCGAGAGGTGGGGTTGGTGCGACTGCAGGAAGGGTATGCAAAATAACGTCCTGTAAACCAGGCTGGTTTTAAAGGTGGACTTGAGGGGATGTGTTCACTTTATAGGGGGGCATCCCCGTTTCAGACAAAATCCGCTCGACCAAATCCATACCAGTCGATATAACTGGGATACGAGGCAGGACCTCCTCGACTCGAGGGGTGAAGCAAATGAAGGTTCAGCATGCCACCGCCAGCATATGTTTAGCCTCGTTTAGCTACGTTCATACCTGCATGCACCAGTTGTATGGTCCGATGTCGCTCCTACCTTAAGCAGGTCGACGTAGCGCTAAAAGCGGTCCCTTACTTCAGTGGATTCCAGACTTTCTGATAGGCAGAGAAAATATTGTCATAATCAATGGCGCTAAATCTTCACCAATGACTGTAAACTCGAGACTTCCACAAAGAATTTCTAATTTATATTTATGACTTGAGAACAAAAGTAGGTTATTTGCAGGTGATTTGTTTTTCCGAACAATAAAGACTGAAAAAATATAGTAAACTCTTTTAAAAAAATACCTAGATAAATGACAAAAATAAGAATTTAACTTGAGTATGTCATTTCACAAAAAAAAAAAGTGCCAACTGTTTAGAGTATCCAAGAAAAAGAAACAAAAAATGACAATATACTTTATTCGTGTACAAGACCTAACCAAAAAGTGCAAAGCACTCAGGAGAAAAAAAAAGAAATTATATTTGTATCGCATATTGATGAAGTAATTTAAAAATCCAACAAAACATTAGGCATCCTCAGATGAAACTTTTATGAATGTAATAAGAACATAAAACTAAAATGCTATCTAACATTAGTTAGACCTGTACTAGAACTAGATGCATCATCTGTATGGGACACATCAACTAAAGAAAACATTTAAAAATTAGAACAAACTCAGAAAAGAGCTGCAAAAACCTTTAAAAATTAGAACAAACTCAAAAAAGAGCTGCAAAAACATTTAAAAATCAGATCAAACTCAGAAAAGAGCTGCAAAATCATTTAAATATTAGAACTCAGAAAAGAGCTGCAAAAACATTTTAAAATCATAACAAACTCAGAAAAGAGCTGCGAAATCATTTAAAAATTAGAACAAACTCAGAAAAGAGCTGCAAAATCATTTAAAAATTAGAACAAACCCAGAAAAGAGCTGCAAAATCATTTCAAAATTAGAACAAACTCAGAAAAGAGCTGCAAAATCATTTAAAAATTAGAACAAACTCAGAAAAGAGTTGCTAAATCATTTAAAAATGAGTACAAACTCAGAAAAGAGCTGCAAAAACATTAAAAAATTAGAACAAACTCAGAAAAGAGCTGCAAAAACATTTAAAAATTAGAACAAACTCAGAAAAGAGCTGCAAAGTTCTTTAAGGTTTTGTCCATTAATTACGTCAACAAAATAGGGGGAGGGGGGTCTGAAAAAGATTGAAAATTGTTGACATGGGGATGGAGAAGGGGGGGGGTAAAGAAAAGTTGACGTCAACAATATTTAAATTTAATAAATTAAAAAAAATAGAAACTAGTCGTTCGTTTGTATGGCATAAATTCATTTAGCCATCAACAGTCTATCATTTAATAATATATTATGCTTATACTAAATCCTCAACTTCGTGGCCTAAAGATCTACATTCTACATGCAATCTCTATTCCGAACTGAAAGAAATAAAAACAAAGGGGTACGATTGATGAGGGTTAGTGCATTCGATGCATTCGAGGGGAATGTGCAAATTATATGTGTGTTGGTGGGACAAATATAGTGCACGGCAAGAGGACAATGTACGTTTTTTTCTGATATATAACTAATAGGCCTTTTTTTTTGGCCAACTACTTTATAATAGGTAAAAAGCTAAAATCAAGTCGTTTCAATAGATTTATTTTTATTTATAGTTTCAAATTAAGTATTAATTTCTAATTTTCTGGAATATAATTAATGAGAGAAAATGTATAAATATGAGTGGCTACTCAGGGTTGCAGGATTATGGGGGGGGGGGGAGTCCTTTGAAATTGACAATTGTTGACAAATTGATAAGTCGAATATGAATATTTATTCTGCAATATATATACTGTTGTGTGCGAGTCTATTGTCGATGTTTTCATTATTATTATTTTTATTTATTGTTGTTTTGCAAGCTCAAAATTCAAATTGAAACTCGAAAGGAAAAAATAAACAGAAACATCTTGTTATATTTTTGTCAAATATGATCAACGTGATCAATTGGCATGTTTTTATTAGGTTACATAAAGTCGGGATAGATATCGCCTGTCTACAAGAGACGAGACTGGCTGACAGTGGCTAAGTCAAAGAGAAAAACTACACCTTCTACTGGCAAGGAAAGTCAAAACAAAGCCCGAGAATTCATGGTGTTGGCTTTGCTGTAAGAAATAACCTAATATCCTGTGTTGAGATGTTCCCATTTGGCTATGAAAGGCTGATACATATGAAGTTTACCTCTCCACAAGGCAAAATCAATCTAATCAGTGCCTATTCCCCAACTCGTTCTGATCCCGACGATGAAAAGGACATTTTTTTTCAAGAAATGGAGGATGCGTTCACATCCATCCCCAAATCAGAACACCTGTACTTACTGGGTGACTTTAATGCGAGAATCGGCTCTGATGGTGATGCATGGCCAAACTGTATGGCACGCATGGAGTTGGCACAATAAATGACAACGGCCAAAGATTGCTGGAATTTTGCAGTGTTCATGGGCTTTGTGTAACAAACACATATTTCTCTGGCGCCATCCACGCTCAAAACGATGGCATCAGCTAGATCTCAGCATCACTCGGGGGACAGACCTAAAACGTGTTCTTCACACCCGCTCATACCATAGCGCTGACTGTAACACAGATCACTCGCTGGTGGTCAGTACGGTCAAACTAACGTTTAAAAAAACGTACAGTGCCAACCAACACAGGCTTAAACGTATAAATACAAGGCAAGTGAACGACCCAACCAAATCTGAGCTTTTCTGTGAAATACTGAGGGAATCAATCAGCCCACAGGAGGGAGCAGGAATAAATGACATCACTGCCAGGTGGGAAAAGCTGAGAGATGAAATCTATAACTCACCACTAAATGCCTTTGGCCCACAAGAGAGGACACACGTTGACTGGTTTGACACAAATATCAAACAGATGGAGCCTGTTATAGAAAAGAAAAGAACAGCGCACTTGACTTACAAGGCAAACCCTTGTCCGGGGACCTTGCTAGACCTTAGGACTGCTAACAAGAAAAGCAAGCAAACTGCTCGACGATGCGCCAATGACTTCTGGAGATATATGTGCAACAATATGCAACAGAGTCTAGCCCTTGGAAATAGCAAGGCTTTACATGATGGCATTAAGGCTGCCCTGGGTCCTGAAATGTCTAAACCCGCACCCATTCTATCTAAATCAGGGGGAAAAATAACTGATCAGACTAATCAGCTGGAACGATGAGTAGATCACTACCTAGAGATCTACGCTGATGATGCCCTTACTTTCTTACCTGATCTATCAGTGCTGGAGTCTCTTGATGAAACGCCAACCTTAAATGACCTTAGTAATGCAGTGAACAGCCTCAAAAATGGAAAGGCCCCAGAAAGTGATGGCATTCCTGCAGAAGTAATAAAAGCCAGCAAGTCAATTCTGATCCCAGAACTTCACGAACTTATCTGCCTGTGTTGGGATCAGGCTATGTGCCACAAGATATGCGTGACGCAAGTATCGTTACATTATATAAGAACAAAAGGGACCGCAGCGACTGCAACAATAATTAATTACAGAGGTATCTCCCTCTTGAGCATAGTTGGTAAGATCTTTGCAAGAGTGGCACTATCAAAGCTGCAGGTGCTGGCATCTATCCAGTCTATCCAGAGTCTCAGTGCGGTTTCAGAAACGGCAGATCCACTATAGACATGATCTCATCACTTCGACTGCTACAAGAGAGGTTCCGTAAGATGAATAAGCCGTTATACTTTGCTTTCGTGGATCTAACTAAAGCATTTGATATGGTCAGCAGAAGTGGACTCCTCAAACTCCTGACAAGGATAGGATGCCCTCTTTCATTGCCTGTCTTCATGAGAATACCAGGTGCACAGTGAAGTTTAATGGAGCGCAATCAGAGCCCTTTGAAGTCCGCAGCGGTGTTAAACAAGGCTGCGTACTTGTTTGGAATATTCTTCTTCTTCTACTGCACTATGCTTATGGAGACTAGGGTGTCTACCTTCACACAAGGACATCTGGAAAGCTCTTCGACCTAAACAGGCTCAAAGCCAAAACAAAGCTTAAGAGGGTACTGGTTAGGGAACTTCTCTATGCTGATGATGCAGCTATAGTTGCCGAATCTGCAAACGAGCTCCAGACGCTCATTGATAAACTTGATGACGCATGCCAAAAATTTGGCCTTAACATTAGTCAAAACAAAACCAAGGTACTGGCTCAAAACGCTGCAACTGTGCCATGCATCACTATTGGTGGTCGTCCACTAGAAGTAGTTGACGAGTTCTGCTACCTTGGGGCCAAAATCTCAAGCAATGTGCTCCTAGATGGGAATGTCAATAATCAATAGCAGAATAGCTAAAGCCATGGGCACTATGGCAAAATAAAAAAAAACGAGTCTGGATGAACTCACTGCTCACACGCTCCACTAAGTCACTAGTTTATCGTACATGCGTTCTGAGTACCCTGCTGTATGGCTGTGAAACATAAAGAACATATTCCTGGCAAGAGAAAAAATTGAACACCTTCCACCTCAGGTATCTCAGACGCATTTTAGATATAAGATGGCAGGACAGGGTTTCAAATGCAGCGGTCCTACTAAGAGCAGGGTGTCAAGTCATCCGCATTACTCTCAGTAACAGACGTCTCAGCTGGCTAGGTCATGTTCGCCGAATGCTACAGGGTCGACTTTCACAGGACATCCTTTATGGAACATTAGCTTCGGGACAGAGATTTGCGGATGTCTGCAAAAGAGACATGAAACACCTCCAAATTGACCCAAACAGTTGGGAGATCATGGCACAGGATATGCCCACCTGGAGGGCAGGAATCAAAGAAGGTTCCAGGCTTGCGGGAGAGGAGCATGCCAGGAACAAGAGGGTGGAAAAAATGTAGTCCCCTCCGCTACCTTCATCTGCAGCCAATGTGACCGTGCATGTACGTCCAGGATTGGCCTCTTTAGCCACATGAGGGCCTGCAAGAAAAATGGATCGTCTCACGAGACGTAAAATACCGACGATATAAAGTCTACATGTATCATGGAACATCACGTTTGATTTTGACAGTACTTTTTCTTTAATCCATTGTTGGCTATATATTGTGTAGTTGTCCTGTAATGCCCACCATAACAGGTTCTTGAAAAAATATTCTTTCTCGTTTTCGATGGTACAAATATAAATACGGTAACTGATTGGAAGAAAAACTCGAACAGAATACATATAACTATCCACAGGAGAATTACGGAGATTCCCATATAGATCATAAGCACTTGTTAGACATATTGACAGTTATGGAAAATTCCGACCTTATGAGGAACTGTGGGCTAATGAAACAGAAAGACATGTTTGCTGAAGTTTGTCCGTTTGCTACTACTTCTAGTCTATTGGCTGAAGTTTGTCCGTTTGCTACTACTTCTAGTCTATTGGCTGAAGTTTGTCCGTTTGCTACTACTTCTAGTCTATTGGCTGAAGTTTGTCCGTTTGCTACTACTTCTAGTCTATTGGCTGAAGTTTGTCCGTTTGCTACTACTTCTAGTCTATTGGCTGAAGTTTGTCGGTTTGCTACTACTTCTAGTCTATTGGCTGAAGTTTGTCCATTTGCTACTACTTCTAGTCTATTTGCTGAAGTTTGTCCGTTTGCTACTACTTCTAGTCTATTGGCTGAAGTCTGTCCGTTTGCTACTACTTCTAGTCTATTGGCTGAAGTTTGTCCGTTTGCTACTACTTCTAGTCTATTGGCTGAGGTTTGTCCGTTTGCTACTACTTCTAGTCTATTGGCTGAAGTTTGTCCGTTTGCTACTACTTCTAGTCTATTGGCTGAAGTTTGTCCGTTTGCTACTACTTCTAGTCTATTGGCTGAAGTTTGTCCGTTTGCAACTACTTCTAGTCTATTGGCTGAAGTTTGTCCGTTTGCTACTACTTCTAGTCTATTGGCTGAAGTTTGTCCGTTTGCTACTACTTCTAGTCTATTGGTTGAAGTTTGTCCGTTTGCTACTACTTCTAGTCTATTGGCTGAAGTTTGTCCGTTTGCTACTACTTCTAGTCTATTGGCTGAAGTTTGTCCGTTTGCTACTACTTCTAGTCTATTGGCTGAAGTTTGTCCGTTTGCTACTACTTCTAGTCTATTGGCTGAAGTTTGTCCGTTTGCTACTACTTCTAGTCTATTGGCTGAAGTTTGTCCGTTTGCTACTACTTCTAGTCTATTGGCGCACTGTGGTCGACCGTTTGACTGGCTATCTGAAGGTTACGGGCTCTAATCTTGGTGGAGGCTTGGATTTGTCCCGGGACTAGAGGGTGTCTCTGTGTCTACCCAGCTCTGATGGATACCTGAGCATTGTGCTGGCCACACATCCCCTAGTATGACGTGGCCACAGAAACTGGTGAATGTTGCTTTACCAGCCCTATGAACAGTTTGGTCCGAAGGGTACTTTACCTACTTACTTACTAGTCCATTAACCCTTCCCGTACCCACCTACTTCTATCTATGCTGCCTTCAGTTCCGCTATATACGCGCCCGGGACTGTAAGGGTTAAGAGCACAATAATATAATGTGATTCACATACAATGATTGACTCCCATCCAGAATTGAGAAATAGTTGCAGAGCTTTGATTAAGGACCTAACAATATATTGGTTATCCTTAATCTAACATTTGCTTTATAATTACTTTCTTTGTTTTTTAAAACAGCTGTTTATACATGTGCTGACGATGAGTTTGCCTGTCAAAATATACGTCAATGTATCTCAAAAAATTATACTTGTGACAGAAATCCAAATTGTCTAGATGAATCAGATGAATTGAATTGCTGTAAGTAATGGCGTTATTGAATTAGGCTTTTACATTGGAATTGTATGTTGATTTAAGATTGTATTTCCCTTACAAGCCTTACGTGCACAATGCTAGAAAATAGAATAAATTATAGTATAGTATATCACCTTAACAAGCATAACCTAATACGGCTTTATAAAAAAAAAAAGATCATGTGAAATACAATTAAAAGGTTTAATAGATGATATATATGTTTGTTCGCAATAGGCTCCTAGGCCGTTTGACTGATCGGCACAAAAGTTAAATACATAAATTGGAAACGTCCACGAGAATAATTTTTTGTTTATATAAACAAATATTGCTCTATTCGTTAATTTTTTTTTTTTTTAATGTAGACTTATTACTTATTACCGTATGTTAAGGTTCTATACTGAGTGCCATTTCAGAATGATGTCCCTTTGAAAAGCTTTTTTTTTTAAAAGGCCGAGTGTTGTTTTGCAAGCTATAAATTCAAATTAAAATTGAACTTGAAAAAAAAATCAATATATATAATTACCGTGAGTTTGTTTATATGCTTATATATTTGTCCCCAATAGACACCTGGGCCTTTTGGCCGATGAGCACAAAAGTTAAATGTATAAATTTGTAAACGTCATACAAAAGAAATTTTTATTATATATAATATTGCCTTCACTCATAAATGTTTTTTTTAAATAAACGTAGGCCTATTACTAATCACCGTATGTTAGGGTTCTAAATTGAATAAATAATGAATAATGTCCCTTTCAAATGCTTTCACACCCGTTCATTTACTTACTATGATCTTATTGGGTTTTTCCAATTCAAGCCTGCTTTTTTTTTAAGTTACTCACTCTCTTTTAACAAAACACATTGTATGCATTCGTTACTCCGTTGTTTTGACGAGCACAGAAAACGTCATCCAAAAGAAATTTATATTTTATCAATATTGCTTAATTCGTTAATTATATTGTTTTTTTAAATAATGTTTTACTAATCAGTTAAAGTTAAACTGGAGCGTCATTAAATAAATATAGAGTGATGTCCCTTTTGAGTGCGTTGTTTGGTCCTTCCGGTGTTTTCCGTATTGTAATATTGTTATTTTTTTTTCTTTCTCTCCTAACAAAAAACATTATAGTCATTTGTTTCTCCGTCATTTTGACGGGCATAACCACTAGTCATTATATAATTGTCAAAGAACATGTTTCCTGAAAAAAACGGAAATTCCTTTCTCGGTCAATTATGATGATATATTTGAGCCCCTAGGTAGAATAAAAATTGTTGCAGACATATGTTGTCCTAATCCTTTTTTTTTTTCCAGTATAATAATTTATTTGCTCTATATATCAAAATGTGGAGGGAGGTCCCAGGTCACCCGTATGGCAGTTCGGGACGCTAACCACTAGGCTAGCGAGGACACATTGAGAAATCAAGATTGCAAAAGTAAAATTAGATGAAGCAGTAAGGTGACTTCCAATTAGCGGATGGGAAACAAAATCCACACACATTCTACTTTATATATACATATATATATATATATATATATATATATACATATACTGGTATGACCACGTGCCTGTAGCCTTCAGATCATACACAAGATGCACTCGTAGAAGTGTAGGGTTGTCTGATTGTAGATCAATTCATCCGTGCCTCGCCCCTACTGTTGGTTCTGGAGTTTTAACCTTTTCTGTTTCCAATAATTCTTCCTTGAAATGATATGATTTATTCCTCTGGCTGGTATTAGATTTTAATAATAAGAGCTTAGATGTAAAGAACACAACAGTTGGTACTCTAAACAATGAAACAAGTCTATAGTGTAGATATATACATAAATGAATCATTTATTCGGTATAAGATAAGGCGATGAATAATAATTACAAATATTTACACTGAAGAAGACAAAGCTGTAGCGAAGTAGTACAAACTTAACAAATAGAAGTTCTAACACCCCAACACTCACTTTTATACTGACGATAGACATGGGGTTTGAGAAAGATTGTTTCCATTAGGGCGATAAGGGCAGAAGGAGTTGTGACAGTGGCTTTCTCTCTCTAAACTCTCTTTTATGAACTAAGTTTACCTAGCTTATACCCCCCTTCACCAATGAGACAAACTGATTCTAAGAATTGTAGTCAAATTCCAAGAATACGATCAAAAAATCATATCCATATAAGGAGTCATCGAACTAGTCTTGGCCTAAACAAGCGATTGAATTTCTCGTACAGAGGGAAGATGAAAACTTCGTCACGGTTTGCAGCGACTGCCAACATAACACAAGTGCGAGGAATCTATGCCCAGATTTCAAGCGATTGAATTCCAATACCTAATAAGGAGTGCCCTCCACTGATACAGCGAGTTAGCGAGACACACACAAGTGGGCTATTATTTTAGACTTAATACGTCACAATACACACACACACACACACATATATATATAGCGAGAGAGATTGCAATACGTGTATCAATGATGGGGTTTGGCCTTGAATGTACAACAGTACAATTATTAACCCTTCCCGTACCGACCTACTTCTATCTATGCTGCCTTCAGTTCCGCTATATACGCGCCCGGGACTGTAAGGGTTAAGAACAATTTTGGGTTAAACATAATAAGAATAGATTAAAGAAAAAAAATGGAGATATAATGCACAAAGCATACAGTGAGACGTGCGGAATGAATGTAATGAAAATTAAATACAGTACTTACAAAATGTACAAACATTCCTTAAATACATTGTTGTTTAACTAATTTTTTCTTAACATTTAAAGTTGAGAACTGTGACGTCCCAGGGTTTCAATGTCAAAATGGCAGACGATGTATCTCAAATGATTTATTTTGCGATGGTTTTCCAAATTGTGAAGACAGTTCAGATGAAGCTAATTGCTGTAAGTATTAACGTCATTGAATTATGGATTCATATGTTCATATTAACATTACGTGTCTGATTCCTGTCACCCTTAGCTGGAATTTTGTAAAAATATTATCTTTCAACAGTTGTTTTTTTTAATATGTTCTCAATTCGATAAACATGTGATAAATGTTTGTCACGCGAAAGTTCAATCCCCTGAAAAAAAGTGTCTTGCTTCGCCCTTGTATATATATTATTATATATACATGATATATAGGGTCGTTAGTGTTACTTTGTGGATATTGTTAATATTGTGTATTAATTCATTGTTGTTTAGCCAAGCGAGCTTTTAAAATTGAATATTCAACGTAAAAAAAAAAAAATTTATTATATTATAATTGTCAAATAAAATGATTGATGAAGTTAAGGGACTTAAAGGATTAAAAACATCATCTTCTTTTTTCGTTCCCTGTCAATAGTCATGGTAGATTTGAGACGCTAACGCAGAATTAAAATTGTTGCATGGTTATGATTAGTCCTCAACATTCCTTTATCTTCGGTAAAATAATTTCTTTGCTTTACATTAAAATATTGAGAGGATAAATGTACTTGAATATCAGAGACCTTGCTGTTCGTATTCAACTGCCGCCCGAGGAGTTTATATAGACATATCACTTCTTATTTAGAATAAAGGGAACGCAAGAGATATAGTTGTGAGATGGGAAGGTCAGGAAGGTCAGATTGCCGAATACGCAAGTTAACACAATTGCTTAATATACACATGGACAGTAAGTGTATGAATGATGGGGTTTGGCCTTGAATATCCAACAAGAAGAATGAAAATTATTTAGAACAATCATGGATTAAACATAATAAGAATAGATGAAACCACGATAATAAATGGAGATATAATGTACATTAGAGACCGACCGAAACCTATTTTTTTGTTTCGGCCGAAAACGAAACCATACCGAATATTATACATTGACTTTCGGCCGAAACCGAAGCCGAAACCAAAAGTTTAACTACAACTTCTGCCGAAACCGAAAAATAAACCGAAAATGCGAAACAAATGATTTCAAAAGACTGCACATTTATGTGTAATATTAACTAGTTTATGGGCACTCTATTTAATTAAACCATTCTTTGGAGTGATTAAATAATCAGTTATTATTATCTTCAGTCTTCTACTTCACATTAGGGATGTTAATATCCTTTTTTTTTTCAAAACCTTTTTTCGGTTCTAAATATCATATTTTTTTACCCATGTTCGGTTCCCCCTCTCCTCTCCGGGCAAAGTAAGTTATAATTTGGAAAAGACAAATTTGCATTGATAATACTAAAAAAAAAATACGAAGTACCATTGATCCTTAGCACGTAGTAAAAATCTTTTAAAAAAAAAGTTGATTTTGGATTAGCAGAAGTCAAAAGCTGTAGTGTCTTGAATTTAGACCTTTATAATTATAATATAAATCAGTGGATGTTAGATCTATATGTTACACACATTAAAAGAATATTTGTAGAATATGAATAAAATCACCGACACATCTATTTATGGTTGACAGACGTCCGGCAAGAAAATAACCGTTTTTGAAAAGAACCTTACATGCGCTGCAAATTTGTTTTTTTAATTGCCCAAGTTGCTTTTCAGTCTACATTAAATAAAATGTTGGGTCAATTTTACTAATATACAATTATTGGCAGCTAATGTAATGAAACTAAACTGATTGTGGATTGTAAAACACTAAATATGTCATTCTTTTTGTCTCTCTATGTCCTCCTTTTGAAGTCCAAGTAACTCGCAACCTTACGTCTATAGGTCGGTTTGTCTGTTAAAAAAGCGTTCAGCATCAGTGGGGAAATTCCAATTTTTTCTTTTCGAATACGTAGATCAAATGGCTATGCCGACAATTAGCGTTAACATCTGCATTTGCTGTTGTATGAGCTTGTATCGCAAATTCACCATCAATATTCGGAATTTTTAAAAACAAAAAACAACTATAATTCGCCTCTGACAAGGAATTTAATGTTAAGGAATTGTTTTGTACTATTCAAACAGGGTTTACAAATATTTCTTCAGATAAAAAGATAAATAAATTGTAAGACACAGTTATGAATGATTTCCTCCCGAAGTCCGGTTTTCGTTTAACATCCCTACTTCACACAGATTAATTCACAACAGTATAACTAAAAGAAAGTATCAATAAGCAGAGTAATAGATGCAGCTATAGCGTAGCATTATGCATTTTGAAAGTTAAAATAGATATTCAGCTGATGACCGAAAGTCAATATCAGTTTTGTTGAAACCGTAAACAAACCAAAAACTAACCTTTTGGCTTCGGCCGAAACCGAAAACACTCCGAAAAAGTTATTTTGGCTATTTTCGGCGCCGAAAACGAAGCCGAAACCGAATTTCGGTTGGTCTCTAATGTACATAGCATACATTGAGACGTGCTTAATGAATGAAATGAAAATTAAGTAAAGTATTCACAAAATTTACAAACATTAGTTAAATACATTGTTGTTTAACTAATTAATTTTTTTTTAAACATTCAAAGTTGAGAACTGTGAGGCCCCAGGATTTCAATGTTTCAATCGCAGACGATGTATCCCCGATGATTTACATTGCGATCGTGTTTCAGATTGTGAAGACAGATCAGATGAATTTAATTGCAGTAAGTATTGACGTCATTGAATTATGGGTTCATATTAGCATTACGTGTCTGATTCCTGTCACCCTTAGCTGGAATTTTGTAAAAATATTATCTTTCAACAGTTTTTTTTAAATATGTTCTAAATTCGATAAACATGTGATAAATGTTTGTCACGCGAAAGTTCAACCCCTGAAAAAAAGTGTCTTGCTTCGCCCCTGTATATATATACATGATATATAGAGTCGTTAGTGTCACTTTGTTGATATTGTTAATATTGTGTATTAATTCATTGTTGTTTGGCCAACCTAGCTTTCAAAATTGAATATTCAACGTGAAAAAACAAATTTATTATATTATAATTGTCAAATAACATGATTGATGAAGTAATGGGACTTCAAGGAATAAAAACATCATCTTCTTTTCTCTTTCCCTATCAATAGTCATGGTAGATTTGAGACGCTAACGCAGAATTAAAATTGGTGCATGGTTATGATTAATCCAAAAAATTCCTTTATCTTCGTAAAATAATTTCTTTGCTTTACATTAAAATATTGAGAGGATAAATTTTAATGTACTTGAAAATCAGAGACCTTGCTGTTCGTATTCAACTGCCGCCCGAGGAGTTTATATAGACATATCACTTCTTATTTAGAATAAAGGGAACGCGAGAGATATAGTTGTGAGATGGGAAGGTCAGGAAGGTCAGATTGCTGAATACGCAAGTATACACATGGACAGTAAGTGTATGAATGATTGGGTTTGGCCTTGAATATCCAACAAGAAGAATGAAAATTATTCAAAACAATCATGGATTAAACATAATAAGAATAGATGAAACCAAGATAATAAATGGAGATATAATGTACATAGCATACATTGAGTTGTGCGGAATGAATGTAATGAAAATTAAATAAACTACTTACAAAAACAACAATGAAATACAGTCCCACATTGTTTTTTTTTCATATAATTATTATTTTTTTAAACGTTTAAAGTTGTGAACTGTAATGCTGGAGGGTTACAATGTTCAAATCGTAGACGTAGTATCCAAGAAAATTTAACGTGCAATTCTATTCGAAATTGTGAAGACGGATCAGATGAATTTAAGTATTGAAGTCTTTAAATTGTGGGTTCATATCAGCATTACATGTCAATTCCTGTCATTATTACAAGCATAACATGCAAAATACTAGAACAGATATATAATTAATTAAAGCTCAAAGAAAAGAAAGAGTATAGACTGATGACGTAATATCAAAGAATATAATAAGACTAGAAATAGCCCTAGGGAAACCACAGGGGTAAAGAATTGTTTTTTAGGTGTTTTTATTACATATTACCCTAATATTTTACCCCAAATGAACTTAATCTTCCACGGAGACATCCTCGTTTCAAGCCATGAACTTCGTTTAGTAGAAAAGAGTGTAATCATATCACCAGTTTCAATAAAAACAGTAGATATTATAAGTTTGCCCAATTTACCGTTGCCATTTTTACCGTTGCCAATTTTACCGCTTTGCAAGTTTTGCAGAAATTACCTTTGCGTCATAGCTGACAAGGCATGCAATAGAATAGCGAAAGAGGCATCACCTTTGGCCTTCTTCGGGAAAACGTTTTGAGCATTAAAGAAGTCCGTACAGACACCAAACTGAAAGTTTACATTGCTACGATACTGCCAACGTTGCTGCTCGCGAGTGATACATGAGCAGTATATAGTAGACAAGCCGCAAAACAACGTAATTTATTGCATGTCAGCTGCCTCGGACAATAACTACCAATCGAGGCTAAATAAGTTCCCATACAAAGAAGTACTACTCAGGGCGGTTAGTGTAGCATTCACACTCAGCTTTCAGGCGCGATGGGATGGTTACCAATTTAGAATGCCAAAACATGGAGAAAATGTATGTTGGGCAAGCTGGCACGTAGTAAAATGAGAACTGGTTGTCAAAATAAGACGGCCTGAAATCTACCCTGAAAATATAAGATGTAGACCCCGATAAATGGGGAACCACTAGTAGCCAACCAAAAAAAAAAGTCGAAATTCTATCATGTCGGCCTACTACTGGCAGAAATTTAAAATATTCCCGTTGCTGAACAAAAATTATCAAATAGAAAACAGAACTTGCATAGCGCAGCCAAATCCCAAAGCCACATCAGTTGAGTGCGATACTTGCAAAAAGACATTTTAAGACCCATATAGGACTCATAGGCAAACTTAGAAGCCTCAATGCTATAGGGAGACGTGATTATCCTCGGAAAAATAGGACAAAACATATCTAACATTGATATCTCTTGATCAATATAAAGTATAGTAAAAAATCCGCTATTTTCACCCATGATTATTTTAATAAAAATATCTAGTCTAATCGCACTGGAGATGTCCCTTATACATATGTTTTGTTTCGAGACATTATTAAAATAATTTACTTAGAAAATAAACACACATTATGTAAAATGCAAGTCTATTTTGCTTTATAATTACTTTCTTTGTTGTTGTTTTTTAACATCTCAAGATGTGACTTGTACTGCCGATCAGTTTCCATGTCGTGATGGACTTCAATGTGTCTCAGATGATAATATGTGCAACTCACAAAGAGACTGTGTAGATGGATCAGATGAACTTAATTGCTGTAAGTAATGACTTCATTGAATTATGCTGATTAAACATTACATGTCAATTAAAGACCTGTTTCCCTTACAAGTAATACAAGCATAACATGCAAATTCTAGAACGTATAATATAAAGTAGTATAGTAAATTTGCCAAGAGATATTGATATAAAAAATGGTCCAAGGAATGGACGCAGTCACTCATAATACCATTGCCCAAGAAAGGCAATATATAACAATGCCAGAACTACAGGACAATCAGTCTCATCAGCCACCCAAGTAAGGTAATGCAAAAGTTATTCTCAACAGACTTAAATCTGTGGCTAAAGAATTACTGGCAGAAGAACAGGCAGGTTTCAGACCAGACAGAAGCACAATTAGAGCAGATTTTTAACTGTCTCTTGCTCATAGAAAATCACATACAAAACCAACGCGAACTTCATCATAACTTCATCGATTTCAAGAAAGGATTTGATCGTGTATGGCACGACGGACTACGGCAGCTGATGAGAAGCTAAAATATTGAAGAAAGAATTTTACAGATTTCAATAGAAGCACTCTACAATCAAGAAAGCAGTGCAGTTCAACTAAATGGTTGTACAAGGGACTTCTTCAAGATGTCCATTGGAGTCCGACAAGGCTGCATCCTAACGCCAGTTCTATTTAATATCTTCGTAGAAAAAATCATGCAAGAAACACTCAATGATTACCATCCAACCATCGTGTGTGTCATATCCGATCCCCATTGGCTAATTTAAAGACACGCGTGACCTTATTGTCTCATTTCTTACTTTTGCGATCTCGCGTAAGTCAAGGCAAGATTCTGTGACAGCTCTCCTGCGTCGTCTCTATTGGCTCCCTATGAAAGCCAGAATTGAATATAAATTGGAGCTACTTTGCCATCAGTGCCTTTATAACAATGAGATGCAGTCCTATCTCAAGGAACTAATGAAACCATATTTTCCACAAAGAACACTTCGTTCTTCTGACTCATTGCTTCTGGAAGTGCCCCGTTTCTGTTATAAGACCGTTAGCCTTAGAGCCTTCTTAGTATCCGGTCCGAAGGTGTGGAATCTACTTCCCATTCAACTCAGGCGAACAAGCTCCATTGATACCTCTTCAAAAAGAACTTAAAAACTCATTATTTCAATATTTATCTTAGTTAACATGCTTTAGAACCCTACTGTCTTACCTATATATTCATTTGCTCCATAGTCTCGAAAGACGATTAGATTTGCGCTCCTGTGATTTGGCCAGCCCTGCAAAATTGACTGTGTCTGTGGAGACCTATCCTTGAGAGACAGGCTCTGTCGCATCTCTGGCACTTGAAAGATGCACCGTTGGAGATTGTTAGGGGCAACCTACTTTTCTTCGCTGCTAGTTTAGCCTCCGCCATAAGGCGAGGTTTGCCCTCTGCCGGTGTGTAAAGTGCCTCTCCAACTATTTCTGTGCTGAGCAAGGTTCTCCCAGTTTCCGACCTCTTACATCTATAGCCTTTAAGTCACATTTGCAGACGTCCTTGAACCTGAGTTGGGGGTGGCCAATAGCTCTCTTGCCTTCAGCGAGCTGAGCATATAGCAGGTCTTTTGGGATTCGCCCATCCTCCATCCTGGAAACATGACCAAGCCACCGAAGACGTCGTTGGCGAAGGAGAGTGACCATGCTAGGCATGTTAGCCCGTTGCAAGACCTCGTTGTTTGTTATGCTGTCCTTCCAAGATATCCCAAGTATGCGTCTGAGGCAGCGCATGTGGAAAGAAGAGAGTATCTTTTCTTGCGATGCGTACAGGGTCCAAGTTTTGCTGGCGTAGAGGAGAGTGCTGATCACACATGCACGATAGACAGCTATTTTTGTATTAGTATAAACCTATATATTAGGTTGGTTATTTTGTTTTAGTTGTTTGATTTGTTCTATGTTTGTAAAGTTTTGAATCATCATTTAGTTTTGTATCTCATGGCCTTTAGATTGTATCCGTGTTCTTAGTTGTATGTTAAATTTGCTCTGAGCTTGCATTATGTTTGTTGGCAGAGCTATACAAATGTCATTATTATTATATGACATGTGTCTTCCCTAGCGTAGTGGTTAGCGACTTCGACTGACAAACGGTCGACCTGGGTTCGACTCCCTATGGATACCTTTCTTTTTCTTTTCAACTTTTATTTCACATTAATATTACGTTTAAAATGCTTTCAGTAAGAAAATTATAATAATTATATTTTAGACGAACGCGGAAGATGGATGTTTGAGTCTCATACACATGGATATAGCCCTGCCACGGGCAACGCCGGGCAATTTAGCTTTTTGTTAAATAAAAAAGACATGCCTATTTTTAACCTGTTTACACAATTTATTTTAAATTACTTTCGTAATTGATTTCAGTAAATAATAATTATATTTTAAAAATTATTAGATTTATAGATTTATGTTTATTGTAGTTTATGAAATGTTTATTTGTATCTTATAAAGACCTATTTAATTTTTCCCCGGTGACGCAGGGGGGGATTTAGCTTGTTTAGAATAAAGGGAACGCGAAAGAGAGAGAGAGAGAGAGAGTTGTGAGGTGGGATGGTCATGACGGTCAGATTGCTGAATCTGCAAGTTAACATATACACATGGACTCTGCGTGTTTCAATGATGGGGCTTGGGTTAGGAGAAAAAAAAGAAGTTAAAAAATGTGGGATTGTATTTAACGAATGTTTGTTTATTTTGTAAGTACTTTATTTAATTTTCATTCTCACTGTATGCTATGTACATTATATCTCTACTTATTGTTTTGGTTTCATTTCTTCTTATGATGTTTAAGGGAACCAACCAGTTGAAGATGACCAGTGGCCCGCTTTCCTGCGTAAATGAGTTTAAATATCTCGATGAAAGATGATGTGTCCCATATAATCATACTTGCGATTCTAATGAAGATTGTGAAGATGCATCAGATGAATTGCTGATACATTGCTTTCATTATACAATATAAATGTGTGTTCCTCTCTATTAAATATCTGTTTAACATCCTGGAGTTTTTGTTCTAATTTTTAGTCTAAAAAAATAGGTTTGAAAGTGGCCTAGAAATGATGCAGTTCGCCCCAAGGTGCACGCTATAAAAAGCGGTATTTTAAGATACGTACAAGAAGACGAAAAAAAAAAAGAAAAAAAGAAACGATAAAACCGATAAAAAATGTATACCAAATTAATTTTTCTAAGAATGTAGGCTAATATAAAACGGCTACAAATGTAGCACCAGGAACATATTGAACTCGTTAAAATGTTACAATTATTAAAAAAATATGACTAATAATACACAAGTAGACCTACAGATATATTATTTTTTTAAAGTAATAAACAGACATACACACACAGTAACATTATATAATTTCAAAGGATTATACGTCATTTGGTTTTATTTCTGACAGACGCGCAATTAGATTAAATACTTCGAACTGATAGTGGGAATAATGGATTTCCCAAATCTATCTGTTCTAGCTGTTGTGATCTATTTTATATAATAGATGAATTGTTCCCTTATGTATTATTTTATTTTTAGATTATTTAGTATTTTATTGATAATAATCTCTAAACTCTAAGCAATATGTCCCGAGGTATGACGTGTTGTCAGTTAAGAAAGTGACGTCACAGTCTTATTGTGGTGTCGGTAGAATGAATGGCCGATTGTAGACCTTTTTTAAATTGTAAAGATATTGCTTTCATTGTTGTTCAATATTAAAACAAAATTAAAGTTTCAAGTATTTTCTGTTGCATTGAATGGTAGAAGAATTTGACTCCAATACTAACCCTGATTAAGAGTTGATTAAGAGTTGATGTCTGAATTAGTGCTGATGACATTCAATAACACTTAGTGATAAATACTACTAATAATAATTATTTTTGTATAGCGCTGCCAACAAACATAGTGTAAGCGCAGAGCTCATTGAGCAACAAACAAATTTGTATATAATCTCTAGGCTAAAAAAAATATAAAGCCAATGAATAACTTAAAAAGTTACAAACATTGGACAAAGCAAATAAAAAGGAAGCATTATCGAAATAATATAAAAATAAAACACTGAGCGTCTAGTACCGTCTAACGAAGTTAAATATCAAAATAATGTGTGTCCAAGTTCTTTTTAAAAGTGACGATCGAACTTGTTTGCCTGAGGATGATGAGCAGTACCGTAGATGCCATAGTTTCTGGATTTTAAACAGTTCTACGACATGTCGGCCATGTCCTGTTGTTGAATCTACAGAGGCTAGGGGCATCCTTTAACACAGTGGTTCCCAAACTTTTTTAGGCCGCGACCCCTTTATACAGTTTCTCATGCTTTTGTGACCCCTCCCCCAAAAAAAACAACAAAAAACAACAACAAAAAACAACAACAAAAAAAAAACAAAAAAAAAAAAATTAATAATAATAAATAATTTCGTCCCTACTTTGTTACTGCATTTTGCGGTTGTTATGAACTGTAACGTAAGTATATAATGTGCAGGATGTATTTTTATTGTCACAAAATGAACCTAATTAAAGCATAATGATTAATCATTAAAAAAAAAGAAAACATAAAAACACATGTAATTAAATATTGCAGGATACCGGTATAGGCTTAGGCCTATATATCTAAGTATAACACGAACGTCAGCTATTGTGATGGTTGACATTGCGTATTTCTTATCGGTTCAGACATTCTCAGGACAGTCTTTGCAAGAAGAGCATCTCCAACAACAAGTCTACTGTGTTTAGACTTTATAACCAACAAGGTGGATAGCATGTTTACTAAGAGATTTTGTTGCAAATGGAAGAAAATGGCGTAACACAATCTCAGCCAAAATAGTTTATGACTGCAAACATTTTATCCAGAATTTTGTACCTGGCATTATAGAGAAATCAGTTCTCTCTGCATCGTTGCTAACACAGAAACATCTTTGAATGCCAATGGGCTTTTGGCAAGTACATAGATATGTGGTGTCAGGTAGATTTGGAAAGTACAATGAAATTTAGGCTGATAGCATGTGAAAGTGTTATTTCACAGAATTTATCATCGTAATCATTTTGTCTGCTTAAATATCATGTTTTTCAAAGAACATAGATAAAGTAGACCAGGAGCCGTATGAGAAAAAAAAGTGCGGATTCGATCCTTCTTTCCAACACTAGTCATATTTAGATGATTATTTGCATTACATACGTTTATAGAATTCAGGAATCTTTTAATAGGTATGTGGACCGTTTTATCACATTGTCATAAGATTTACCATTAGAATGTAATCATATCATTCACAGCCTTACAGGCCTATTCACAAACTTTAATCAAGTACAGTTTTTAATATAAATTAATGTAACTTTTCCTAACTTCAGCATTGATCTTACAAATAATATTACAAAGATAAACTCTTATGGGCCCCGGCACAGCGCAATAACTGCACACACACACACACACACACTCACTATGTGGGGCCTGAAGTAAACAGCAAATACATTTCATTTGCTTCCAATTTATGATCATCATCATGATGATGGCTTTGTGAAGCCGGCTGGCCTAGCGGTTAGTTCACCGGACTGTCAACCAAAAACCATCTGACACGTCGCGGGTTCTGGCCCGGCCACCGACGGATCCCTGTCGCCCTGCAGAAGTTTTGGGCCTGTAAACATATTTGCGCCAGCAGGCAGCAGTGTGTTTACAGAGCGCACTGAGCATGCTAAAATAGCATGGATAGAAGCGCTATATAAGTAACCAATTTAATTTAATTTTTTAATTTTTTTATGCAAAGGCTAAAGATTAATTTGGAATGATCCGATCTTTGTAGATAAATTAAGGCATGTTACATTTTCCTCCTTGCAGTGGTAAATTTAGGCCTTACTCATTTCAGACGACAATGACGTCAACCAAGTAAGTTTTTGTCTGCAGTTCACTTTAATCGCCGAAAAGTGCTTCAAAGAGCAGTCTTGCTTTCTGATATAAAATATATTAAAAAACCAGTTCACCATGATGCCAAAAAACAAGTCTTAATTTCTCTCGACAATCATCTCACAAGTGTGAAAGAGCAAGCATTGTTCGGAGCATCATGGGCTTACTCGTTGCACAATTGCGAAAACAGTCGACTGTTTAAAGAGCTTGTCTTTACAATAGGGCACAACTTATGACGCTTTTTATTACTTCTTTGAATTGTTGTTGCAATGACTTCGTTGCTAATATTTGCCAATATATCATACAGTGAACTCTGCTTACTTTTGGTCACTAATTCTGTTGAAATCCAGACCGAACAGAATCTCAACTAAGATCCGAAATATTCATGAAGTGTCGGGCGTTTATCGCAAATACTACTGCTTTTAACACAATGACTGCTTTTAACAGAGAAGAGGGATCTTAACACAACTCTCTACACACAGGTTACGGGTCCGTATACGTGCATTATGGTGACGACCTTGTCACATACACCTGTATTGATGTCATTACACCAAGTAGTCTACACGTTGTATGCGGATGTATCTGCATGTCGGTGGAATCGGTTGGAGAAGGAAAGATAAGCTATATTTCGGCTCCTAAAACCATCGAAAACATACGTTTTCCGAAGGTCTTTGGCGACCCCCGTAAAATGCTCATTCGACCCCCAAGGGGGTCGCGCCCTTCAGTTTGGGAACCGCTGCTCTAACATGTATAAGTGAATCAGTGGTTTTCTAATTGAGCGCACGGTGGCAACGCGTTTTGAGAAAGCGATATCCCACAAACGCACGTTGGAGCAAGGACTGCCCAATTTAAGTTTAAAATTTAATAGAAAAAAAACGCTAGAGGAAATCTACTGACGACGAGGATGCGCTGTTGATATTTTTTGTTTAAATCTTATACAATAAAAAAAAAGAACTTATAAAAATGATTAAAGAACGTGTATAAAAACTAAAGCACTAGAATAAACACGCTATTACGATACCACATAGCTCCACACATTAAGTTCATCAGCATGCATCTAACAATATTTGTGATTGCAATTGCGACTTTGGTCACACAGAACCCAAACCGATTCAAGAAAGGCTTACAAGAGATTTGGGGGACATAAAGACTAGAGATAAGTAAAACAATTTTTAAAAATAATTTCTATAGCTTTTCTTTTGTTTCTAACTGACCGTTTTTTGTTTGTTTTATTGTATCTTTGGTGTTGCATGTAGAGATAAAATTAATTGAAAATCTTCATGTACAAACAATTTTAAACAGTGGTAAATATAAAAACCAAATTTTTCTTTCTAGATCTAGTCCTTTTAAAAATCCAGTAGTTTTCAACGTGTCTGAATAATTGTTTGCCAAGAGAAGTGCTGCATGACATTATTTGAAGACACTTTAAAGGGACTGATGATTATGCTTGCAAATGAAACCTATTAAATGCCGTGACCTGGGAGTTTGTGTACGCTGCAATATTTACCTTATTAGGGACCAACATGGTACGAAGGAATATTTTACTAAATTATTTTATTCGTAAGTGAACTTAAGGACATTTAGCACTGTTCAATAAACTTTGTGATACATTGATCGAGAGGAGGTGCTATTTGTTATATGTCTTTATCTTTTTTTTTCTAATGGTTTATCTAACCGTTCGTCCGGAACTAGATTTAATTTTCTGGCGAGTGACCCTGTACTAGGGGATAGATTAGGCGATTAAAGAAAATGCGGGCAATGATTTTACCAATTTATAATTGCCTTAAATACAAACGGACGAGTTTTCAGAAGATGTAGCTTGACTTTACTTTTGCAATTATGAGGCGGTGGTCTGTCCAGTATTCTGCTTCAGACATTGCTTTTGTCACCCTGACATCCTGTGCATATTTATTTCTGATGATGCTATAGTCTATCAGGTGCCATTGGCAAGAGCGGGGATGCATCCACGACGTTTTTTTTAATAGGGAGGCGACATAGTGTGTTTGTATTTACGAGTTCATGTGTTGAGCGCAATTTTAGGAAGAGAAGACCATTGCTATTACTGTTGCCTGTACCATGTCTTTCAATAGTTCCCTCTCTTCTCTGATTCTAATGCCCTGACCCAAATTTCTAATTAAAGTCTCTTAGTATGTTGCGTTTGTCATCTGCTTTTAGAACTGCTGTTGTTAGAGCATCCAGTTGCTCATAGAATGCAACTTTTACTGCGTCTGTCTTGGTCATAGTCGGGGCATAGACACTGATGAGTGTTGTTGTTGTTGTTGTTTCATAATGGGAGACTTAGTGTTATCAAGCGATCGTTTATTTCTTCGTGATGTTTCTGTGCAATATTGCATTTAATTGCAAAGCCGACACCAGCTTGTCTGCGTTTATTATAGTCTCTACCACTCCAGTAGAATGATCTATCACCACCATGTTCTGTTAGTTGGCTCTTGTCTGGTTGGCGTACTTGGCGTACTTTGCTCAGGGCTACCATGTTCAGGTACATCTTGCTAGTTCTCTGGTGACCAACGCTGATCTTCGTTCAGGTCTTTCTGTCTTCGGGTTGTCTTTTAAAGGGTGCAAAAATTCCACTTACCAAGTATTAAGGCCCTAGTCTTACTATTTATTTTCTAGCGTTTACCGCTTGAATAGGATCCTTACCACCTGCGGTAGGCTGAGAAATGAAGCAGACTATTTTGAGGCAGAGAGGTGAGCAGGGTGATCAGGTAGGGCGACATGATATTAGCTGCTCGTCAGATAAAAAAATGTTAAGATAAAATTCAGTAGCATCTACATAACTCTTGTCGACTTGAATAAATCGTTCGACATTCATAATGAGAATGCTCATTTAGTAGTCTTAGTAGATTATGTGGAAATTGGCTATATACAGTCATAAGTTGTGGTCCCTCAGGAAAATTAAAGAAGTGCAGGGCTGAATTCTACAGCTCAATGCATATCTTTATTCTCACTGTCTTCCAGTAATAAATCTGTAGTAAATATGTCTTCCACTTACAGAGTAAACTCGCGAATTTATTTTTAAAGATCGGCACCATCATTAGAATTGAAATTGTATTTGTATAGAGCAGCCAGTTCCACCAGTCCTGATTGATTAAGCTTGTAAGATTTAGAATTACATCCTGAATCAAGGTTTTAAATCTTGCTTAGAAAATCGCAGGAATCATGTGAAAAGCGATAGGCTAAACACTTCCTTCAGCAACAATTAATGCAATCACTGTGTTGAATAAATTCATATGAAAGTTCTTATTAACAGTGTTACGACCACAATCTCCTTGTGGTCAGAGCCGTGTAAATGTTGTTGATAATTCTCGTTCGTCCTAGGGTAGACTTTGGTTATTATTATTTATAATTTCAGTCTTACACAAACTCTCCTGGGCTCAGGATTTGCGTTCTAACAGTTCCTTTCATTGACGTTGCAGTTGTAAATAAATATATATATTATAATATTATGAACAATACAGTAAAATAGTATTTTATATATTATTATCATTGAATTATGCTTTTACATTGGAATTGAATGTTGATTTTAAGACCTGTTTTCCTGGCAAGCCTAACATGCAAAATACTAGAACATATAATATATTGTAGTATAGTATATCACTATAAAAACAAACATAACCCAATATGGGTTCATTAAAAACAGATCTTTTGAAATACAATTAATAGGTTTAATAGATGACATGTATAAAATATTAGATACTAATAAATACAATTAATGCTTTATTACTATATTATTGTAAAACAGTGGAAAAATTCATCATACTTAAAAGAAGTTAACTTTTTGTTTAAATCTCTTGTCCCTAACATCAGTGGATTCAAGACTTTCTGATAGGTAGAAAAAAACCAGTTATAATTAATGAATTTAAACCAGTTATAATTAATGGATTTAAAGCATCACCAATATCTGACATACATAATTCCATCATCACAGTAACAAAAGTAAGTGTTTTTTGCAGATGACTATAGCCTATAATTTATATAACAAATTATAAATTTGCCAAAGTATAAAGCTAAAAGCTTTAAACCCTGTCTATTAATTCGAATATATTTATCTACAGTAATGCCACGGATTTTTACTACCAATCTTATGTGTAAAATTAGCATTATCAGCCCGGTTTTTTCGAATGGGCTAGCAATCATTTTTGAAGTAATATTTTAACAAATCGAATATAACTATTCTTAGCAAGATTAGATACTTTCTAGGCAATATATATAATTACTCAGTCGTAAGTGTTATTTTGTTGATGTTCTTCTTATTATTTAATTTTTTATATTTTTTTTTTGCAAGCTTTGAATTAAAATTAAAATTCAACATTTAAAAAAAAACAATAAGAAACATCACATATAATAATAACGTGAGTTTGTTTATAGGGCGTTTGCAATCCCGTGACAAAAAGCACGTGATTTGTGTTTACTTTGAGTAATGGTGTACAATTAAATATGGCCGCTGTATTAATAAAGTTTCATATAGGCTCGAGCTTTTTTTAAATGATGTGTTGTGTTTTAAGTCTTATTAAGATTTAAGCTGTATTATGTATGTTAAATAAAATAGGCTATTTTATTATTATCATAGACATAGATCATAGACGATGTGAGCCTAATAGTGACTTGACTAGATAGCCTATTCACCAACAATATCACTTGACATCGTAGCCTAACCTACGAAACATTAAAAGTGTAGGCCTATAAAGTGAAATTAAAAGTGTAAATAGGTCTAGCCGGCCCTAGCCTAATCACATTAATCAATTAATCTACAGTACTACTATTTACCTCCTTATTTTTGAGTAGGATAGCCAATATTCAGATGTGAATTTTGCATGATAAAGAAGTACTTTACTTTCACCACGTTACGTTTGTACCTCAAGTGGGTTCTATATTTACACAAATACGTCACTAAATTTACACAAAAAAACTTAAGCTCCGCCTACTGAGAAAGCTCTATTGAGATGTTAGTTTGTTCGCTATAGGCTCCTAAGCCGTTTGACCAATCGGGTCAAAAGTTAAATGTATAAATTGGAAACGTCCTCCAAAGATAATTTTATTTTATCAACAATATTGCTTAATTTAAATCGTTAATTTATTTTTTTAAATAAACTTAGACCTATTACTAATCACCGTAAGTTAAGATTCTAAACTGATCTCCCCTGGAACGTTCATTTACTATTTCTCAATAATTTCCCTTGCATCACCGCCCACGGGACTCATTGGTTTAACCTTTAGCGGGAAAAGGGGGTAGGGGGTTAAACTTCGGTTGCGAGAGATATATATTATAGTCTAAGCCAGAGGTCGACAACCTAAGGCACGCGTGCCAAACTTGGCACGCAGAGCGATTTTCAAAGGTACGCGAGAGACCTCAAAGAGGTGTTTTATTATTGATTGAAACAAAAACAGCTATATTTAACATATATATATATTCATATATATTTAACAACTATATTTTCACAACATTTAGCTATATGTACTTCCCTATACAAAGGCATATATTAAGATAGATAGTTGGGCTTTTTCAGAAGCACATCGAAGCACTCAAAGCTGAGTTTCAAGACATTCAGATTGATTTTTTTTTCATACATAATCAAGCATAACTGGCTTAATCTTACTACGACATTCTTAGATGCAGATACTTTTTTTTTAAAGTTACGGATATTGGCGATTGTAAACCGTAGCTAGTTGAATTTTAAACCTTTAATGAAATGTGCCAAATTGTTTAAGAGATAAACTCCTTAAGGCTGAACGGACAAATAATTAATGTAGGAAATGTTTATTCACAAATGTTTAGCGTAAAACATTTTTGTACTTCTAATCATTAAATCTTGAAATGATCCTCAACGCTAGTTTATGTAAAGAAATAATAATTAGTCAGTAATATTTGTTATTTTATAAAACATAACTTGTTTGGCATCACTATTGAATTAAATTTAAAATCTTTTTTTTTAATTAAAAGGAGATAATTAGCTTCTTTTATTTCCACTAATATTTCTAATACTGTGTTTTTTTTAAATTGTTATTTTATAAAAGACTAAATGGTCTACAACTTATAACTGTATAATGACCAAACTGTCAAAAAGTAGTTGATATTTATATAAATATTATATGACTTATATTATATATACACATTTTATTAACATTATATTAACTACCCGGTTTGTATGATTACTTTGTATCCATTCCGCTACATGGCAATACATTTTAGCTGTGACTGTGACTTACATAAATAAAAGAACATCTCAGTTTAACTGAGAACAAAATATTATAATCAATATTATATATATATCTTGACAACTAAATGATAACCTTTACAAAATAGTTACCATAAATGTGAAAGTTTGGTAATAATATAATTTTGTATTTGGTATAAATGCTAATAAAAAGGACGATAATTACATACACATTATTTTTTTTATTGAATATAAAAGGCATTAACCATTTTCGCTATTAAGTTCCTTTGCTTTTGACCTTTGTCTAACTACGGATTTAAATTACTTACTTGTCTTATAAGAAAACAAGTATAATAGAGCAGGTTGACGTTCATGCTGTTGGCACGCTGAATGATTTAGAAATCCTAGTTTGGCACACCATTAGCAAAAGGTTGCCGACCCCTGGTCTAGGCTACTTTGGTTTGTTTATATTTTTATTACTTCCGGTTTCTAAGTTTTCGATTAAAAAAAAAAGAACAAAGACTAAATACCGAAAGAAACTCTCTCACTGCAGTTTTTATTGCTATTTTTTTTTCTTCTCTCTTAACAAAACACATTGTAGTCATTCGTTACTCCGTCATTTTGACGGGGATAACCACTAGTTTTTATATAATTGTCAAAGAACATGTTTCCTGATAAAAATATGGAATTCAAAGAATAAAAAACATCGTCACATATTTCCTTTCTCGGTCAATAGTGATGGAATATTTGAGCCCCAAAAAGTAGAATTAAAATTGTTGCAGGCTATGATAAGTCCTAATCCTTCTTTTTCTTCAGTTGATTAATTCCTATGCTGCTTATACAAAAATGTGGAGGGAAGGCTGAATGTTCAAATGAAAAAAAACTTTACCAAATTTTGTACGCGAAAATAGTTTAATTATTTTTAAGCTGTCGTTAAAAAAGTTTCTTGAATTGAAATTAAGTTTATTAACATACGTTTTAAATAAATTTCAATCACTTTTTAAAAATAATAATTGGATTATACGAGATTGCATTTGCATGAAGTAGTTAAAACTTCTGCCAATGCTTTTATAATGTAAATCATAGGTTCTCAGCGGTGAGAGGCTATAGGGGGGCGCTGACATTCCCGGGGGGCGATTTGGGGTGGGGCGGTGAAGGGCAAGTGGGCGGTACAAAGGTACCTGATATAATTTGAGCATTTCAATTATTTGAATCGATTATTTTTTGGATGAAATGTGATGTAAATGCAAGTGTTGCTAAATATCTGATATCCCCGAACAGTAGGCCTACATATTATTATACTCCTAAGAAATAGGAATCGCAATGACTTTTGATGAAGTAGGGGTCAATATTTGCAAACAAGGTGTGCGGCCGGCTGGTCTTGTGGATCGTTCACCGGACTGTCAGCCCTAGAGATGGGTCGCTCACTAAAGAACTGATCAACTGATCCGGGTCTTTTAAAGGAACGGATCCGAAAGCCGATCACTGTCAAAAGACCCGGATCAGTACTGATCCGTTCCCGTTCTGCATTTCGATGTGTTGGTTTCCATAGTTCACTTAGAATCCGGATCTGACCCGGATCTGACCGATTCAGACCCGCTCAGTACTGATCGGCTAAGACCCGCTAAGTACTGATCGGCTCAGACCCGCTCAGTACTGATATGGGTCTGTACTGATTGGATCAGACCCGCTCAGTATTGATCGGCTCAGACCCGCTCAGTACTGATCGGCTCAGACCCGCTCATTACTGATCGGCTCAGACCCGCTCATTACTGATCGGCTCAGACCCGCTCAGTACTGATATGGGTCTGTACTGATTGGATCAGACCCGCTCAGTATTGATCGGCTCAGACCCGCTCACTACTGATCGGCTCAGACCCGCTCAGTACTGATCGGCTCAGACCCGCTCATTACTGATCGGCTCAGACCCGCTCAGTACTGATCAGCTCAGACCCGCTCATTTAAGTTGCAGATTTTAAAAAATTATAAACTACAATGAATAGACAGCTAGAAATCTAATAATGAATTATTGTTTTGTTTACACTTTTTACAGAAAACATTTCGGAAAGTAATTTTTTTTAAATATTTGTATTTACAAAAATCTTAATTTCCCGGTGTTGCTCGTAGATTTACACTCTTTTTTTTTTAAAGTAATATTAATTGTTATATTTCAAAATAGTAGTAATAAAAGGTATAGACTAACTGAAACATTGAACCAGGGTCACCCGCATGGCTGTCCGAATGTTAATCACTTAGCTAAAGAAGACACATGTCCGAATCGACATCGCAAAGTATAATATGAGAGAATAGAGTCAAGTGTCTCTAAATTAAATAATATGATTGATTGAACACACACACAGTCTACTTGATTATATATTAAATATATATATATATATTACAAGTTGCGTAACAAATAAGGGGTTAGGCCTTGAATGTACAGCAGTAAGAATGGAAATTATTGACAACAATCAAGAGTTAAACATAATAAGACTAGATGAAACCATAATAAAAAATAGAGATATAATGTACACAGCATACAGTAAGACGTACAGTATAAATGGAATGAAAATTAAATAAAGTTCTTGCAAAATTAACAATTAGCACTGTTCTTTACGACTAAGTTTAATTAAAACGATTATTTTATATGGATTTTTACCTTCAACTAAGTGGCGTAGAAATGATGCAGTTCGCCTCAAGCTGCACGATATAAAACGGGGTATTTAACGGACACTTGAAGACACTAACCACTAACATGGTTTTTGAACCCCTCTTCATATAAGCTTTTAATGAATTCAATATATAAACAATAACGAGTCATAAAAAAATAAAGTACTTTTAATTCCAATTAAACAAACCTTTGAGTAGGTCTACAACGGAAACAAAAAATAATATTTTTTTATGTCTAGCAAATTTGCACTTGTAAAGTCAAAAATGTTTTTTGCTTCTTCTTTTTAAATCATATCAGATCATATCATATCATATCATATCATATATATATATAAATCTCAAAAGGAATATGTGGCTGGCTGGCTGGCTGGCTGGCTGGCTGGCTGGCTGGCTGGCTGGCTGGCTGGCTGGCTGGCTGGCTGGCTGGCTGGCTGGCTGGCTGGCTGGCTGGCTGGCTGGCTGGCTGGCTGGCTGGCTGGCTGGCTGGCTGGCTGGCTGGCTGGCTGGCTGGCTGGCTGGCTGGCTGGCTGGCTGGCTGGCTGGCTGGCTGGCTGGCTGGCTGGGTATGTACATACCGCATAATCTTTTTAAATACTGGACATAAAAACGTGAAATTTGCTACAAATATTCTTTGCGTTACGGCGGTGAACACTGTCAAGGTTTTAAAAAAATTTAAATGACCGCAGTGGTCAGTTTGGTCAAAAAACGCGAAAAAAACACAACTTTTGATTCACATTGTCTTTGCCAGTACAACTTTTTATAGTTTTTCGTCACAAAGTTAGAAAAAAAAGGATGCGCTGAGATTATTTTTATGACGTCATCAATCTTTGCGCATGGATTTTTTAGCGATGAAGGGACATTTTTCATTCATGTTTAAATTGACGTCATCAAACTATGTGCATGGATTTTTATCTCAACTCAATAACGGGAACAAATTTTCTTGATGTTTTAATTGCCTACGTGCCGTAAACAACATAAATTCTTTACACTACCAATACTGTAGTTGATTTTCTTAATCTATCACTACTATTAATACTTTACACTGTGAATACATGACTTAAAGCTAATTAATAATTTAAAACTTTACAAACATAGGACAAAGCAAATAGATTTAGTATTTTTTTTTTCTGTTTCGGGAAGTAATACCGACGCCTTACTAAGCTTATTTAAATGCAGCGGTCCTGGTTACACTCTATATTTAAGCTTATAATTATATGGCGTCATCAAATTTTGCGTATTTATGCGTTTAAGAAGGGAACAAAATTTTGTTTTAATTTGCGTCGTAATTTGTAGAATGCAATATTTAAATGGTCTAAGTTACCGGAAAATACTTTATCCCCGCTTAAGACTATTGCTTATAACTCCATGGGTTATTTTATCCAGTTCCGAGAACTGGGCACCTTTAGGCTTATCGCCTTGGTAACGGCCATTGTTTAAATTACCGGGCAATGTTTAAATTATCAAGCAATGTTTATGATACCGGGCAATGTTTAAATTAACGGGCAATGTTTATAAATACCGGGCAATGTTTAAATTACCGGGTAATGTTTAAATTACCGGGCAATGTTTAAATTACCGGGCAATGTTTAAATTACCGGGCAATGTTTAAATTACCGGGCAATGTTTAAATTACCGGGCAATGTTTATAATACCGGGCAATGTTTATAATACCGGGCAATGTTTAAATTACCGGGCAATGTTTAAATTACCGGGCAATGTTTAATTTGCCGGGCAATGTTCAAATTGCCGGAACTAAATTTTTAAAGTTTTAATTCGTGTCGTATACGTTTTATAAACATTATTTCATAAGGGTTTCATTTGTTATTGTTTTACATGTTGAATAGAAAATTTTATTCTAAGTTTGCTTCCAAAGCAACAATAAATAAATAAATAGCAAATAAACAAAAACAACACAACATAGGTCTGCGACTTAATGTTTGTCGTAAAAAAATATATCAAACAATCATAAAAAAAAAAAAATTACTGTCGAATGTTCTTAATCAATGAATAGAACAAAATATATTCATGTTTTAATTTGCGTCGTAATTTATAGCGGGCAATTTTGTAATTGTTATAATGGGTGATGAGTAATGATTTTAACGGGTAATTCATGTTGTAGCCGGCAAATAAAAAATTACCTCACGTTTAAATTCGTGTCGTAGGTCATGCGGGCAATCTCATTATAACTGCCTGAGTAGTTAGAGTGTATGTAAACATAACTTTTAGCCGGTTCGGAGGACCGGGCACATAACGGCTTGTATATCATATATATATATAAATCTCAAAAGGAATATGTGGCTGGCTGGCTGGCTGGCTGGCTGGCTGGCTGGCTGGCTGGCTGGCTGGCTGGCTGGCTGGCTGGCTGGCTGGGTATGTACATACCGCATAATCTTTTTAAATACTGGACATAAAAACGTGAAATTTGCTACAAATATTCTTTGCGTTACGGCGGTGAACACTGTCAAGGTTTTAAAAAAATTAAAATGACCGCAGTGGTCAGTTTGGTCAAAAAACGCGAATAAAACACAACTTTTGATTCACATTGTCTTTGCCAGTACAACTTTTTATAGTTTTTCGTCACAAGGTTAGAAAAAAAAGGATGCGCTGAGATTATTTTTATGACGTCATCAATCTTTGCGCATGGATTTTATAGCAATGAAGGGACATTTTTCATTCATGTTTAAATTGACGTCATCAAACTATGTGCATGGATTTTTATCTCAACTCAATGACGGGAACAAATTTTCTTCATGTTTAAATTGTCTACGTGCCGTAAACAACATAAATTCTTTACACTACCAATACTGTAGTTGATTTTCTTAATCTATCACTACTTTAATACTTTACACTGTGAATACATGACTTAAAGCTAATTAATAATTTAAAACTTTACAAACATAGGACAAAGCAAATAGATATAGTATTTTTTTTTCTGTTTCGGGAAGTAATACCGACGCCTTATTAAGCATATTTAAACGCAGTGGTCCTGGTTACACTCTATATTTAAGCTTATCCCTTTGTTGCATAGCGTCCAATATATTGGACACTTTTTCGAATTTTTTAATTCCCATACCTTTAGCTTTATGCAAAAGATATTTTGTTCTGTGTCTTAATGTTTCTATGGACCATGTTTTTTAATAGCCAAGAGCCGGTACTCTTGACTACTTTTTTTTCAATAACAATTACAATGGAAGACGTTCAAAGCCTTTAAGAGGAAAGGGACATTTTATTTTTTTGTACTCAACACAATACATCTAATAATTTAAAAATCTATTGTAAGTGCGTATTTATGTTACAGCTACATAACTAAACATATTCTAGCGTATATATTTTGATATTTATAAGTCAGAATGATTTTTAGTGCCATGTCCAGTTTATTGGACACCATGCATACAAGGAGGAAGTACTATTTATTGGGTTGTCCAAAATATTGGACGCCATGCATAGGAGGACTCTTACAGTGTATTGGTAGAATATAAAAAAAATGTAGTATGTATGTAGATATCAAATAGAATGACAAAAGAGAAGAATGTTTATTTTATTATATTGTACAAAGCTCAAAAGAAAACTTATATTAAAAATATAATGTAAATGTAACCTAAAAACTTTGAAAAAGCATACAATGAATTAAAAATAAACGTTTAAAAAATATATTACTTTATTGGCTTTGCTAATTTTTCTCATTTTTTATTATAAAATGTATAATTTACAAACTGATACATGCTATATTTACATGTGTTTAATTGCTAATTATAAAAACTTTCAAAATATGTAGTCAAATTATGATTATACTTTAGAAACTACTAAAAATAAAATTATTTGTCTATTTCGTCTTATGGGGACAAAATGGATCCTGGCGTTCATGGCGTCCAATATATTGGACATTCTGACCCCACCCCCACGGGCACGATAGGTCAAAAATTGTTTTTTCAGAGTTATTTTTATGTTGATAGAAGGCTGTGTACCAAAAATCAACTCTGTATCTCGACTCCTTCATACCTCATGCAACAAAGGGTTATAATTATATGGCGTCATCAAATTTTGCGTATTTATGCGTTTAAGAAGTTGTTTTAATTTGCGTCGTAATTTGTAGAATGCAATATTTAAATGGAAGACTATTGTTTATAACTCCATGGGTTATTTTATCCAGTTCCGAGAACTGGGCACCTTTAGGCTTATCGCCTTGGTCACGGCCATTGTTTAAATTACCGGGCAATGTTTAAATTACCGGGCAATGTTTATAATACCGGGCAATGTTTAAATTACCGGGCAATGTTTAAATTACCGGGCAATGTTTAAATTACCGGGCAATGTTTAAATTACCGGGCAATGTTTAAATTACCGGGCAATGTTTATAATACCGGGCAATGTTTAAATTACCGGGTAATGTTTAAATTACCGGGCATTGTTTAAATTACCGGGCAATGTTTAAATTACCGGGCAATGTTTAAATTACCGGGCAATGTTTAAATTACCGGGCAATGTTTAATTTGCCGGGCAATGTTCGAATTGCCGGAACTAACTTTTTAAAGTTTTAATTCGTGTCGTATACGTTTTATAAACATTATTTCATATGGGTTTCATTTGTTATTGTTTTACATGTTGAATAGAAAAATTAATTCTAAGTTTGCTTCCAAAGCAACAATAAATAAATAAATAGCAAATAAACAAAAACAACACAACATAGGTCTGCGACTTAATGTTTGTCGTAAAAAAATATATCAAACAATCATTAAAAAAAAATAAAAGTACTGTCGAATGTTCTTTATCAATGAATATAACAAAATATATTCATGTTTTAATTTGCGTCGTAATTTATAGCGGGCAATTTTGTAATTGTTATAATGGGTGATGAGTAATGATTTTAACGGGTAATTCATGTTGTAGCGGGCAAATAAAAAATTACCTCACGTTTAAATTCGTGTCGTAGGTCATGCGGGCAATCTCATTATAACTGCCTGAGTAGTTAGAGTGTATGTAAACATAACTTTTAGCCGGTTCGGAGGACCGGGCACATAACGGCTTGTATATATATAAATCTCAAAAGGAATATGTATGTATGTATGTGGCTGGCTGGCTGGCTGGCTGGGTATGTACATACCGCATAATCTTTTTAAATACTGGACATAAAAACGTGAAATTTGCTACAAAAATTCTTTGCGTTACGGCGGTGAACACTGTCAAGGTTTTAAAAAAAATAAAATGACCGCAGTGGTCAGTTTGGTCAAAAAACGCGAATAAAACGACATATTTTGGGTTCATGTTAAAATTGCCGTTCCAACTTTTTATATTTTTTCGATCGATCGCGCTAAAAAAATTAAAAAAAGGATGGCGTTGAGATTTTTTCAGGATGACGTCATCAAAGTTTGCGCAGAGATAGCTAGCCGGCTTTTCGTTATGACGTCATCAAATTTTGCGTATTCATTTAAAATTAACTTTGCTTCAATGTTTGCTAATGTATTTTATGAATGAATAGAACAAAATATATTCACGTTTTAATTCGTGTCGTATACGAAATATAAACTTTTGTAGTTGTTGCGTGCATTCTCATTATAACTGCTTGAGTAGTAAGAGTGTATGTAAACATAACTTTTAGCTTTTTCAATTCGTTTGAAGCGGGCGTATACGCATTAAAATCTTTCTAGCGGGAAATATTTCACGTTTCAATTCTTTTCTAGAGGGCAATATTTCACGTTTCAATTCATTTCTAGCGGGCAATATTTCACGTTGCAGTTCGTTTCGGTTGTAGCGGGCGTACAAAATGTCATTCACATTTAAATTTGTGACGTATACATCGATAAACTTTTTAACGGGTGGGGTTTTATTAATTGCCGTATATATTAACTGTGAAGCGGGAAATCTCATTATAACTTTAGGCTTATCGCCTTGGTAACAACCATTGTTTAAATTACCGGGCAAGGTTTAAATTACCGGGTAATGTTTATAATACCGGGCAATGTTTAAATTACCGGGCAATGTTTAAATTACCGGACAATGTCTAAATTACCGGGCAATGTTTATATTACCGGGCAATGTTTAATTTGCCGGGCAATGTTCAAATTGCCGGAACTAACTTTTTAAAGTTTTAATTCGTGTCGTATACGTTTTATAAACATTATTTCATAAGGGTTTCATTTGTTATTGTTTTACGTGTTGAATAGAAAATTTAATTCTAAGTTTGCTTCCAAAGCAACAATAATAAATAAATAGCAAATAACAAAAACAAAACAACATAGGTCTGCGACTTAATGTTTGTCGTGTCGTAAAAAAACAATATCAAACAATCATTTTCTTTTTTAATAAAAATACTGTCGAATGTTCTTTATCAATGAATAGAACAAAATATATTTACGTTTTAATTTGCGTCGTAATTTATAACGGGCAATTTTTTAATTGTTATAATGGGTAATGGGTAATGATTTTAACGGGTAATTTTATGTTGTAGCGGGCAAATTAGACATTACCTCACGTTTAAATTCATGTCGTAGGTCATGCGGGCAGTCTCATTATAACTGCTTGAGTAGTTAGAGTGTATGTAAACATAGCTTTTAGCCGGTTCGGAGGACCGGGCACATAACGGCTTGTATATATATAAATCTCAAAAGGAATATGTATGTATGTGGCTGGCTGGCTGGCTGGCTGGCTGGGTATGTACATACCGCATAATCTTTTTAAATACTGGACATAAAAACGTGAAATTCGCTACAAATATTCTTTGCGTTACGGCGGTGAACACTGTCAAGGTTTTAAAAAAATTAAAATGACCGCAGTGGTCAGTTTGGTCAAAAAACGCGAATAAAACGACATATTTTGGGTTCATGTTGAATTTGCCGTTCCAACTTTTTATAGTTTTTCGATCGATCGCGTTAAAAAAATTAAAAAAAGGATGGCGTTGAGATTTTTTTCAGGATGACGTCATCAAAGTTTGCGCAGAGATAGCTGGTTGTCTTTTTTTTTATGGCGTCATCGAATTTTGCGTATTCATTTTAATTAACTTCGCTTCAACCTTTGCTAATGTACTTTATGAATGAATAGAACAAAATATATTCACGTTTTAATTTGCGTCGTAATTTATAGCGGGATATTTTTAAATTGTTATAATGGGTAATGATTAATGGTTTTAATGGGTATCATACGTTGTATCTGGCAAATAAAAATTCCTTCACGTTTTTATTCGTGTTGTATATGTCCACAGAATAGGTATAAAACAGAATGCGCAATTTCGAACACCCAAAGCTAATATTTCAGGCAAAATGTGCATAAACGGTTGTGTAATAAACTACAACAATGATGCGAAAACGACTGATTATCGTAAAAAAGAGCATGTCAAACTGCATGGCTTTCCTGATTCCATAAAGGATAAACAACAGCATAAACAACCTCATATTAACTCATTATGAATTATATGCCTATTTCCCTTCATAATTTTAAAAGTTTATTTTGGTTTAAAAAGTATATATATTTATGTACCGGTAGCCGTAGCAATTTAGTTACCGGTACCGAGCTACGTCTAAGCCATTTTTTTTTCAAATCAGTACCGGATAATAAATATTTTTACATCATATTGGCCTAATCATATAATGTTCAAAACAAAATGGGTAATTAAGTCAAATTTATATAAAAGTAAGCCTATAATGAAAGATAATGTAGGCCCTATATATATTGTATATATTTATGGCAGACGTAGATATCCTTTCACATTTTACTATAGTAGCGTCTCTAGCGACCGCTGCATTGCGGAAAAGGGTAACTTTTAGTGACTGCGTATATAGGGATTGTGCATTCTGTTCTATACCTATTCTGTGTATACGTCTTATAAACTTTGTAGCGGGAAATTTTTCAATTGCCAGGCAATGTTTAAATTGCCGAGCTCAACGTTTTAAAGTTTCAATTTGTATCGTATACGTCTTATAAACTATGTAGCGGGAAATTTTTATATTGCCGGGCAATATTTAAATTTGAAGGACCAACTTTTAAAAGTTTTAATTCATGTCGTATACGTTGTATAAACTATGATTCATATCGGTTTCAGTTGTTATTGTTTTTCCTGTTGAATTTAAAATTTAATTCTAAGTTTGCTACCAAAGCAACAATAAATAAATAGCAAATAACACCAACAAAAACAAAAAAAAAAGCAAAAATAAATAAATATTGATCTACGACTAATGTTGTAGCAAAAAAATATATCAAACAATCATTTTCGAATTAACAGTACTTTTTAAAAGACATGTGAGTTCTGTTTTACAGAAAGAGTTTAATTACCCAATTATCTCACAAAATTCGATCATAGTGGTCATACTTTGAGCAAGAAATAAAAAAAAAATATTTGTTTTTCCTTTTTAGTTGTATATTGAATTGGTGTATAATAAAGTGTGCAAAACAAAAATAAATTAAAAAAATACCGACCACAAAAAAAAACATACTACTTTATGTATGTTGCAAAAACAAAACTAAAAAACTATAATGTGTCAAGCATATTCTAAAAAAAAGCCCGTTCGAAGAATCGGGCACATATCGGCTTGTATATATATAAATCTCAAAAGGAATATGTATGTGGCTGGCTGGCTGGCTGGGTATGTACATACCGCATAATCTTTTTAAATACTGGACATAAAAACGTGAAATTTGCTACAAATATTCTTTGCGTTACGGCGGTGAACACTGTCAAGGTTTTAAAAAAATTTAAATTACCGCAGTGGTCAGTTTGGTCAAAAAACGCGAATAAAACGACATATTTTGGGTTCATGTTGAATTTGCCGTTCCAACTTTTTATAGTTTTTCGATCAATCGCGCTAAAAAAAAAAGACAAAAGGACGCGTAGAGATTATTTTTATATGACGTCATCAAAGTTTGCGCAGGGATAGCTGGTTGTCTTTTTTTTTATGGCGTCATCGAATTTTGCGTATTCATTTTAATTAACTTCGCTTCAACCTTTGCTAATGTACTTTATGAATGAATAGAACAAAATATATTCACGTTTTAATTTGCGTCGTAATTTATAGCGGGATATTTTTAAATTGTTATAATGGTTAATGATTAATGGTTTTAATGGGTATCTTACGTTGTATCTGGCAAATAAAAAATTCCTTCACGTTTTTATTCGTGTTGTATATGTCCACAGAATAGGTATAAAACAGAATGCGCAATTTCGAACACCCAAAGCTAATATTTCAGGCAAAATGTGCATAAACGGTTGTGTAATCAACTACAACAATGATGCGAAAACGAATCATTATCGTAAAAAAGAGCATGTCAAACTGCATGGCTTTCCTGACTCCATAAAGGATAAACAACAGCATAAACAACCTCATATTAACTCATTATGAATTATATGCCTATTTCCCTTCATAATTTTAAAAGTTTATTTTGGTTTAAAAAGTATATATATTTATGTACCGGTAGCCGTAGCAATTTAGTTACCGGTACCGAGCTACGTCTAAGCCATTTTTTTTTCAAATCAGTACCGGGTAATAAATATTTTTACATCATATTGGCCTAATCATATAATGTTCAAAACAAAATGGGTAATTAAGTCAAATTTATATAAAAGTAAGCCTATAATGAAAGATAATGTAGGCCCTATATATATTGTATATATTTATGGCAGACGTAGATATCCTTTCACATTTTACTATAGTAGCGTCTCTAGTGACCGCTGCATTGCGGAAAATGATAACTTTTAGTGACTGCGTATATAGGGATTGTGCATTCTGTTCTATACCTATTCTGTGTATACGTCTTATAAACTTTGTAGCGGGAAATTTTTCAATTGCCAGGCAATGTTTAAATTGCCGAGCTCAACGTTTTAAAGTTTTAATTTGTATCGTATACGTCTTATAAACTATGTAGCGGGAAATTTTTATATTGCTGGGCAATGTTTAAATTTGCCGGACCAACTTTTAAAAGTTTTAATTCATGTCATATACGTTGTATAAACTATGATTCATATCGGTTTCAGTTGTTATTGTTTTTCCTGTTGAATTTAAAATTTAATTCTAAGTTTGCTTCCAAAGCAACAATAAATAAATAGCAAATAACACCAACAAAAACAAAAAAAAAAGCAAAAATAAATAAATATTGATCTACGACTAATGTTGTAGCAAAAAAATATATCAAACAATCATTTTCGAATTAACAGTACTTTTTAAAAGACATGTGAGTTCTGTTTTACAGAAAGAGTTTAATTACCCAAATATCTCACAAAATTCGATCATAGTGGTCATACTTTGAGCAAGAAATAAAAAAAAATTATTTGTTTTTCCTTTTTAGTTGTATATTGAATTGGTGTATAATAAAGTGTGCAAAACAAAAATAAATTTTAAAAATACTGACCACAAAAAAAAACATACTACTTTATGTATGTTGCAGAAACAAAACTAAAAAACTATAATGTGTCAAGCATATTCTAAAAAAAAACCCGTTCGAAGAATCGGGCACATATCGGCTTGTATATCATATCATATATATATATAAATCTCAAAAGGAATATGTGGCTGGCTGGCTGGCTGGCTGGCTGGCTGGGTATGTACATACCGCATAATCTTTTTAAATACTGGACATAAAAACGTGAAATTTGCTACAAATATTCTTTGCGTTACGGCGGTGAACACTGTCAAGGTTTTAAAAAAATTAAAATGACCGCAGTGGTCAGCTTGGTCAAAAAACGCGAATAAAACGACATATTTTGGGTTCATGTTGAATTTGCCGTTCCAACTTTTTATAGTTTTTCGATCGATCGCGCTAAAAAAATTAAAAAAAGGATGGCGTTGAGATTTTTTTCAGGATGACGTCATCAAAGTTTGCGCAGAGATAGCTGGTTGTCTTTTTTTTATGGCGTCATCGAATTTTGCGTATTCATTTTAATTAACTTCGCTTCAACCTTTGCTAATGTACTTTATGAATGAATAGAACAAAATATATTCACGTTTTAATTTGCGTCGTAATTTATAGCGGGATATTTTTAAATTGTTATAATGGGTAATGATTAATGGTTTTAATGGGTATCTTACGTTGTATCTGGCAAATACAAAATTCCTTCACGTTTTTATTCGTGTTGTATATGTCCACAGAATAGGTATAAAACAGAATGCGCAATTTCAAACACCCAAAGCTAATATTTCAGGCAAAATGTGCATAAACGGTTGTGTAATAAACTACAACAATGATGCGAAAACGACTGATTATCGTAAAAAAGAGCATGTCAAACTGCATGGCTTTCCTGATTCCATAAAGGATAAACAACAGCATAAACAACCTCATATTAACTCATTATGAATTATATGCCTATTTCCCTTCATAATTTTAAAAGTTTATTTTGGTTTAAAAAGTATATATATTTATGTACCGGTAGCTGTAGCAATTTAGTTACCGGTACCGAGCTACGTCTAAGCCATTTTTTTTTCAAATCAGTACCGGATAATAAATATTTTTACATCATATTGGCCTAATCATATAATGTTCAAAACAAAATGGGTAATTAAGTCAAATTTATATAAAAGTAAGCCTATAATGAAAGATAATGTAGGCCCTATATATATTGTATATATTTATGGCAGACGTAGATATCCTTTCACATTTTACTATAGTAGCGTCTCTAGCGACCGCTGCATTGCGGAAAATGGTAACTTTTAGTGACTGCGTATATAGGGATTGTGCATTCTGTTCTATACCTATTCTGTGTATACGTCTTATAAACTTTGTAGCGGGAAATTTTTCAATTGCCAGGCAATGTTTAAATTGCCGAGCTCAACGTTTTAAAGTTTTAATTTGTATCGTATACGTCTTATAAACTATGTAGCGGGAAATTTTTATATTGCCGGGCAATGTTTAAATTTGAAGGACCAACTTTTAAAAGTTTTAATTCATGTCGTATACGTTGTATAAACTATGATTCATATCGGTTTCAGTTGTTATTGTTTTTCCTGTTGAATTTAAAATTTAATTCTAAGTTTGCTACCAAAGCAACAATAAATAAATAGCAAATAACACCAACAAAAACAAAAAAAAAAAGCAAAAATAAATAAATATTGATCTACGACTAATGTTGTAGCAAAAAAATATATCAAACAATCATTTTCGAATTAACAGTACTTTTTAAAAGACATGTGAGTTCTGTTTTACAGAAAGAGCTTAATTACCCAATAAACTCACAAAATTCGATCATAGTGGTCATACTTTGAGCAAGAAATAAAAAAAATATTATTATTTGTTTTTCCTTTTTAGTTGTATATTGAATTGGTGTATAATAAAGTGTGCAAAACAAAAATAAATTAAAAAAAATACTGACCACAAAAAAAAAACATACTACTTTATGTATGTTGCAAAAACAAAACTAAAAAACTATAATGTGTCAAGCATATTCTAAAAAAAAGCCCGTTCGAAGAATCGGGCACATATCGGCTTGTATATATATAAATCTCAAAAGGAATATGTGGCTGGCTGACTGGCTGGATATGTACATACCGCATAATCTTTTTAAATACTGGACATAAAAACGTGAAATTTGCTACAAATATTCTTTGCGTTACGGCGGTGAACACTGTCAAGGTTTAAAAAAAATTTAAATGACCGCAGTGGTCAGTTTGGTCAAAAAACGCGAATAAAACACATCTTTTGATTCACATTGTCTTTGCCAGTACAACTTTTTATAGTTTTTCGTCACAAAGTTAGAAAAAAAAGGATGCGCTGAGATTATTTTTATGACGTCATCAAAGTTTGCGCATGGATTTTTTAGCGATGAAGGGACATTTTTCATTCATGTTTAAATTGACGTCATCAAACTATGTTCATGGATTTTATCTCAATGACGGGAATACATTTTATTCATGTTTAAATTGCCTACGTGCTGTAAACAACATAAATTCTTTACACTACCAATACTGTAGTTGATGTTCTTAATCTATCACTACTTTAATACTTTACATTGTGAATACATGACTTAAAGCTAATTAATAATTTAAAACTTTACAAACATAGGACAAAGCAAATAGATTTAGCATTTTTTTTCTGTTTCGGGAAGTAATACCGACGCATTACTAAGTTTATTTAAACGCAGTGGTCCTGGTTACACTCTATATTTAAGCTTATAATTATATGGCGTCATCAGATTTTGCGTATTTATGCGTTTAAGAAGGGAACAAAATTTTGTTTTAATTTGCGTCGTAATTTGTAGAATGCAATATTTAAATGGTTTAAGTTACCGGAACATACTTTATCCCCGCTTAAGACTATTGCTTATAACTCCATGAGTTATTTTATCCAGTTCCGAGAACTGGGCACCTTTAGGCTTAACGCCATGGTAACGGCCATTGTTTAAATTACCGTGCAATGTTTAAATTACCGTGCAATGTTTATAATACCGGGCAATGTTTAAAATACCGGGCAATGTTCAAATTACCGGGCAATGTTTAAATTACCGGCAATGTTTATAATACCGGGCAATGTTTAAATTACCGGGCTATGTTCAAATTACCGGGCAATGTTTAAATTACCGGGCAATGTTTAATTTGACGGGCAATGTTTATAATACCGGGCAATGTTTAAAATACCGGGCGATGTTCAAATTACCGGGCAATGTTTAAATTACCGGGCAATGTTTATAATACCGGGCAATGTTTAAATTACCGGGCAATGTTTAAATTACCGGGCAATGTTCAAATTACCGGGCAATGTTTAAATAACCGGGCAATGTTTAATTTGACGGGCAATGTTTATATTACCGCCAATGTTTAATTTGCCGGGCAATGTTCAAATTGCCGGAACTAACTTTTTAAAGTTTTAATTCGTGTCGTATACGTTTTATAAACATTATTTCATATGGGTTTCATTTGTTATTGTTTTACATGTTGAATAGAAAATTTAATTCTAAGTTTGCTTCCAAAGCAACAATAAATAAATAAATAGCAAATAAACAAAAACAACACAACATAGGTCTGCGACTTAATGTTTGTCGTAAAAAAATATATCAAACAATCATTAAAAAAAAAAAAAGTACTGTCGAATGTTCTTTATCAATGAATAGAACAGAATATATTCATGTTTTAATTTGCGTCGTAATTTATAGCGGGCAATTTTGTAATTGTTATAATGGGTGATGAGAAATGATTTTAACAGGTAATTCATGTTGTAGCGGGCAAATAAAAAATTACCTCACGTTTAAATTCGTGTCTTAGGTCATGCGGGCAATCTTATTATAACTGCTTGAGTAGTTAGAGTGTATGTAAACATAACTTTTAGCCTGTTCGGAGGACCGGGCACATACCGGCTTGTATAATATATAAATAATTAGATTTTCTTAAAGAATTGAACACCCTTGGCTTCAAATTTAGCACCGTACGTGACACACTGTGTATTGTATAGAAGGAAACTGTAGCAGGCAACATTCATATCGCAGTGGAATGCGCAGCGTAAATGGGATTCGGTGTTAAATATTATAGCCAGAGCTTGGTTGAACCGATAGTTGATTGGCCCGGCATTAACAATGGCATTGTAAGTTGACCAAGATATAGTCCCTTGAACAACTGATTTGTCGGGGCCATCTGAGAAGCGAGAAACAAAAAGAGAAGAAAAGCATTAGTGGAAATAATATTTGAGATCTATTTAAAGGTATGTTGATAAAACGAAATAGTGCGATGTTGTAGTCTATTGCCTGACCGATTAATACTCTGAATATCCCAGGTGAATCTAGGGTAAAATTATCTCTGAGTCTATCCAGCTCTGGTGGGTAGGCTACACTGTGTTAGTTAGGGAAAAAGTAAAAGTGCTAGTCGTGCCAGCGCGTTAGCCTGGCGTACCGAAGGTTCTGGGTTCGAATCCTTGTGAAGGCTATGTTTTGTTCCCGGGACTGGAGGATCCCTGAGTCCACCCAACTCTGATTGGTTACCTGACGTTAGTCGGGGTAAAGACAAGGCGGTTGGGCATTGTGCTGTCCGCGCAATTCCCTAGTATGTCGAGGCTGGTGAACGCTGCTTTGCATGCCCTATAGATCAATTTGTTCCGATTGGTACTTTACTTTCACACTGTCCCCTTGTATATCGTGGACATGGAAACTGGTGGACTCGCTTTAATTGTGGCTTTGTCCAAACTGATCTAAATGTTGATATATGTAGGAGTAATATTAGGTTAAAATTCAAATCTAAAAGTTACACTGTATTCATGATTGAATTTTCTATATATTTAATGAGTAATCAATGAAATATAGTCAATAGACTTTCCCGGTAATCGCAATTAAGCTATTTAATATTTTTTGTTGGGTTTTGCAAAAACAAAAAAAAAGTAGCAATCCCTAAGATGTTTGTATACCAAAAATATAACATTTTTACTTTTCGATAATACGTATAATCTAAGAGATGTTGTACTTACAACTTACAACCAAAATACTTACAATGAACTAGTGCACAGAAAACCATAATTAAAGTCTTCAACATTATTCTCTTGATTATCTGTTAACTTGTTGCTGTGTTTTTAAACCCAATCTTGTTTTTTTTCTTTTGTGTTTGTTTCTTTTTATAATTTTTTTCAAGCTGGAAAGTAAGAAAAAAAAATTTTTTTAAAGAGGTTAAAAGTTGTTCTATATATAGGCCTGAATATAAATTGTTTGTAAAACCCGTTACCTATTGTTTAATTTAAAATTAAAGACAGTTGCTTTTATTGTATTTTCCCTCTATGATTGATAAAATCCTCCAAGATCATGCACACCCGCTTCATGGTAGTTACATAATATCTAGTCGAAGTGGTCGGTTTCTTTCAATAAGGGCAAAAACAGAGAGATTTGGGAACTCTTTTGTTCCACTATCAGTGTGACTCTTTCAAAAGAATCATCAGCCAGGAAATACAATGGCTCAATAGCTGACTCCTAAATGAAAGGCCTACGCTTGTATGATAAATGGTGTGATAGTGTGCGCGAATGTCTATTGTGTTTGAGTACAAATGGTTCTTTAATATTGTTTTAAGTATGCTGTAAGACGGAATTTATGTAATGAAATCAAATTTTCATTTATTTGGATCAATAAAACAATATCTTTTTTTTTTTTATTATAATTTTTTTTTTTTCATTTGAGAATTTTCTAGGTTATTGTGGTTGTTTTTTTTATCGTTTTCTAGCCATTTTGAGTCGATTTTTACGAGCCGGTATATTTTGTTCTCTTGCCTTGTACCTACTCTTGGGGCCAATATTATGGCATCTCTAGTTTAGCTAATTGTTCTACACAATGCCAACAGTACATCTATTTTGACTCTACAACAAAAAAAGCTATTCAAAACCGGTTTTAAGTCTCCCCTGATAAAACTTGACAACGACCCGGTCACATTATTCTCAAACTGAACCAATAGGTGAAATGCAATCACGACCTACGCACACTTGGCAGAAAAGTCTAAGGCTTGGATAAAAATGTAAAGAGGAAAAGGAACTAGAAAACCCTGTTGAATTCTAAGACATCATCAGACTGCGACCAGTGCAAAGAGACATTTAGGTCGTTAATAGGCCACCAGAAAAGCCACATCAAGTTTATGATGACGTTAGAGCCAATAACTGTTTATTGATTTACACTAAACACATTTCTGTTGATTTACAGTTTAATGAACATTTTTTTCTTTAGCATAAAAAAACCTCTTTTAAAAGTAAAACACATGCAAAAAACAGCATTTAAAAACATTGTTTAATAAATTTAATGACAAGTAGCTTACTACTGAGAATGTGGTTCTTACCTTCAGATTTAAAAGTTTACTGAAAACAAAACACGAGCAGTTTCATTATGTCGCATGTTAGTAAGCCTATATTTACTTCTACTTTTAAATCGAATTTTAAATCCTAACTGTAATGACGAAAGGTTCCACTAGCTAGACTTTTTAAATTAATATCGACAAATATTTGTTCGAATTTTCAAGTGATTCTCACAAGGGTTTCCTTGGAACCGCAAGGCTCCGTGAGAAATCTCAAGACTTCAATGAGAATATGAATATTTACACACTATTCTTTATTTGTTAGAGTTTTCTACAGCGGGAATTCCTTTAGATAACTTTTAATTGTTGTCTCTTTTGGCTTTTGCGAGTTACGATTTGTGGATGTCACTACACAGTCAGTTTCCGAAATATTGTACTAGAAAGTTGTGAACATGTGCAGATTTTTAGAATATATTGTACGTGATTTAGAATTCCCATAGCTGACTGAAATCAATTTTCTAAATTATCGCTGTCGTCTAACCAAGAAATGATAGTTTTGTTGTCTTTGATTAGACAACCAATAGAGAATCTCTGCTGTAAAGACTATTACGACGTTTCTTAACGAAGCTTGTAAAATAAATCTATTGACTTTGTTTTAGCATTTTATGTTTTGAATTGCGTGTTGTATTTTTAATGGTCCGGGTTCTGCCATTAAAAGATCTACCCAAAATATTTTATAGATTTCCGTGAACAACAAATAAAACTGTGGGAACCACTTGTATAACTTCAGTGGGAACCAATGGTATACCTTCAAAGGGAAACACTTGTATAACTTCAGTGGGAACCAATGGTATACCTTCAAAGGGAAACACTTGTATAACTTCAGTGGGAACCAATGGTATTAATTCAATGGGAACCACTGGTATAACTTAAATGGGAATTACTGGTATAACTACAGTGGGAACCAATGGTATAACTTCAGTGGGAACCACTGGTAAAACTTCAATAGGAATGACTGGTATAACTTCAGTGGCAACCAATTGTATAACTTCAATGGGAATCACTGGTATAACTTCAGTGGGAAATAAATTGTATAACTTCAATGCGAATCACTGGTTTAACTTCAGTGGGAACCAATTGTATAACTTCAATGCGAATCACTGGTTTAACTTCAGTGGGGACCAATGGTATAACTTCAATGCAAATCACTGGTATAACTTCAGTGGGAACCAATGATATAGCCTAACTTCTTTGGAAAACACTTGCATAACTTCAATGGAAAACACTTGTAAAACTTCAACTTCTCTTGTATAAATTCAATGAGAAATACTGGTATAAATTCAATGATAAATACAGGTATAACTTGAAAGAGAAATACTGGTATAACTTCAATGGGAAGACTGGTATAAAATCAACGGGAATTACTTGTATAACTTCAATGAGAAACACTGATATAAATTCAATGAGAAACACTGGTATAACTTCAATGGGAGAAACTACATAACTTCAATGGGAAACCTCACGAACTACACTGTAGATTTTCACTAAAGGAGTTAGCACTGGACAAACAATGATGTCTTTCATTTCACTGAATCGAGTCGAACACCGAGGCAAAGCTATTAAAAAAAAAGAAAGTACAAAAAGTAATTTGAACAGTGAACGATTGATCTGTAGGATCAATGAGTAATAATTGATTTTTAAAAATTTATTTTTATGTAGATTCTTGCATTCTTGAAAAGCTGTCAATGTCCTGTTCTGGCTATTGAAATACTATCAGAAGTGTTGGTTCATTTGTATACTTAAGTATGCGAAGTGGCCGGAACAGATGCAAATCTAAGAATAAAAGTATATTGTACTTGTGGGAATATAAAAGTAGGTCTTATTTGAAGTAGGCTAATCACCCTTTGCACACCAGTTTTCAAATAATAGAAATGGTAAAAATACGACACATTGAGCGAAATAGTAGGTTTATTGCAACATTCAATTACATTTCATGATTGTATAAGTTATTTACTATTTTTCATGGATATTGCTTAATGTTCTTCGTCAATTTCAGTTGATATCCAAACGTAAGGAAAAACAACAATTTAACAAATTTGTTTTGTAAGCGGCATCCTTTTCTATTGCTCTAAAAAATAGGTACAAATTGTCGGAATTAAACGTTTGTATTTTACTGGATTTTTTAAAGAAATATTTGAAGTATAGACAGACTGTCTCTTCTTTTTTTTTTCGTTGCTTTCCTGTTTCTAAGAAAAATTGCCTAGAGAACATTGTCATGCTTTTAAAGTTTTTAAAAACCTGAGTAAGAATACCTTTCGTACACCATCAAATTTTTAGGTTGTCACATTTTTTGTCTGAAATTTTAGAGCGGTATCACTGCTTCTCATTTAGGCTTAGATCTAGACACTAAATATAATGAGCTAATAGTAGATGTTCGAATCAGTGATACCGCTCTAGAATGGCAAAAAAAGCAAAGTTGAGCCCCTAAAACACCCCAGAAGCTTGTAAAGTTTGGATGATATCGGCAAGCGTCAATGATCCTTCGGATCAATAAAGTTTCGCCCTCTGCACAATCACTCTCACGTCAAGCATGAGAGCCGAGTGCAGACCAGCTGTATTCCGGGCCGACCTTATAAGTGAAAAAGAGCCAATATGAGAAAACTGAGCAAGCTCCTAATCTCGCAAGACTCGGGGCAACATACCGCTACCGGGTGTCTTGTCCCTTCCGTGCCTCCAGCCAAACTGACCGCACTTGTGCCAATTTGACCGCCCTCTGAAATTAGAGAGCCGACAAGCGATAGCAAGGAGTAGGGAGGGGGATGACTAGACGTCCCACACATTGTGTAAGCCCATTCCCACACATTGAGTAAACCCATTCCCACACATTGAGTAAACCCATTCCCACACATTGAGTAAACCCATTCCCACACATATAGTAAACCCATTCCCACACATTGAGTAAACCCATTCCCACAAATTGAGTAAACTCATTCCCACACATTGAGTAAACCCATGCCCACACATTGAGTAAACCCATTCGCACAAGGCGAAAGATTTAAACGTTGTGTAGAGAAGCCAGAGACACACACACAAAAAAAACATAATTTTTTTTAAAAATGTGAACTCCTTTCTTTTTTACTAGTGACTGTCTAGGCCTACCCATAATCTGCCATTGCAATTTATACCGATAACGCATTGAGAATGCTAAATGTAATAGCAGGGGGGAAAGTGATAGATAAATGATCATAATTGTACTATTTGTAAACAGTCTAATATTGGAAGTAGTGCAGCTGTAACTCTGTAACATAATTTGTCATGGTGTTGATTTCTGCACAATACTTTACTAACATAATATTTTTTATCTACATTTGCATTGACATAATTTTCAATTACATATCACACGTGAGTAGAAAAAGAAAGTCCTTAGGGTCTCTCATTGTTCTTCATCTGGCCCTGCTAACAGCAGTCTTTTTTATTTTATCATCGTCAGGGTGGTGTTAATCCATCAAGAAAAGTTAACGCTATTTCGTTTTCATTGTTTTTGTCTTCTTTTATTTGTAAAATTTTAAGTGGTGAATCTAAGTTACTTTTGCAATCAGCAAAACAAACAACAACAAAAAATCTATAAAAAGTGTTGCAAAGAGAAAATATTTTATTAATTTCAAGAATATATGCAACCAACAATTACTTAATGTGACGTGAAGGTACTATTCATGTTTAATAAAGAAATTGACAGAACAATATAAAATCTTTGTATGGCTATTCAATGCACGAGCTAGTATATCAAATTAAGTTGAATATAGCGTTAACAATATTATAATAATACTACAGCTCAAATATCTAGGAACACAGATAAATGATTCACCAGCCAACAACCTTTTCCAGCACTTTATAAATTTACTGAAAGACACTGTATCATATACAGAAGTTTTGATTAAATAATGTGCGTGAGATATAATAATATGTATATTGTGTGTTATGTAAACCTATATATATAAATAAGCTATTTGAAATTACATCTGTTAATAAAAAGAAAATAATAAAGCCAAAAAGTTTTCTACGTTATATATATTTTAGTTCAGATGTGAATAAATATTTATTAAAAATTTAGACGTTTTAATGGAAGAAAAAAGGTGCTTAGTTTTATATTGTTTACAAATTTAAAAACAAGAAAACCATAAAAACACAGTTTTTATTATACTCCCTTTCTTTGTAAACTAAGTTTACCATTTTCACTTCACTACAAAACTAAAATTTCGAATCGATAATGTCGGCAAATACATATCTAATTATAACGATTGCGCATTTTTTTAATGCATGAAGTCACGATCGTGGCTTTGCTTTTGCGCATCCTTTTTTTTATAGCTTTGACTCGCAAAAACCATAAAAAGATAACTCGCTTTGTTTCGGCTACATTGTGTCACAAACACATTGTGTCGTTTTCATTCATATTTTTTCGTAAAAACTTACATATCCGAAAACTTTAGTTACTTCCGTCAAAGGCAGTTATGTTTTTTCGTACAATATGTTCCTCGATTCGCAAATTGTTTGAAGTTATTCGTGACTATTCCAAAGGCTACGATGCTGAAAAATTTGATAGAATGTATTGTTAGTCGGGACAAGTCTGCCGGCCAAGTTTCGGCTCGATTGGACGACGGGAAGTGGTCGAAATATCGATGCAAAGTTTTACTATCAAACAAGCAAGCAGACAGACAGAAAATACAAGTTAATAGAAAGGGAGTAAAAACAAAACAATTTTCTTATATTCTAAAGCCAACCAGTTGATTTTTCTATAATAAGACGATTCATACGTGCATTGTAATTGGAAACCAGTAGTTTTGATTTGAGTTATAATTATAGAAGGATGATACTTGTGGTCATACGAGCTACTAGCTTTGAATGCTATAAAGAATTTTGGTGGAATTAAAAACGGCTTCTCAAAACGGATATCCTTTTTATCACAACTGGAACTTCCAGTTTCGATTTTATGAATTTTCTTTGCAGTATCTTGTTTTAATTTTATGTATTTTGCTTTTCATGTCTTCATTTAAATCTAACAGCTTCTTTTCAAAGTTCTCAATCATTCTGTCGTTCATTGCGATATAATTCGTCAGGTTCTATATATATATAATAAACTGAGTGTGGTATCCAATCTCATTGGTTAATTGGAAGACATGCGACCTTATTGGTTATTGGAAGACACTTGACATTATTGTCTCATATTTTACTTTTGCGATCTCGCTTGTGTTCTTTATTGCTGAGTGGTTAGCGTATCCGACTGCCATGCGGGCGACCTGGGTTCAATTCCGCACAGACACCTTTCTTTTATTTCTATTAATATTACTTTTGTTTAGGATTGTAAAGAAGTTGCGACTTAAAGATTTCCTAAAATGTTTTCATTAAGAAAATCTAATAATGATATTTTACACGTATACGGGTGACGGGTATTAGGGTTTCATCCACAGGGATAGTCCTAACGTTCTGTTAAATAAAAAAGAATGCCTTTTTTTTAAAACCGATTACAATACTTATTTTCTTAAAAGTTTTCAGTAAATAAATAATAATAATTTTGAAATTATTATAGCTTTCTGTTCATTGTAGTTTGTAATTATTTTTTTTTATCTGTTGCTACAGTATAAGCTTAGACCTATGTCCAATGTAATTTATTCCACGGGCAACGCCGGGCAATTTAGCTAATTGTTTAATCAAAAGATTTGCCTATTTTAAACCTGATTATAATATTATTTTAAATTACTTTCGTTAATGTTTTCGATTCAACCAAGTGAAAAAGGTCTGGACCTGTGTCAACTTGACCCTCAAGATCAAAGTCAGGAGATTCGACACAACTGTGAAGCCTGTCTTGATGTATGGAGCAGAAACTTGGCGAACAACAGCAGCTGGCTCTAGAAAGATACAGACATTTATTAACTCATGTCTCCGAAAGATCTTGAGAATATTCTGATTATCACCAACGAAGAGCTCTGGCGACGCACTCAGCACAAACCGGTGGAAGAACTAGTCCGACAGCGCCGAAGGAAATGGATTGGACACACACTTAGGAAGCCAGCATCCGGCACTATGAGACAAGCCCTTACTTGGAATCCACAGGGCAAGAGAAAGACAGGTCGACCCAGAATGACCTGGAGAAGGGAGCTAGAGGCAGACACCAAAAAGAGTGGTCGCAACTGGGTACAGCTGGAGAGACTGGCCCAAGACCGAGATGCATGGAGAGCCTTTGTTCGTGGCCTGTGTCCCAGACGAGACGAAAGGCAATGATGAATGTTTTCAATAAATAATAATTTATTTTATTTTTTTAATTTTTAGATGTAGATATAGATTTATAGCTTTCTTTTCATTTTAGTTTATGAAATTTTTATCTAGGCTGTAGCTTATACAGGCCTATTTAATATTCCCCCCGGGCAACGGCGGAGAATTGAGCTTATTGTATCTTCATAAAGCGCACACGTTTAGACTACTGGATAAAATGTAACAGACGAAGATATTTTATTTTGTGGGAAAACTGATAAGGAAACTATGGAAACTCGTTAAAGCTAATTATATTGGTTGTTGTCATAACAAGGGTGTTATTTTATAAGTTATGTAATAAGAAACATATTTATTGCATATAACAAAATCAATACTAAAGAAAGAATCTGTCAGTTACAATTACTCATAATTAGACGGACTCGTCTACAGACAATTATACCATTATTTATATAGAATATAAATATAGTCTATCGGTTTATATTTGACCCGGCCTGAGGAAGTGATAGATACTTCGTTTGTTTAGTTTATTCTGTGTGTCCATTCTGGCTAAGTGAAGAAAACTGTCTGCATCCATTAAATACAAATGTCTTGCCAAAAACAACTACCAAGGTTCAGTCATCACTAAATATAGATAATCCAGTGTTTGGTGGACATAGAGTCCTACTGTACCCATGGGCCTCAAGATTACACCGGCGGGCGAACGCATGGGGGACAGCTCCCGCTGCGGGTCCGAGAATCATTGCACTGCCGAGAGGCCACGGGGTCGCGGTGGGGAGGAAGCAATGAATGCAACAACCCCGTCTCACAACCACCCGGTTCCTGGATGTCTGTACCAATAGTATAGGATTTGTGCTTACCGGGTGACAGTGCATGTATACGGGCGATCCACCACGATAATGATCCTTAGGGGAAACGCAGTGAATAATCCTTGCTGCGGAATCCTTACTGTTACACGGCACGCTATGCCTTCGAGCTTGTCCGGTTTTTTTTATGAGACCGTATAACTCGGTGGACATAGAGTGTCTGAGTGGAGAGTTTTGACATTCTGGAAACACACATACTTCGCAAAAAATTGTGCACCATACTGGCCATACTATCCGTTCATTACAAACACATCCATGTACTCATGCATTTACACACATGTATAATTTAAAGTCACGTGCGCACCTTTGTCAACATTTCATGACAGACTTGACCTAATAAATGATTTCAATGCTCGTTCTGGAAAACACGTTTAATCTAGATTAAATGGACATTAAAAAAAGTTTAAAGAGATAAGGCAATACAAAAGTTTAGAAAGTATATAGGTAATGCATTAAACCAAAAGAAGAAGTATGTTTTGTTCTAAATAGATATTGAGCTTTAAAAGATGCAGATAGCAGAGTTGTCTTCCATTACGACTTGGACTTATATTGTTATGTCTGATTACACAACAGACTGGACACAACAATGACTTTATCCAGGAAGTTGGCTTTGATTCTTGCTATATTCTCTTTTCAGCTGAATGGACATTACATTTTGGGTTAGTGCTAACACATTGTTATCTCGCTAAAGTCGTATGTTGGAGGATTTATAACTATTTTGTTTACCGAATTGCACATATTTGTAATATTGGAATGTAAGTCTTCTGTTTTCTTATGAGCAATTGTATAGACTTAATATTTATATTAATTAACTTGATTAAAAGTCACAATATTTCGTTAACGCTAGGACAGTCTCATCTGAAAAATAATAAAAAGTTATATCGGTAAGCTCGATAGATTGAGTGAGTAAGAGAGAGAGAGAGAAAGAGAGAGAGAGAGAGAGAGATGGGGGGATAGTGTGTATGTGTTAATATGAATATTTTTTGTCTGTTTATGTGTTAGGTGTCTAAACAAACATGAGCATTTATTTAAATACAGTGAAGCCTCGAGTTCTACCAAATCCGGATTTAGCAGGATAAATCTACATAATATTATAGGTAGAAAATAGAGAGGCCGAAATCGTTAGATTTAAGTCATGATAATAACTTGGTTTTTAAAGTTTAATACTCCTTTCAAAGTAACTATAGACTTAAAGTCCGTTTGGACACGAAGCAAAGAAGGCCAAGGTACTTAATTTTTTGTGTGTGTTCATTTTATAGATTATTTTGACTCTGTTTGACTAATGGCTCTAATAAACCCATGGTCGGATTAGGGAAGTAATGGCTGTGTTACATACAAATAAAAGCTTTTTTAAGTGTAGTTGATAACACAGCTTTAATTATTGATGCTTTCAAGAGAAGTGTGTGTAGTGTAATTACAAATAGTATTATGAAATATTATATATATATATATATATATATATATATATATGCCAACCAAAATTCGGTTTCGGTATCACTTTCGGTGCCGACAGTAGACAAATTGCCTATTTCGGCGTAGTGTCCGTTTCGGCCGAAGCCAAAAACTTGGCTTTCGGTTTGCTTTCGATTTCGGTCAAAAGTGATATTGACTTTCGGTCATCAGTCGAATATCTATTTTAACTTATACAATTTAGACTGCGAAGCTAGTGATGCATCTATTACTCTGCTTATTCATAATTTTATTTAGTTAAACTGTTGCGAGTTAATCTGTGTGAAGTAGAAAATTGAAGTTAATAATAAACGGATTATTTTTCCTCCCCCCAAAGAATGTCGAAAAATGGAGTGTGGCTTAATAAAATGGCTTCATTTTATGTACCTAGGTCACCATCTCTTTTTTTTCTTTCATTACATTTGTCATGTTTGTGTTGTTGTGTCTAATTATATAAAAATTATGTCATAATATTTAGATACAAAAATCTTGTATTATAAAGTTTATATTTCCTTTAAGGTAAATCTTAACCCTTCCCGTACCGACCTACTTCTATCTATGCTGCCTTCAGTTCCGCTAGATACGCGCCCGGGACTGTAAGGGTTAAAGAGTAATCAATTCTGAATAAAATTGAGATATAATACATGTATATACAACTATACAACTGTATATTGCATGTTGTATGGATGAAGTACCTATAAACTAGTTAATATTACACAAAAATGTGCAGTCTTTTTTTAAATTCTTTTGTTACGCGAATTTCGGTTTATCTTTCAGTTTCGGCTGAAGCTGTAGTGAAACTTTCGGTTTTGGCTCCGGTTTCGGCCAGTATGGTTTCGTTTTCGACCGAAACCAAAAATTTGGTCGGCCTTAGATCGTATATTCTATAGGCCCTATATGTTAATATCAACAATTTAGACGATCTACATACATCAAACAAAATCGCTAAAAATGTTAGCATATTTATTACCTCCAACATTTTTGACAATTAACAATTATTAGATGTACAATGTTTACATCTTAACGATTTCTCAGTTTGTCTTTTTCTTTTTTGAAGCATCAGGTATTATCAATTCAGTGCATTATTTATCTACGTATTTCGCTCAGTATTACAGTACTGTTCATAGCTTTAGAAGCAGATAATGAAAAGTCAATTAAAATAGATCCGAACACTTTCTAAATGCCACGATCGAATGGTCTTTTGCGAAAATGTCGTACAGTAGATATACAATGACAGACAACTATATTACAAATATTATTTGGGGCCGTTTTTTATTTTTTTATTTCGGTAATTTGTAGACAATACAAGTTTGAGATATAGTGGCACTTACAACATTAATGTGTGTTTTCTATCTTAGCTTCCCGTCTGTCATTCGCGACTACACCAACGGTGATACAGCCGTTGCTGACCGGCACCCTGAAACTGAGGTGTGCAGTTGTACTGGACAACGGCCTGCAAGCTCGCCAGTTCCACGGCAATTTGGACGTTGTCCAAGGTGGAGAACCGGTCACTATAGCAGACGTTGACCACATTATGTCCATCATCTTGACCAGATTCAATCCAGTCACTAATATGAATGACGAAGTAGCCAATGTAACCCCGTACGACCAGCCCGTGGCCGGAAAGTCTTATGCCAACCTTGTTCAAATTGAGGGCAACACGGATTCTTCGCCTGTAATTGGAGAAAAAGGCTATCTGGAGGTTACGTTGTTTAAACCTGTTGATGGCGGCACGTACAGATGTGACGTCACAGCTCTGACCACAGACCGACACCCTGCATCTCTCAGCCAAACTCTAGAAATTGCTGTTTCTGAACCGACCATCTCAGACCTGGTGAAAGTTGTAGCTGCACAGGAAACTGAAATAAGCAGGCAGAAAAAACGCATGGGAGAAATGGAAGAGTCCAACAAGGCTTTGAAACAAGAACTTGACAGCTTGAAGGCGAACTTAAGTTTACAGCAAACAGAATATAGCCTGCTACGCGACCACACAGAAATTATAATCGGTAACATCTCTCGCCAGACTTCAGACCTCAAATCTCGAGTCATGGGTATAAAAAGTCAAAACATCCAAACTGGTTTCGACGTCTGCAAAGAGCAATTCATACGCTTCCCTGTGCCCTATGCCGCCAAGCCGAAAATTTTGACCACGTTCATCAGACTTGGTTTCACCATCGCAGGCAACGCCCCTGACGAGCCGTACATATTCCAGGTGAACGCTGAGAACGTGAGCGAGATAGGCTTCAATGTCACATGCATCAACGCAGGCCGCAGTGCCATTGCAGACTTTGTCTGGGTAGCCATGGATGTTTAAATGCTGCTCACTGCAGACCAACTTGCAGATCTTCACGTTTGTTTACATCAAACTCAATTAGCTGGGAAATAATTTTTTGAATGCGTTGTTCATTACTAACTAGATCTACTAAAAGATTGATATTTAAGAAATAAATATATTTTTTAAATTGTAAAAGAATTGTTAAAATGTTTCATTTTACATTAACTAAAAGGAAACTAGACTATATCAATTGGGGAGTTTTTTTCTAAATTAAATTGTTCAAACAAACGTGAAATAAAATGATTACTATAATATTCTGATGTGTTCCTTTAGATAGTTGAAGATATAATTTAAAATGCAACTATTCTAATCTGCGCATATTTCTGTCAATAAACAATTCATGCATTCTGCCCTAGTTAACATTTTAATTAAGAGCAATTAGATTAAAATAAAATACTTTTTTTAATGTATGAAAGTTATTTTAGTATTCCTTAGGCCTATACAAACACATATTTTATTCCGACATTTTGCTCAATGTTTTAGGTTGGCGACAGTATCCCACGCTTTAAGACATCACTTTGTCCAGTGCAAGGCACCGGTGATTTTAACTCATTTTTAGCTTGTGTATTGTCTCCACTGTCTCTTAGCTACTTTATCCGATGTTTACTTAGGCCACAGCACTCAATGCTTAACTCAGCCTCCATGACCATTGTGTATACTATGGTCAAATGTTTAGCTTGGGTAAAATACTATACCTTTTGCTTGGCCCCAATGTTAAGCGAAGTAAACCCATGTTTTAGCTATACAGTGTTCATTTTTATATGAAATTTATTCAATGCTTAGCATAGGAGCAACTTTAATGGCGTCCCGCACATGTAAGGGAGGGAGAGGTCTAACATTTGTCACGATTATGTGGCGAGAGAAAGGGGTTTGTTTAAAATATGTGCATATTTAAATGAAATCTCCGCATAAACAACTTTCACTAAGTTAACTAGAGCAATTATATTCAGGGCTGTGGAGTCGGAGTCGAAGAGTTGGAGTCGGAGGAAATTTTGGTACCTGGAGTCGGAGTCGGAGTTGGAATCGGAAGTACAAAAAAAATAGGAGTCGGAGTCGGAGTTGGAGTCGGAACATTTATCTACCGACTCCACAGCCCTGATTATATTGTTCTTTATAATACTTATATAAGAGAAATAAAAGCCTCAATATTCAGCTGCTATATTCAAAGTTTACATTTGTCCTAATTTCCCAATGACCCAATGATCATCAGCTGCTTTATTGCCAACTTAGCTATGTCCTAATGCCACATTGTTCAGCTGCTATAATCAGCTTTGTCATTATGCCACAATATTCATCTGCTATTTTCCAAGTTTAGCGTTCTCCTAATGTTCCAATGTTTAGCGGCTATATTCTAGCTTTAGAGTTGTCCTAATATTCGTGTCCCAATGTTCAGGTGATTTATTTGACATTAAGCTTTGTTCTAATGTTTAACGTAGCCAGCGTTTATTCTGAATAAGATAATAAGCAAAAAACAAACAATAAAGAAAGAGACCCAAATGATAAGAGAAACGTGAAAACACGGTAAATCTAAAATCTAAGAAAAAAATGCTTGTTGATTAAATGGGCCGACGTTCTGTGAATCTCGATTTGATTAGCTGTCCTTTGTTTACATTTTGAATCTAATAGGGATCATAAATGATTAACATTTTTTAAACTTAAATCATTTATAAAAAATACAGACTACGGATGAGCGTAGGATGCAATAATCTTATTTATAGAAGGAGCGTCTTTAACATATAAGATACATCTGTGTACATATATGTACTTGTATAAAATGTAGACTATTTCCAAATGTAACTATTTCTTATTACATATACCACTTTATCCGCGGACATATTATGTAAACATAAAAGATGTCTGAAATATTTTAAAAAAAAGTAAAATCAACATTAGGGAGAAGTTTGCGGAAGCAAATGTTTCTCCCAAACTTGACAAAGATTAATAAAAAAAAATTTTCTTTTAAAAGTGACATTTTATTTATTTTAATGTTACGATTTGATTTGAATTTTTTTTCTTTTGATTCAATAGTTAAGTGGAAAATAGTGAACGATAATCTTATTACCCCCTCCCCCCCCCATTTCCTCTTCCCTTGTCCCCCCTTCTAACTCCCTTTCTTTTGTAATATATGACCACCCCCCCCCCAACTCCACACTTACAATCCTGGCTACGCTACGCTTACGTGGTCGCCGTTGTGTGTTTCCCAGGAAGCCATAACGTCAATATAAGAGTATTCACACATTCACCATAATGTTAGTGTTTAACATCAATATAAGAGTATTCACACATTCACCATAATGTTAGTGTTTAACATCAATATAAGAGTATTCACACATTCACCATAATGTTAGTGATTAACATCAATATAAGAGTATTCACACATTCACCATAATGTTAGTGTTTAACATCAATATAAGAGTATTCACACATTCACCATAATGTTAGTGTTTAACATCAATATAAGAGTATTCACACATTCACCATAATGTTAGTGTTTAACATCAATATAAGAGTATTCACACATTCACCATAATGTTAGTGATTAACATCAATATAAGAGTATTCACACATTAACCATAATGTTAGTGTTTAACATCAATATAAGAGTATTCACACATTCACCATAATGTTAGTGTTCAACATCAATATAAGAGTATTCACACATTCACCATAATGTTAGTGATTAACGTCAATATAAGAGTATTCACACATTCACCATAATGTTAGTGTTTAACATCAATATAAGAGTATTCACACATTCACCATAATGTTAGTGTTTAACATCAATATAAGAGTATTCACACATTCACCATAATGTTAGTGATTAACATCAATATAAGAGTATTCACACATTCACCATAATGTTAGTGTTTAACATCAATATAAGAGTATTCACACATTCACCATAATGTTAGTGTTTAACATCAATATAAGAGTATTCACACATTCACCATAATGTTAGTGTTTAACATCAATATAAGAGTATTCACACATTCACCATAATGTTAGTGATTAACATCAATATAAAAGTATTCACACATTCACCATAATGTTAGTGTTTAACATCAATATAAGAGTATTCACCCATTCACCATAATGTTAGTGATTAACATCAATATAAGAGTATTCACACATTCACCATAATGTTAGTGTTTAACATCAATATAAGAGTATTCACACATTCACCATAATGTTAGTGATTAACATCAATATAAGAGTATTCACACATTCACCATAATGTTAGTGTTTAACATCAATATAAGAGTATTCACACATTCACCATAATGTTAGTGTTTAACATCAATATAAGAGTATTCACACATTCACCATAATGTTAGTGTTTAACATCAATATAAGAGTATTCACACATTCACCATAATGTTAGTGATTAACATCAATATAAGAGTATTCACACATTCACCATAATGTTAGTGTTTAACATCAATATAAGAGTATTCACACATTCACCATAATGTTAGTGTTTAACGTCAATATAAGAGTATTCACACATTCACCATAATGTTAGTGATTAACGTCAATATAAGAGTATTCACACATTCACCATAATGTTAGTGTTTAACATCAATATAAGAGTATTCACACATTCACCATAATGTTAGTGTTTAACATCAATATAAGAGTATTCACACATTCACCATAATGTTAGTGTTTAACATCAATATAAGAGTATTCACACATTCACCATAATGTTAGTGTTTAACATCAATATAAGAGTATTCACACATTCACCATAATGTTAGTGTTTAACATCAATATAAGAGTATTCACACATTCACCATAATGTTAGTGTTTAACATCAATATAAGAGTATTCACACATTCACCATAATGTTAGTGATTAACATCAATATAAGAGTATTCACACATTCACCATAATGTTAGTGTTTAACATCAATATAAGAGTATTCACCCATTCACCATAATGTTAGTGATTAACATCAATATAAGAGTATTCACACATTCACCATAATGTTAGTGATTAACATCAATATAAGAGTATTCACACATTCACCATAATGTTAGTGTTTAACATCAATATAAGAGTATTCACACATTCACCATAATGTTAGTGTTTAACATCAATATAAGAGTATTCACACATTCACCATAATGTTAGTGTTTAACATCAATATAAGAGTATTCCCACATTCACCATAATGTTAGTGATTAACATCAATATAAGAGTATTCACACATTCACCATAATGTTAGTGTTTAACATCAATATAAGAGTATTCACACATTCACCATAATGTTAGTGTTTAACATCAATATAAGAGTATTCACACATTCGCCATAATGTTAGTGATTAACATCAATATAAGAGTATTCACACATTCACTATAATGTTAGTGTTTAACATCAATATAAGAGTATTCACACATTCACCATAATGTTAGTGATTAACATCAATATAAGAGTATTCACACATTCACCATAATGTTAGTGATTAACATCAATATAAGAGTATTCACCCATTCACCATCATGTTAGTGTTTAACATCAATATAAGAGTATTCACCCATTCACCATCATGTTAGTTTTTCACATCAATATAATAGTATTCACACATTCACCGCCCTGTTAGTGTTTAACATCAATGACTGGATTAACCGTTATACAAAATAAGCACATGCTTAGGACATCAAGGGAAGATAGAGGGCACCACAGAAAACTTTAGATATTACAAGCTTACCATAATCCATGGCTCACACGGTGAAATATATTATAAATAATGCAGTTGAAATAGAATGTTCAATTGTGTTGATCTATGCATAATACTTTTCTAACAGAAAATTCTTGTTATATTTGTATTTACAAAATTTGCAATCACAAAATATAATATAAGCTTGTTGGAAAAAGAATTGGTCTTAAACTGAATGACAGCAGTCTTTATTTTATCAGAGTTGTGTTAATCCTTCAACTGAATTTACGCTATTTTCGTTTTCATGTTTTTGTTTTCTTTCACTTATTGTGAGGAGTCGAAGTTAATTTGTAAACCAGCAAAAAAAAAACACGAACAAAAACCACACTTAAAAACAGTTGCAAAGAGAATATAGCAATTATTTATTTTTAGAATTATTGAAACCGAAAATACTTGAGCCACTTGAAGATTAAAATGTTTGTATAGTTTTTTTTAAAAACAGGCGCTAATATATTAAATAAATTTGAATATTGGGTTAACAATACTATAATACTACAGCTCAAATCTATAGGCACACCAATAAATAATTCACCAGTCAACAAGCTTTTCCAAACCTTTATAAACTTGCTGAACGACACTATATCATACACAGACGTTAAAATTAAATAATGTACGTATGTTTATATATATGTGTGTGTGTGTAATGTAAGCATATATATTAATATATCTATATAGAAGTTCTTTGAAATTTTAACTGTTAACAAAAAAGAAAAAAATAAAGCCTGAAACGTTATCTAATTTGATTTGTTTTTAATTCAGCTGTAAATTTTTTTGTGAAAATGTTTACAAATAAATAGAAAAAAAAAATTAACATTGTTTTACATACAACTTTATTCTAAAGCCAACCAGTTGATTTTTTTGTAATAAGAAGAGTCAGACTTGCATTCAAATAGGAAGCCAGTCGTTTTGATTTGAGTTATAATTATAGAAAGGTGATAATCGCTGTCATACGAGCTACTGGCTTCGGATGCTATAAAGACTTTTGGTGGAATCAAAAACGACTTCTCAAACTGGATAGCCTTTGCATCACATCGGGAACTTCCACTTTCGATTTTATGAATGTTTATAATATTATTCAACCTGTGCGCTAGATGTGAATTTTTCTGTGCGGTATCTTGTTTTATTTCATGTATGTTTCTTTTCATTTCTTCATTTAAATCTGACAGCTTCTTCTCCAAGTTCTCCATCATTCTGTCGTTCATTGCGATATAATTCGTCAGGTCAGCCATACTTGGTTCTACTGCCGTCACCTCCAGTGACACGTTTAAAGACACTGGAAATTTCTCAGAGTTCAGTGCAAAAGCCTCGCATGTGAATTTATCAGCATCTTTGAGCAGAGGTCTGTCCCAGGTCACCAACAAGTAGCCCATCTCATCTGGTTCTGTGGAATTTTCAGCATTGCCCTCAGCTTCCACTATTCTCGAGAATGAAAGTTCTACAACTGGCGGGTCACATCCGGTGACACTAGCGATGGTCTCCCTTTTACCTTCTGTGATCACAATGGACATTAAATGTTGGAATTCGCCACGTTCCGATATTACCCTCCGTTGTCCCTGGTCATCAGTTGTAGAATTTCCAATTGAAGTTTGTAACCAATTGTCTTTCTTAACAGAACATCGCAGTTGAAGTTTTTTGGAAATAACTGGATAAATTACTTTAGGGTTAGCTTCCAGGACAACTCTTGTAGCTGTTGAGAAAAATATTTGAAGTAAATTAGATGCTGACTAATTGTTATCGCAAACAATCACATACACACGAGCCCACACAATTTCACGAACACATCATTGTGATAAAAACAGCATTGTAAATATCGTACATTTGTAAACGTCAATTTTTGGCACAAGTGAGAAAAACAAGATTTCAGGTGATAACATAATAATAACCCATGCATACGTATTATGTTGCAGAAATAAGGCTTTCTTTTCTTACATAAATACCATTACGACCCATAATACAACCTATATTAGAACTAATATAATATTCTATATTACATTCTATAATACCACATAATATATACCAACCTATATTAGAACCTTTCTTAGAACTTTTATGACAAACTATATTACAACCCATATTAAAATCTATTTACATTCTATAGTACAACCTTTATTACAAGCTCTTTTTACATTTTATATCCCAACCTATATAACAATGCGTATAAGAATTTATATAACAACCTATATTGCAACCTATATTACATCCAATATAACAACCTATATATTACCACCTATATTAAAACATATATTAGAATCTATAGGCCTATACAACCTATATTACAAACAATAATACATTCTATATTACAACCAACATTACATTATATATTACAACCTATATAACAATCTCTTTTTACATTTTATATCAAAACCTATATAACAACCAGTATGAGAATTTACAAATTCAAACCTACGTTAAAACCTATATTAAAATCTATAGTACAACCTATATAACAACCTATATTACCATCTATATTACAACATAATATATTACTTTCTATAGTACAACCTATATTACAACTTATATTACCACCTATATCACAATCTATATTACATTCTATAGTACAACCTTTATTACAAGGTATTTTATAGTTTCCATCATCACTGTAAAAGGCAGATGGCAAACACAGAGGCTGATTCCATTCCACGTACTTCAACTAGATCTATTATGCAATTTTTGCTAATTTTTTTTTCTTTTTATTTGAATTATAGCACTTTAATTACAGCATAAAAGGATTAAGCGGACGTTCAATTAACGCGACGGAATTTTCGTAAAAATAGAATCAAAGCATTTACTACAGTTTAAAGTAGAAATAAAAATTTTTTAGCACAATTTTGGGGTTTAAAAGAATAGTAACCTCACCTTCAGAAACATAGTTTAACACAAGGAACATCACTAAATTCATACTCAACGGATACATCTTGGCAGTTGTTATTTAAGTGACTTGAGCGCTGGCACCGTTTATAAGAGCGTACTTCAAGCCCTGGGAAGTTTAAATAGTGCCCAGTGTCACGTACCATCGAGTGTTAAACCTCTACAATTCAATGGAAATATTCTGGTTTGATAAGCTGTTTGACCTTCAGGTTATCTCGTTAATACTGAACAATTTATTTCAATAGTTCGACTTAGATAAAGTAATAAATCCATATAATGCTATTTAATACTCTAAGAGAAACGCAAGTCGATAAGAAATATTTTACTTCCTGGTTATAGTATAGTTATAGGCTAGTTGTTATGACCACACATACCAATAAGTAGACAGTCAATATCCCACTGATTAGCGATCTTTTTTTATAGATTCATTTACATTTTAGATATTTATTATAAAAAAAAGGCTTCAGAAATTATGTCTGCCATTAAACAAACCCTAAAAGCAAAAACAAAAATAATATTTAAAAAATGCGTAGAACCTATACATCTTTTCTATGCATTTTTTTTGTTTGCTTTAGCCTTTTAAAGATGTTACCCTTTTCCACCAATAAAGTAAGAAAAAACATATCAATATAAAGGTTTTAAAATTAGAGAAAAAGTTGCAGTCGAATAAGCTTAGGACGCAATAATCTTGTTTATATAAGGAGTGTCTGTAATATGTAAGATAAGATAAGATTTTTAAATGGGCATCTAACAATGTAATGAACCCCCCCCCCCCAGTAAGAGAAGATGGTTTTGGGTTTTAAGGGGAAGTTAGGCTGGGAAGATGGGCTGGAAATTCGACATGATGCAGCACTCTATAACGGTCCAATATCGGCCCAACGTTTTGCCAAGATTGAGATACTGACAGAATATCTGCCCAAAATATATATATTGTAGCTAGGGCGTAAACGAGTGGACGATTTCCACAAAGAACCAAGTATTAGGACTTACTATTTGCCGGTTCTTTCTACGAACCTAGTAGTAGAATTAGTATTTGGCCAAGACGAATGCCCGGGTCTATTTCTCATTAAACCCTCGTTAAAACTGATGGCGTAAAAAAATGATTGAACAACCAGAAAGGCCACTAAAAGGGTATAGAAGACACATTTTCTGAACCTCTAATCTTAATATTTCTAAACAGTGACGCTTTGTAGACGCTTTGTGTAAACCAGTGAGACAAAAAGACACTTTTTTTATTTTGAGTGAAACCTCTGTGCGGCTCAAAAAAACGCATCCATGTTTTTAAAAGGCTTGTCTCAACGCAGTTACAGTTGGAAAAGTGTGTTTAAACAAACTTTAAAAAAAAAGGGCGGGGGAGTGTAGAGATGATAAGCCGCCACTAGTCATTTTAAAGAGGTGCTCAATGCATTGTACACGTCTCACAAAATGCATGTGTTTGTTTAGATGTAATGAAACAGTATAATATCTCATACAGAAGATACACACAAAAAATATAGCCAGTAACTTACCATCATTTAAAACACTAATAAAAATGCAAGACTAGACTCGCACCACGGATGAGCGTAGGGCGTAATAATCTTCTTAATAGAAGGAGCGTCTTATTTATATATAAAATAAGATAAACGTCAAAAAGGGTCGTTTTACTGCAACATATTTATACGATGCTATTATTTCGCTAAGAAAAGTAGTGCCATAAGCTAAGCAAGATTGAATAATGTGTAATATTACATTGTATTGATTAATTAATTTATTGTAGGCATATTACACTATAATGACTGATTTAGTGTATAACGTTACATAACGTAAACGGCACAACTGAAAATGTAACGTAACATTGGATTTAAAACATGCATGTATTAGTAGAGTTAAGTAACATAGATTGGTTAAGTGCTTGTTAAATTGATTGGTTTATTAATAGTGTTACGCAACAGTAATTAATTAATTAGTTGTATAGCATTACTAAATCGGTTAATGTTATTACGTAACATTGATTAATAAATCAACATAGTAATATGGATCAATTAGTAGCATTACGGAACCTTGGTTAATTAATTAGTGTCGTTACATAACATCAATTTATTGATACAGTAGAATCGGTTTATTAATAAGTGGCGTAACCTAACATTAGTATGTTGATAAGTGGCGTTACGTAACTTTGATGTATACATTAGTAGTGTTACATAACATTAGTATATGAATTAGTCTTTTTACGTAATATTAATTAATTGATTTGCTGTGTTACTCAACTTAAATTGATTAAACATTACATAGCAGTGTTAGAACCACTGGTATTAAAAATATAAATTGCCGGGAGAAAACATAATTAGATTATTTCAACAGCATCCGTGGCCAAATATAAGTCAGTGTAAAACAAAAAATTACTGTCATCATAAGTTCAAATCTTTGACAAAATGAACTTTCATTTGTTTTCTGTCGTTTTATTTCTAGTGATTATTAGAATACCAGGAACAGGTAACTTTTTTTTTTATCATTCGTGCATGAATAAAATTTAATTAAATTCAAAGCGAAAATTGTTTTATATGAAATTTTTGTTTATTGAAAAAAGTAAACACAATGCTTCTATGAAATAGATAGATAGAAAACAAGAATGATACATAGGGAGAGACATAGATAGATGCATAAAAAGACACATAGATACATAGATTGGTAGATAGATCTTATCTTATATATTACAGACGCTCCTTCTATAAAGAAGATTATTGTGTCCTATGATTATCCGTGGTCCGAATCTAGTCTTGCTTCTTTATTAATGTTTTAAATGATGTTTAGTTACTGGTTTTCCTGGTTTGTTCAGGCAACCCATTCCATGCCCGAATGCAACTCGAGAAGAAAAAGTACTTATAAGCATTTGTTCTCGCATAGAGGATAAGGAAATTGTTTTTGTCCTTATGTTTATCTGAGACTTGCAACAGGCTGTTATTGGGTTGTATTTCTAAATTAGATGGATAGATAGGTAGATAAGATACATAGCTGTATATATATATACATATATATATATATATATATAGAGAGAGAGAGAGAGAAAGAGAGGGAGAGAGGGGGGGGATACATTGACAGTTAAAAGTGAAGATAAATTAGAATACATTGAGTTTATATATTATTTCAGAGAACTCGCATGTTCAGTTTCGAGCTAATCCATCAGCCATTCATCCAATTTTGACAACAACATTTCAACTACGATGTTCTCTACAGAGTAATCCATGGATAAAAGAAGCATCGAATGATGGCGTTAGGTCCAATCCGTTCTTAAAGTATACGTATGATTATTATTCGACAGACACAACCAAACCCTACCAATTCGAAACCTCTGAGACGACAACTGATGCAGCGACACCTCCACCAACACTTAATATAATCAGCGCAGACGTAGCTCATGTGACCTCTATAATTATAGTAAAGCTCTCAGAGTACGGACAACGTGAAGACGTGGCCAGCGTCTCTCTCTTCGACGCCGCGAGCTCCAACGGTTACCTCTCCTCCCAGGCGAAGGTGGAGGGCAGCTGCGAGAGGTCTCCAGTAGTCGGTGAGCAGGGCTACCTAACGGTCACCTGGAATAGACCTCTCCAGGAACAGTCCGGACAGTACGTCTGCGAAATATCAGGTCTGGGCGGTGATAGACATCCCGTCACGCTGCAGTCCAACTTACAGGTCACTTTCTCTCAACCAACTTTGACAGATCTCATCAACTATATCTCAGATAACGCCATGAAAATTTCGGACTTAGAAAATAAAGTCGTCAATTTAAACAACAGCTCTTCGCCTGCGACCTCAGTGGACAATTTAAAAGCGCAGAATGTCCAGACGGGGTCAGGGGAATGTTTTTACAGTACAGAATATTCAATCTCATTCCCACATTACTACAAATCAGCCCCCACTGTATTTCTCTCTATAACGAACTTTACATCAAGAGGCTATAGCTCATACGACCGGGCTGAAGGCAGTGTTTCTACCTATAGTGTCAACAATTGGGGTTTTTATGTTCGGTGCCACATCAATGAAGCCAGCTTAGCGTTTGAGTGGATGGCCATTGACAACTAAACAATTTTGAAACTAAAACGAAATTTAGAAATACACAAGCGTGTTTATAACTAATCAGAAAATATATCAATAAACATATTGGCTTTATTTTATCTGTTGTACTTTTTTGTCATCATCTTTTAATTCCACATTGTGTTGACTTACTTCATTAAAAATTCAGCTTTTAAAATTGCCACACCTAGCGTCATCCTTTGTCTTGCATCAAAACAACTAAAGTAATTGTTTGCATGTTATGCATTCACACCTACCTATGTAACAATGTTTGCTAGAAAGTAAAGTCATAGCTTTTACGTTATAGTTAAATGAAATGAATAAAACGTTACCATAAAAACGGTTACAAATGCTTGAAACATTTTTGAATGTAGCACGTAATGCGTTATATAAACATATCTGGTGTATTTAGATCGAATTGTTACAACAACAGCAGTTTCCTAAAATAGTTACAGTCAAGCTCATTATAAAAAAACATTTAGTTTTTAAAAGTCACAATTTTATAACATGTGCGCTTACAATTATTTAGCTTGGGATTAAATCCGTTTTTATTTGACCCGTTTAATTTATCTTTGGTGGCTGAACAATTAATAGGGCTAGGTGGAATTCTAACAATTATGACATGTCTTGTGGGGGAGAGGGGGGGGGGGCAAGGGGGGGAATAGTGTAACCAAAAATAGTGTAACCAGTCACTATAGCTTCTAACATTGCAACTAGCCACTATAGCAAACTAAAGTCGTAACTAGCCACTAAAGCAACTAAACCTGCAACTAGCCAATAAAGCGACCAAGCTTACAGTTAGCCACTAGATCTATAGCAAACTAAAAAAACGAATAGCCACTAAAGCAACTAAACCTGCAACTAGCCTCTAAAGCAACTAAACCTGCAACTAGCCTCTAAAGCAACTAAACTTGCAGCTAGCCACTATAGCAAACTTAACTCGCAACTAGCCACTAAATAAACTAAACTTGCTACTATTTAACATTAATGGAAACCAGAACGGCAGCCATTGTTTTGTTCGCTAATTAAGTCTATCATGAACGGTTTGTTAAATCGAAGACAATATCATTAAATGATTATTCTAGACATTTGTAAGCCTTAAATCTTAGAATCCCATAGTAAGCAAACACTAATCATTTTATTAATTATAAATGTACAAATGTAATACTTGGACTTTCAGACAGAATGTACAAGCAAGTGTGCAAATGCATTCATTTTGTATTTAAATGTCTATATCTGAATTTCGTTTAATATATGAAGTCCACATGGGGAAAAACGGTACATTCCTTTTAGTTACAGTCCCAGTCAGATATATTGTCCTACATAGTATGTACTGAACTACTTTTGAAGTGGACAAAACAACGCAATAACCATAGGAAAATTAGAAAAGAGAAAAACCATTTACAATGGAAAAAAGAAACATAGTTTTTTTGTTAAAAGTGGAATAACTCTAAACTACAATAGTGTGACTGCTGTTTTTTCCCGTTTGGTCTTCATATATATATATATAATCGTATTTCGAGACTATGGAGTGTGGCGTAACATAAACATTAACGATGATGGTGTAGGGATACAACAGTTACATAACTAAATTACCAAGGAACATATTTATTCTTGATTTCACTGAAACTCAATTATTAAGGAACATATTTAATTTTTGATTTCACTAAAACTCAATTATTCTTGATTTCACTAAAACTCAATTATTCTTGATTTCACTAAAACTCAATTATTCTTGATTTCACTAAAGCTCAATTATTCTTGATTTCACTCAAACTCAATTATCAAGAAACATATTTATTCTTTATTTCACTAAAACTCAATGAATTATAATCAAAGATCAGATTTTTCTTAAATGCTAAGTTTTATAATGAGTTTGTTTTAAAAATCATATGAGAAATGAACAGAAACACAATCCCTGTATTTATTTTTATTTTTTTTAACACAATTGTATTAGATCTATTTTAAAACAGTTTCTGTGTCCACGCATACTAGGTGATTGTGTCGCCAGCACAATGCATAGCAGCCTTTACTTTGCCCCAACCAAGGTCGGATAGATCTATATTGTACCGGTTGAGGAAGGTTGATGAAAAAACCTATCCCCCCTCAACCCCTAAAAAAAATCATGTTTATGAATGAATCTTAAAATATGTCTACGTAAAGGTCTTCTTTGAGTAAAAGACCTCCGGTAACAAAAGTTATCTTCTTCTTCTTCTTCATATTATTGTGGAGACCCCGTTAATACCGAGACAATTTAACTACACATAAAATAAAAAAAAATCACAAATAAGAATTATATTTAGTCCAGGCCAGAGCCCACAAAAGCCCATGAGCGCCCCAGGGCAAAAGTTTCAGTGACGCCCCCTTGCATAATGTAACTGCTTTCGTAATATGCTTTATTTAGACTATTTAGACTAGAAGTGTCTCCCCCGTGCAAATGCCCCTTCTGCCCCCCCCCCCATATGTGAAGGCACTGGTCCAGCCCTTCAGCGAAGATATGAAAGCCGGCACAGTAGGGGCAGTAATGGAGGCCTGGTCCAGGGTGTTCCACAGCCTAATGGCTAACGGGAAAAAAATGTAGACGTCGGTGCGCGCGAGTGAGGCATGCAGCTATGTTTGTTAGTGTCCTATTTAGGTTACTTGTTATGCCAACCTTGGTTTAGCAAAAAAAAAAGTAATATTTTTTTCCAAATAGTAGAAAGCACTAAACTCAAAAGATAAGTTTGGGCGAAACTAAATAGGGCCTACTCAAGATTTTGACAAAGTGTCAAATGTCAGATACAGCGTTTCCTTTTTTAAGCCTCATTACCAGATAACGTAAGAAAAATATCAACTTGAGTTTCAGTCACTAGACTGTATCATCGTACTCTTTTAATCGAGTGGCACTTCTCATGGTGGAAAAGATATTTTTTACTCTGATTAGAACTATTTCTTCTTCACTGATAATAGTATTATTCATAGAAGACTGCTGAGTTCGAGTTTCAATTTAATTTTAGGTCAAAAAGTTGTCTAGAATTATTTTTTTCAAGTAGTACTTTATAATGCAAGTTTTAAGTGCAGATAAGAAAAGTAATTTTAATAACCAGAAGATTTTCTTTTAAAACCCATTTCCATGTAGAAGTATTTCTATAGTCAATATATATAATTCTCCGTCATTTTGACGGGATTAAAAACTAGTAAATGTATACATCATTATAATGGGCGCTCATTATTCGTTAGGCCTATTTGTACCTTTCCTAGCACTGGATGGATTTTAAAAAAAAGAAATTTCAAATGTGTTTTCTTCACGGGAGTAAATGTACGACAATAAGGAAAAGGAACTAACTCCAAACTAAAGCAAATAGAAAAACAAAATAATAATACATTTATCTTTTAAAAAATCAAACTAAAATCTAGAGTCTTGGAATGTCATTGTTCCTTCTTTCTTTTCATAAAACGAAGATTATTATTATATATAGATCTAGTAAAAAAAAAAATAATAGAAAGAGTGAAAATATAAAAAAAAAGAATATAAAGGGACAGAAAGAATAAGAAAGAAAACTTAAATAGAAAAAAAAAAGAAAAAAAGGAGAAAAAAATAAAAAACCAAAGGGAAAAATAATGAAACAAAAATGGAAAAAAAAGATTTTAAATAAAATGATAATCAAAGAAAAAATTTATGAAGAGTTAATGTGAATAATTTGAATCATCGGCCAAGACTAACCCCCAAATAGTTAGGACAAATATCAACATTTTCTGGCAAATAAAAAATAAAACTTCTAAGATAAAAAGGACGAGTAAAAGAAACAAGCTCTTCGGCTTCTGGTTTAAAACCTGCCACCATCCAACTCCTATCTTCACAGAAACAATATTTAAATAAATATATGTAACCTATAAGGCAAGACACATCGAATAAGCGTGGGACGCAATAATCTTCTGTGTAGAAGGAGCGTTTATAACATAAAAGATAAGATGGATCATAGCGTGATATCTCTATTAAACGCATCGACGTTATAAAAGGCGTGTCTTAACACGCTAACTTTACTTTTTACATTATGAAAAATATTTTGATGATCTTAAAAAAAATTTAATGGGGGGAAAGATGATAAACAGAAAATAGTTATCTTTGAGATGTTCTCAAGAGACTGTATACGTTTTATGCATATAATATATACTTTTGTATAGATGTAATAAAACGTTGCATTCAAATTCTCGTTTATCTTATAAGTTTACGGACGTTCCTTCTAGATAGAAGATTATTACGTCCACTAGGCCCAAAACTCCTGCACGGCGACAGGGATTCGTCGGTGGCAGGGATAGAACTCGCGACCTGTCAGTTGGTTTTTGGTTTACAGTCCGGTGAAGTAACCGCTGGACGAAAAGACTAGGTGAAAATCTAAACTCTAAACCAACGATTTGTTCTTTGCCACCTTTTAGTCGCCCCATAAAATTGTACGTCATTATAGGCCATAGGCAGTCATCTTATCCTGATTTGTGTTTCGTTACCTTAGTTAGAAAGATTTCCTTTATGTTATAGTCTTTTCAAGTTGCATGCATAAACATTACAAACTCTTTACCATTGTTGCTATGATAGTATAACATAAATATAATATTGTAATATCATTAAATTAATAAGAACGTATGGATGCATTTTATTTAGCACTATTAATATTGGTTAAAATTTTAAGGGGCATTAGTGGTGGCTATTTGCATTCACTAATTTCGTTTAAACGCAAGTAGGCCCATTATTCATTAGTAGAGTTATGTAACATTGTGCGATTCTTTTGGTGGAATTACATAAGATTGTTTGAGTAATCCACCGTAAAATGTGCTAAGTTCCTTCTTTATTAATGAGTTATTCCTACTATCTTCAAGACTATATAAACTGTCTTTATTTAAATGACGATCTTTAGTTCAACCTTCAACAATTTCTAAGTATCGTACTCGTAATTTATTTGAAAGAAAATACAACGCGTCTATCAAAAGATGCTAAATGACCAAGTTTAAAAGTCGATTTCTGCAAATTACGTTTTGACACGTGGATTCCTACTCGTTCGATTAATTACATCAAGTTGTGTCTTATCTTATCTTATGCATTACAGACGCTCCTTCTATAAAGAAGATTATTGCGTCCTACGCTCATCCGTGGTCCGAGTCTAGTCTTGCTTTTTTATTAATGTTTTAAATGATGTTAAGTTACTGGTTTTCCTGGTTTGTTTAGGCAACCCATTCCATGCCCGAATGCCAATCGAGAAGAAAGAGTACTTATATTCATTGGTTTTCGCATAAGGTACAAGGAAAGTGTTTTTGTCTTTATGTTTATCTGAGCTTTGCAACAGGTTGTTAGTGTGTTGTATTTCTAAATTAGAGTTTAATGCCTTATGTATTATTACTACTTTACTCTTTGCCTTTCTGTCCCTTAGTGTTTCTAGGCTTAGTGATTTGACTTATGGTGTTACTCTTGTTAATTGGGAATATTCACTAGTTATGAACCTTGCAGCTCTTTTTTGAATTTATTCTAATTTTTTTATGTTTTCTTTAGTTGATGGGTCCCATACAGGTGCTGCATATTCTAGTATAGGTCTAACTAATGTGAGATAGCATTTTATTTTTATGTTCTTATTACATTTGTAAAAGTTCCTTTTTATGAATCCTAATGTTTTGTTTGATTTGTTCATCAATATGAGGGGTCCAAGTAGAGACCGACCGAAACCAAATTTTTAGTTTCGGCCGAAAATGAAACCATACCGAACACTATACATTGACTTTCGGCCGAAACAGAAGCCGAAACCAAAATGTTAACTACAACTTCGGCCGTAACCGAAAAATAAACCGAAAATGCGAAACAAATGATTTCAAAAGACTGCACATTTATGTGTAATATTAACTAGTTTATGGGCACTCTATTTGAGTAAACCATTCTTTGTAGTGATTACATAATCCGTTATTATTAACTTCAGTCTTCTACTTCACATTACGGATGTTAATATCCTAGTTTTTTCTCAAAACCTATTTTCGGTTCTAAATATCATATTTTTTTACCCATTTTCGGTTCCCCCTATCCGGGCAAAGTAAGATATAGTTTGGAAAAGACAAATTTGCATTGGTTATACTAAAAAAAAAACGAAGGACCATTGATCCAAAAAACGTGGTGAAATCTTTAAAAAAAATAGTTGATTTTGGATTAGCCTAAGTCAAAGGCTCTAGTGTCATGAACTTAGACCTTTATAATCATAATATAAATCAGTAGATGTTAGATCTATATGTTACACACATTAAAAGAATATTTGTAGAATATGAATAAAATCCCAGACACATCTATCTAGGGTTGACAAACGTCCGGTAAGAAAATGAACAGTTTTTGAAAAGAACCTTACATGCGCTTCAAAGTTGTTTTTTTAATTGCCCAAGTAGCTTTTCAGTTTACATTAAATAAAATGTTGGATCAGTTTTACTAATATACAATTATTGGCAGCTAATGTAATAAAACTGAACTGATTGTGGATTGTGAAACACTAAAGTTGTCATTCTTTTTGTCTCTCTATGTCCTCCTTTTGAAGTCAAAGTATCTCGCAACCTTACGTCTATCGGTCTGTTTGTCTGTTAAAAAAGCGTTCAGCATCAGTTTTTTTCTTTTCGAATACGTAGATCAAATGGAGGTGCTAACGACTAGCGTTAACATCTGCATTTACTGTTGTATGTGCTTGTATCGCAGATTCACAATCAATATTCGGAATTTGAAGAAAGAAAACTATAAGTCGCCTCTGACAAACGAGTGTTTGCAAGGAATGTAATGTTAAGGAATTGTTTTGTGCTAATCAAACAGGGTTTACAATTAATATTTCTTCAGATAAAAAGATAAATAAATCGCGGGAAACAGTTATGAATGATTTCCTCCCGAAATCCGGTTTTCGCTTAACATCCCTACTTTACACAGATTCATTCACTAAATGAAAGTATCAATAAGCAGAGTAATAGCTGCAGCAATAGAGTAGCATTATGAATTTTGAAAGTTAAAATAGATATTCGGTTGATGACCGAAAGTCAATATCAGTTTCGGCCGAAACCGTAAACAAACCGAAAACTAACATTTTGGCTTCGGCTGAAACCGAAAACACGCCGTGTTTTGCCTATTTTCGGCGCCGAAAACGAAGCCGAAACCGAATATCGGTTGGTCTCTAGTTTCAAGATAACTTACCATTTATTATTACTCCTAGATACATAGCATTGTTAGTTTGAGTTAGTTCTTTACCATGATTGAAGTAGTTTGCTATTATTTGTTTCTTTTTCTTGGATACCCTTATTAGTTGGCATTTTTCTGGGTGAAAAGACATACTCCAGTTTGATTCCCATTTTTGTAGTTCATCTAGGTCTCTTTGTAGAAGTTCACTATCTTTTCCTGTCTTTATTATTCTATAAATTATGCAATCATCGGCAAATAATCTTACTTTTGTTTCTGTGTTGATGCAATTTGGCAGTGTAAATTAGAAATAGTAGGGGTCCTAGAACAGTTCCTTGTGGAACTCCTGAGTTTACAGTTATTGGTGATGACTTAGAGTCATCTATACATGAGTCATCTAAGAGTCATCTTAGAGCAGCGCTATACAAATGTCATTATTATTATTATTATTATTATTTATTATCACTGTTTGTTCTCTGCCTATAAGAAAGTCCTGAATCCACTGATGTAAGGGACCAGAGATGCCAAAATATGTAAATCAATAGTTATGGAATATTGATAACTTAATAGTGCCACGTTTATTGATTGATTCGATTTGTGTTTTATGTAACACACTGGTTCATTCTTTTGTGATGTTACTTTACAGTGTTAGAACCACTGATATATTGACATTGAAATATAAAAAGGTGCACACAAAAAATTGTTGAGATATTTCAACAGCAGTCAATGCCGCAATACGTGATTATCAGATAAAGTTAAAATATTTAAAAAAATAAAATGAAATTTCTTGTGCTGGTATTAGTGGTTATTTTTCTTCCAGGAGCAGGTAACTCATTTTTTTTATCATTCTTGCGTAAAGAGACAAAATTAAATTAGATCTAATTGTGAACATGGATTTTAAATTTGACAGCCTTTGAAAACTAAGGTGTTTTTTTTCAATACATCTGTTGACCTTATGGTCCAATTTTTTTTAATTTCAACCTCTTACACAAAAAAAAAATGGGGATGGGGGGGAGGGGGCGATTCATGGTAGAAGGATGGGGGTCTAAAAAATAGATAGAAATAATTTTAATCGCAACAAAGCATATTAGCCTATATGCGTTAAATTTCGGCTTGGTGGATAATGAAAAGTGGGGTAATTAGTTTTCGGAAGATTTTGTCAGACACAAATTTTCAGAAGTTTTTTTACAGGTCTTAATACGGTTTCATTTGTAGGCCTATGTCCATTTGATTATGCATGCATATATATATATATAATGAGTAATGAAAGAGAGAGAGAGAGTGATTAGCTGATGGGAGGAAGTGAAAAGGATAGAGGAAGGAGAATAAATATAATATATTGATAAATGAATAGATTGATGACAGATAGATAGATAGATAGATAGATAGATAGATAGATAGATAGATAGATAGATAGATAGATAGATAGATAGATAGATAGATACATAGATACATAGATACATAGATACATAGATAGATAGATGATAAATAGAAACAAAGATGCACAGCTAGAGAGATACGTAGATATATAAATAGATACAATGATGTTGATGAATAGATAGATACATATATACATTTTTTGTGTTTGTATATTATTTCAGAGAATTCTCATATTCAATTTCGAGCGAACCCATCAGCCATTCATCCAATCTTGACAACAACATTTCAACTACGATGTTCTCTACAAAGTTATCCGTGGATGAAAGACGCATCGATGGATGGTGTGCCATTCAATCCGTTCTTAAAGTATACATCAAACTACGGGTCAGCCAACACCACTTCTTACCGTTTCGAAACCCAAGAGACGACGACTACACCAACGACTGCTCCACCAACACTTAATATAATCAGCGCAGACGTTGCTCACGTGACCTCTATAATTATAATAAAGCTATCAGAGAACGGACAAAGTGAAGGCGTGGCCAGTGTCTCCCTCTTTGACGCCGCGACCGCTGACGGTTACTACTCCTCCCAGGCGAAGGTGGAAGGCAGCTGCGAGAGGTCCCCAGTAGTCGGCGAGCAGGGCTACCTAACAGTCACCTGGAATAGACCTCTCCAGGATCAGTCCGGGCAGTACATCTGTGACATATCGGGTCTGGACAATGACAAGCATCCGGTCACGCTGCAATCCAATCTACAGATCACTTCCTCTCAGCCAACTTTGAATGATCTCATCGGCTACATCTCAGATAACGCCGTGAAAATCTCGGACCTAGAAACGGAAAACAACTTTCTGAAAAATGAGATCCGCAATTTGAACAGCAGTATTTCGAATGGTACATCCTTGGACAATTTAAAAGCACAAAATGTCCAGACGGGCTCAGGGGAATGTTTGTACAATACAGAACATTCAGTCTATTTCTCTAATCCCTACAAATCCGCTCCCACAGTATTTCTCTCTATGACAAACTTTACTTCAAGAAGCTATAACTCTTATGATCGGGCCGAAGGCAGTGTTACTACCACTAGTGTAAGCTATTTGGGGTTTGGAGTCCGGTGCCACACCAACAGCTATACGACCTTTGTGTATGAGTGGTTGGCAATTGATAACTAAATCAAACGATTGGAGAGCCCGAAAATACACAAGCGTGTTTACTAATAAGCAGACAAATGTATCAAACACTTAGAGGTCTAGGCTTAACTTAAGTTGATCTGGTTCACAATTAATTTTCATTTCCTTAAATTTCATACCGTTCGGTTATTTTAACAATAATTTTTTTATGTATGTTATTTTATTATTTTTATTTTGTAGTTTGTTTGTTTTTAGTTGTTTTTTTTTTGTTTGTTTTTTTTTTTTTTTTTTGGGGGGGGGGGGGGGGGGGGTTGTTGTGAATTGATGTATTAAAAATATGTTTCTTTTCTATAATTGCATATCATTAGTCTTAATTAATGTTTATTTTTTTTATATAATAAAAAAAAGCTATATTGTTTCCTTTTTTTTTTCATTTTTCTTACAAAGTTGTGTAACAATATGTTTACAAATTCAATAAAGATAACAGTATACCAATAACTCTTCATAACCTTTAAAAGAACTAGACTAGTTCTTACTTCCTTTTTTTAATAACATAGGCCTAGACTATCAACATGATTTATACATAAATGAGAATGAAGGTTACGGCAAAGAAATACAAATGAAAATACAGACTTCGAATGATGAATATCCAAGTAACGAAAGAAATTATAGCACATTTTCGAAAGAGAAAACACTATCTGCTGATTTTCAAGTAATAACAAGCAAATCTTGTAGATAAATTATGAAATTAATACGCCTATTTGAGCCTATCGATAACAAGCCATATATTGCTCTGACCACTGTCAAAGTCTAGATAAGAAAATCCACCAAAAACGTATCTATTTTGGGGGCAAATCGTTAGGCCTAATCTTTTTATCACAGAGACTTTTAGCATCAGCACTTGCTATTACCTGCTTGTATGGTAATGCCACTACTTTGAACACTCACCGTGGTCGTAACGTATAGACCACCTAATAAACAAAGCCTCTCGTACAATACAAACAATACAAACCCAACTATTATGGCACTTGAAGATAAGTATAACGAAAGGTGTCTATATAATACAGGCCCCACGAGAGGGGTACAGCCGGTACGTCGTACCGGGGTCCATGAGAGTTTAGGGGGCCCATGAATATTGAAATTTAAAATTAAATTGGCAATTACGCAAGTAATAGCTTCAAAGTCCTTATTATTTGATCTCAGAATAACTGAGATTAATGTTAACTAATGTTAACTAACTAATGTTAATGTTAATTAATGTTGTTTTTTTTTCCAAAACTTTTTTTTTTTTTTTTTTTTTTTTCCAAAAATGTTTATTCATGAAAAATTGCATTTACATTACCAAAATTATTATTTTACACAGAGAAAAAAGGGATAGGAGACATTTATTGCATTTTTACAATTCCAAAGTGATAGAAGACAGCAGAGAATATTTAAATACTTAGTTTACCTGCACAATCTCATATATTTTACACGAAGAAAAGGAAATAGAAGAACAGTTCATACACATTTAAGGGGATAGAAGACAAAATGTTTTACGAGACAAAGAGTTTTCTAACTAACTTTAAATTTAAATTCATTCATTCTTTTTATTTGACATTCAATCCTAGCATCCATACATATTTAAATTCCACCTTTAAATTTAAATTCATTCATTCTTCTTTTTTTTTACATACATGCTTAACATCCATACATATTCAAATTAATTTAAACATGTATTAACCGTAAACATCCATTATTAACTGTAAGATATTTAAAACAACGTAATATGGAGAAAAATAAAACAAAGTGTGTAGAAATTATGTACATTTCATTTCAATTGTTCTATCCCTTGGGATATATATCTTAATTTAAACCACCAAGCGCGATCTTAAATGTATATATAAAGAACAAAGAAAGGGTCACATATGACAAAGGAAAGTGAAACAAAAACTAAATACCGAAAAGAAACGTTCTCACTCCAGTTTTTATTGTAATATTGTCTTTTGCCTTACTCTCTCAACAAAACACACTGTAGTCATTCTTTTCTCCGTCCTTTTGACGGGCATAACCACTAGTACTTCTAGAATTGCCACTGAAAATTGTTCTGCGTGCCAAGTCTGGCACGCGTCTCTAAGGTTGCCGACCCCTGGTGTACTTGAACATTTTGTTAAATAGCAAAAAAGCCTCAAGTTGTAATATAGGGCCTAATTATTTTCGATAGCATTTAGGATATCCTTTTTATAATTGTTCTCAAGAGACACTTACTAATAGAGACCTATGAGCCTTACAGGCTTACAGTTCTCCCCATTAGCTTAGTAGCCTAGGCCTACATACTCTATGTCGCTGCATACTAGTATGGCAGTCAAAGTTAGTTAGTCGATACTTTTACACTTTAGTGATTTCCTGTGCGGTAGCCAAGAGGGGAGATTGAAAGTATCATAATTTGAGACAAACGTATTGAAAATTTCAACACATTTTTTTTTGTCATTTAACAATATGTATTTTGGGAAGAGTTTGTGCAAAAAAATGTATGTATCAACTGTATTGCCATAGCAGATCTAACCTTACAATTGACTACACAACATACATTCCTGGTAAATATTTACAACTGACAAGAGTAACACCAATAGTTAAATTACTAAACATAGAAACACTAGAGGACATAAATTATCAATCAATAGTGAGAGTCACTTTTTCGATTTTACACATCTTTGTAATATTATTTGCAAGATCAATAGGCCCACTGAAGCGGAGGAGCAATTACAATAATTTAAACTAAGAACTATAATATGTACTTGATTAAAGTATTTTTGTAATAAACCTGTAAGGCTGTGATTGAAATGATTACTCTAATGGTAAATGGTAACACTTATGACAGTTTCACAAAATGGTCCACAGACCTTGTAAAAAGATTCCTGATTTTTCAAACGTATGTAATACAAATAAATCATCTAGATATGACTAATGGTAGAAAACAAAGTGGGGAGGGGGTGGGGCCCAGAAAAGATCTCGTACCGGCATCTTTTTTTCTCTCGAGGGCCCTGATATAATATGATTGGTTAAATACTTCAGGACTATTCGCACTTACCAAACCATAGCTATAATATGAGATTTATAAGAGATGGGCTTAAGTCTACTCTGAAAAACGTGACCTCAACGCAGACACATTGGATACATTAGCCGGGGGGGGGGAGATTATATAGGGCTGTAAGCTATAGATAAACTTTCACAAATGAACAGAAAACTATAAATCTTATAATTTTAAAAATATAATTATTATTTACTGAAGACATTTAGGAAAGTAGTTTAAAATAAATATTGTAATCGGGTTAAAAAAAAAAGGCAAGTCTTTTTATTTAACAAAAAGCTAAAATTGCCCGACTTTGCCCGTGAAAAAAAAAATAGGCCTAATTATAGGCTACCTAAAAGTGAACAGAAAGCTCTAGACAAATAATTTTAAAGATATAGTAGGTCTAACTAGCCTAATATTATTTACTGAAAACATAAAAAAAGAGTAATTTAAAATAAATATTGTAGGCTTAATCGGGTTTTTAAAAAATCATTTCTTTGTATTTAACAAAATCTTTAGACTATCCTTGTGGATGTTAACCGAATACCCGTCTCCCGTATGCGTCTAAAATATAGGCCTAATTATTAGATTTTACTCAGTGAGTTTTTTTTAGTAAAAATCTTATAGATCTTGTGCTGAAATTCTTTACAATCTTTAAAAAAAAAAAGTAGGCTAATAATATAATATATTATTAATATATATATATTAATGGATTTTTTTTTTAAAGTAGAAAATGAAAATTAAGATCAGTAGGAAATCTAACCCAGGTCGACCGCATGGCAGTCAGATAGGCAGGGCGCAAAGATGGCAAATGTATTTTAAGATATTATTATTATGAGACAATAAGGTCACGTGTCTTAAATTGGTAAAATCCGAACTTCTATACGTTAGCACTTATAAGAAGAAGAGTTAACTGTTGTTATTAAAACATTTTTTTGTGGCCATTAAAAACTTTGAGCCAAAATATATGAAGGGATCTATGCATGTTTTTGTTGCTCAGTCTCAGTGTTAAATGCCCTCGGAGCTTACATTATATTTGTTGGCAGCGCAATATAAATAACCTTATTATTATATAAAGTATTTATACGAAAAATGATGTTTTTAAGGATTATTTAATTTTAATTTGTGTTTCAAACGCCTTTGTAATTAATAAATAATATAATTATGTGGCTATTAAAATTCGAAACAGAATTTCCCCCACATCTTCGGCACCAGAGTGACAGCCTATAAACAACATGGCGGACAGAAGAAAAAATATTGGACAATCTTCAGAACCTTCTCAAGAAACTGAACGTCAATTTATGGGTAAATTAATTTCAGAGTAGACTATTGTGTCTTTGCTATATTTCGTATGTTTTTGTTCTCGTGAAATACTCGTCATAGTCATAGACTCATAATCGATGACATTCCATTGTCACTGATTGTTTCATTGTAGTACAATTTGAATTGTAGCCTACTGCTTACAGTAGACTACAGGCTACTGAGTAGTAATGTGTCTGTGGAGACCCCATTAGTTGGCATTAGTCATTAGACCCAAGGAATGCTCAAAAGTGTGCATTAACTACTTACTACTTATAAGTAGTTATAAGGCAGGTCTCACGATAAGGATTTCAGGAGTTCCCATTTTTTATGTTTGTTTGTTTTTTAAATAATGTTAAGCCATAGTATAGTATTATATGCCATTTTAAAGCCTTTATGCCCAGAAATCAAAATATGACACCTTTAAAGTCAGCTGATATTCCAATATTTTAGAATTAATAATAAAAAAATCGGGAAAATCCCACTGTCATGAAGTTGCCGAGGCTATAAACTTAGTTCGACTAAACAACAGCAAAATAGCATTAAAACACACAATATTGTTGAAATGAATTGAATACTTTTATGACAAATAAACTCACAAAACTTAAAAATATCAGTGTTTTTGTTGTGTTTAAACATGATTTCACACTCAGGCGTCTTAATGTCTAGGACTATGGAAGTCGCCGCCATGCTGTCAAAATGGCGGCTATCGTAGACGGAGACAAAGCGTGCGTGTTAGCGAAAAAAAGGATTTTTTACGTTTAAACCACAATAGTTTGCGTAAATGTAATTTAAAACTATAAATAATAGTATTTTGTTGCCGTAGATAGTACACATATAGTCGGAAATCAGAAAATAAACGTGTAAATAGTGTTTTAGAAAATACATTTTCGTCATCAATCGAACGTTTCCAAAAGCGTACGTTATCCACCGAATGGAGTTAAAAAGAAAAATCCTCTTTTTACGAACTTAAAAAGTGCATCAAATGGAATTTTTAAGCTATCCGATCGGATTTACCTTCTAAAATTCGCACGTGTGCATTTAAATTGACCGTAATCTCAAATCTTGTTTTGACAGCGAATGTTATATTTTGTCTTCAGAAGCCTTTTTTGTACCAATCGATTTTCATTTATTTACTAATAAAATGAATTCTTCGGCTAAATATTTAAAACAAACTTTGTTTTTATGAAAAGAAATATATTTCTGTTTAAAATTAAAAGAGTTTTACGAAATCACATAGATAAATCTTACTTTATATCTAGTCTCGGCGACGGAAAAAAACAACTCCGAAGTGCTTCGAATTAGGGCTTTTTAAAACACTTTTTTTTTTAAAAGATCAACTTTTTTTTTGTGCTTCTAATAGTGGCCTAGTGAAAATTAACATGTTTATGAATGTTAAACCTTAAAAAACTTTTTATTTCGGCTTTATTTTTTCCTGGTAAGTGATTTTCAAGTGTATAAAAAAAATCGGGAAATGGGCTCGGTCGATTATGTAACATTCGAGGGTGTTTAAATTAATATAAACAACACAATAACATAATTAAAACATATAATACTGATGCGGCTGATACTTTATGGACATATAAACACATACAAATAAAAAAAAAACATTTTGTATCAACAATTTTTATTTTTTAAATAAACAATAAATCTCTATCATTTGGTGGCCATTTTGTGAAACCTGCCATAATATTTTATAACATACAAACAAGAGTTATAAATTGGAGGTATTTAGTCCGACCCTTTACCCTTCAGTAATGATTTGAAAGCCACCACATAGGGGGCAGTGATGGAGGCTTGGTCCAGTGTGTTCCACAGTCTAATGGCTGATAAAAAAAAAAGAATATTTGTAAATGTCGGTGCATGCATGTGTAACACACAGTTTGAGCTAATGACCTCTGATAGAGCAGGACAATAGTTGGATGTGACCTGGCTGTGTGGACATGGCAATTCATGATCTTGTACACCATGGTGTCATTGTCTACCGCTCTGCGCCATGTTTTAGTGGCTGAAGATGGAGTTTTACCACCAAAGCAGAGGTGCTTGTTTTGAGGCCGTAATAGGATATGACATGCTGCTCATCATTGGGTCATCTCCAATGTGGATATCAGGTGTTGTTGGTGGGGATCCCACACTGTCGATGCGTACTGCAGGATGGGTCGAGCTAAACTCTTATAGCAATGAGTTTGGTATAGCTGGTGGGGATCCTAGTCCTCTTTCTTGAAATAGAAAGGATGTAGCACTTATCAACGTTGAACGCCATTTTGATTCCCAGTGCTCCAACTTATTGAGGTCGTCCTGTAGATAGATTGGCTCAAACTTTGGGAGACATTGCCTTTCTAATCTATTTGCAGTTCTCAGTGTTTTTCAAAAGCCTTTTACTTTCAAAATGATTGATACTGATTTACAGTAATATTGATAAAAAACACCAATGGTATTGAATTTATTATGAGTTGTTGTGGTGAAAGTTGTAACCGTAACACTTTAGTGAACCATGCAATATTTCTACAAATATAAAACTAATAAAGGAAATGTTAGGCAAAATATTTTGCAGATTTTGTAGAAATTGACTTTCTTTTTTCACAAATTAGCTTCTTTTGATAGGCGCTTTATATTTTCTGTCAAATATTTTTACGTACTGAGAATTTTGTTACGGTTGAGCTAAATGTTATCATATAAATAAAGATGGATTCTTAAAGAGAATGGTGATAACTAAATTGTTTTGAAAAATGACTTAGCACCGTTTGCTTGTAGACTACTCAATTAGTTATGCATTACTCAAGTTGTAAATACATATAAATTTCAGTGTTTGATCAACCATTACCATGCTAATTGCAGAGACTGAGATGGATTGATTTTTATTTGCAATGAAAAAATCAAATAAAAAAACTAACACAATATCTTACATCAAAAGTTACAGAAGCTCCTTCTAACAGAAGATTTTTGCATCCAAGCTTATGTTTGGTGTGAGTCTATTCTGACATTTTGATACAAGTTTTAAATGATGATTAGTTGTTTATCTGTCCCGCTTTGTTAAAGCAACACATTCTATGTCCAGAGGCCACTCAAGAATAAAGAGATTATATAAATATATGAATTAGTTATGTTTTGGTATAAATAGTTAACCATTTCCCCATCTATGTATTTTTCCAAACTTTTGTTAATCTTATTTCTATTTTTAAAATAGAAAAACATAATGTAACAGTGATGCTCAAAGATGTTGTTACAAAGCTTCTAGCCAACAGACCAGATGATCCCTTAAGTTTTCTTGTCAGTTAGTAAGTACTTTTTAGCATTTTTTATTAGCATAACAAAATAAAACATATATCTTACCATTATTTACCTAAATATAATTACTTACTTTCATTACTGGTCAAAATAGTCTCATGCTGTCATTTATTTGGACCAACAGAGATTATCTTATCTGAACATTCCATGACATTTTTAAATTTCCAAGCCTCTGGTTGGGAGCATTACTAACTCTTTTTAATTTGCTCAAAAAAGGTTTCATGAAACAATATGATAGTTTATGAGTAGATAAAGATTAATTGATTATTGATTTTATTGTGATTGTCATTTTAAAAAACAACTAAACTTTAATGTTTTTTTTATTATTTATTTTTTTAAATACAAAAAACAGCTTTAAGAATATTGCTTCAGACTACAAAACTGATGATCATGTCCTAAAGGCAGTTCAAGTCCTCAATTTGACTCATCACAGTCGACCTGTTTTTGAAACAAATCTCATAACAGCATTTGAAATTTTAAGTAACTTTAAAAGTATGTTTATGACTAAAATACATAATTTAATTATTTTTTAAATAAATAGTTTTAATATTACTTAAGTTTGAATGCTTCAAAAGGATGTTTCTGGCATATATTTGTTATTCTAAATTATGTTTCAATGATAGCAACATATTTTATTAAAGGAATTTTTTTGTCTATTTAAATTAAATATTTATAAGTATCCCTTTCACAGCATGTTGCTCTGTCAATCTGGGTATGGCAGCTTTCCCCAATTTCCATGGCCACAGCATACTAGGGGATTGAGCAGCCAACACTATGCCCAACCACCTATACTTTTCCCCAACTAATGTCAGGTACCGGTACCCATCAGAGCTGGTGTACTCAGACCCTTTGGTCCAGGGAGAAAATCCTAGCCTTAACCAGGATTCAAACCCAGGACCTTTTGTATGGCAACCAAACACGCTGCTGCAGCTCATCCACCATGCCCCATCAAATAAATATAGTTTTAGCTTAAATGTATGTTTTGGTACAATTTTTTATCAAGAAGCTAAATTATCTCGTGGCAGCTGGCTTCGATTGCGTTACTGAAAGCTCAGGGTTCAAAGTTCTAGTCTTGATAGAGGCCAGAATTTTTCCCCAGGTCTGGCATGTGTCCCTGAGTTCACCCAGATTTGTGCTGGCCATACTATCCCCTTGCAATATCAAGGCCACAGAAACTTGCAAACATAGCTTCACTTGCCCCATAGATCAACATTCTCGTTTTAAAAATGTTTCTTTTTTTTTTTATTATAAAAATTGTTTTTAAATATTTTAACATGAAAAAAAGAATTCAAATATTTTTCAGTTGCTAAAAAACTTCATGGTATTAATGGTGCAGCACACAAACAATTGATGCAGTTGCTGTGCAAGTGAGCCAGATTTCTTTGTTGCTTGTTTATTTATAATTCAAAAAGTTTTCTATTTGGTTCAATCAAAAAGTGATGCTTTTATGGTTTATACTAACAGAAGACTTAGAATTTTAGATGAAAGTTTCTGAACTTTTAAAATCAAATAATATCTCATTTTGATGAAGGAAAACAAACATTGACTGCAGGAAATGATATTTTGAAGTTAAAAAATGGTCCGAACATTAATTTTCATTAAAAACTATTTACTGGTATATTGCTTTCATGTTAATTACATTTTCTCAGATAGGTCTAGGATTTCTAAAAAGAACAATAATGCTAAAAAAAATAATCAGTATCTATTACTAGTCCTATTGTCATCATCAGTGTTGTTGTTGTCTTTCTTCCGTTAGTTTACATTTGTTTCAACTATTTTTTCTTAGAAGTGTTCCAGCCCCAGTACAAGAACAGCTGTTTAAAAAAATAGAGTGTAAAGAACATGAGGCTGTCCCATACTCCATATTTAGATCTACAGTAGTCACATGCTGTGTGCTGGTTGGTGAGTACAGTCTGTTTCTTTGTGTACTTCAATTTAACTATTGAACAGGCTTCTGTTTACAGGAATTCAATGAACGTGTGATTGCAAAATTCAGGAACCCAAATGCAAAACTTATTTCTCAAACATATTTCCATTACCCTTCTAACATTGTCATTCAGTGCTGTTGTAATACATTTTTAATGATTTTTTTGTTTAGTTATGTTTAAAAGATACCAATCTGTCACATCGATAAATTATTCAATGCTAATACTAATACTTCTGAAGTTGGTAAAAAATGAAATAAGTTTTTGTTGCTTTTTATGCTTGTCTCCCTTTCTTTAACTTGTTTTATGTTCTATGTTACTGGTAACACAGGGCTTGATGAACATAGTAAACAAAATAAGACATGCTTTGTGCATTATGGGATGGGAAACTGTGATTCTAGACAATTAAGATGCACTACTGCAATCTGTGCAGCTGAAACAGGAAGTGAAAAAAACAAATAAAGAAGGATCCGACATTAAATTACAAAAAATCAAAGACTTAGCAATTTTTTTTAAAGTAGGAAAATATTTTACAAATATTAAAGTTAAAGCATAAACAACAAATAAGAACATTTATAATCTTTATACTTCAAGTTTTGTTTAATTGCAATAAATACAAAAGTTTTTTTTTTTTTTACTTTGTTGATTTATTATTTGAATTACTAAATATAAGTGCTGGGAGGGGGGGGGGGCACCAAAATCTGTTTTATTGCTTAGGGGCCAGAAATCGTACACCAATATGTATTCCCTGTAATGTGTTGTTTTTTTTACAAGTCAGATTTATATTTTATGGTTGTAGTTGTACTCAAATGTTTTTTTTCTTTGTTACTGGTTATATATAAATGTCTGTGTTATTTTCTTTCAGATTTTCTTTCATTATCCAAGAATTTGTACACAACACTTGATATTCAGAACAGTGGGAAAGCTGATAAACATTTGTGCCAAACAGCTTTACAACAGCTTAGAAATTCTCTGAGCAATTCTAAAAAGGATGTCCAGAGGTAAACATTTAATAAGGCTGTTAGTCAATTTTCTTTTTTTTTTTTATGCAATTTGAAGAAACTCTCAAAATGTAAGTTTTATTACATTGAGCAAACTAAATTTCAAAGAAAAGAAAAAACATTTTTTGCATTACCGTAGATCAAAATTATTAGTTCAAATGTTGATATTGTTGCAAAATAATATTATACTATAATCCGAGCAAAAATTGTATGTATATATATGTATATGTGGACTTTTTCTTCAAAAGCGCTCTAACGATTTTCTTCATGTTTTAATGCTCGACTTGTTTCACTTTTTAAAAAATCTACAGCTTTTCGGCCCCACAAATAAAAATCGGAAGTGATCGTTAGACAAAAATACCCATTAGATTTATTGTAGATAATTGAATTTGGCCGTAAAAACATGCCATTGCTCGACCCATGTGTAGTGCGGCTTTCAAGAGTTGTGTGTTTTGTTGCGTCGCAATTGTGACGTTTCGGAAATACCCGTTCAACAGTAGAGAGAAGTTTAATTTTTTGCCTACGCTGGCTGTTTTGCGCACCTATGATAGATATAATTTAAATCAAGACCAAGTGTAATAATTTATGTAATGCAGGGGTGTGCAAACTTCAGCCAGTGGGTGGGTGACACGCGGGCTGACAAATAATAGTATGCGGCCCTTGAGGCTTATTTAGATTATAACGTCTTCAATATATTTTAGATTTTTAAAAAAAATATATAATTACGTATAAATTACTAGTGAGATAATAGTTTGCAGTTTAAATAATAACATAATTTGATGAGGTTTAAAAAAACTATAGGCCTATTTTTAACTCTTTTTCATCAAACTTTGTTTGAAAAAAAAAACACGTCGAAAATAATAATAGGATCTACTATTTTTATACAAGACATATGTTTACGAATGTTTTATTAAATATATTTATGATTTGCTTATATAGGCCTACCCAAGTAAGATATATTAGAATATGTTAACATTGTCAATTTGAAATCTGGTAAACTAGAAAAGAGGTATTCAATTTATTGGTATTTTCCTTATAACAATAGTCAGATGTGTAATATACTTTTAGTTTTATTAAGGGAGAGGGAAAATTAAACAATTCCTCCAACGTATATTTTAATCTTTTCATTTGCAGTCTTTTAAATGAATAACATAATTTCACCTTTAATTATTTAGTATTTAACTAGTGTAATGCTAAAAATTTAAACTATTTTTTACAATTTATATTATACCATTGATGTAATTGATATTATATTTTGCCGCAATAGTTTATTTTAAATAGTAACAAACATGGAAGATATTAGATAAAGTTTATACCAAACTATATATTTTAACTTTTTTTTTGTCAAACATTGTTTGGAATAATACATTGAAAATAATATATAAATACTTTTTTGTATAAGATATTTTTTTACAAGTGATTTACAAACTATACTTATGATTTATATATGTGCCCAATTAAGAAATATTAGACAATGTTAAGTCAATATGAAATCTGGTAAACTAGTAAAAATGTATTACATTTATTCATAGACTTTTTTTAATTTCTATTCTATATCAAACATACTAGCCGGCCGTATAACACATTGTTAGCTTGAATGGGGTGAGGGAGGGAGTTGAAAAAATTGATATAATTTTATAAGAGGGGTCACTAGAAAGTTTGACAGTTGTTAAAGTAGGGGAAGAGGTAAAGATGAACTATAAATTGTAACGTAATTCACGATATTTTAACTTTAAACTTTTCATTTTCAGTCTTTTAAATAAATGACATAATGACATAAATGACATATATTTCTGTTGGATTTAAAACTGACAACGCTAGCCTACACTTTTTTTTTAGGGTTTGAAATGAGATTAAGCTGTTTGTTTGTTTGTTTTGTTGTTGTTTTTTTGTTTGCTTTTTTTTGTTGGTTTTATTGGGCAAAATCTAGATATTAGACTGCACAAATAAAAATCTGATTCGACTGTTAGAATTTAAGGCCTATGTTATTTACCATAATTTTTATATTTCACATACATACTAGTGTTTTTATTTAACCCAATTTTAAAGATGAATTATCAATGTGTTGCTGCGCATAGTGCTGGCCACACAATCAACTAGTATGCCGTGGCCACAGACACTGGTGAACGCGTCTTCACCGGCCCTATGGATTAATTTGGTCCGACGGGATACTTTACTTTTACTTTTGCCGTAAGTGTAAACAGAAGAAAAGAAAAGTGTAAGCTGATTTTGCGGGTGGAGTGGGTAGATGTCACTCAAAATTATATAGAATGTGTTTGTTACCCAGGGTTTAAATTCTCTATGCCAGGTTCCAGGAAAGTGGTTCAATTATCCTTCCAAACGTGGGTCGGTTGATCGCCAGCAAGCCAGCTAGAAAGTTTTGCAAAGTTAATATAAAAAAGTTAAAAAACATTCATATTCAGGACATATACTATGAGGATGCTTTTTTTTGTGGCGCAAATCAAACATCTACTATATAGACCTATTGCTGAAAAACATTAGATAAGCTTATATATTGTGCTTAAATATACCGTAACACACAACAAATTTTACCGTATATATAATATAAAACATTTTTTTCGGATGGGAAGTGGGAGTAAGTTTATCTAAAACGTATCATAAAAGGTTTAAGGGAGAAAGTAGCAATGGTATTTATTCAGTTAAGCCAAATTAAATATCGTCATAGTTTTGCTACCTTAAGACTTCGCAAGTGTCCATTTTTCTAGCCGTTTTGCAGCAGCTGGTTTAAAAAACAAACTTATCTTTTATTAATTGGTTGCATAGAAAATAGCAAGATAATTTAACTATAAACGCGCGGCGCTATAAATAATTTAATAACTCCATAATTGTAAAAGTAATCGCTATTAAAGGTATTGCAATAAATGTCGGTTTTTAAACATTTCATGAAAATTATGTTACGCTAGTCATGTCTACAGCAGGTATGAAAGCTATAAGCAAGCTTACCTGGACTGATGACTCGCCTATAATGATCAGTACTGAATAGCTGTTCTATGTTAGCTATATCGTATATAGACGCCTACCGAGATTATAATAGGCCTTCTTTAATTTAAAAACATTGACACTATAGTCAACATTAAACCAGGCTTAAAGCTTTAAAAAATTAGGTTTAGCAGTAGGCCAATGCTAAAGAGGATATTTTACTAATTGATGAATATCCAATGCAATGGTCTTAATAACTCAGATCAACATGTAGGCCTACAGTAATAACTCAGATCAACATGTAAACCTATAGTAAAAATTCAGAAAAAAGCTTACTTCTAGACACCTTTCTAGAAGAGATGATTTACGAGAATTTTAAAACACAATACAGCGTCACCCTTTGGTACATGCATTTGCTATAAAGGTCCAAACTTTACAGTTTGTCGGTATCATATGTTTGGAGTGAAAGATCGATGCACTTTAAACGTTTATCTTTTTTGAAATTTTCAGACAAATTATGTAAATGACACCTAAACTGTTGCTTAGGAGGAAATTTTACATCCGATATATGGAAAGTAATATTGGAGTTGGGTTCAGGGCTGCATACAATACTATAATTTATACTATGAGTGCAAAAATAGAAATGAATACGCCAAAAAACGTTTACTTACATAACTTTAATTTTTGTAGACGTGAAAAAAAGAAAAAGGCAAATGCAATTAGTTGGTCTGGTAAAAACGTATTCATTAAAATTTATGCACCGTTTTTTTACAGCACAATATGTTATGGTAGAAGTGCCTGCTCTTTTTTGTCGAACGAAGATCGGTCCACCTGGTACTTAATAATATATAAGAAATTTAGGGTCTTTGTATGGGAAAGGATTTTTGTTCCTTCAACCCTCTGTAAATATTAACTTGCTTTTAAGGTGTTTTTTGTTGTTGTTAAATTTATATAACAAAGATAAATAAAAATATTTTATACTACTAATGTTTCTCTCTATAGGATCATGGAATCAAGCTATAGTCTTGGACCAGATAATTTGTACAAAGTGTTAGATAAGGTAAACTAATATATGAAGCTAATCTAATTGATTTGGTCGAATTTCTTTGCTTTATTGCTTATCAAAACCATTAGTAACACATTTTAGACACAACTAACTCTATTCATTACTGTCCCAATGAAAAATGAACTGTTTAATAATCTCATTTATTTTCTCTAATTGCCAAACTTTGCTATAGTCTATTGTTTTTTTTTTAATTTTCAGGCCATGACAAAAAATACAACACTGTCAGAGTTCTGCACAGAGGATCAGTTTGTTTCTGAAGCCTGTGAAATTTTTATTTCCAAGGTAACTTTCAAACAAAGACATAGCCATCAAAGATTTCAGCTATTCCATCTCATGGCCTGAACTTATTTTAAAATTACCAAAAATGTCTTTGTTGATTCTTTTCTGCTTATTAGAAATACTGAGACAAATTCAAACGCTTTGAAAAATTGAACTGATTTTCCATGTTTCACTAGATCTAGTTAATGTTTAACTCATTTGCTACTGCTGCGACTGAATGCGGCCTACCCCCCTCCGTACGAATGCGCCCAAAAGCGGCCGCCACTTGTGTGACTAACCTATCGTCATTTATTGATTTTTCGCCATGCGATGTGGTTGTTTTTTTTTTACTGCAGGCTCGACTTTTAAAAGGAAGGAATACAGTCTGTTTTTATTAAGTTTCATTTTTGTGTGATGCACTTTCAAAGTACGGGCAGTTTTGCCTTTTGTCTTGTAATATTTTTTTTATAGCCTTCGCCTTTAATTTTTTAGTTTATTAATCAATAGCTCTATACCTCCAAATATAACATTTAACAACAGTTCTGATAATAAGGCTGCTGCAGATATAGACTTAGATGAATTTGATTTATGGGCTTTATAGATGAATTTCCATTACAACTCGATTTATGGGCTTTATAGATGAATTTCCATTACAACTCGATTTATGGGCTTTATGATACTTTATCAGACTTCGACGCTAGGCCTAGTGAAAATATTTAGCCAAATCCTAGGGTCTCAACACTCAGTGAATGATTCTACCGATAATTTGACATTTTTTATGTATAAAAGTATACATTTCCAGAAAGCTAAGATATTTATCTATTTTATGATGTAATTTTTATTAACTTTGGGGAATATTTAGTCATTAAAAAAAATATTTAAAAATAATTTACTAAATTTAATGAGGAGTTCCTTCCCTATGGCTAGTATTTTCAGGGGTATCTTTGGAAACTAGGTTAGTAGCAAATGAGTTAAATATTTAGTCCTAGGCCTCTATTATAGATACTATGGTCTAGTGGCAGTGCCCTGGGATTGGCTTGCAAAACATTTATATTTTAATCAGGATGAACATCTGGGTTTTTGTCTGGGGTCTGGTGGGTCTACTTTAAGACTGATGGGTACCTGACATTATTTGGGAAAAAGCAAGGACATTGGCCAAAAAAAAAACTGGTGAACCTTGCTCCACTAGCCTTATGGATACTTTAAATATTACCTTTTGGCGTTAAAAGTCTAATAGGAAACTTAAACTTAATATTTGAAAAACATGAAATATTTGTTTCCAGTTGTAACAAATGGCATTGGGTGATAAGGCAACTAGTTGGATGAAGTGTTCAAGTGTTGAAGTAAATTATTGGATAAAATTGGATGGTTAAATTCATGGCCAGTGTGCAATACTTACTTATAATAATACATCAGTAACTCCACGAGCGGCAGGACGTTCGACTGGCGATCCGAAGATTCTGGGCTCGAATCCTGAAGCAGGCTACGATTTTTTCCCGGGACTTGAGGTGCCCCTGAGTCTACTCAGCTCTGATGGGTACCTGACACTAGTTGGGGTAAAGTAAAGGTGGCTTGGCATTGTGTTAGCCACACATTCCATCATATGCCATGGCCACAGAAACTTGTGAATGAGCCACACATTCCATCATATGCCATGGCCACAGAAACTTGTGAATGCTGCTTCACCAGCCCTATGATCAGTTTGGTCCGAAGGGTACTTTACTTTTACTCCACTAAACTCAAACATCTTCAGGAAAAAAAAAAGGTTAACAAACTATTTTTTTTCCCTGACCCAGTTATTTTTTACCTGACCCAGTTATTTTTTTACCTGACCCAGTTATTTTTTATATTACTGTTTCATTGCTGCACCAACAGTTCTATTGCCTAAAACAGTTGGGTTTTTTTGTGCAAACTTTGAAAAATGATCTACAAATCTCAAATTTATTCTTCGCTTTTTTGTCCATTTTCATACATTCATTACTTTTAATATTCTGACTTAACATTGTTAGTCAACTATAAATATTAACTATTTTTTTTTTTAGGTCAAACAGCTTAATTGATCCTTTAGTGCCGACCAACAAATGAAAATGAAGCTAATCAAAAACATTTCAAACCAATGTTCACATCTTGAACACAAGAGATGTCACTTTTGAAAAATGTCCTGATGTCAAGCAAAGAAAATAATTGTTTTTTGTTGTTTTTTTTTAAAGTTATGTTTGGATTTTTATTTATTTGTTAATTTTTCATCTTAAAACAAGATAGATTAATAAAACTATTACTATCACAAAAAAATTGTTGACTCATTAAGGGGGTTGTTTGTTCTTGCACTCATTCAGAGAAAAAAACATTTGCATTTTTGTTTTCAAATTCTGACATAATTGTAAAATAAATTTGTTGTTTTGGATATGTGTGATAACTTAGCTGTGCTACAGAGTTTGTTCTTGAATTCTATGCAAGAATGATTGGTTTGAGTTAAGCAACAAATATGTGTGCAGTAACTGTATGCAAGAATGATTGTATTTTATTTATGAACAAATATTTGTGCTGTGACTGTATGCAAGAATGATTACATTTTCTTCATGAACAAATATTTGTGCTGTAACTGTATGCAAGAATGACTTAATTTTATTTATGAACAAATATTTGTGCTGTAAATGTTTCAAGAATGACTTAATTTTCTTTATGAGCAAATATTTGTATTGTGTGCAAGAATGATTGTATTTTATTTATGAACAAATATTTGTGCAGTAACTGTATGCAAGAATGACTTAATTTTCTTTATGAACAAATATTTGTGCTGTAACTGTTTCAAGAATGACTTAATTTTCTTTATGCACAAATATTTGTGTTGTATGCAAGAATGATTGACTCTAATTTATCAGTATACCTGGTGTGTTGTATCTAAGACTCTTTGGTTGCGTTGATCAATGAAGTAACTATCTCTTAATTGTTTGTCATTTTGAAGTTTTCAATAAAGATATGTTAAGTTCCAAGTTTTTTCTTTCTATAAACTGTATTTTCATGTACCGGTATGTAAGTTTATGTGTGTGTGTATTTTACTCTGGCCAGTGATGATAAAATATAGAAGAGAAAATATGGAAAATTCCATGTTATAAATATAAAGTAATGGAGAGTAGCCAGGGTCAGGCTAAAAGTTGGCGCCCCCATTCAGTTTGATCATAATTAAGTCTCATTAGAGAGAAAAAACATTAAAAATATAGCCATGAGTTGTTTTTTTCTTTTTTTTTTTTATAAACAATGAAAACTGTTATTCTGTATTTTCAACTGTTTTTTTTTAAAGCAGAGAATATATAAAACTTACAAAAAAAAATTAATAGTACTTTCTTAATTTATATCTTAAGACAAAAGGTCCAAAAAATGTATTTGAAGCATGTTAAAATTCTGTTTACCACAGAAATGGGTATCATAACCATTCAGTATTTATAATTATAATGTTAACCACACATTTGAATCAATTTGATATGATATTCTGTATTACAAATGTTCATGAACATATATCTAGCTTCTTTGGAAACCTGAACAGAAATTCAAAATAGAGCTAATACTAGCGAATATTCACAACTGACAAGAGTAAACACTAAAGGACAAAAGGGCAAAGAGTCAAGTAGTAATAATACACAAGACATTTTTTATTAACTCGTGCGGCAGCGCATTCGGCTGGCGTACCGAAGGTCCTGGGTTTGAATCCTGGTGCAGGGCTAGAATTTTTTCACGGGTCTGGAGGGTGTCCCTGAGTCTACTCAGCTCTGATGGGTACCTGACATTAGTTGGGCGTATAGTAAAGGCGGCTATGTATATTTACAGTGCTGTCCACACAATCACCTAGTATGCCGTGGCCACAGAAACTGGTGAATGCTGCTTCACATGACCTATGGATCAATTTGGTACTTTACTACTAAGTGTTCAAAGCTCTATGTATAGGGACATCAAAAAAATAAAAGTCACAATCACACAGTAAGCATATATCGTCTATCTATTTCTATCTATTTATATAAACATAGGCCTATATAACAAACTTTCTGTCTGTCTCTCTCTCTCTCTCATCTCCCGTTTCACTTGAAAGCCTTTAGATTAATTATTACAAGGCTTTAAGATCTGGTTCCATGCTAAAGAAAACAATTTCTCCCAGCTCACTTTGCTAATAATTTTAACGTTGGTAGCTAGGGTGCATTGACAGATACTCTGTGCATGCTGTCCCATATTTTTTAAAGATCCTAAGATACATTTATCTAGTGGCTGAAGTTTGTGGGTCGTATGGGTCGGCAGTGCTAAAATTTGGATTGGAGAGATGTCAGACCATTGCCAATAGTCAATATTATAGTCTCTTCTATTTCACATCTATGTCTCTATGTATTTGTTGTAAGCCTGCCTATTATCAAGTGTGTTCCCAAATAAAATTGTGGGTTCAATACGGTTTGTTTGTCCATGGTTGCGCTTGCTGTATGGACTGCATGAATGAGACGTATTCTATTCAAGCAAGAGGAATTATTAGGATGACCAATAATTATTACCGTATTAATATAATGTTTCTAGAGGACACAGGCACTCCAGATAAAAATATATAGCTCAGGGATGCTGTTTTCTTTCATTTCTGGGTTTTATTTTAAACTTATTTCTGGGTGGTAAATTCCTTACGCAGCTTTGTTTATAAAAAAATAATAATCGAATAGAAGAATAATGAAAGGATGCATTTTTTACCGCTACGGCTGCGCGCCTTTTTCACTTTTTACCCGGGAATTGTAGAAAGCAAACACTTTGCTTTATATCGTAGGTATAGCAATAAAATTATAATGCCTTCTGAAGATATCACGGATGCCAATGTCGCAAACGATTGCGTAAATACTGATTCACTCGGCAACAAGCGACACAGATGTGAATACGACGATAACAAGGAAAATGCATTTAAATGTAAAGAGTCTGAAATTGTCTTGAAGTTTGCTAAATTGTCAAGCAACGCAATTACACCGACAAGAGGATCTCCCTTAGCTGCTGGCTTTGATCTATATAGGTAGGCCTAACAATTTAAACAACTTTTTCACAATTAAATACTTGTCGACTTCAATGTCAATGATTTTTTAATAGTCTAATTAGGCCTACTAATTCTTGATAATATATAAGGAAGGATCGGATATGTATGAAATGTGATACTGCTGACTAGTTTTAAAAAAAAATGGTAAAAAAAAAACTAAACTTAAACATAAACTTTTATTAACATAGAGAATAGACATAGGCCCTACTACTACAATAGTATTTATAGGCATAAAACGGCATGACTCGTATCACTGCTGACTGATAGAGGAGTCATGCCATTTTATGCCAACAATGTCAATGTAATCTAGATCTAGATCTAGACCTATATATAAATAAAATATATAGTTATAGTAGGCCTATACTGTATATTTAAGTAGGCCTATAGCCTATTTAAAGATAGTATGTTAAGTCTTAAGTATTTTAGTTTTTTTTTTTTTACTTTATTAGTGCTAGAGTCTAGGCTAAGACAGACTTCTAAGTATACTAACTCGTGGACTTCATTATAAATTTGAAGTAAAAGTTACACTACTACTGACTACTGTGTAAACTTTACTGTAAAGTTATAAAGTAGGCCTGCATGTCGGACCAAATTGATCATAGGGATTCATAGGACCAGTTTCAGTGGCCACAACATGCTAGCTGGTGTGTGGCCAGCACAATGCCTAGTTGCCATTACTCCCCCCCCCCCCCCCCCACACAACTAATGTAAGGTTGCAAGAGCTGGGTAGACTCAAGAACACCCTCGAGTCTATGGAAAATGGAGTATAGTCTGTTTTGTTAAAACTTAAAACAACTCAGGATTTTTTTCTGCAGACTAACCTCTACGTCCATATTGAGGCATTATAAAATCATTATAATAACACTGCATTAACAGGGTGCATTGTCATGTCATTTTGTAGCTTGGGCATGGGGATTCTAGCCTAGAATGCCTAGAACTTCTCTGGCTTTTTTTTTCATTTCAGCCTATTTATTTATCTCCATGTTCTTTCAAGGATTTGGCAGCCCACTGGTTCCATGATAAATAATTTAATGAATGAAGTCCTATTTTTGTAGGCTTACTCCTACTATTAACTTGTACATTTTTAATAGCCTAGCTGTCTTAACTATGCACCTAAATATTTTCATGTAAATTCAACCCCAAAAATACATTTCTCTGACAAATGTTAATGTTAACATTAACGGAGTGTCTGCGCGTCCGGCGACTGGACGTATAGCGCGGGAGATATACGTCCGGCGACCCAAGTCACGTGACTGACCATGCGCATAATCGTTTATTCTTGTTCGAGATGCTTAATTACTATTTATTGTATAATATAACCAAGGTATCGTGGCCTAATGGTCAGTAGCGTGTTCTGGCAACCGGAGTCACGCAGGTTCGAATCCAGCTATCTCCATTTTTTTTTATATTTTAAATACAGTACAATGAGATATTTTTTTAGTTCAATACGAGAATACCCTTCATTTATTCATGTGGGTGGAAATAATTTCATTCAAAGTATCAAAGAAATAAAAAAAATGTGACTGTTAGGCCTAATGTCTGGCCTATTTCTTGAGAAAACGTGTTAAATGTCATTACCAAACAATTTATAAAGTAGTTTAATAAAGTCATTAGTAAACATCTTGACTTGCGCTACAATTTCAATTACGATAAGCCATTCATTTAGCCTACTATGAATGTTGGTGGACATAACAATCTCATTCAATGTATCCATTCAAAGTATTAAACTAATAATTAGACTATTAGACATAATGCCCGTTTCTTTATAAATATGTTAATATCAATACGCCCTACGTCTCTCGTTTGTACTTGTAGTTTGTAGTTGGGTGGTCAAATAACAAGCCCGCCGGAATAATATCTTCCAAATTCCGAACGTGTTCGGCGGTCACCTGACGTGCTCGCCGGAAGAATATCTCCCGCAATATTTTGTCCGGTCGCCGGACGTATATCTCCCGCGCTATACGTCCGGCCGCCGGACGTATAGACACTGCCTAACATTAAACTATTTAGAAGGGTTCATTTATAAAAAAGGCTGAAGTTAAATGACTATTTCATTACACTAAGAGTCCTTTAGTCACATTGTGTTTTTGTCTTGAAATAAACTATATCTATGGGTAAAAAAACATATTTTTTTTTTGGACTAACTATATTTCACACAAACTGGTATGAACTGGTTTTGAGAATTTTAAAATGATTTAAATTTAATAAATAAGAACTCTGAAACAATTAACAAAAAAATCATTTTGAAAATAAACCTATTATATTTTAACTCAATTGTTTTTTCATTTCAGTGCTTATGACTACACTGTTCCTGCAAAAGGAAAGGAGATTGTCAAAACAGATATTCAAATAGCTGTGCCAGATGGCTGTTACGGTCGGGTAGCACCACGCTCCGGGCTGGCCGCCAAAAACTTTATTGACGTGGGGGCCGGTGTGATTGACCAGGACTACAGGGGTAATGTGGGAGTTGTGTTGTTTAATTTCTCAGACACAGAATTCAAAGTGAGTAAAGGGGACAGAGTCGCCCAGCTGATTTGTGAGAGAATTTACCTTCCTGAGCTGGTGGAGGCCGAATCATTAGATGAAACTGAAAGAGGAGCAGGTGGTTTTGGTTCCACTGGCACCAACTAGAACTTTTTTAATGTGCTTTCTCTATTTTTTTTTTGTATTTGTAATTAATAAAAAAAATTGACCATGAACTAAACTGAAATAGCCTTTTGAGTTATTGTTGTAAATATGTTTCACTGAAGTTGAAGGCAGGCTTTTTTAAAAATATTTCTGTTAATCAAAAATGAATTTTAAGGAAGTGTCTGTGAAATGGATTACCTAACAGAATTATATAGTTATGCTGAATTTAATAATTGGAGATTGTTTCCCACATGAAATAAAAACCAGCTTTTAATTTTAATTACAAACAAATAAAATGCTCACGAAAAAAAAAACTCAGCTCTAATATATTAATTTAGGTGAATTAAAAAATTATTGACTGATGCAAATTATTTATTATATCTAGTAGGGGTAGGAGCATGTACTATTACATACTGAAGGTAATGGGTTTCATATCCAAGTGAAGTTGCTTGGATTTCTTTGGGGTCACTAATGCATTCTCAATCTCAGTACCTGGTTATAAGCTGGCCATACAAGGCCACTATAACTGATCTTATTTTAAATGGCAAAAATGTACCACTACTACTACTACTTAGTACTACTAGCTTGCATAGAATTAGAATACAACAAATGGGAAGCATTTTATAAACCTTTTTTTATTTTCTTTACACAAGGCATACATTTGATCAATGAAGTATCTGCAACTACATTCTTACTACAGGTACATGAAAGCTAATATGAACTAATCCCAAAAGGCTTTGGTCACATACATTCTTATACTTATACCTTCATAAATGTGAGGGGGGGGGGGGGTGGCAGCCATAAGCAAAGCCAGCATTTTTTATGATTGGGGGCTGAAATTTTGCCAGACAGATATTTCCTAATTTTTTTTAAGAATGTAATTTTTTTTCAAGAACTTTCAGGTGGGCTTAGCCTTTCCCATTCCCAGCTTCCCCATGTAGCTTTGCACCTATTTGCAGCCGTTATGGTCATGTGAGATGACCATTAAAAAAAATGGACAATAGTTGATGGTCAATATATGCAAGGCACACCACATTTATGTAAGACCATGGTTTTAACTTAAAGAATAAATAAAATGGAATGAGAGAGTAACATTGGAATGTTATTGTTTAGGTAAAAATGGAGTTAAAAAATGGTCAATTATCAATGCAAAATTAAAAACATGTTATTTGAACTACTGTTACACAAACTTGATGAAAATGCACTTGGAGAATAAATTTATAAATTATCCCACCCTTGATATGTTTGGTATATGACTTATTGTAGTCTGTATTTAAATGAAATCATTAAAAAAAAAGAAAATACATACAATCATCCATGAAAAGTATTTTAAAAAAACATTTTAGCGCCTACATTTTATAGATTGTGAATGATTCTTATGAATTTCTAAAAGTACATGTTTATTTGTTTAAACGGGAGTACTTGCTGAGACAAATTTAAAATTAACAAATCAGATCATTTAGTCTTTAGTTCTGTAAGGTTGTAAAAACATACAGACTCAAACAGTCTTGTTTATTATACCAGAGCATCCAATATAAATAAGTGTATCATACTGTAGATTCTCTTTAAACAATACAGTTGATATATGGAATGTGTGTGTGCACACGCAGTAGGCTACACAATGACAAGCTAATGATACAATGTGACATTAAAAATCAAGTGACATTAAACAATGCCTGTGTAAAGCATGGCTCATACAAGGCACAGAAGTAGATACTGGTGTTGACTAATGAAGTATACAATACACATGTAGCTCTAAACTTTTTAAACACAATCAATAAGTTAAAACTAATTCGTGCTTAAAAGTCATTAAATTAACACCAATTGAAATTGATTTTAAAACTTGAATACAAAATTCTTATTTTGTTTGTGTCCAACAAAAGAAAAATCATTGTTAAACTTGGATTTTATATGCTAAAAAAAGATGTACATGAATGAAGTGCAATTATGCAATATAAATTTTGATTTCCATTAGAAAATTGTATAAGAAAATTTTGTCAATCGGCAAAAAAAATAAAAAAATAGTACAACCTTATAACTTAAAAATTGTCTCAGTAAAAAACTTGTATTATAAATCAGCATACATTGTACACAATAAAACCAAAATGCCAAGCAGGTTATTTGGTAAAATGAAATAGTAACATATATGTAATAATAGAATCTGACTATAGACTGAAGACAAAAAAAAACAAATGGAATAATGATTTCTATATTGATACTTTCCATTACCATAATGATATTCATACAACTAAGAAGTATACATTTGTTACAGTTTTACTGGTATAAACAAATTATCTACATTTTTTTTTATGCACCATTTTGAAAAACATCTCATCAGTATAATAAAAAATAATATTTTTTTCCTGAAAACTTTGTGAAAGTTTAATGATTGGAAATTGGATCATGCTAAAAAGTACACCATTCAATAAAGGGATGTCATTTTTCAATTTTTTTTTATACAGTGAGTTTTTTTGTTTAAAGGGAGTTAATTAAACAACAATTTGCCCAAAACTGGCATAATTTTTTTTTCAAAACTTTGCCCAGTTACTGCCCTTGTTCTTGAGATCCAGGGGCTAAATAAACATGAGGATTACATTAACTATCTCGTTATATGTCAACCTCATAATCTGTGCATTGAAATATTGCAGTTGTCTTCTACATTATCTTGTTCCATTCCTCATTTGAACTCAAGGACAAGAAGAACAAAACAACTTTGGTAAGACAATCCAATCACTAACCTATATATTTATGTACAACTCAACAGAAACAAGAAAACTATCTAAATCCCTGCGATGACTGTTGTGTAGGGGTGGTAGGGGTCTTTGGGGTGACGGGCAACTTCCGCTGCCGGGGAGGGCCCCCGGAGGACCCTATCAGCCCTTTGGTTGGGGTGGCGCTCCCTGACCTTTGAGGGGTCGACGAGGAGTGAGGTGAGAATGTTGGTGTTGTCGGCCTTGACCGGACAGATGAGCCGAATGCGACCGTTGGTGTGGTTGCCCTCGGGGTGAAAATATGAGGCCTGGCTTTCCCACCAATAGGAGTTGGTGTTTTTCTTCCAGCAATATTGGAGGATGAAGTACTTAGCCGTTTTGTGCGGTTCAAGTTTCCTGTAGATCCTGTAATGACACAAAATAGAAGCAATAAATACATAGGGAAAAAATGGGAAAAAACTAAATATATTAACAAAAAAGATGAATACAACCAGTATATTTTACTCCAGTGGTCCAAATCTGTACATTTACTTCATGTGTAACTAAAAGAGATCTAATTTCAACACACAAAAAAAGGATGTAACCACTCAACAAAGTCTTATGTAGACTGGATACATATATTTTTTATAACAAACTTTTAGTTTTTCATGCAGAACTGTAATTGTTGCCAAACACATGGAATAGCCTAATATATGGTGAATTGGACAACTCACAGCCGCCACACAGTTCACCACAATTATTGGACTTGACTTATTGTACAAGTCCTCCAATGTGAGAACAAAGAAGATTTAAATGGCGAGGTGGTTACTGGTAGAGTGTTAAAATTCAAACCCGGTGAATATGTTGTTCCAAAGAATACCTAGAAAGGCTACAATGAAAAGGTATAGTAGATGGTATCAACACCATGTTACAAAACACTTTATATAAAAAAAAATTTACCACCTTAAGCAAATGCAACTTTGAGGAAATTACAATACTAGATTTATGACAAGAATTAAGCAAGTACTAGATTTCAGCATAAAATAAAGCCATGAAGGTTTTTTTTTTAAGTTAAACTCTTTCTGGTATTAAAAATGTAAAAAAATAAAACAATGAACTCTTTTGCTGCAGCACTATGCAGTGAAACAGTTTTTAATAGTTATTATTAAATTTGACAGAAAATGAAGAACAGGTTACTAATTTTGTTTTAAACTGATACCATACATAATTTTAAAAACCAAAAATAAACATATCTAACATTTTTTCATTCAACGCACCAATTTACTATTTTTTGAGCTTTGAATAAAATTAATATTTTTACAAATTGTCATCTACAGTGATAATGTCATAAGTGACATTCAGTATTCAGTAGAGATAAGAATGAAATACAAACATGCTTACCATAAGCGTCATTACTTCTGTTGAGGGTAGAGTTCATGTAATGGGGGGAATTGTTCATAGGGCTGGCCAGATTGACCATGGAGGAAGCTACCCTGCTTCTGCGCAGAGAAGAGTCGTTACTGCCTGTGACGATAAACAGAAGAAAGATCAGTAAACCATTCACATGCTATTTACAATTTAAATTTAAAAAAATAAATTTTGCGTATGCTTAAATGGCTTATTGAAATAAAACTTTTTTTAGTATAGTATTGAATGTATTATTTTCAGATCAATGGATATAAATATAATTGTTTCCTCTCTAGTCAAGACTTAATAATAAATTATTACAGTGTTATGCCATGCAAAATATATACAGTTGCAAAATTGCTAAATTAATGTACATGTCATTTACTAGATATACTATTAGAATACTAAATAATGATGGTTGCAGCTCTATAATAAATGTATATATAAATTGTGCACAGTAATCATGGCTTAGATAAGAAGATGAATTTTAAAAAATCCTATCTATTAAAATAATACATTTTCTCTAGAGAAACATTATGCACACAAAACAAAACTTGTTAGGTTTGTTAAAATATGTATATATGCATATTTGTATTTATAATTATGGTTAGTGTGATCTTATATTTCTTGATTTCTTTTTTTCAACTTCTCCAAATCTTATAAAATAAATCACTAGTCTAGTCTCAAAGTGCATTACAACTATAATACTATAACTAGTAGAAATAAACATAGTATATAGAACAAAATGCTATTTATGTATTAATAACAGTGCATCCAGTTGTTTTATAGATAGTGAATAACATCTTTTTCAAAACAATGTGCCTTTTGGTCTCTTTCCCTTTCTTCAAATTTTTTAACAATATTCCCAAATGTGTTCAAATCAATGTATTTAGTAGTTATAAAAATATAAATGTATAATTTCAAAAGAATAATAATAATATGGTTGATGTGTTACAAGTTAATAATAGAATGTTAAAGTTTTGAGTTAATTACACACAACATATAAATCAAATGGAGTTTCTATTTTGTGTAGAAGTTCAAGAAGATAAGCGCACAAGAACTTTCTCTTTCCTAAAAATCTTTTCTATAAAAATATGTTGCTGGCTAATATAGATCTAGATTGAAAACAAAATCTAATAGAAAAAAAAAAAGGACAAAAAAAAGAAATTATGCATCACTTAAAAAGTTTGTTCCAGGAAGACATAAGAAATTAGTTTCCTAAGGAATCTCGTAGAGCCACATTACTGGAAATTGGCCTAGACAATTTAATAAGCTAAAAGATTGACTAAGTGCCTATGGCAACAAGGAGGGTTTAAAGGATAGACAATTTAATAAGCTAAAAGATTGACTAAGTGCCTATGGCAACAAGGAGGGTTTAATCCTCTACATCTGCACTACACTAGGTATTTAAAAGTCTCTGGAAAAATTTAAAAACAAAGAGCAAAGGAAGAAGTGGGTCGCTTGAAAAAGAATCAGTTATATCTTTGTGGCACATTAGAAAACTAACTCATTAAGTGAGGGTTTTTTCTATTAAGAGATATCAAGAAATTTGTACTGAGAACAAGACAAGCTAAAGTTATATGACATGCAAGTTGATTGCAATGTTTATCATAGATGCATTTATATTCTCACAATAGTGCAGGTTGTGTTAAGTGATGCAGGACTATGAATTAAAGTATAGCTATACAGAAAGGGAGATAATTAATGGGATTATGAGAGAGTGCTACAAGTTTCTTGCTGGTTACATAGCTGAGTGAACAATACCTCCACTCTGTCCATCTGGGCTTTGGTCACTAACGCTTTGTGGTGAGTTTTCCCAGGACAAATCACCATGGTAACTATATCTGTTGGAGGCTGCGCTCTTGCGCGCCTGCTGTCCGGCCAGGGCTATGGCTATCGGGGACAAGAGGGACATTGATGAGGAAGTGGATGTGGGCGACAATAAACCAGAGCGGTCATCCTGAGTCTGGCCCATACCTGATGAGTTCGATGAGGCGTAACCAGTGTCGTTCTGGCGACGGCGGATGCCAGTGGGGAAGGGTGATGTCCTGCCACTGCTGCTGCCACGTCTTGTCCCGACCAAGGAGCCGTCTGAGAGAGCCAATGACTCTCGGAGTTCAAAATTTGTACGACCTTTGGCTGATATATATTAAAGACATTTTTTAAACAGTTAGACCCAATTCTTTTGTTTTGTAAATAATTGTAATTCCGGTTGCTTTAAAACATTCAGCAACAGAATAATGAAGTGCTGTAAATTTGACAGCATATATTAAAATTAAGACTTGAATTGTTAAAATGAACAAGTTAAGAACAATTAATATTAACAAATTCAAATACCCAAAACAATGAATTATTCAACCAGTATCAAAAACAAACATATACCAACGTTAGAGTGTTATATTGTTTTAGTAAGTTTTTTCACTGGGGTAATACAATATTTCAACTTCAATCTGGATTTCAGATGATTTTAAAGTGCATCTTAGGATTAACTGTCGGCTTCTTTATAAAAGCATAAAAAAATGGAATCTTTATTTAAATTTAAAACTTCTTTGCTTTAATCAATTGATTATTTTGCTCACATTTAAAAACTAGAAATTTATGTAACAGAACTTATGTAAATTCACCATTAGATGATTAATTCATTCCCTGCATAGCCCATTTTTTTTCTTCTTTTTTTCTGACAAACGGTTTCATCAACCCTATTAGCCCTCAACTCAACGGTTTATGTTTATATATTATGTTAAAAGTATAAGTTTATATCATGTAATATATATAAATGAATTATCTTTAAGCATATGAATTTATTCAGATGAATTCTTTAATGAACAAAGAAAGATTACTGAGCAGCTTGGTAGTAGGGAATGAGTTAATTTTGTCAGTAAAATGAAAACAAAACAAATTAATGTTAATGCTTCCAATATCAAGATGAATTGTTTACCTTTGCAAGGGTCATTTTGTTCCAGAAATTCTTCCAGGGTGACCCAGCCACCACCAACACGAACCATGACTGTGTGGTTCAAGAATCTGACCAGGCAGGTTTTTTGCTTCTCACCAAACTAGAATCAGGACAGATCAAAATAGTTTTCAATGAGGTCAGTCAAAAGAAATCTCCAAAGTTACAAACAGCAGCTTTACCAAAACATGTTTCTTTCCACAAAACTTTTCGGTTTTTATTTTTATAAAGAGTACTTACTCTAAAATCCATATAAAATTACTAAACTTTTCCCCAACTTTACTAAACATTTGCTGTAACCAATTCTCACATTTCTTAATGTGTATACAGATATACAGTCCCATTCATTTCAATCATTTCAAGCTGTTTTCCTACACCACTACCCAAACCTTTACCGGTATCAGTTTTTCTCTCAAACTTTCCCAAATTATGTAAAACCCTGTTCTCATATAAGAAAATAAAGTTGTACTACAAAATGGCTGATGTATATGAGATAAATTAGTCTTATTCTTTAATATTTTACATAAATTGACCTTATTCTTGCAAAAATGACCAGCAGGTTACTGGTTAGCACAAACAATCATTGACTATCTAAATTGACCCAGAGCTGGACATTAAAAGAAAGACTGACCCTATATTTGCCTTCTTCTATCCACTCAGCTCTAAAAGCGTGGCGACATTGACATGTGGACAGTTCCTTCTCTATCTCCTCATGAATGAGTTCAACATCAGACTTTGCGCTGCGGTTGTTGTTTTTTATCCTGCTATGCTAATTGACAGAAAAATGCAAAACTAAAATTAACACAATTTTTTTAAAAATGATATCTAGAAAAAATATTGCTGTCAATCCTAATCTCCAACAAAAAATAAAAAGGGAGGTAAAATAACCAAAAATTTTAACTTTTTTTTTAGACCTAAAAGGAATGACAGTAAATATTCATTCATTCTTTATAAAAGTTTTTGACATAATATTTGATCATTTTTAACCCACGAACTGTGGTCGGCCAATTAAATCGACCGATTGGCACTTTCTGTCGTGTGGCGGCCGATTAAATCGGCAGACGAAAAAATGCGTGGAAAAACACTTTCCAGACCACCTTTCTAATGTATTTATGTGTACTTCCTTTTATTAATAAATAAACTTCCGTTTTTTTGCTCTTCTGCGCGATTTTTATAACTTTAAAGTTATTTTTACGATGATGGTTGTCGAGCTAATTTGCGCTAGATATTTTTGTAAAATGGACGTACCATATGGCTTACGTAATTAATCAATTTGAATATTTAAGTGACGATATAATTGATTCAGAAGATCATTTTTCAACTACATATGAAAATAATATTAAAATTAGTTTAGGTCTATCTTCTAGTGAGTCGGAAAGCTGAAATCTGATGCCTTAGGCTTACGAGTGCCTAGGCCTAGAACTCCATCGGCACAAATTTTTTTTTTCAAAGCCTATTAATAACAGAAACCAATGTAAATAGTACATTTTCTAAAAGATAAATAAAATAGCTATTATATTCAATAACAATTTTAATAATGTGCCAATAAAAAAATGAAATTAGATGTACTTGAAAAGAAGAATTTTTTTTTCCTTTTTCATTCTTGACCACTCTAGGGTCAAGGCCATGGTCAAATAATTATTTTTTTTAAATTAAAATAGTTTTTTTCGATTCCCCATCCATTCAACTTACAAAAATATATAGTTATTGGGGTCTGGCAATAATATTTCCTTGTCATTTATTGCTATTTCTGATGGCACCCAAAATGCTCAAAAATTCCCCCACACTACAGAAACTTCTGCACCACAGTTCGTGGGTTAACAACATATATAATAATTTACAATTAAATGGGCTCATTCCATTGATTTTACATGAAACTGGAAGAGTCTAAAAGTATACAAAAAAGGATGGATGATTTAAAAAAAAAAAGAAAAGATGAAGTTTTAATAAAGACTGTTATCAACTTAAAGTATCTACTGTCAAAAAAGAAAATTAAAATATGTATATTTTTATTCTGTTTTGTCCATTTGAGTGAAATTCACAAACTTTTCCAAACCCTGATCAATTATCCCAAACTTGAAAAATCAAGTTAGTTTTTCCCAACCCATGAATCCTGCAAAGAGTGTTGTTTTGTTATTTGTTGATAGGATGATATTGAAATAGTAAAAAATGAGAGACCTTGTGTATTTAGAGTAAATACTTACTCTGTCTGTTCTTAGAGCATCAACAAAGTTTTTGTACTCAATGAAGTCTTTGTTCCCTTGATCAAAAATGTCAAAGACTGCAGTAAGTTCTGTTCTGTTGGTTGGAAACTCTGTTAGAGAGAATACACATGGTCGATATTTCTTTATATCAACGTTTTTATAACTGTTTTAAATGATTAATGCAAATATAAGAATGAAATGGTTTAATATTTGAATGATAAATGGAAATACAAGGGTTAAATAGATATAGGCTGTTTTAAATGACAAGTGTAAATGTCTATGTTATTGCTATTTTAACCCTTAAAGTACAGACCTACTTATTTGCGATGTATATTTTCAGTCCCAGCAATTATTTTACTAATTATTCGCTCCATCCCAGACATTTTTTCAGAATGGCTGAGACATCGATAGGGTTCCGAAATTATTTTTTTTACTTTTTTGTTGGTAAAAATTGATGATAACATGAAGAGAGTAAATTGCTAGAAACATAATAACTTACCTCATTAGAATAATCTAATTCATAAAGTAAATGTATTCATTCATAATAATAATCCATAAGAAAAAGTGTCATAAACAAGTACCGCCATAATAACGGACGGTAATTATAGCGTCCATTAGGACCGCACTTTCATTTTTAAAAAAAAAACTCAATAATTGGTCAATTTTCATTATTTAAAAACTATTCAGCTATCGAATAAATATTCTGCCCGAGACTACGGTGAAAGGTTAAATCCTTTATTTTGATCTTTAAATAGACACCCTTCCTTGAGGGAAACATGTGTCTGGGACTGAGGAGATTTCTTATTTGGAGGGTAATATAGGTGTCTGGGACTGAGGGAAAGAAATTTCTGGAGGAAATAATATGCGACAGGGGCCGTGTGGTTTTAAAATAACTGTGTATCTGATCAATGCAAATCAAAAATACAGTATGTGATAGAGATTATAAAAGGGGTGACCTACTTGATTTCAACATCCCACCAATAAACTCCTCCCTGTCCAAAAAGCCGTCACTGTCCTTATCCTGGCGACGGAAGAAATCAGTGATTCTGAATTTTTTAGCCTGGATCCAGTTCAAGTACCGCTGCCTCCAGAGGTCAAAGTCAAAATTTTTAAAGCTCTCCAGCTGTAAAGACATAAATCAAAGATTAAGCCTTAGCTTGCAAATATAATATAATCATTCAGATCTAGTTGAATTTTGTGATGCTGACCAACCCAGAAGTTGACATAAAATAATGTGACAATTGGTTTCTAGATTATTTTTTATGTTTAGATTTTTAATGTTGAATATCTAATTATTGTGAAATTTTTAACTGTTTCCAGAAATGTTTTTTTCTATTAAGTGTTCTATAGAGCTTTGTTTTTAAAAAACAAATATATTTCTTATGTGGAAAAAAAGTTGTGAAAATTAACTACATTTAAAATAAAATTTTATTGGTACCTAATTGTTTGTTTTTAAAAACAGTGGCTGTTATCTTACCTAAGACAGTGTTGCCCTAATTGAGTACGAACAAACCAATTTTAATACTTTAATTTACCAATTTAAAGTTAAAAAAAAATGATTTCAACTACTTCCACACACAAAAATATTGCCTTAGTAAGTACTATTCATTAGAGTTATGTTACTTTTATTAGTCAGATTTTTATCATTGGAACACAAAGCTAAGACACAATTAAAAAAGAAATGAATGTGGACTAGTGAAATTACTGGAGTGACAAATAGGAAAAATAAAATGTATTTACCTCCAGAAGTGTATCATGGGCATCTTGCAAACGTTTCTTCCTGTCAACAGACATGTGCCAGACAGTCCTCCATTTGTTCTGCAAAGCTATCACTCTTGGGTTGTAGCCGTCAAACTCATTCAGTTTCATGTTGCTGCAGAATGGCAAAGACAACATTTAGCTTTTTGTCATACACTTCACACAGACAATTTGTCAGTGACAATAAAAAAAAGAGTGTTACATAATCCAGGAACAATAGGAAACAATATTTGTTTTAATGATAAAAAAGTGCTCACCTTCCATAGCCTTTACTCTGTGCTGCCATCTTGGACTCTGTGGTAACAAGTTTGGACAACCTTTCTGCATCACTGTTCTTACTGGTCACTTCCTCATGGAATTCCTGGTCATGAATATAGAAACTGTTAAAACCACCATAGGTCAACATGAAACTTCATCACTGGGAATTATGACTTTAATCTATCCCTATCCACTTAATAATCACAAGTAACTACTAATGTTGGAAGTATTACAATCATGATTGCCATTCAAAATGTTAATTCAATCATGCCACAAATGCATTATGTTTATTAAATTTAACTTTGTCTATTAAGGTTGTGTAACATTTATCATCATTGGGCCATATAAGGAATTCGATGCAACAAGACATGCCAAACATTCTGTAAATTGTACATCATTAATGCAAAGGATTAAAAGCTTAAATATGGGGAAACAGAAAAAGGTTTGGTGGGGCAACCTTTTGCATGCCCATGGTCTAGACAGTCTGTATCTTCTAGCTATAAACACATTCAGTAGTTATATTACATTGTTTATATTCTTTCACTTTCTGTCACTTTCACTGCCTTCCTGTTTTGTTGTTTAAAATGAAAATCTAACATATAACCTAAGTGTGTTTTAAGGACACAGTGTTTTAAATATATTCCCTCGAGGAAGAGTGCAAGTAAATTTGTTTATGTGAAATATCCACAAACCAGGTGCTCTTTCAACAAAGTCTCCACCACTTTCAGGTCGTCTGGAATTGGGTCACGCTCCTTGGTAGCCAGGAGCGCCTGGGCATCAGTCAACCAGGCCAGCAGCTCCTCCAGCAGGGCGGCATTACCCTGAATGTTCCTCAAGGCTTCCTGCAACCGCTGACCCCTGTTGGTGGCCCTCTGCAGCAGCTGGTCCCACCTGGTCTGGGTTATGGTCAAGTAGTACTTGACAAACCTGACTGCATTCGGGTGGCAGCTGGATAGAATCTCCTCCGCCAAGCCTTTGATCTTCTCGACACTCTCCTGGTGATTTCTTAAATCTTCTTGGAATTTCTGAAAATAGAAACAGACATTTCATACAAAAATATTACAAAAAAAGGCATTGCACCAATCATTTGATATTCTATTGGTAGAGATATTAGTATTATTGTGCAAACTGTAATATTAAAACAGAGATATCACTGCACTTGTATACTTTAAACATCGATGACCTGGTGGAAGGGGGGAGTAATGGGACATACTCGCATAGCAACAGCTTGCCATTTTGAAAGTCTGTAAGACCAAATTCAAACACCAGGACTCTATTCCCTGGTCTCTAGTGGAATTCTCTGATGGATAGTTGAGATGACTTGGGGAAAATTTAAATGAAGGCATTGTACTTGCCACACAACCAACTTGACTGCCATGGCCAGAGAAACTGATATCACTTAATCACTAGCAGTATGGACCAACGTGGTCTTAAAGAGATACTTTTTCTACGTTTTTATTACAACATTTTGATTATTTCATTTTAATGTGAAACAAACTTTTTTACCTCATGCTTTTCAATAAGTTGGAAAATAACCATTTCATCTTCTGGCAAGGCTCGGAATTTCAGTTGGGCCTCTGCCTGGGGCAGAAATTCTCTCATCATGGTAACAACATCCTGGAACTCTTCAGCCTGGAAAACACAAAATGTACACCTTCCTTTAACACATCCCAACACTTGATGGCAGAGTAAGTAAGATAAGATAAGATTTCTTTATTGATCCAAACAAATGGAAATTTGTCTTGATTACAGATGTTTTGTCCTTCAGCATATTTAATAAGTAATACTGCATTAAGTTATATTGCCTTTGTCCTAATAACAGAATGGACAAACATTACAGGGATAGGAACTGACCAGTTTCAGACCCTCTTTGAGCTTGGATTCTCTGATATCACACAAGTGGTTGACTCTGTCCCATAATTTGGCCAACTCTACTGCTTGGTGAGCTGGCAGGTTGCCAGGTGCTCGCATGGTCAGGACAGTTGCCTCCCTTGCTGCCAACTCTTGTTGGATATTCTAGAAACAAAATTCATTAAGAAAAATATTATTATTTATTTTACAATGCCTTGTTTGTTTCTTAATTAAAAATTTATTTCAAAATTGTCAAACATTTCCCAAATTGAACAAATATATACGTGTGGATATAAAATGGTCTTAATGTTTAAGGTTTAAGGTAGCGCATGAATAGTTCTAACTGAAATATTGTTTTTAGCATGTTTTTGTACGTAATTATAGAGCTCGTTACAATATGGTCTTTTGAACAATTTACAAAAAGGAGTAATTTTGGTGCTGCTCTGGAAAAACTTTAATAACTTTTTAAAAAATTAGTCACTTTTCCAAACTTAAAATTGCTAAGTCAGTTTTCCAAGACTTCCCATCCCATATGAATCCTGTCAATATTATTACAATGTATGCTTATTAAAAAAAACAGAGAATAATGGAACTTGATGTCAATCAGAACCTTCATTTATAGACACACAAGACTCACCCTATGCTGTTCTATCAGCATGTGGACGGTGTCAAGGTCACCCAGGATGGGCATCTCCTCGTCCAGTGCCGCCTCTGCTTTCTGGAGCCATTCCAGCAGAGACTGAAGAGCATCAGACACCCGTCCTGAAGTGAGCAGCGCTTCGTCCAGCTTGTTTTGGCTGAAATATATACAAAATAATAATGTCACACTCTACAAACTTGTCTGGCCTGTGTGGATTTTTAGTATGTCAAAAGATGTCATGACAAACTGAAACTTTAATGACCAGAATACCAGGCCAAAAATACTCTAAATTATAAAAAAAACCATATCATGCTTATTGATTATTTTTCAAAAGTTGATAGATCCTTTAAGAAAAAAATATTAGTGTACATTATTTGTAATAGATTTGTCTATTAGATCTCTGTACTTACTTTCCTTCCCCTTTTAATACAGTTATGTTTTATAAGTAGGCCTATCTATAAGCTATGACAGTCAGTTTTTCTAACAATTTGTAAAAGAATAGGCCTACTTAGCTCATGCAATACAATTTATCAATTAATGTTATCTTACACAAAAAAGAACACCTTTTATTTAATATATATAAAAGTATTGTGTCTAGTGATTTTTAAAAAATGAAACCTATCTAACAATATTCAACGTGATATTGAATCCTTTAAACATAAGCTACTGGTAAGTTAATAGTAAGATGATAAAGATACACTGTGGAATAATTTGTTTAGAATCTCCACAGAATAGAGAGCTAGTAGGTCAAAACATCCAAATGACTGGCAAAGTATGACACAGATACACACACACACACAAAATGTGTTCCTTCAAAAAACAAGATGCATAGAGGTCTGGCCTGTACAAGAGTAGATCATGAAAAACAAACAGATGTCTACATACCCACAGTGTGTTCATTATATTATTAATAGAGACAGACACACACAAACAAGCTTGTTTTACTGTTGTTGTTTTTTTATAATTATGTCACATTGCAGGTTAACAAGTTTTCACGTAAACTGGTCAGGTGACATAGGTAAGTGAAATATTAAATAGGTTGAAACTTACACAGGTAAGTGAAATATTAAATAGGTTAAAACTTACACAGGTGTCAAATAGCTGGAGAGAGGGAAAAATCTGTCCCCGAAATCTTCACAAGAATTAAAGTCATCCATAGCACAGTGAAAACACGACCCAGAATCAGGGTATCCATGTTATTATCCATGCTTATAATCCATATTGACATTACTATCCCAATATCATCTCTGTAGGCTTCTATATTACGGTGTGCTTACTTAACTGGTTATCCACAACAAGGATAAAATCAAACTCAAATATATCAGTAGCTCTCAAAGTCACAATAATTGAGCTACATTATTAAGTTACTTCATACACAGACTGTTTCTAAGAGAACCAAACAAGCAAAACATAGACATTATCCCAATGTAGACAAGAGTGGTTTCAACTCATGTAGACCAAGGGACCATATGGCTCAACCAAATACACATACAGTATATATATAAATATTGATTTACTTCATACAAGCCTAGCAATAATATATGCGATCATCAACATTGATAGATACACTGATTTTTATCTTGTAAACACGTGTGAGTGTGTGTGTGTGTATAGATTAGTAATCTCTATTCAATCATATGCAGCAAAGTGTGGATTGGTTTTGAATGTGTAATATAGAACAGTATATTGTTGACCTACATACAGTAAGATAAACAACAAGATTATGATACAATAGCAAAATGTAATAATTTTTGTCCAAGTAAACATATTTAATAAAAGAATGTCCACTAAATGTGCTTGGGATTTTAACTTAAATAGGCCTTTCTGAATCTATTCTACTTAGTCTATATATCAACTCACTGTACTTAGTTTATATATCAAAACACTGTACTTAGTGTATATATCAAAACACTGTACTTAGTCTATATATCAAAAGACTGTACTTAGTCTATATATCAAAACACTGTACTTAGTCTATATATCAAAAGACTGTACTTAGTCTATATATCAACTCACTGTACTTAGTCTATATATCAAAACACTGTACTTAGTCTATATATCAAAACACTGTACTTAGTCTATATATCAAAACACTGTACTTAGTCTATATATCAAAACACTGTACTTAGTCTATATATTAAAAGACTGTACTTAGTCTATATATCAACTCACTGTACTTAGTTTATATATCAAAAGACTGTACTTAGTCAATATATTAAAAGACTGTACTTAGTCTATATATCAACTCACTGTACTTAGTTTATATATCAAAAGACTGTACTTAGTCAATATATAACACTGTGCTTAGTCTATATATCAAAAGACTGTGCTTAGTCTATATATCAAAAGACTGTGCTTAGTCTATATATCAAAAGACTGTGCTTAGTCTATATATCAAAAGACTGTACTTAGTCTATATATCAAAAGACTGTACTTAGTCTATATATAACACTGTGCTTAGTCTATATAAACAATAATGATTTGTTCTCCTAGTGTCCATCAAACACCCCATCAAAAAACCCTGTAACCTATATAGTGAAGCACATACACAACTGCACAATGTGTGTCCATACTATACTCATATACTTCATGAGTATATTAAACAAGAATCAATACACAAACAACACCTGCTGCCTCCCCTTAGATTTTCCCAGGGCCTTGTGCATTTCTTTGGACATAAAACTACCACTAGAAGAGATTTAAGCATTACAAGTCTAATCGCTAAAAAAACTATTGAATCAAAAATTGCCCTCTACGAAGTGGCTCATGTAGTGGTGGTCTGGGTGCAAGACAGGTGTCTTCAGCAACATCACACAAACAGGCCATGCCCATATAGTTATCTACTTCACGCAATAATTAATTCGGGATTGCAAAATAAACGACACCAACCTAAGTTTACAAAAATCCAATATATATAAGTCAATCACATTCACGGTTATAATATTGAATAACACCAAAGGTTTATATATGTAGGCCTATAGTCCTATCAGTCTTGGTAAAGTGTAAACTAAACGAACACGGTCTATACCTGCGGTCCTGTATATCACACAATAATTACAGCCGCCCCTCTATATTACACACCACGATTACAGCCATGGGCCTCACAACACAATTACAGCCGCCGTTCTGTAATTGACATCACAGTTACGAGTCCCATACATCACACTGAATAACAACGTATGCTCATCAATAATATGAACCCTACGCGGAAACAATTACTCGCGTAAATGTCAATTTCCGCTTTCGCTATCTTCTTCCATGCCCGTGTATGAGATATATGTTCAGATAGTATGTTCTCCATTAACTGTGGATGCTACCAGAGGCACATATATAGAGAGACATGTATGAATGGAAGAGTCGAAGGCTGTATAACCCTACAGAGGGCCGTGATCCGTGAAGACCATGTACCGTGTAGGAATGCAAAGCGAACAAGTGCTATAGGCATTATGCTCTTCTACAACTGGGTGGGGATGGGGTGGATGGATAATTGTCCTTACAATATTAAGGTGCACACAGAGAACACATTTTACAGTAATTTTACGATCTATACAGTCTGTTGCATGGGGAATTTCTGACCAAGGCCGAAACACGATAACCGTTATATAATCAAGAAAAACGTAATTCAAAAGTACCATCATATAATCATATAGGCCTATGCCTTTTACTAATTACCTTGGTACTTGCGATTTTCGGTCTGCTGGTGTGTACAGTATAAACGCATTTTCATTGTTCGAAAAGAGCATTTAGTCACTTGTGGTCAAGATAGGCCTATACAATGCCGATTTCGGGGAATTTGTGGTCAGCAAAATGCCCCCCCCCTCCCAAGTCAGGTACCACTAGGACAAAAACATAACTGTTTCTCCATCATTATAGCTTCTAAAAAAAACGCACAAAAGTTTAAGTTTACGTGTGCATAAATACCAAAAGTGCACAAACATTGTTTATTTGAATCGAGTAATACTGGAAAGTATAAGCCTTATATACAACCTCGTCAGACTCCGCATGAAGGAGACAGTGGAAACTGACAATAAATGTGCTAATGCGCTTGGTTTTAGAGTTCACAAAACACGTAGAGAATAGTATAAAGGCAAACAATAAATGAACACACACGTTTACTGCTCACAAATTAGTCCAATGGAGTACATACAATAAATAGTTCTTTAAGGTCCAATTACTACTACAATCAAATTCGCTAGAAGCTATAACCATAGAATACATTTAAATTTATATACATATTGTAAATATTTAAATTCACTAATAATTTGGCCCTATAGAACAATTGCACACTATACAGTAAATAGTAATTACCCTCACTATAGTCAAATACACGGATAGACCTATGCAGTAAATAGAATCTACTAGCACTACATTCAAATACACGATTAGTCCACATGGCTTAGAACACTGCACATATAGTAAACAAGCCTACAATTGTACCATTATAGTAGTACATAGAACAGAGTCAAAAGGCCTACATAAGTGACATTTAAATATACTCATTTAATTCAGCATTGTAAAGATTCCTCGATACATAGAATAGTCTAGGTCTACTTCAACTACCATAATAATATAAAGAAGTCGAGAAAAAGATCAAGTCACACATATAAATCATATAGTAGACCTATAACCTACATAAACACACACACACGTTTTGTGATTTACATAAAGATACAAATAGAATCGTGTTCTCGGGTTACATCAATCCAATTTAAAACCACGGAAGCATAGATAGACAGACCTACGACTACGTTTTCGTTATTTTGTTTTTTTATAGTATGTCAAAGGAGTAACTGAGACCATTGTCACTACAGGACATGATTCGAGCGTACCCATACTACTATACTATAGGCCTACTACTAAACTATAGCCGTATTATCAACTTAATAATTTTCTTGTATAACAAAATAAAAAAAAAGGCAACGAACAAGAGATAATCAAAAACTTACTTATTAATCGTCATAGCAGTAGCAGAAGTGAAATTTAAAGAATCTCCCATTTGAAGTTTAAACAGCAGCAGATTTGACAAACAAATCGACAATATCTCGAAACACCTCGACTTTTGACCAACTGACCATTCGACCATCAAACTACACCCCACTTATAGGCCCGCCTACACCCCACCCCGGGAGAGGGGTGGGGTTGCCATGTTGTCTAGTGTCTAATTTGGTGCAGGCCCTCCCCTCACCACCACACCTTGAGGCACAACCGCCAACATCTTGGTACAGTAAACAAATAAGTGGCAGGGCGTGGGATGGAATTGAACAAAAGCGAAGGGAATGAGGGAGGAGGGGGGGGGGTCTGGTGGAGAACCGCGATTGTATATTCAACCACCATTTCACCACAAGAGGGTATCAACAATGAATCAATGAATGGGGCGCTGGCCCAAAATGTGTCACGGGTCAGTGGTCAAGGTTGGGCAACACTGATACAATCACAACTGGTCAAGATAAAAGGAAAAAAAAAAGAAAGAAAAGAGTTACTGCTTCTAAAAACAAGACCTGATGGCAAAGAAAGCAAAAATGGAAATGGGAGGCGCTGACTCAAACCATGCAGTGTTTTCATATTGGTCAGAATATGATTGTGTCTGTATCTATAACCACGTTGTCTCGCTCTAGTCTTGTGTACATTATAGAATAGGTGTAATATGGTCATCCAATGCAAATAAAATAAAACTCTATGTCTCCCCCAGCCCAAAAAGGGTTTGCTAATAATTTTAAAAAAAGGTCGGTAGGTAAAACTATTCTAATTGTTAAATTAATAATACAACTATAAAACCTATATCCCTACTGTTAGAAAGATCTTAATGACACATTTCCAATGATACATCATTTATCTTTAATAAGTTATGCGTTTTTTAACGCTGGAAAATGGATTCTGTTTTTAAGCTAGCCTATATAAGAAATGAATGAAAATAGGCATTAAAAACAGTATAACTCAAAATCCGTTGGAGATATTGCTGTAATATTTCATACAGGGAAAGGATTTATCATAATTATAAAATAGCCTTTTGGAAGTAGGCCTACCTGTAAAAGGGCCTAAGCTTAAACTAAACCCACTGTATAAGTAAGTATAAGTAGGATATTACTATTAGGCTATTCTTGCTTTTTTTAAAATTTTAAGTATTATCTTATCTTATACATAACAGACGGTCCTTCTATAAAGAAGATAATTGCGTCCTCCGCACATCCGTGGTTTTGAGCCTATTCCTGCATTTCTATTAATGTTTTAAATGATGTTACGTTACTGGTTTTTCTGGTTTGTTCAGGAAACCAATTCCTTGACCGAATGCCACTCGGGAAGAAACAGTACTTAAATGTATTCGTTCTTGCATAAGGAATATGCCTTTATGTTTATCTGAGCTTTGGATTGTTTTCGTGTTGTATTTCTAAATGGGAATTGAATGCCTTCTGTATTGTTACTACTTTACATAGGGCCAGTTATTATTCATATTAACATAGGCCGTTGCATAAATCACGAATCACCATGGCTACAGCTAGATTACTAATCACAACGAACAAGTAGACATAATAGGCTGCGCTAAGAAATGGGTAGACGCCTCCCCACCCCCACCCGTAACTCTTCAGCTTTTAAAGGTCTACTTACAATTTTTTGGAAACCATAGGCCAATTATAACAGTGTTACAGTGTTTTAATACATAGTGGTCGCTTAAGCATTGTTTAGTTCTTAGCATGAGTACATTCTCATTAGGTGGCCATACAAGAAGACTGTAGTGGTCATCACTTGGCACATGTAGCAGTGAGGGGAGCGGTTGGGGACGGGGAGCTGAGGGGGCGTCATACCTGGATATATTCAATCCCCATCATACACTTTTAGCAGTGAAATAATTCTAGGGTCTTACCAGGGTATAAGCACACTATCCCCTTCAGAATTGTATCCCTCAATAGTCTATGACTGAACTACTGCACCCACTATGCTCTTAACCCAGAGGCCTTTATACATAAAATATACTCAAAAATTCAAACTCAATCCAACTGTTATGTCATGGAGTCAATTACAGCGTTTCAAGGTTAGCTCTCTTTGACCATTTCCAAATGAGCACATTCAAGCAAAACATGAACTCCCCAAACAAAATTATTATAAGAGTGAGAGAGAGAGAGAGGTGGTGGGAGGGGGGATATATTCCAGGTAAGTAGGCCTATGGCTGGGTGTGCCATAAAGGTAAACACACATTTAACACAACCTCCTCCACTCCCTCCCACGGTAACCCCTGTCACAGCATTAACATTAACAGCCCAGCGCTAAGACTTTCTTTTTTTATTATTTACCTTTTAGAGACCACAGCGCGCACGGTGTTCCATTTGTTTTTCAAATCCTCTAGCATCTGGTTCAGGACTTCCCTCTCAGGGTCTGCCTTGACGCAGCGGTCCTTCAGGTTCCTGCCAAGTCGTGTGGTGGAGAAGAAGGCCGGGTGCTTGGCTGTCAGTTGCTGGTTGAAGCGCTGTGCGGGGGAAACAAGACAGACATGAGGAAGACGTTAATTAAATTATGTGTCTATACGAAACACACACAAAATAGCCCTACATACAATTATAAATTATGCAACGACGACGCGGGGACACATATGAAAACATAACTTGTAAGTGATGCATACGTTATATAATTAGAAAGAAAAAGAACGAGCATAACTTCAAATAGGAAGCAGCATTAATAATAAGTTGCAGGTCTACACCATTTCGTGTTATCTCACATTACGTTTTAACGCAGATCTTAGAAACGATGGGGTCTATGCGATGCAATATAAACGTAGCATGTCTACTGTAGTGGTATGATAATTTCATGGTAATTAATAGATCTATAGTACTATTGTCTTCTTCTTTGAGGACATCTACAATATAAAACCCTTAAGGCAATAGAAACACGGCTATCTGAAGAGTACTGAAGACACAAGTGTTAAAGTTACTATTGCGGTAAGTGCAAAAGTTCTGATTCTGACATAGACTTGTTTGAATACTTTAAATAAAATTGACAACAGCATAGCACACAAAAAAGGCTCCACTATGACTAATGCGACAAGACGCTGATGTGTTTGTATTGAAGCCTTTAGGTCAGGGGTCCTCAAACTTAAGGAGCCGCGGGCCACGACCCGTTGTGCTATTCCGTCGTTGTTTTTTTTTTTTTTTGTTTTTCACCAAAAGTTCCCGAGACTGTGAATTTAAACAGTTTGAGAACAATCGCTTTCAATAGTAAACGTTGCTTGCTAAGCTGCTAGACAGGGGTGGGTAAGCGAGCACTAATTCGTTCAGTTAACAACATTTTTAAAAAGATCTACTTCAAACTAGAAATGTCTTCATAAACCGATATGATATTCTAATCTTAACTCGTCTAAAAAAATCTACAATTTAAAAAAAAAGCACTAAATAAAAAAAAGAAGCTTAATTGATAAATAAAAATTGATAAAAGAAAATTGTGCTGTGGATGTTGGTTAGCAAATAGTTTTTAAAAATTAAGTAAAACAAAACAAAAAACGTGTGCGTTTAGCAAAATGTGTGTTGAGATAATTATATAGTGCAGTGGTGAATATTAAGTTTAGAACTCCATATCGCTGTTGCACACATATGACTTTGTTTTGTGCCATTGCACAGGATATTCGGTGCACGTGTGCACTGACTTTGTTTCACATAGGCCTACATATTGGCCTCAAGTTGACACAAGCGCACATGTAAACTTTTTTCAAGGTAGATTTGTGGTTTACGAAAGGTGGTAAAGGTGAACATGGTGTGTTGAATGTCTTTGATTTCGATGAACCCGAATTGTTCAACTTCATTGTAAGTAGTAGACCATGTACATACAATTCAGCCCACCCCCCTAACTCATTCGGACGCTTAAATGTATACCGATTTGCGTGACGTTTGGATATTGATTGCACGTGTAAATTGCGCATAACTGTTCAGGCTAAAGCGAAAGATAAATTATAACTGTATTTTGTAAAAAAAATACATAATGAGATTTATTTGTTTAATTAATATTTAATTTAGCTCTAATGTAAACCTAAAAAGCTATTTTAAAAAAAGGGGGGGGGGAGAGAAGAGAACTAGCAATAGAATTTTCCATTTATTTTTATTGAAACTTAAAAACTGTATTTGTGTGCAAGTTGAAAGAAATGTCTGGTCTGGTCGTCTGGTATGTAGACTTGCTCGTCAAACCAAAACAACTCTAAACCGGACAGGTAAGCTAGAGATATAACAGATAGTTTAAATATTATTTTTCTATAATCGTCTGCAGTGGGGAGACCGAGAGACGGGGGAATTTCCCATAAATTTGTTTCACTGCACTATAACAATACAAAAAGGCTATTACCCCCCACCATTATCAACATGATTAACCCTTACAGTCCCGGGCGCGTATATAGCGAGACTGAAGATAGCATAAATAGAAAGTAGGTCGGTACAGGAAGGGTTAAGAATTAATATAGGCCTGCCAATCCCCCTTCACCCACCCTCACCCTTGTGTGCCCATAACTCAAACGTAATGGTGTGTATGTATAGTCACTAAACCAAATATTGGTTTTTAAATCAGTGACTCAATATTTCTCAAGTGTCGCTGCAGTAGAGTACGACTACTATGTTTAGAAGCATGACGATGTATTCCAAAATATTCACGTGGATCAATGCAGAAATTCCTAGCCCATGCACATTACTCAATAGTTATCTCACGGGGGAATCCCCCCCCCCCAACATACACACACCCACTTCCACATTACGCAAGGCGTTAGTTATGTAGCTGCGACGCATTAATGAAAGTTATGAATGAAATCAAACAACACAGAACCAACCAATGTAAACACTGCACACACACACAGGGGGGACAGAGAATTTTTCAGTTGGGGGTTATGTAAATCTGTAATTGATAGAACAGCTTTTTATTAGGATTTAGTCTTCAGGAACGAAATTAAATCAGAGTGGTCGGTGCAATGACCACATACGCCCCCACCCCACCCTTTCTAAATCCTTACGCTCCCAGAAAACACACGTAAGCCCAATCTATGAACATCGATGTCAGCAAGTTCCATCCAAGTACTCTCACAAACTTAGCCCTACATGTGTTGCGAACTTTCTGTTCAACTTATTTCATATTTTATTGGCAATGACAATGTTAATAAACAACTATTCAAGTTTAAAACTGATATATTATATTACTTTTCATATGTAAGTCGAAATAGCTATTGTAAAGCAATAAATACGCCTCAATAAGATTTAAAGAAAACTACAGTGTTTAAATAATTAACTGATGTTATGAGAAGGAAATAATACAGCGCCTTTTCTTTTAGGGGTTGTGTCGTTTAAATAAAGGGGACGAGGAAACATAGGCTACGATTTTCACAGAAATAATCAGGAATAGTGTGGGATGGTCGATGGTTAAATAAACAAAAACATGTCTAGTTGTTTCTTTTTTTCAGTTGTTTTGTTTTTCGGGCGCCCTTGATTCTCCCATTGTTATTGTGTACTACGTGATATCAGTTTCGAGTGGGGATTTAAGTCATCCGGAAATTTAATGTCCACACAATCCCCACGTGAGTGTAGGCATCAGTGCCCACACATAGGGGAGGGCAGAGAAGGGCGTTTGCCCGGGGGCGGCAAATGTAGTCTAAATATAGCAAATATATTACTAAACAAGCAGTTACAAGTATACAAGCTCAAGCAATATTAAATCACTGACCACTTACGAATTCAGCCTCGAATCAATGGTAATCAGGCGTCTACGGGCTTCCATAAGAGAAAAAAAAAACACCTTTTTAAAAAAAAAAAGTTTCAATTCATTGCAATAATAATGCAATTAATTCTTCAAAAGGTGTGACACATCTTCATGTTGTATCAAATTTTATACTGGCCTACAACCTAACGGTGTTAGACTTCCTAGTTTATCCCTGGCCCAAGTATTATTTTTAAAATGGAAAACGAAACTTAGTCATGTTAAAGTAAACTAACACGTAGGCCCAATGACTTACAGTAGTATTCACAGGAAGAAGAAAAAATACATCGTGTAATTAAGATAAGATTACTTTATTGATCCAATCAAATGGAAATTTGACTTGATTACATACATTCAGTCTTTCAACATATTTAAAACAATTAATTCTACATTTATACGAAACACGTGTGGGCAAGATTATTTTAATGCAGCGGATTATGTATTCGTTGCAGACCGGAAGCACAGTTAAAAAACGTTAAAAGCATAATGCTTTTCAACTAGGCCTATGCTTTGTTTTCTTCTTCCCCTTTATGTTACGTTGTTGTTTGATAATACAATGACCTTACGTATAGAAGGAAGGCGCATGTAACGTGAAAAATAGAATTCATTTGATGTCAAAACTGTGAAAGATATGATACACGCTGTCATATAAACATAAGATAGACTCGAACAACAGATAACTTGCAGGATGAAATAACTAGGGCTACTAAACATTATAATATGATCTAGACCAGAGGCCGGCAACCTTTTGCTAACAGTGTGCCAAACTAGGATTCCAAAATCATTCTGCGTGCCAACAGCCTAAAAGTCAACCTGTTCTATTATACTAAAAAAAATATATTTTATAGGACAATTAATTTAACTCCGTAGCAAGACCAAGGCTAAAAGCAAAGAAGATTTATAGAGAAAATAGTAAAAGCGTTTTATATTTCATAAAAAAAATTAACGTGTTTGTGATTATCATCCTTTTTATTTTTATCAATACAATATTTTATTAGTCAAGTTCCCTTTCACAATTATGGTAATCATTGTCTAAATATTATTTTGGTACTCAAGATGAAGATCTAATACTTAGTAATATTAATTATATTGTGATCTCAGTTTACTGGAGATGTCCTTTTAATTAATGCACTTTCCACCGCAAGCGGCACTGCCACATTAACGTTAAGCGGAAGAGATACATTTTAATCAAACAAACTGGGTACTTAATGTGATGTTTGAAAATATACATATAAATTCTTTAGTCATAAAATATTCATACAATTTTCAAATACCTTTTAAAAGTTTGTTCATTTTAAAGTTATACATTGTAAGCCATTTATTATTTTATAAAAGAAATAAAAAGGAACATACTAAAATTATTAGCGCTAATAAAATACTGAAATTATCTCCCTTTAATAATAAAAAAAAAACAGTTTCCAAATTTGATTCAATAGTGATGCCAAACAAGAAATGTTTTGTAATATACAAATATTACTGACTTATTTTTATTACTTTATAAGTGTAAGTTGAACCAAAAGTTGAAAGTAGAACAGCGAATGCCTATCAGTTGAGAATAGCAGATGACTTTCCTAAAGCTAAGCAGCTTCCTTTAGATTTTTGTCCGCAAAAGGGCACATTTGGATGCACATTTTTTAAAAAGTTTTTGAAAGTCTTGCATTTGGTTAGAAAACTAGGCTTTGAGTACTTCGATGTACTTCTGACAAAACCCTAACTATATATCTAAATATATGCCTTATTATAGGGATGTACATGTAGTTAGGCCTAAATGTTTTGAAATTGAT